>JAOEGL010000004.1:80496764-81696764 GCA_034509955.1 Urosaurus nigricauda
ATTAGATATGCAGTTATGAAGAAAATGAAATAAATATGCACATCTGGAAGAAAAAAATTGCAAAAATAAGCCCCCTACTGCCATCTTTTTCTTTCCCTTCACTGTTTTGTTCTTGTTGTGCTCCTACACTTGGAATGTTCAACATAATTGAAATATTTCTGTGCCTTGCTGGGTGCTTCTGTTTGTCCAGTGCTGAATGGTTCATCATTCCAGACCTCCATTTGTAGTCTCATTGAACCAGAATTTTTGAAACAACACTTTTTAATACCAAAATTTCCAGAATCTCCTAGCCAGCAGGGTCATAAAGCAGTCCTAGGTGGAGACAGTTTGTAGCAAGACAACTTTATCTGAAATAAAGATATACTATATCCACAGCATTCCCTTCATCTACCAAACTGGTAATTTTATCAAAAAAAGAGATCAGATTTGTCTGGCATGACTTGTTTCTCTGAAACCCATGTTGACTTTTTCTGATTATGGAAATTACAGACTGTCTGTTTAATGATCTGCTCCAGAATTTTTCCTGGTGTTGATGTCAGACTAACTGGATGATAATTTTTGAGATCCTCTTTTATACCTTTTTTGAAAATGAGGACAACGTTTGCCCTCCTCCAGTCTGCTGAGACTTCTCTTGTTCTCCAGGAGTTCTCAAAGATTATTGCCAATGGTTCCGATATTACATTTGCCAGTTCTTTTAATACCCTTGGAAGTAGTTCATCTGGTCCTGGAGATTTGTTTTCATTTAGATTAACCAGGTATTCATGTACTATCTCTTTCCTTATTCTGGGCTGAAATTCTCCTATTCTGTCCTCTGAAGTCATATTGATATTATTTGAATACATAGCTATGTTAATCTAGCAAATCACTATGCAAAAGGGATCTTGTAACACTTTTGATTCTAACTGAAATAGAGAAGTTGGTTGCATGAGCTTTCTTAAACTTGAGCCTACTCGCTCAGATACATGGAGTTGAGTGGAAAATCTAGGGACAGACCTATATAGCAGTTTGTGTGGGTGAATGTCCATAGGAATGCAGAACTTTGTGGGTGTGGAAATGAGGTGACACATTCAGTTTTAATTATGATTGTTGCGGGACCTGGCAGGAGGAATGATATTTCCTAAAGCCACCACTAATCACCACGAGTGAGATTCTATTCTGAGGTCAGAAAATGATGGAACCCCACCAGTGATGACATAAACTCACAGCTGAGACCACTCAGACATATCATCAATTGATATATCATTGAATTGATGCACTCTACTCATATGTATACTATATTCACTTTGAAAAATACTTATTGCAGTTGACTGAAACCAGTACAAGGCTTTGCCTGAGGACCAGACACTGGTTGCTTCAAACATATGAAGGAGTAGCAGAGAACCTTTGAGCATGTACAAAGTATTTTCCTTTATCACTGAAATAAACAGGTAACTATTCTTCTATTATTGACAGAGCATTAGAAGCAAAAGAACAGTGAAGTGACTGAGTAATAAGAAAATAAAATCCAGAAACTAATAGTATATTATCTGCATTGCTAATCATAAGTAATCTGCATTTCACATTGTGCATTAGTGACAAGCAGTCTGGATTTTTATTTATCATTATTTATTAAAATATTTATAGTCAGATGTCAATCTAAGGATCTCAGGGTGGCATATAATCAGCTCAATCAATTTTAAACAATGTGGACCATAAAATGATTTAAGAAGGTTAAAACATATTGAACTATTGAACAAGTTAAAATAAAACTCATTAAAACCAGTTAAAATAGTTGAAAATGATTTTAATTTTTAAAGATTTGTTAACTTCAAATTGGACGGCTACACTTGCAAATCCATTTATGAAAAACAATGCCTTGATTCCCCCCCCCCCCCTTTGAAGGCTGAACATGTTTCAGCAACACTGAAATATGGGGACATCTTGCAAAGAAGCATGTGGCAACTGAAGTGACAAGCACAACAGATACAGCTGCAGGCAACCATCCAGTAGATTTGGTGCCCTTGGTGTTGTAAGAAGTCAGATGTTGCAATGTTTGTGAATGTTTATTCAGTTCTTAATTAAAAGCTAGTGCTGAGCTAACCTCCAAATGTTGCATGCTTTCTAAATGTTTGTCTAGCCTCCCAACCCCTCAGACTCTTTTTCTCTATTAATCTTTTCCTGCTTCTGCTCAAAATGTTTCAAATCTCACTCCCTTCAAAGAGATTTATCCAATCAACACTTGATCCCCAGACCTGCCTCAGCTACTGTATGTGTATTTACTAGGGGGTTTCATCTAGGCCAGATCAGCCTGTTTTCTCATTGAACTGGGATGTGAAATAGTCCAGGGGTTGTGAACCAAATCCAGTGGTACTCCTAGTACCATCTTGACCCATCTCTTCTTTTACTACCTTCCCATGATGTAAGACAACCAAAAGGAATTAGGGTGCAGTATCTGTTTGCATTCCATAAGAATTACCTTTTAAAAAATATCTCATCTGTAAAATGAACACAGCCAGCTAGTGTGATGGAGTTGTTTGAGCATTGGAGGTCAGGGTTTGACTCCTCACTCAGCTATGGAAACCCGCTGGGTAATCGTGGGTGAGCCACACACTCTCAGCTCTGTGCTAAGGACACCTTAGGATTGCAGTAAATCAAAAAAGTCTTGAAGGCACACAACATCAACAAAATGAACATATAAAACTGAGTTATTCAGAAAATGTAAAGAAGAAAATGATCTCTTTTTCTGCTTTCTCAAGATGGTGTGATATTCATTGTATTCATCTTGCCATGGGTTGTCTATTCTAACCAGTAGTAACTCTCATTTACAGCTTAGGAGAGTTTATTTTCTGGATATGACTTCCAGATTCTTATTTAGAATGGGGACTCCCAGCCAGCATGGCCAATAGTGTTTCCAAGCTACAGTCTAAATAAGAATTAAGGCAAATCCTGTCATATTACCACACTGACTAAAGCCAAAGTAAGCTCATCTACCTGAATTGGAAGAAATAGAGAGAAATGTCTCACCATCCTAGCAGAAAATTTTCTCTTTCATGGAAAAGAAAGGGGGACACAAAAAGAATGCAGTGATTTGGGCCCATCTTTGTTGTCCATTGTATTGGACAGTGGATTTTTCCCAGTGCTCCTAACCTAAGAACATTTTAAATAGAGAGGATGGATACTCAGATGAACCCATGAACCCATGTTTTTGCCTGCAAAGAATTTGCTGTGACACTCAGTTCTGAGACCTGAGGTTTCAGTGCTGAAGGTCCCTTTAAACTCACTTCCCCCCAATACTTCCTGTTATCCTGATCTGTGCAGATGCTGTTTCTGGTTATGCACGGGTGAGAAGGAGGCACCCGATGTAGGCTCAAAAGCACTCTAATTTGACTCCACAGGTTCCAGGACTGAACCCCAGCACTGACAACATAGTGTGTGTATGTGTTTCTTTCTCTTTGTGTGTATGTCTGTTCCCATATACACACCTGTGCATAGGCATGTGTATGTGATCCCTGGTGATGCATAGGAAAACTATTAGGCCCAAGATGCTTATTTTCAGAAGTTTTAAATTAGAAAGATAACATACATTCGTTGTAATACTTCTCTATAGCCTTGAGAACTCCAGTTTCATATTTGTATTGTTTCAGTGTGTAACTATTTGTGTTTCTCCATTGCAGCATTTATAGTTTCAATGTGCTCTGCCTCAGGCCACATGGGAGTTTATGAATGTGCTGGCAAGAGTCAACAAGAATGAGGTTTTAACTTATGAAAAGTTTCTTGTGCAATAAGTGGGTGGTCTATCAGCTTCAGAATTTTGCTGAGATGGCTGGTCATTGTATAAACTTCATTTTGTGCATGGGACAAAGTGAAATGTCAGTCTTTTACCTTCACAGGCAACATCAGGCACCATCATGTTACTGTTTCTTTGGAGATCAGAAACTTTCCTTGGATGACATGATCTTTTGTTCAGTGAAGTGTCTTTATCTATTCACAAAGGAACCTGAACAAGAAAACATGAAATTATATTCACAGGACACTTTAAGGCCTGCAATAGTAAGGGCAACAAATACACCACACCTCCAACTGGCCCAGTTTGGCAAGGACAGTCCCAATTACTTCTAAATGTCACAGTTTCTCTCTACTCCTCTCATTTTCTTTTCTTGGCCTAGTTCTATAAATGCAAAATGAGTTCAAAGTATAAATGTAGTTTGTACAGAATTAAGACATTGGGGGAGAAAGGATAGGTGGGTAGAATCTTGCTCTTTTCAGTAGTTTCAGGCATAAGCAAACTTCTGCAGCCTTTCTTACCTTATGTGCTCTTTCATCTTAGCTTATGTGTTCTTGACCACACTCTGATGTTGCTTGGTCATACATGTCCTAGTTTTCATCTGTGAAATATTGGAGGGCATGAATGAACTGTCACCTTTCCATGGTGGTGGGACTGGTTGCTTCTGTAAGGCTAATGGTTATGCAGTGGTGCTAGTAGCAGTGGTGCTAGTAGGCCCTCCCATGTCAGACAGGCTTTTGCTGAGGAGCCAGACTAAATGTGACAGACAGCTACTGGGCAGTAGCAGTAGTAAGAGGTGACATTGGCAGAAGGTCTCTCAGAGACAATGGCAATGGCAGCATAGCTAACACTTGTTGATATTGTAGAAGAAGAAGACAATGATAAACTTTTGAATTCCTTTTTACAATGAAAGCCTAATTATAAGACAACTCAAAATAAAAAAGAAAATAGTGCCAGAAGGTAATACTCCTAGGTCAGAAGGCACTCAGTAAGCTACTGGGGTTAGAAAGAGAACAGCTACAAGTAGTGTTGTGGCTCATTATGAAACTGGACTCAAACTGAAGGACATTCAGCTATTGACATGCCCAGAGGTAAAAGAAAGTCTTAAGCTTCAGAACACATATTACAGGAACAGGGGATGTAAGCAGCATGAGTCAAGGGAAGATAGACTTAGGACTTCATTACATGAAGCTTTTAAAGAATTAACATTGGAAAATAGTGCCTTTGGCAATAATTATTGCATGACTTCATCTCTGTCTCATTGCTGCCTTGCCCTCCAAGCATTATTAAAATGCACCTTGTCTTTGATGGGGGGAAAACCTGTTAATAAACTCCCAAGTGCACTGCTGTAGCATTATTCTTCAGGTGTCTTAAGTTCCATATGTGGCAGTTCTAATATTGGGTGGTCATATGATATCAGCATTCCTTCCTCTCCCCCTGTCCTTCTTCTCCTTGCTATTCCAGTGCATGCCGGGTTTCTGTTCTTTCTTTCTTTCCTTCCTTCCTTCCTTCCTTCCTTCCTTCCTTCCTTTTCTTTCTTTTT
The DNA here is from genome assembly GCA_034509955.1 of Urosaurus nigricauda. Taxonomy (NCBI): domain Eukaryota; kingdom Metazoa; phylum Chordata; class Lepidosauria; order Squamata; family Phrynosomatidae; genus Urosaurus; species Urosaurus nigricauda. The sequence goes on from JAOEGL010000004.1 coordinate 80,502,071, forward strand.
CTTTTTCGTCATATAAGTATACCTCCAGCACTGGATTAAAATGTAAAAACAATATTTAAAAAAACCCCAAAAACATTTACTGGTTAGGACATAAGGGTGAAGATGGGGTCATGGCAGAGTCCAGAAGGGAGCACAAGGGTCCATCATACTAGGAATGTTCCCAAATTGGAATGAATAATAAAACAAGAAATGGAACATGTAAACTTTGCAGTACTTGGGTGACCAAGCTAAAGTGGAAAGGAATGGCATGTTTTGAGTTAGATACTTACACAGTGTTTTACTCAGGAAATGAAAATATAAGAAGAAATAGGGTGGTATTAATAGGGAGGAGCTATATTTAAAAAGCAGTCAAATGATATAATGAACATCTGTCCAAATCATATCAATAAGACCTCAGGGAAAACCCATCAATATAAACTTAATCTAAGTTTATGGTACAACTATAGAGCCAGAAGAAAAAGAAATTTAAAGATTGTATGCTGGAGTCCAGGAGAAAGTTGATGACATACCAAAACACATGTTGGTAATCATAGGTGCTTGGAATGCAAAAGTAGGAAACAGAGCAGAATAAAAAACTGTAGAAAAATATGGCCCTGGATGAAGAAACGTAGCAGGAGACCAACTGACTGAATTTCATGAGACCAACCATTTGTTCATCACAAACACAGGCCCTATACAGACAGGCACTTTTTGGTGCCCTGGCAATGTGCTAGGATTGCCCGGGGGTGGAGTGATTAGACACTGTGCAACCCTATCATGTGGCCAGGGTGTCACCGCTCCACAGCACCATAAAGATGGTGCACGCATTGTGTACCTGCAACATCATGGATGCTGCTACATAATTGGAAGCAGAAGATGGAGAAACTCCATTCTCTGTGTAAAAACAAGACCAGGAACAGAGTGTGGCACAGACCATGAAATTAGAGTAAGGCTAAAGAAGAACACTAAACCAATAATTGTGCCAGAGTACAGCCTGAAGAATATCCCCATAGAATTTAAAGGTAATGTAAAAAAATAGATTTGCACTATTAACCCTAATAGACTGGAAGCTGGAAGAACTGTGGACTGAAGCCAGGGACATTGTCAGAGACATTGTCAGGGAGCAATGAAAAAAGTTACTATCTGCAGCCAAAATGAAGCCCCAAACTCTTCAAGCAGTTAAGGATGGATAGAAGCAAAATTAAAGGTGACAGTAATAGAATCAGAATGTTGAAGGCAATGATTGAGTAACTTTTGTGACAGGAGAAAGAGAACTACAGTCAGCCCTCCTTATACACGGATTTTTTTATCCATAGAATCAAGCATCCACACCTTGAAAATATTTTTTTAAAAGTATGAATTCCTGATACCAAACCTTGATTTTCCATTTTATATAAGGAACACCATTTTGTTCTGCCATTGTATTTAATGGGACTTAAGCATCCATGGATTTTGTTATCCACGAAGGATCCTGGAACCAAACCCCAGCTGATAACAAGGTTCCACTATACTATAATGATCAATGCAAAGAAGATGTCCACCAAAAAGAAAGAAAGAAAGAAAGAAAGAAGAACAAGAGAACCCTTCCACAAGATCTGAGAAATCAAAACTAAATTTAAACAAAGAGTGGGGGTGTTCTAAGACCATCAAGAGACCACATTACATAACCAAGTACAAATGAAAAGATGATGGAAATGATACAGATGGAAAGATGACAGATTTATTCAAGGAAGAACCATTTGAAAAGGAACCTCCAATGCAGAATAGTAAAGTGGAAGCTGCACGCAGAGGACTTGAGAACAATGAATCACCAGAAACTGACAGCATACAATAGAATTGCTTCAGTCTATACAGACAAAATCTACTCTAGTTCTAAATAAAATATGTCAACAAATGTGGAAAACAAAAGAATCGCTCACAGATGGGTTCAGGAAAGGAAGAGCTAATAGGAAACATATTGCAAACATATGTTGGATAATGGAGCACACCAAAGGACTCCAGAAGAAAATCAGCCTGTGCCTTACAGATTATAGCAAATACTTTGATTACATAGATCATGAAAATCTGTGGATTGCTCTTAAAAGGGGGGGGGGACTTTAAGAGCTGACACTTTTGAAAGATTCCCAGGTCTTGGTGCATCTTTGGTCTCAAAACCTCCATGCTGAACATTGGCATACCACTTCTTCACAGCTGAGTGTGACAAATATTTGTCACTTGTCATTCAATATTTGTATCATACACTCATGGATTTTCTTTGGAGTTTCTCCTGTGGTAACAGGAATATCATGATGGCCTAGAGTTCAGCACTTGAAAATTCCGCACTTTTTGTTGACATTGTTATATGGTTATATCAATTGTTTGAAAGAAAGAAAGAAAGAAAAAACCCAGAAATTAGAGCTACAATCCTGCAGATTTTGGGAAGTGTGTTGAACTAAGAACTTGAGAACACCCCCTCCTATGTCCAAGCAACAGTCCAGAAAGATACCATAACTGATAGTATCAAGTGCCCCTGAGAATGATGACCCTGATAATGATGATCCCCTTTATAGCTCCTAGTACAGGTCATCCATTAAGGTGAACAAGACTGGCCTGGTGTGGATCCATATGATCCATTTCATCCAAGAGAGCCTGGAGTTGTGCTTCCATCACTCAATTTAAGACCTGAATTAAGAAAGGGAAATGAGAGTCAGAATTCTTTGTGGTTCATTTTTCACATGAATGTTGAACTCAAGATGAGCAGAGGCATTGATGTTAGTGATGCATGTCTACTTCTTGCATCCACTAAAGATATAGGTTTCAATGAATGCTGGCATTCATTCATATTTTAATTGCCCTTTTGCTTTTCTTCACCTTCAGTTAGCTGCTCATGAGTCCCTGCTAGTTACTGCCCTTCCTTGCCATTCATTATGAATAAACTAGAAGTGTAAGCTGTGAAGAAAATCCCATAACCCAAGCTAATGAGACAATTAAACAAGTCACAACAAACTGGGAGGAGGGGAACTTCAAAACCCTGGGGGGAAAAACAATAAACAAAAACAGTTTGCTTTTGTACTGCATCATCAGAGGCCCAACAAGTCTTGTAAGACAGCTTCAAAAGAGCCCTAGTAGCTGTCCCTGTGAGTACCTATCCACACATAGAAGCTATCTGGGTGACTTTGGACAAGTCACACTCTCTCAGCCTTTGAGGGAGACAATGGTAAACCGGTGAACAAATCTTGCCCAAAAAAAAAAAAAAATCCTGTGATGGGATCACTCTGTGCTGAAGTTGACTTACAGGCAGACAACAACAAGGTGCCTTACTAGTCCAAAAAATAGGGGAGGAGCATTGCTGAACAAGCCCCATTCTCATTGGAATCACACTTGTCAATGAAAAAAGATTGATATCTGCTTGTATAATAGCCATTATTGCATGTCTTCACAATAACACAACTGGAGCTGCTGCCACCACCATACTCTCTTCTTGAAGGAGCCCTGGTGGTGCAGTGGTTTAATGCTGGTACTGCAACCACAACGTTGTAAGTTTCATCCTAGGGGAGGGCTCCAAGGTCCACTCAGCCTTCCATTCTTTTGTAGGTCGGTAAAATGAATACCCAGTTGGGGGCAATTGGCTTATATATTGTAAACTGCTTATGGAGTGCTAGTTCACTGATAAGCAGTATAGAAATGTACTTGCTATTGCTATTGACTCCCCCTTAACCCCAGCTCCCTGCCCTATGCCCCACTCAGCATGCCTTTCAGGTTTTTTTTAATTTTAATTTTTATTTATTTTAACATTTTGACATGATTCCAGAGCTTTGCTACTGTGCCTGAAGTTAAGAAAGAAAGAAAAGAAATAGATTTTTTAAAAAATCAGGCTGCTTGGGAATAGTGAGGGGGAAGGGGGACAGGAGGGGACACTGACACTATGGAACTGCCAATATCACAACTGCCCTGGCAGCAATATTTTGTACCTGGGGACTTGTGCTATAGTGAGCTCACTGAGGGGTTTTTCCCATCAATGAAAAGTGACACCCTAACTGTACTTGAAGAACACAACAGCTATGGGTTGGAGGCTGTAGCATATGATAATTATCTCCAGCTGCTTTTTTCCATGTCTAATAGTGGTTTAAAAGCCACATGTAGTAATCTCCAAAGTGTTTCTACCCATTTCTGACATCTCAAAATCCAAACACAGTAGCTGGTCCACAAGCTTCCCTCCAATTTTCATTACACATCTAAACAGAGCTTAGAAAAATTACTTTTTGGATTGCAGCTCACAGAATCCACTGGTCATACTTTTTTAAAGATGTACTCCGCCATCAAACTCTGAGTTTTGGGTTATAAATAGGTTTGCACTGCCTGTGCTAATCCAATATTCTCAACAAGGTGTTGAAGTCAGATTGCCTAGCCCACTATGACAAAGCAGATGTATAAACATTTCAGCAAAACTGGTGCTTTTTACATTGGCAAGAAAGTGTGACATGAAGTTGCACTTTCCTTAATGCTTAGCAGCTAGACAGCAAGCCCCAGGTGTGCATTTAAAAAGTACAGGGCAGCTAGACTGAGGTTTTTTCTGTGGCTCAGCAACTACATGGGAAGCTGTCAAAACGCTACAAACACAGGTGGAGCAGCTACATGGGCGGCAAGGAACGTGGCTTTTAGCCGCGCTTTAAACATTTTTTTCCCTTGCTGGCTGCGAATTGCGCAATTGCGCAGGTACACCATACAGTCGGAGCTTATCACATGGGGGAGTACAGGACCATTCCGAAAGAGGGAGAAAGTGAGGTCAGTTCGGAAATGCACATGATTACGCACAAGCTCATCACACACAAAACAAGAGAGCATCTACACAAAAAGAAAATGCAGAGTCAATACGAAAGAATTCATCACATGTGAACATACTGGTCGGCTTTCTGTTGCAAATTAAGGCATCTTGGGAAATGGTAGCAAAGGCTCATGGGAGTTGTAGTCTGTGTTCTGTCAGAGCATTATATTGAGTTGTCTTGAGGTTTCAGCCCTCTGTCCAGGAGGGATTCCCATATGTCCTCCATTCTTGAGCAGAGGCCCCCCTTTTCCAAGTTGACCAGGCACGTCCTCCTTTGCCAGGACACGTCCTACTTTTCCAGCCTTCTTTTTGAAGAGGAAGCAGGAGGGCCAGGCGTGCTCTGGCCAGGCTCTGGGGGTCTCTTCCTGGCTCCTTCCTTCCTCCCTCCTTCCCCGCTGCCTTCCTCCTCCCTTTGGCTGAGAGAGTGTGACTTGCAGGGAAGCAGGGCAGCGGAGGTGCTCCAGGTCCCTCCCCTTCTCCTCCTCCTCTTGCCAGCTTGCCCTGGTCTGGCTGAGCGCCTCCAGTGCCCTGCTGTCTCCCTAGAAGTCACACTCTCTCAACCAAAGGGAGGAGGTGAAGGAAGGTGCAGGCGCACTCTGGCCGGGCTTTGAAGGTCTCTTCTTGTCTTGGCACCTTCCCTCCCTCCGCACTTGTATCGCTGCCTTTAAATGAGCGCTTTAAAGATACAGAGCCCCATTTAACCGTTCAACTACACCTTAGCCTTTAGATGCAATAGGGGTGCTTTTTACATTGGCTAAAAGGGGCGGTCCAAACTCGCCCCTTCTAGCGGCGAGATGAGGCCTAGGCTGCCACACAGGCAGCCCCAGAGGCCTCATCCCGCCGCAACGACCCGCCGCAAAAAAGAGCTCCGGGATCGAGCTCTTTTTTTGCGGCGCGGGAAGGGCGCGATTGGCGCCCTCCCGCGCTGCCAGAGCGTCAAAACGTGCGCAGCGCGTCAAAATGGCAGCGTCCATGCGTTTTAGGCTTAGGGAGGGTGTAAAGGCTACGCCCTCCCTAACCCTAAATGCGGGCTTTTTAGCCCTAAAAGCGCCTTTTTTTGCCCATGTAAAACGGGCCAGCAATGCTGCACCCTTTTTAAAAAAGTAGTGGGGAAATCAAACTACTTTTTAAAGGCACTTCTTCTCCCTTAAAACTCCAAAATAGTGTTTTCATGGCACACTTTCCCTTTTTCTCATCTAAAGGCTGGGCTTTCATGCAGCCTTCAACACACCTCTTTTTGCCAATGTAAAATGGGCCAGCTCCTTTTTAAAGGCACTTCTTCTCCCTTAAAACTCCAAAATAGTGTTTTCATGGCACACTTTCCCATTTTATAATGTAAAAGCTGGGTTTTCAAGCAGCCTTCAAAACACCTCTTTTTGCCAATGTAAAACGGACCACTGGCAGTTTTTCATTGATGGCCCAAGTGCAAAGGACAAGAGGCAACCCCTTCGTCATTTATGGGCAGCTGAATTGTCCTTCAGCAGTGTCCACACTGTTGACATGTGAAAAGCAGGGTGGTCCAGGAGTTCCTGGAAGACTTCATGGCATATGCTGTACAACCTCTTCCTCCAAAAGAATTGAACAACTGGAGAGTTTAAAAAGAGGAGCTGAGAAGTTACTATTATTGTCTCACTATGCATAATGTATATGCGACCCATCACCTGTTTCCTTCTCTGGCAAGATGTCCTCTTCTTTCTGCTAAACACACAACTCAGATTGGATTGTGCTGCCTTCGTATCAGGGAAAATGACACCTCCTTTTTATCTCATGCACTTTCTGGGCTACCGCCTGCTCTCTCCAGTTCAATTTGTCACCTTTAAGATCCTATATCATGTGATCCCAGGTACTGCTTTACAAAAGCTGAAACACCTCATTATTATGTCATTTCTAAAGAAAATCAAATAAACCAGTGCTGCTGATAAATGAACCTTCTCCTGGCTTGTATATTTTTCTTCTTGATTAATTTTGATATGCTTGAGTTTGATGGTTTAGGCTCCAGCAGCAGTTCCTGGCTTTTGATGCAACATTACCAAGGCAAGTTCCCACAAGTCATTGTGACTCATTTTATCAGCAAATTCTATTGTCTACACTTGTTGCAGGTGGCCCTGATATTACGTAACCTTCGCTGTAAAGAATGTAATATTATCCCAGCATGATGCAGTATATGTTTCAGAGTGTAGGCTCAGATTCTGCCCACACAGGGTACATTAACTTCTGGTAATGACAGTAAACATTAGTCATCATGCTAGGATTTTATGGGAAGTTAGAATAAGGGATGTGTCTGCTGATATTTTTTTAAAAAACTTCTTTATCATGGATCAGTAAAAATCCAGTTTTGATTCAAGTTATGAACATGTTAAACATGTTGGGAATTTTAACAACAGATCCTTTCTTTTTTACCTTAAGTGGCTTGATCATAATAGTTCTGTTTCAAACATGAAAATATGAAGCCTCTATCCAGTAATTAGAGTTCTTTTTTTGTTTCCATTTACAGAGTTTTATTTTCCTTTATGTTTAATTTTAAATACATTACCAGGATAATCCTTTTAAAATTCAGCTCCATTTTTGCTTCCCCATTCTGATGTTATTGCTTAATCAATAACTACAGAAAGCTGAGACAAACTGCATGGAACGATGGCAGTCCTCTTTGAGACAATGGAACGAAAGGGCTAATAACATGAGAAACTCTTCTGGCACAACATCTCATTGAATGTAAGTGTCTCAACCCAGGATAGCTTCAAAATAGTTTGCTACCTGGGAGTGCATTTAGATATATTGAAAAGTCCCAGATTTTGTTCTTATTCTTCCTGGTTTTATAGTAGTTGATATATACTGGCCTGAGGAGTTGATATAAAAAGTCTCTGATTGTACCAGTACCTGACAGAAAATATTCTGGGATGACAACAAAACATGTAAGGATCTCCAAAATAAAATTCTGAAGAACAAAATCTGTGATTTTCTGGCCTTTTAAATCAGTGTGGAGTCGATGCACCTTGAGTTGAAAGACAAGAGGTGGCCCCTTTCCCATGCTTTGTACAGAAGTCAACCAGACTGATAGTTAGGCAGCTAGCACCCTCCACAGTACTCAGGCAGCAAATTACATTTGGAAGCCCAGGGCAGGCTATGTGGTGTAAGCAGGTGTCCAGCAATAAAAATGAAAGTAATGGAAGGCTGCCACTGAGGGGCTGCCCTCCAGTATTGGCCTCCTGAGGTAGTTACCTTACTCTGTCTAATCATAGGAGTGATAGCCTCATCATTAGTATGGTATTGCCTTGGAACTACAGTATATCTTTGGGCTGTCACTGGCAATGGTACTGCAAAAGTCACTGAACTTCCCCTTGTAACTCTGTACCGCAACTACAGACTTGGCACTGGGAGAATGATCATTGATATCACACATGTTTTGTGTACAAAAGGCTTTTCTTAACCATAGGTGTAAGGGAGGACTCCTAAATGTATGTATGTATGTATGTAATTGAGAGACAGCTTGAGTATTGGACTATGTCTCTGGAGACCAGGGCTCAGCCACTTGGTGAACTTGGGCAAGTTGTATTCAGGCAGCCTCAGAGGAAGGCAATGGCAAACATTCTCTAAACAAAACTTGCCAAGAAAACCCCATGATTGGTTTCCCATAGGGTTGCCATAAATCAGAAATAACTTGAAGGTATGCAACAACAACAACAACAACAACAACAAGTATTTAATATGTGCAAATAGATGCACATCTAGCCTGTGAGTAAGAGGTTAGCACCACCACTCCTTTTGAAAGCCTCCAGTTGCCAGCCCTGGACTCTCTGCACCGTTTTGGAGAGTCTGAACCTTCTGGGCCAGCAGGCAGCTCAGACAAGTGATACTTCTTTTAATCTAATGAGGCTGCTTCTGCAAATTTCACAATATATAAACACAATAGAAATACAGTAATAATATAAACCTGATGGGATGTAAGTTCACATACATAAGAACTTAGTTTTGGTATGGGTTTTTATAATAACCAGCCTGCTTGGAAAAGCCTCCAGGCTTCTCTTATTGTAGCATGTTTCCCCCTTTTACAATCTGGAAACAGCAGGAAACAGCTTGTTGTATGCTAACTAGTAAACTTATTAAGCATGCTATCACAGTGGCTATGGTGTCTGCAGGGGACAAGGGCAGGGGAATAGTTCCCTCCACTCACCCAATAAACCCTAATCCCTAGATCCTGAGTTTTTATGGAAGCAGCAACAGAACTCTGATTTTAGCAGAGAGTTAAAATGTGGCAGCCACTATTCTCTCCATTTGTTTTGTAACAAATTTGTTTGCAGCTGGCTCCTGCAGTTATTTTATCCAGTGAATTTAGTCATAGTCATGATTGGCATACTCTTCCTCTGCAGAAGAAATTCCCAATGATTTGTGGAGGAGCCCTAGTAGCTCTCAGAGGATGCATTATCTCTATACATCCAGCTATAGGAACATAGCTAGATGCTTTACCACTACCACCACCTCTCCACAGCTCTGCACTGGCAAGAAAATGGCCATGTTGGGGAGGTTGCAGCAGATAGAAGTTGGGATTTCAGGGAAGGAAATGTGTTACAGTTCTGCTTGGCAGAACTTTATTCTACATCTCGTTGATCTGGGATCTTGGCCCTTTTGTTTCTAAAATAAAATCAGGAACTAGTATACTTTTGATGACCTGTGACTGAAAGTCAGGCTTTCTCTTTCCAGACCTCTTCACTTCCCCAGTTTCTCATGCCTCTGCTACAAGCATCTTCATCTTATTATGACCCAGAGTCCTCAGAATTTCAGTTCTGGACTTTGCAGAAACTATGGTGTTGGGAAGATTCAGAAGCAGAAATTCCCTCAAGTCTTTGAAGGTGTCAAGTCCTAAAAAGTCAGGACCTTGTGGGGAAGATTTTGGCTAAGTAACATTTAGTCAGGTCCAGCTGTCTGAACCATGACTAAATGAAGGGTCTTCTAGGAATAAGAGATCTGTTGAAAGCAATATGCCTAAACCACAGGTGTAGCTATTGGGGTGGGGGAAAAGAAAAATGAGGCCAGTGCCCCCCAAATAAGAATTTTTCTTTCTAAATCAAAGTTTATTTTCATTCCCCAAATTTTGACCATTGCTGAGTGTGAGACATTAAAAATTGTTCACACCTAGAACTCATATTTACTGTGTGGGATTGAAGAAACAAAATGCATTTGGAGAGGAAAGAATTTTGATTTGGGTGACCAATGCCTTCATTTGGTCTCCTTGTATTTACACTCCTGACCCAGAACCTCTGTGTTTTGACTTCTGAGTCACTTCCTATTAGAAACCAAAAGATCTCCTTTGCTTAAAATAACCCAGACAGCCCTCCATACCCCCCAGGAGCCTGTTGGAAACATTGGGGGTTACCAAAATTGAAAAAAAAAAGTTCAGGGAGATGCTGAAGTGGAATGCAATCCCCCAAATTCATCTAGGGCAGTGTGGAGCCCCCTACCCCTTGGCATTTACTCATCCGTGCTGTGGAGCTACCGTGCTCTCCAGCTATATTGGCTGAGGAACAAAAAAACCAATGAAAAGAACTGGTCTGTCAGCACAGCATCAGGTACACAGCTACCATGAAATATATGTATCTGGATGCCTCAGATGTGCTGATGTAACACTTTGCCAACATAACTATCAATGAGTTCAAGATTTGCTTGTGTAAAAGCTAAAATGGAGGGACAGAGCTGAACAGGCACACCAGTTATACACAGATATGCCATATTCATCCACTTCCTTCTTGAATCTGATTGTATTCCTGCCAATGGTGTAAGTTTACATAAGCCACAGACCAACTTAATGTAAACAACATTTCTACTGATGTACTGACAGCAGAGCATAGGAGGTGATCTAAGTCAGCACCTGATAGAAGCACAACCATAACCTGTGTAAATCGCAATACAAAAAGACCATAAATCAGATGACAGGATATATAGTCAGGGCTGTATCTACATATTTAGAGCTGAGAAGGGAATCTGGAGAAAGGGGAACTTTCAGAAAAGGAGGACTTTTCAAAAAAGGCTTGACACCCATGACACCGCTAGCCTAATGTCAAAACCTGCCAATGCTGCTCTGTTTGTAAAGGCAACATAGGACTCTAGGTACAAATACCCCAAGGGAAGCCTCAAACTACTCACTAAGGCCCTGTATAGACTGGAGAAAAGCCTGTGGGTGGAGTCAGGGCAGAGCATCTTGACACTCAATGCCCTTACGCCACTACCAGGGTGCCAATTTGGTGTGTGTCAGTCCACATGGTGCACACCATGATGATGGCCTCCAGTACTGTGTCCAACTAGTGCAGTGCCAAAGGGGCATCATCATGTCGCACCATGGCAGTTATGGCACCCTTTAGAGGGCATGAAAAGGAACCTCATTTTACAGCTCCTTTTTGCATCCTCCAAAGGCTGGATCAGGGTCATGGCATGCTGCAGCCCCAATCCAGGGCAAAAAGGGCGGCGTCTCAGCACCCCTTCAGGCCAATCTGTATAGCTCATGTGCTCCCAAATTAAGGCACCCTAACAAATAAGGAAAAGGGATAACCATGCTCCAAAACAGAATTTCTCTCCAAACTTATTTCTTACACTCTTTGTCAAATATTTAATTACTCCAATGTCATTTTTAAAGAGCTACCTAAACCAACCCCTGCCTCTTGAACCATGTATTTGTACACATGCACAAGACAGACACAAAAAATAAGAAAGGTAAACAGGACATCTGTGAGGCCCACTCAGTTTGCTGTGTGTTATAGGTTTCTCTGCAGTTATGCAGGAGTCAGGTATCCTCTTAGGAGTCATATACCTGGTCAAAGGAATACTTCTCTTCTCCCCGTCCCTTCTTCCTCAGAAAATGGCAAAAACAACAACACATGGGAACTGAATTAGGAGAGTTCTTGTTTTGCAGTTGCTCACTACAACCACCCACATCATCTCATTTCTCCACCATGTGACTGGGAAGCTGGTGGGGCCTTGAATGAGGAACCAAGGAGGATCATCTCTTCTCTTTCACCTATTGTATGAATTGTCACTAAAATCTAGCAGGCTCCTATTGCAAAGAACTGCACCATACAAATGAAAACACATTAATTGCTATGGGACTTTTAAAAAAGTGATAGATGAATTTTCTAAAATAAAGCACATAATTAGTATCAAATTGGATTAAAATCCCCTGGTGCAATCAATCAATCATTCAATTAGGCTCCAATTCCCAAAAAAATCCATGTTGATGTCTAGGAAGATGTTTTGATTTACACTGAGCATCTAGCTCAACTCAGCCTGACATTCTTCCGAGGTCACTAAAATGAGTACACAGCTTGTTGGGGGCAATTAACTTACACATTGTAAATTGCTTGGGGAGTGAGTAAGTGCACTGATAAGTGGTATAGAAATGTTCTTGCTATTGCTATTGCTATAATATTTTGGTAGAAGTCTTTTAACTTTACTGAAATATAGTTTGGTTCATAAAATGTAATTGTTTGTGAAACAATTAAAGGAAAAGGCAAGGATGAACAATATTAGACTAGCGATACAATTTTGTTACAGAAGTGATCCACAATGTATGGCCAATTTCAGTGACTTTACAGTATTTTGAGACTCATTAGAAAATGTGGGGAGTTTCATTTGTTAACTATAATTCATTCAATATTTTTCAGACAAAGAGCAATGGACTTGCCAAAGATGTGTGACTGACACCTTCATCCAATCTAAGCAGTTGTTTCTTGAGCTCATTAATTCTGTCACAGAATACAATTTTTTCCCAGAATGTAGGGTGTAAACGTTACCTTATGTGTGCAATGGAGAACTCTTTTTGGAGTTCTGCCATTCATAACTAAGGAAGACACAGTGAATCTGGGTAAACTGACAGTGGGCTGTGCCTTTGTATATTGAATATTATGGAGATCCATCAGCATTTTGTTCTGGAGCATAATAACAGATGTGGAATAAGATTTTGAAAGACCCAATGGATCTTCTTTTAGAAATGTAATTGTTCATCTGTCATTTCTCATTAAGGATGTACTTCTTCACTAATTTCATTTTCAGAGGAAGCAATGAGTAATTTTAGCCATTTTCTTCTCACTGCAAGACAGTCTTTGAAAACTGTGGAATTTTTGAACACTGTTGGAAGTTTGGGATTTATTCTATACAACATTCTCACTTGGGATTTTTGCACAGAATACACTATTTTCTATGAAGGAAACAGCATTTTTGTACCAGACAATATAGTATCTCCATCACAGATAATCTTGTGTCCTGCACCAAAATTGCTAAAGCTAGGAATTTATTCTATGCAAAATCCTCACATGACATTTTTGTTTAGAGAAAAGTGTTTTTACCATAGGAAACAGCTTTTTAGGTGAAGAAAAAGCTGTTTTCTGTGCTGCAGCTGCTTTTTCCTGGCCAAAAAATGCTGTGTTTGAATTTTATACAAACGTGAAGATTCTAATCAACCCAGGATTCTTCAGGAGGGTTTCCTGGTTCCTGCAAAATACTTTTAAAAAAATTAAAACATTTTGACTGCTCTTTCCATCGCTATTTCAAAGAAAGGCATAAAGGCATTCCATGATTTGGCCTTCACATGATCCATAATGATTCATTCTGTGTTCAGAAAGCTATAAAGTATGGCTATGATTGAGCCATGCTCACTTGAGAGATGTCCGCATTTATTTCCCACCACCATTCCAATTTCTGGTCATGGAGATGGTGCCCATTTATTTTTGTTGGGAAAGAAGAATCCTTCCACCCCCAATTGTCTCAGAAACAAATTGTTGTTATTTTTAGGTTGAGTTGCTTTTAAAGGAGGGCCTCCCAAAATGACTTCAGGCTTCTCTCAGCCAACTGCCAACATACATATAAACAGGAAGTGGGCATATCCAACCAACAAGACCAATTGCCAACTAAAGGAGTCAACTTGTTTTTTCTTGTAATTGAAACACAGCCATTTCTATATGGAATACTCTTCCTTAAAACTGTGGTTCTGAAAATCAGTTCTCATTGACATAGTTATATCCAGCGAAAAGCCTGGCAAAGTCAATGAGCCCACTTATATAGACAAAAAACAAGAACACCCAAACAACTGGATTCCAAGCCTGTTGATTCTCTAGGCATTCCACATATTGAACATGACTGAGGTTTTTACATAGTTGGGGGAGAACAGCAGGAAGAGATATGGAGCAAAATATTGGTACTTGTCTGTGATAATCTGGAACTGATTATATTAGAGCTTTGTAGATTTTGGAAAATCATGTCAGGAGACCACCCCTAAAATAACTGAACTTGCCTCCCAGTAGTATTTAATTTTGTACTTATTTTTAGTGGCAGAGCCAGTGGGGAAGCTGGAAAACAAAGCTATAAAATTAGCATTTAAGAAGTCCTCTGCCAAACTAGTGGTGCCAATGTGGGTTAGCATATTATAAACATTGGGTCTAGACTGCAGCTTAAAGACAGGAGCCAGATTGATTTTTTTCCCTCCTGAGATAAAAGTGACTAGAATTAGAGCAAAAGGTCATTGTTCCTCCTGAACAGCACTTTTTTAAAAATTGGAATCTGCTGGCACATTCATAGAGCTGGAGCTTAGAGTTAGTTTTAATGGAACTTTATTTAGTTGCAACTTGGCACATTGATTTCAGTGAGATGGACTTGCATGGACTAGTAAACAGAGCAATCCTAAGAAGTGGAGGAAGGAGTAAAATGGCAGATTGCCCATAACTTCCAAATCTGTAATAGGTACTTTTTCATTTTTTTGCTTCCTGATGGTTTGGGGAGGGCTCTTAGAGTAGATTGGAGGGGGCAGATAGTTAGCTGAGGCTGGTTACAGGGATCATACATCTCTGCTTCCCCAAGAACAGCAGCATATCATCCTGCCTGGACCCTGAGATTCTCAAGAGAGATCATGCTTTCAGTCACTATGATTCCACTTTAATTGCCATAGTTCCATCCTATGGAATCCTAAAATATTCAGTTTAGGGTGAACATTCAGACCTCTCTGCCAGTCAGCTCTAGTACTTCATCAAACTGCAAACCCCAAGACTCCATACAATCCAGATATCCCATTTAAAGTGGAATCACAGGGCTATAATAACATAGATTGCAAAGGCACCTGGTATGTATTGGCATGCATCTGAGGAAGTAGGCTCAAGTCTATGAAAGTTCATGCTAACAACATTTCTCTTTCAGTTAGTCTCAAAGATGCTACAAGATTGCTTTGCATATTGATTTTCCAGACTAACACAGCTATGTGTTTGAATTCCATACATATTTTATGCACTCATGTATAAGCCTCAACATTTTAGCCAAAAAAATAAGCCAAAAAAACTAAGTTGACTTATCTATGGGTCTCTGAGCAGAGTGGCAAAAGGCAAGAGCTTTGTTCTTCCTGGGACAACCTAAAAGAAGCACCAACCCCCTCTACTCTCTCTGCCACAGCACCACTTTTGACCATTTGAATGTCTGAATAATAAAAAAATGGTGGCAGTAGTAGCTCTTTGACACTTACCCTCAAAGGAGTGCTGAGAAGGTTTGGGCTTTGAAGGATTCAATGAGACATTTTTAGTTATCACTAGTTTACCACATATGTTTTGCTATAATACTTGCTTGTGCTGTGGAAGAGGCGAATTGTTGAATAATGAATAGCATTCTCTGGATACTTTCCTGGTGTGAGACATGTGCATATACACAAACACACACACACAGAGTGAGCCCTTGAAATCCACTGGGGTTTGGTTCTAGGACCCCCTTTGTGGTGGTGGTGGTGGTGTGCCTTCAGGTTTTTTTTCAGCTTGTGGTGACCCTCTGGGGTTTTCATGGCAAGATTTATTCATAAGGTATCAAAATCTGTGGATGCACAAGTCTCATTATATGCAATGGTGTAGTAAAATGGTGTTCCTTATATATAATGTCAAAATCAAAATTTGCCTTTTGGATTTTTTGAGAGGTAAATATTTTTGAATCATGTTTGGTTGAATCTGTGGACATAGGACCCTTGGATATGGAGGATTGACTTTGTGTGTGTGTTTGTGGAGTCTTCTGGTATCTGTAAGACTAACAGATTTATTTTACCTTGAGATTTTGAATGAGATTTTATTTTTTTAGTACATTAGCACTGTTATTTTATTCCATACCCATACTTACAGTTGTTACTTATAGGTGTTTCATTGTGATTGCTTATTTCAATTACAGCATCAACTATATATGTCTGTTCAGAATTAAGTCCCATTTAGTTCAAAGCGGCTTAGTTCCAGGTAACAGAATATAGGAGTGCTGCATTAGTAATCAAAGGTTGGAGAATTAATTACTTTTCTTTTCTTTTCCATCTAGTTTATAATCTTGTAGAATTTATTTTTCCTTCTAGAACACAATAATGCCCATAAAAGGATCAGAAACCATGTACAGAGAGACACATTTCTGCCTCCTAATAACCATGGAAAATTGTATTGAATGTATTACAGTCATTTAGGGAAATCTGTTTTTATCCGTTGCAGTTGATTGTCACCAAAACCATATGCACTGTATAAAAGGACTGTGCCATACCTGTAAAACACACACACACACACATATATCTCTGGGGCTTCCCTGCTGCTTGACCATGTGCATTAAAAGCTCTCCCCCAGTACCCTTACTGAGATCTAATTGTTTCTCATTTCCTGTCAATAAATGAACAGTACAAACTGTGAAACCACACCTCTCTTGTCCAAACTTTGTTCATTTGTCCATGTTAACAGACATTAATAGATATTACACATGCTAAGTCCTTAAGACCTTTTACATTTGGCACGTTTTAGAGACCTATCACTAAAGAGTAGATGTTTACAAAATGGGGGAGGGAGAAACAAAGCAAAACTATTAAAAACAGAAGTGGCAAGCAGTGGATTTGCAGAATGGGTATTTCTTGATGTTCAGTGGTGTAGAGGGGCCTTGCACTCTATAAGGGAAAAACTACACACTCAAAATGATTTGATACCATTTTATCTCCCATGGTTCTATCCTAATGAATACTGGGATCTTTAGTTTGTTGAGGTCCTTAAAATTCTCTGCTGTATTACAGACCCTTGAAAAATTGGTTGGCTTCATTTCAGTTATATCCCACCTTTCTGTCAAAATGAGATTCAAAGACAATATAACAGAGAATTCCATGATAGAGAATTCTAAGATCTTTTCCAAATTAAAAATCCTAGTTGAGGCATGATAGCATATATAAGACTGATTTAAACTGTTAATGATAGCAGTGGCATTATTTCACAACAGTGCAAAGTAGATACAATCATAGAGGCCAGCCGAAGTGGCTATTCACTTGTTTGTTTGCTTTTGCTAGAAGAAAAGGGAGTCCAGGGAGCCCGGAGAGATTGAGGACCACAAAAATAGTCTTGTGGACACATATAGGCCTGGGGCCACACTTTTCCCATTCCTGATATGCCTAAGCTCAAGTGCCACAGCAAATTACAAATTACAAATCGCAGGATTCCTTAGGATGGAGCCATGACAGTTAAAGCAGTGTCAAACTGCATTGATTCAGCAGTGTGGCAGCCATCTGAGAGTGACCATAGTGGGTGTTTCAGTATGCAAACTGGGGACAAAATAAAGTTGGGGTGGCAGTGTTAGCTCTGCTTGGCCTAGGAGAGAGCAAAAATGGCTCCCAGAACTTCAGAATTTGTCCAACCCCTTGTTAGGATATTGTAGCTCTTGTGTTGCTTTTGTTGTTGTTGTTGCTGCTGCTGCATGCCTTCAAGTCATTTCTGACTTATGGCAACCCAAGGTGAACCTATCATGAGGTTTTCTTGGCAAGATTTATTCAGAGGAGGTTTTCCACTGCCTTCCCCTAAGAGACCATGTCAACCAGTAGGTTTCATGGCTGGGAATTTTAAAAAGATCCTGATTTATCATCATTCTGGATGGCAGAGCTACACACGAAGAGCTCGTTCAGTAGCAAAGATGCAGAAAGAGCCCTTGCAGTCTTCAGTTATTTGGGGGAAAACCTTTTCCTTATTTTCTTTTCATTTTGTTTAAACACACCATCCTGATAAATCTAAAATACAATAATTTGCTTTTCTCCTTACTGTGGGAAACAAATTGTCTGTGGTTCTAAAATGACAGCTTTCCTAATGCCTAAACTATAGCTGTCTCCTACTGTCATCACCGTGGGAAGTACAGTGAATAACCATAAAGTCATAGCAAAAAGAGTCACTAATATAGGGAGCCTCTGGTTCTATCATATCAGTGTAAAACATGATCTCACAGTCATTCTCTAACAGTAGAGGCAAGAAACACAGCTAGATCTGTAAAAACAAAGACCATGGACCATTACACACTACAAAATTATAGTACTATGATTCCATTATAACTGCCATCCTGTGGATGCATCTTATGGAGTCCTGGGGTTTGCAGTTTGGTGAGAGACTAGAGCTCCCTGGAAGATAATTTGAAATACCCTTCTCTGAACTGCTAATCTCATGACAATTAAAGTGGAATCCCATGGCAATTAAAATTTTGCCATAGCAATTAAAGTGGAATCATGGTGTTATAACTGTGTAGTGTGAAAGACCCCCATACGTTAGTGGTGCCCCGAGTAACTATCACTGATGATGAGATTGGTTACCTGTAGTTATACAGGTGAGGCATTCTTCAAGGTACAAGCAACATCTCAATCCCATACTGCCCAACTAGAGAACAAGAAAGAAAGAACAGAATTTTCCTTGGGCAACAGTTCATCAAGCTGCATCATACATACGAATCCCATCTTGGGAGAAAGGCAGGATATAAATTCAATAAATAAATAAATATGCCAAGAGAAACCCAGAGGAACAAGGAAGATTTCATGTAGCACCTAAAAGAGCACAAAGCAGGTTCTACATAATCATGATCATTAGTGTTCCAAATTAAGACACTAATATAGAAAAAAATGCTCACTGTAGTAGTTACCTATCTAATTTCTAGGGTCTGCCTTCCATTTGGGACACCTGGAAAAGGACCACTGAAGAATATCTTGATTGATATTTTTTTTAGAAGCAGATGTATTCATTAACTAAAGGCACTTCTACATGGGCTAGAATACTCTGGTCTGCTCTCAGAGTACTCTGGCTTTGAAGCTGTGCTTAATTCCCCCAGATTCCTGCTGTTTGCCATGCACTCCAAAATGATGCCAGACAGCTGCCTACACATGCATTCTGCGGTGCAGTTTAGCACTGCCACTGATGTCAGAAATGAGCATTAATCACATAGCTAGGCACCTTGTTGTAACTTCAGAAGGAGCAACATCTGCTGGATGGCACAGTGGGATGTGGGTATAGACAGCCACCTGGCATCACAATGGAGTGCTGTGGGTTTTCTGGAAAATCTGGAGGAAAAAGTAAGGCTTTTAAATTTGTTTTAAGACAGGGAAGGGGCAGATACAGCACAGAGCTGGCCTTCCATCATGAAATAGTCCAAGCTCAAATCAGGGTTTGGTCTTGTGTCACGACGACAGGGCATCATGAGGCTGGCAGAAATTGATTTAAATAGCCCATGTAGGCATGCCTAAGTTCATGTTAGAAAGGCTGATCTTCCCCAAAATGCATCCCGTGTCCATCTTCTGGGACTTGGCTGGATGTTAGTGAGTTACTTTCTTTGTTTTGTTGTTAAGATTCAAAAATTTTTGCCAGTTTGGGAGAGTGTTCAGCTCTACTTTTTCCCTTGAAACAGTCGTATAATACCTAATATTTACTTTCAGTATGGCAAACCTAATCTTCTTCCCAACAGAGCTTCCACTGACTTGACAGACAGAAGTAATGTCTTAGAGTCTGCGCATAGAGCTGAAGTTTTATAAATTGGAATGTCTGTTCTAATTGTTTCCCTAAGATATTTTTTTTCCTACTAAATCTAAGATCATGCATTTGTACAGACAACACTTTTCTTTAAAATTTCATTCTAGGACATAGTTTCAATGTTTTAAATAATCCTTTCTGTTTTATAAACTTTCAGGAATCCTGCACCCTATTCTGTCCCAACTTGGCGAGGACTCTCTAGATTAATACTTTGGTGTCCTACTTTTTCAGCCACTTTTCAAATGCCCCAGGCTTTATGTGCAAAGTAGAAATGATTCAGTTTGACACCACTTTAACTGCCATGGCTCAGTGCTATGGAATCCTACGATTTATAATTTGTTTTGGCATCAGAGCTCTCTGACAGAGAAGGCTAAATATCTTTAAAAACTATAATTCCCATAATTCCATACCATTGACCCATCACAGTTAAAGCAGTGTCAAACTATATTATTTTTACAGTGCAGATCTAGCCTCAATTTCTCTCCCCTGCTTCTATTTCCCATCTTGGTAACTCAGCCTATTTCAATTGGTGCAAACTGTGCTCAAAGTACAAAAGTGCTTTGCACACAACCCAGTAGGATTGGGGGGGGGGGGGGACACAGAATCTTGCCCTTCCCAGGTAGACTCAGGCAAAAGCAAGCTCCTGAATACTTTCTTAGCTTGTACGTATTCTCTAACTTTTGGTATATTATGGCAACACTCTGATGTCCTAGTTTTCATCTGTGAAGCAGTGGCACCCCCTGCTTTTTCACATCTTCCCCAATTCACTTTGGAGGCTACATATGTCTATGTGATGTTTAACTATTTGTGGCAACTTGTTAATATAGCAGAATGGTTTTGCAAAGATAACAACCTTATCAACAAGAAATGCATGCTTTCTATTAGAATAAGCAGCAGAAGGGCCTTGAAAAAGATCCTTGAAATGAAAAGCAAACTATTATGTTGAGAAAAGGGGTAAAACGAAAGGGAGAGAATGGGAGGGATCAAGGGAGAGGGAGAGAAAGAGAGGGAGGGAGAGAATTTAGGTCACAGCTTTTCTCAATTTTTGTAATTTAATGCAGCCCTGAATAATTGCTGCACACATTCTTTTGAAATCAAGTTTTATAATATTCCATGTCTATTTTCAGATGTTCCTGGTACTGTACGTAGTTCTGTTTTCCAAACAATTATAGTGGTAAAAAGTCTGAAGAGCAAGTTGAAACAAAGTTTATCTAAATATTGATAGAAAATCTAGCCTTTTGCACAGGCTAGTCTGATGCTGGATTCTATGGGCAAAATTCATTTCAGTGGTAAAAGAACTCTGTAGCCCTGCTGTGCCTCTTGATCATAGCACTAATGTCATCCTTGCAACAAAGCTTAACTAGTCCTCCCCTGAACTAAAACACCTGTGTCATCATTTAAGACATATAATGGCTGTGTATTGTTATGAATATATCTGTAACAGTAACTGGCTATATTTATTCTTCACCATCAAGTCTTATGGAGAACCTATGAATGAGAGATCTCCAAGACATCTTGTTATTAACAGCCCTGCTCAGGTCTTCCAAACTAAAGACTGTGGTGGCTCCCTTTATTGAATCAGTCCATCTGTAATGTGGTCTTCTTTTCCTACTGGCTTCCTTTCCTCTAACAATTATAAAAGGGCAGGGAAGTCTTCTTTGTGATATAGCCCTGTGGTAGACCATTTGCTTTGTATGCAGGAGGATCATGTTTAGTCCCTAGTACTGTATGTCCAGCCTAATAGGAAGATGGGAATGGCAGGGACCTCCATCACAGCTGTGGACAGGCAGAACAGACAGTAGTAGGCTAGGCAAGGATTTTATTTAAAAAGAAACTGTTTCTGGTGTCCCTTTTTCATTCAAATGGTTAATGAGTGAAGCTTTTCTGCTACATACAATCCTGGTATAATAAGTTCTGCTATTACATGATAGTTGTGTTCCTTAAAAAAGTCTGTGTTATAGAAAAGCACACTCCAAAAATAACAGGACTTAAAGGAAAAATAGGTTTAGATGTAGATATTTATTTTATTTTTATTTATTTCATTTTTATGCCACCTTTCTCCCAGAAAGGGACCTGAGGCAGCTCAAAGATAAAATTGGTTGGGGGGGGGGGGGAAGAATCAATAAAAAGTTTTTTTTTTTAAAAAAAAAAAAAACACTTTCAAATGTACACATTTGAAAAATTGCATATGTTGCTTGAATATTTTTCTTCCGTTCATTAAACCATGTTTAAGCAATGATTTTTTATGGATATGTGCCAAGTGTGCTTTTTTTCGCCCAGTCATTTGTTAGTGTGCAGCTTCCAGAGTGCAAATTGCCCACTACAGGCAATCCAGGATGTATATAGTGTGCATAATCTCCTCCCCAAAGCCCACTAGCACAAATGCATCAGAGATCTATTCCATACTCTAGACCAGCAGTTCCCAATCTGTGCTCCACAAGTCAAAATGGTTGGAAACCCCTGCTTTAGACTATTTTTCCAACTTAAAGTAAGCCTTTGGACCAAATCATTTATATATTTTCTGATGGTATTCTTTAAAATTGAGTAAACTTTTTACTGAAATGAATGAAAACTTTCTTTTGTTTAACCCAGGTACATGAAAATGCAGTCCCTCATACTATCATCCCTCATTCTTTGCTCTCAGCTGCCTTTAATTTAATTTTAGCTGCCATTAATAAATTTCAGAATTAATGTGCAAATACTTAAAGAGTGACCTGAAATGTTGTTAGATTGGTATTTGGGTCAGTCCTCCCAAACATGAGGTCTTCAGCAGAGAATTTTGGAATTCACCCCATATCATTTACACAACATTTCCTGTGCACAGAGTGAGTCACACATTGATGCTTTTCTTTGCATTTTTATTCAGCGTTTGGTCAATAAGGGAGTGCAATGACTACAGAAATGAGATGGAGGAGCCAAGACCCCACCCACATTATCTAGAGCGAGTCATTGATAGGATTTTAAGTTTGGCCAGTCTTCAGACATGTCTCTAGACATTAATGACATGCCAGGAAATGATACATTATGGAGTCTGTCAGTTGTGGTGCTTGATGTTGGGTTGTGAGTTGACCCTAAACAAGAACAACATGGCACTATCAGGAGCCAGATATTTTTAAGATGTATTGTTCACCCTACCTATGTAGGAAAGGTGGCAGAACATAGTAGATATGTGCCAGAATAATCAACAAGCTACTTCATTATATAATACCCAACATATGATAATTCACATATTCACTATATCTGTGATGGTGTACCTATGAAACACATGCCACAGGTGGCACACGATGCCATTTCTTCAGGCACAGTGGTAGGGAAGAGGAAGAGCAGGCATGCACGTTCCCATGGCTCCTCCTCCCCAGCATTTCCCGGCCTCCAGCTGTCTCTTTGAGGAAGCTAAAGGCTGAGAAATGGGCCCTGGGTGGCAGGAGCCACAGGTGTGCACCTCTGATACCTTCTTTCCAGCATTTTCCAGCCTCCAGCTGTCTCTCTGAGGCAGCTAGAGGCTGGGAAATGGGCTCTGGGGGCAGAAGTCACAGGCACGCACCTCTGGCTCCTCCTCCCTGGCATTTCCCAGGCTCCAGCTTTTTTCCACCTGGAGGGTGGAAGTCCCACCCCTGGAGACCAGAAGTTCCAGGGTGGAAACCCTCCCTGGAAGTCCTACCTGCGGAAGCCAGAATCCCTGCCCCTGGCACTGGGTAAAACCCAGTGCCAGAAAAAAATCGGTTGGGACACACAGCCCCAAAAATGTTCGCCATCCCTGCATATGATAAGCCATATATCCACCATGATAAGTCAAACTAATGGGCCATTACCTGTAATGCATGGGAGCTCTTGAGAATAACTTAATTCTTAATGGAAGACTAAACAACGTCTTTCAACCAATGTTTATGCCTAGAATCAAGTTTTCTCTGAACATATTGACTCTCACAAACCGAACAAAATCTGTTTCAGTCTCTTGTATGACCTCAGATAAATATTTCCCTTCGAATTTATTTGGTACAATTATTCTCTAGTGAATCAGTATTGGAAAGAAAGAAAAGATAATCCCCAAGAACCATGATATTTATTTTAACTACCAACCCTGTTCCTTCCAAAAGCCTCTTAGTGAGCTAATAATTGTTATTAAAAGATTTCACTTTCTCCCCAAAAAAGCAAAGTATTTTCAATATAGAGAAATCTGATTACATCATTATCTGGATGTAAATTCTTGAATACAACTCAGGTGGTATTCAAGAATAAGCAAATCTATTTAGTCTCTGACTCCCCCAAAACAAAATTGTATATGTGAAATAAATTATGCAGATCAACATTGTTGATTCAAATTTCTCATTCTCTGCTAACACAATTTGCATACCATGTTGCCAACCTCAGTGTTTGTTGCTCCCTCCCCTCTTGAATTTGAATTCTTTGGCAAGAAACAAAGAGGAGAGGAAGGCAAAAACCAACCAAAATAGTTGCAAGTAGGTATGGTAAGTGTGTGGTAATAATTTAAAGCCAGTGGAGGCAGAGTGAGCAGTGTGTTCATTTGAAATCTGTTGGATCTGAGCTTATTCTACTGGGGTTTGGGATGACTTTGGCATATCATCACATAGCAACAGTAACATGAAACAGTGTAAGAAGAGAAAGCACTTATATCAGATGAGGAGTGGGGACCAACAGAGAAGACAAACAAACAGTTTCCCCACACACTCCCATGTCCCCCCCACCCTGGAAACAGACTCACATACCTCTATTTTCCTCTACAGTCCATGTCAAAATGGCAACAAAATGAAGTTCATCACTTCCTGTTGTCATTTTGGGAAGTGACTGTAGAGGAAAAAGGAAGTGTTTGGGGTAGTACAGGGTCTGTGGGTGCTTGTGAAGATGGGATGGAAGCATTTGCACATGTTTTCATATGCTGGTAGGTTTTCTGCCTGGTTTGGGGGCAAAAAATATCCCCAAAATGCACTGAATATTTTGTTTAAATGTCACTGAAGTGCTTTCGGATACTGATGAGCCTTCTTCAGGGGCAATAAAAAGGAGTCCCAGGGCTATATGCAGCTTATGGCTGTACTGGGCCCACTGCTGTTTTAGTTCATGGTGGTTTATCTCCAAGACAGTAGCACACGTTGGTTTCCATGTGAATAGGATGGTGAATCTTTTTTTTTTTCTCTTCAGTTTTTTTTGCCATGGGTTATATAACCTTTTGGTTTGAACAAAGCATATTTAAGATTAACCACAGGTTATGATTTGGAAGACACACTAGGTGCTGTGTAACTTAAAACATATGCAGAATGGCCTCATGGCCATTCTATAGTGGCCTCACATGGTGTCTCATCTTTATATGCTCAATCTTTCCAGGTACACTTGCTAGCAACATAATACTTGGAAGGAACTTCACTGTCAATGGGAAAGCAAAGTAGTGGGTATAGAAAAAAGATAGATGGTACCATCAACAAACCTGCCAAAGACCATCTTTGGATAGGAGCTCCCACATAAATTGTGTGGCCCTTCCAGTGGTGTTGAATGGTTGGCCATGAAAACCAACACTCAACTGGAGACCATGAACTAATGCATTAAACTGTCTGCATCGTAAAACAATGTTTTGAATGGACACAGGCTTGCATGTTTTGATTCTTATAGCAAGCTAGGAGAAACTATGCCATTAGAGTTCATACTACTGTCTCCCTCCATGGTTAACTTTAACCTACTACACTGATCAGAGTTGCATCTGTTAGACATGCATAATTTAAGAGCCATCCTTCTCAGCCTTTAAGTTTGTAAGTACATGGATGTGACAAGATTCTAGTGGGTCCTATTGCAAGTACAGTAGACCCTTGGTATCCATTGGGATTTGACAACAGGACCTCCTGTTGATACCAAAATCCTTGGATGTTCACGTCCCATTAAATACAATGGATAATAAAATGGTGTCCCTTATATAAAATGGGAAAACAAGGTTTGCTTTTTAGAATGTATATATTCTTTGAACATTTTAAAACTGTGGATGCTTGAATCCATGGGTAAAGAATACATGGGTATTGAGGGTACAGTACATGTGATTCTGAGCAAGCAGTCCTGTGTAGGGATGGAAAAGAAGTGGGCCAGAATCCTCTTGGGAAGTTACAAATGCATAACCTAGAACCGTTCACTCATGATGTTATGTATTCACAATCCCTGCCCCCACTAACTGGGAAGCAGCTGCTGCAATTGGCAATGGTCTGTTCCCCTGTTGATTGGGTAGCGGCTGATTGTTATTTCCACCCACCCCTTCAAAGCAATCTCCAGAGCAAAGGGGAATTGCGATAGAGACTTTATGTCTGCCATTTGCACTGGAGATCACTCACAAGAGGGGTGGAAACAGCAGTCAGCCCCTTCTCAATCAACAGAGGAACAGACCTCTGCCAATTGCAGCAGCTGCTCCCCAGTAAACGAGAGTGGAGTGTTGGGCTGGGATTCCCTTTGTAGCACTATAACTGCAGTACCTATTCATATGTAAATACCATACAAGATTGTGGCCAATGGCATTAAAAGTGATTGTAGACGTTTTTACTCAGGTCTGTGGGACTATTGATGAAAATGTGTACATAGTTTTCAGTTTCCCATCACCAGGGGGACACTGCAAGCATCAGATTCTTTTGCTCCCTGTTTTAAAAACTACAGTGGTCCCCCGGTTTACGAATCCCCCGGGGAACGAAATCCCCAGGACCCGAAACCACCGGGACCAAAAAACATCCCCCGGGATCCAAAGGATCCCCCGGGATGTGAAGGAGAAAAACCGCGCGGCCCCTTTAAATCGGCCGCGCGGTCCGTCTCCTAATGCGGTCCCCCGGGAAACGAATATTTCCGGGTTACGAAAGATAATCCGGAACGGATTACCTTCGTAACCCGGGGGACCACTGTATATGCAAGTCAATGTGCATAACTAAAAAGGATATACATTTCAAAAATGTTCTCAAACATGATGTGGAGAAAGGAAAAATGCAGGGGAAAACATATGTTAAAAAGACATGTCTCAATATATGTAGATTAGGAAAACTCTGTACCAAAATGCAGGAATATATGCCTGGGTGAAAAGCCCAGAAAAATCTCATAATCAAACACAGAACTAGGTTAGGATGAGAATCCTTGTGTGCTGTTCTGACAAATACAGTGAAAATGAAACAGACACGTTTTCTTTTTTTCAAAATTCAATTTTCTTTATTTCTTGCATTCATAGTAAAATATACATTATTTCTCTTTGTATGTGATAATACTTCATATACTTATCAAAATACTTTACATTACCTTCTATTATTACATACTTTTATCTCTTTATGAAATCATAACATAAATCTTCTTAACTTCCAAATTTAACAACATCATATTTCATATTAATCTTCATCCAACAAACAAATTTTAGTCCTAACATATCCTAAAATATGTCAAAATGTCTTCTTTTTTTATCCCCATTATTCCTTTTCTCACTAAATAGAGAGAAACAGACACATTTTCATTTTCATAGTGGTAAACTTCCTATCACTCAGAGAACAAACAAAAATGACATGGAGTGGCATTTTGCTACCCCTTTTTGATCTGGCAAATAGCCAGATCAGGGCCATGGTGTGTGGTTGCTCTGGCACTGATCCAGCACTCAGAGGGGTGACGTCACACCCTTAAGGGCTGTCTGTTTTGACATTAAGTCAACTGCTGAGAAGAAGAATACAAGGTACGAAGAAGTGAGCAAGACAGTGGAAGTGGAATTCAGTAATTTGCAGGAAAAGACAACCAGCATGGGGTCTGCTTTTTTTTTTTTAATCACCCATATAAAGGTGAAAGCCCATAATGAACTGAAGCTTGTAGGTGATATTAATGAAAGGGGCTTCTTTGACCATGTAAGGAATAAGAAGACAATTTTAAAAGCAAAAGATTTTGAATTGATAA
Source organism: Urosaurus nigricauda (assembly GCA_034509955.1). NCBI lineage: Eukaryota > Metazoa > Chordata > Lepidosauria > Squamata > Phrynosomatidae > Urosaurus > Urosaurus nigricauda. The sequence continues at coordinate 80,529,545 of JAOEGL010000004.1, forward strand.
GTAGTTCTTCATCTGCCCTGCAGAAATAACACTGTTTGACATAGCTTTATCTGCCATGGCTCAGTGCTATGCAATTTTGGGATTTGTGGTTTTGTAAAATATGTAGCTTTCTCTGCCAGAGAACTCTGATGTCACCACACCACAAAGTAGAAATTTCAGGATTCCATAAGATGGACCCATGACATTTCAAATGGTGTCAAACTGCTTTATGTCTGCAGTGCAGATTCATCCAAAGAAAATGTTGGATAAATGAGTTCAGTCTTCTCCCACATGGAAAGTTGTGTTCAACCTGGAGTTAGTAGAACAAATGATATAAGGAACGACATGGAACCCAAATTATGTCAGGTGAATGTTAGAAAGCACTAGGCTACATTCAATGAGTTCAGGTCTCCAAACTAAATGATGTTTTTGGGGTGCTAAAGGACATATGTTATTTTTGAACTGCTGTTTTTGAATTCATTTTGAGAATGTAAATTCAGGGTTTTTTATGACTTTTGGGAACTAAGGGCCAAATCTTCTTGGAAAGAGTTGTTTAGAGGAGTTTTTTATTTCTTTTAAGGCTGCGAGAATTCAACTTGCCCAAGATAATCCAGTGGGTTTCCATGGCCAAGTAGGGATTCAAATCCTACTCTCCCAGAGACCTAGCAACATCCAAACCACTACACAATGCAGTTGTTTTAGAATACATTTTGAAAATGTCAATACTGGGCAAAATACTGGGCAGAATTTCAGAATAGATTATTAAACAGACTACATGTTGAAAGTAATATACTGATTACTGGGAAATGACACAGGTTTTTAAGAATACAACTATTACATTCCTGTGCTTCTAAGGCATGTCTGAGTTGGAGTAGATTTTGACATCAAAAATAAGCCATTGCAAAGAATACAGCTTGTGGCATCTCAGAGGCACCTTTTAGAGCTCTCAGAAGCTGTCAGAAGAGAGCACGTACCATCTTCTTCATTATATCACCAACCTTTCTGAGGTTTCCCCTTCCTGTTTTTTTTCTCAGAAATTCAACTTGGAAGTAGAACCCACTCCTCTTCCTCCAAAACACTTGGGCTTGTGGCATGATTACAACTAGGTTTTCACAAAGTGATTTGTTGTGTTTACAAATTGAGAATGAAGTTTTGCAATCAAATCATAACCATGAAATAAGGTATTTTAGGCAGAACAACTGAGATTATGTTGTGTCTTTGGCTCTCTGGCTCCAGAATACTCACATGGGTATCTAACCCATCATTTGAGACCTCAAATCACAATATTGTGGGTATATTCGCACTCAGCCTTTCTGCTGATGGAAGTATACACAGAGTGGCTAGGGATGGTATAAAAGACAACATCTATATTGAATGTACCCAGGATTTTATTTTCTCCCAGTAAAATCAATTTCACATTGCATACTATGAAAGAACAAAATTACAAATGTGGAAAAGATTCTCAGCTGTGTAGTTTATGAGACTGAATGGAATAATTTATATCAGTGCAACTCAAGCTATCTTATGTGGGGAACCAATAATTTATTCCCCCAGTGTGTCAGGGACCAGTACCATATCTGTGTCCTCATTTGCTGCTTTCTTTCCTTGAAATTCATTCAGGGACCAAGGGCCAATGGCTTGCAGACGAGCTCCAGACTGTGGACTGCCACTTGGAATAGACCTGATTTACACTGCTTAGAGATTATTACAGTTGGTCCTTCAGATCTATGGGAGTATGGTTCTGGGCCACTTATTTTATTGTGTACAGATGTGTAAAATTGTGTATAATTGCATTCCACATTATTAAATAGTGTTGAATGAATATGCACACTTCAGCTGAAATGTGATCTGTCCAACTGAGCTGATCAGGAAAGGGGAAATTGAGATACTTCTAATATTAAAGCTCATATCATTGACACCACTCCCAATTTGTTCCCATTAAGTGCAATAAAATTAATCTATGTGTTAATTACATGTTAACAGGAAATATCATTCTATTCTGTTAATTTAATTCCCTTCTGATCAATTTAGCATGCTGTCAAAAGGAAAACAACTCAAAAATTTATATTATGTGGAAATTATGTGCAGTTAAGCAATGCTTACCCCCCCCCCCCCAGGACACCAAAATCTGTGGATGCTCAAACATCATTATTTATAATGAGGTAGTAAAATGGTATATAAAATGGCAAATGAAGGCATTTGTGGGGTTTGGAGATTTTTTAAAAAATATATTTTCAAGTATGCATTGTTGCATCCATGGATGCAGAATCCATGGATATGGAGAGCTGACTGTATCTACCTATATACAGGTTATTGGTCTTCAATGAGAGCATTGCCATTGAAAGGTAAGCCATATTTACTCTGCATCGCGTTAATCCAATTGTACACATGAAGTTATCCTCTGTGCAGTCTTAACCACTGCTCACATCACAATTTTGAAATGCTCCACTAACTCTTCCCATTCTATTTGGGAGATTTAGGGTGTTTTAGTTCAAAAACATAACTTTTAAAAGTTCTGGCCAGCCAAACATTGTCTTCTTTGATAGGCATTGATCTTCCAAATTTTACCAAAGAATTTTTTTTGTACTCTTTCTTTCTTTTGTACTCTTTATTATTATTATTAATATTATTATTATTATTATTATTATTATTATTATTATTAAGTAAAAGTGCAAGGGAGCTGACCCAAGATCTTTCTGCCACCAAGCTCTCCGGACTCACTTTCCATCTTCATGAGTAAATTAAAATTGGCATGGTGATGTTATTGGAGATATAATTAAACAAACTGTGATGAATGAGAAAACCAATGAGAAAATCAATAATATATGGTAATGAATATAGCATTTGATCAAGAGTCCAGAGGAAGAACTGAATAGATAAAGAAACCTAAAATCCTGAAAAGATTCATAAGGGAAAAGACAAGAAGATCAGTTTGTAAAGCAGATAACCTCTTACAAAAAAAAAAAAAAAAAAAAAAAGATTATAGTCCATGTCCCAGTGGACTCTTGTGCAATTACTATGGCATGAGAGGTGAACTAGTGATAATGCTTCTTAATGCTTAAATGGTTTCAAAAGTACAACTGAAGGGAAGCAGCAGTGCTCTAGGGCCAAATCTTTCAATGCTGCATTCTAGCTTCTTACCAAAAAATCTGCCAATACTGCACCCTTCTGAAGAATCTTGTACATCTAACTCTTATTTGTTTTGTTTTCAGTCTTCTTAGAAAGTAAAAAATCTATATATACATGTGGTGCTAATTAGCATGTGTCATCCATAAGTGTCACACACACACACACACACACACACATATACACATATATTAATCATTTAAAAGGATATGATTCATGGTGTCAACATAATGTAGTCATACAGATCTAAGAAGCTTATGCATTTGGTGGTGAGTCACAATAATTTTGAAAAAGGGAAGGGGGCTAAAAAAGGAAAAGAAAAGAAAAGAAAAGAAAAGGGGTTCCTTCTTTCTCCCCACAACTCCAATATGTTTTCATCAAGTTTTGGATGAACACCAGCATACATTTGGAATGGTTTCATGTTTCATTAGACTAACCATATGTCTGCATCCAAGCCTTTTCCTGCTGTATTTAAGGTGTCTTAAAATGAATCAAAGACAGTCACATCTATCTGAAGCTGTCTCTTCCTCTTAGAATCACAAGAACCACAGGAGTCACCTACTCTTACATTCTGCCGAGAGACAGGAAATATTCTTATACTGAAAGCACCCTGACACATGCCTTCTTTCTCTCAAAGACTTCTGTGTCTTTAGTCAATGGAAATTCCAAAGTTTCTTGGTCATCTTGTTCAGTAGCTGTCTAAAGTTTCTTGATTGCAGCCTAAACCCTTTGTCTTCATGAAGAGAAGGGAATCCTCAGTTTATTTTAGTAGCTGAATAGTTGGGACAGCCTTACATTACAGGTACAAAAATACACAAATTGAACCCCAAAATCATTGTATTCAAGTGAATATAAACAAGAAGAGACAATCTATAATGTAGTATGGGGAGGGGGGGGAGATGATAGTAATCTTTTTTCAATTTTTTAAGATTAGATCATAGAAGATCAGACATAGGGTCAGAACAGACTGCCTGAAAAGGGTGGATTGGGACTGCCCCAGAGCCACTTGTCCCAGAGCCACAGCAACCACATGCCATGGCCCCAACCCACCCTGAAGCCAGCCCAAATAGGAGTGGGAAAGATCCGCTTCTATTTAGGCTGGTAAAAAGCTGCCTGGGGTGGCCTGGGTGCAACCCCAGGGCAGCTTCAAGATGCTCTGGCAGCATGCAATGTATAAATGCTATGCCCCTAGTTTGTCTTGAAGCCACCCACATCTTCCAGGTGTCTTGGGGATGTTAGGCATCTAAACACCATGTCCCAAGCTGTGAGGAAGCCATGTCCTAAATGACTTCAACACACACAACAAGAAGTCCCAAGTAAATATAGCTTATATTTCAATGGCTATGCTCATACTGGAGCTATATATATAGATACAGTGAGCCCTCCATATCCATGGATTCTGCATCCATACATGCAACAAAATATTTTTTTTAAAAAAAACCCTCTCCCCATCCCCCATGCCTTGATTTTGCCATTGTATATGCCATTTTACTACCTCATTGTAAATACTGAGGCTTGAACATCCACAGATTTTGGTATTCTGGGTGGGGTGGAGGGGGGTGGAACCAAACCCCAGCAGATACCAAGGCCCACTGTATACTAATATTTCATAAACTGCCCAAGCATTGATTAATTGCACACAATTTCCAAATAATATCCATTTTTTTGAGTTGTTTTCCTTTTGACTGCATGGTATGAAATTAACAGAATACAATAATTGCAGGAAGTCTTTATTACTCCTTGGAGGGCTCAATGACAACAGCTCTCAATATTTTGTTGTGCTTGATTGTTTAATACACTTCTACTTGATAACACCTAGATAACCTCATAGCTAACACAGTTGTCAATTTTTGCCAGATTGTTGCTCAGCCTCTCCCTTCTCCCTGGTCCATGTTGCTAGTAACCTATAGACTTAGAATATGGCACAGTGAGTTGTATAATGCTGTCTCTAAGGAGTAAGAAACTTAAGAAATGCTAGGCCAGCAGCATGCAGTTTTGACTTATTTAGCATCTGTTTTATAAGTAACCATATTGCTTTTTGTATCCTTGGCCATCATATCTTTATAATTTGGTGATATGTGGTCATCTGTTATTCTCCTGTTAACAGTATAATCCATTTCATTTCCACTGTAACAAGACACCTGGAAATTCTCCAGAGCCAGGCCTGCTAAAGTTGAGATAAGTAAACAGAGATCAAGGAATATCCAATTTATTGGAGTATAGCTTACAACAGGCGGATTACCTGGTGGGTTATGCCCTGTGTTGCGAAATATATAGACATGTGAGATAAATTACCAGATCTCTCAAGCAAAGTATTCGTATTGGCCAGGCAGAAGCTGAACAACGAGTTCCATACCTCCCCCTCCCCCCAGATCTAGGAGAAAAAGGAAACAAGCTTAGTCTTCTTTGCAAAACATTGCTTTACCTAGAATTGTTGTTGCTGTTAACTGCCCTCAAATCGACTTCGACTCATGGCAACCCTACGAATGAAACATTTTCAAGATGATGTGTCCTCATATGCTCTGCTCAAGTCTTGACCTAGTCTCATCATCTGCCATATGGTCTTCCTCACTTTCTCCTGTCTTCCATCTTTCCTGGCACACTTGCAATACTTTTATATAATGAAATACATCATCTAGTGGACTGAGAGAATGACAGAGAGAGAGAGAGAAGAAAAATGGCTAAAGGTTACAGTGATGCAACAAGAGGCTAGGTGTCATAAAATCTCACAAACAGGCAGTTGGCAAACATGTAAAATAGCAATTAGTGACTATAAGCATGCAAAGATTACTAACTCGAATGTTTGTGGCCATTTCAATAAGGTTTACTCAGGAGAAGAAGATGTAGTCAATGAATTTTGTAGAGGACTGATGCATGCTGCAAAAGCACTTCTGGAGAAGGGAAATTCTCCACCAGGAGCCCTGGTGGCACAGTGGTTAAATGCCTGTACTGCAGCCACTCACTCAAAACCATAAGGTGGTGAGTTCAATACCAGCAAAAGGGCTCAAGCTCAACTCAGGCTTGCATCCTTCCGAGGTCACTTAAAATAAGTACCCAGATTGTTGGGGGCAAGTAGCTTACAGTTGTAAACTGCTTAGACACTGCTTAGGTGATATGAAGCGTTATATAAATGAAGCTGTTTGTTTTGTTTGTTTGAAATTTCATTAAGTTTCAAATATTTAGAAAAGTTAACAAAATAGGCCAAAGTATATACACTAAATGCAGTGAATCACATATTTCCAAGCATCCAGTTGGGGGCAGGGGAACCAAGGTGCAGAACATTCTCCAAGTTCCCCATTGACATTCTTCACAACTAAGCGAAACATATCCATGACCACATTACATGTTTTAGTTGGACACTTCCAGATCCAAACCATCTATTTAAACAGAGTTGCCTATAAAAGTTCAAGCTAGGGCAAGAGAACATGATGTCTGAAATGTAATAACGATTATTTGTCCAAACTTAGAATGTGAGCAACTCCTTGTAGTTTTGACCTTCAGGGAAGAACCTCACAGGATGTCTTTTAAAAACAAATTGGAGCATTCTTCCTCAGCATTAGCAGGGTGCAATTCACTGGTCCTATGGGAGTGCTAGCTGGAAAAAAAGCACTGCAGAAGGAAAGTGTATAAAGTTACATATTTTTATTCAAAGCACTCTGGCTTCCTTTTTAATTTGGAGACCTGATCAAAAGCCATCTGAAATAAAAAAGATGCGATTGCGTCAGCTTTTCCCCCCCTCCTGTCAGGATGGAAAGAGTAAATAAGTTTTATGGCTAAACTTTCAGAGTTTCCAGAACTCTAGGGAATGACATTTGTTTGCCATCCTTAAATGTGCATGAATATTAAAAGTTGCCCTAATTCTAGTCACACACACTTTCCTCTCCTTTCCTGTAGCTTTCACACACAAACATCACACTTAACTGAATGGTAGCTGATTGACATCCTTTGAGGCACCTACTTTGTTTATTTAAAATAGCTGTATTCTGCTTAATGGGTAGTACAAATTTACAAATAAGAAAACAAAGACAGTCAATAAAGTCACAAATCTTACTAAGTACAACAGCCTGAATGGAGCAAACATACAGTGGGTCCTTGGTATCCTCTGGGGGTTTGGTTCCAGGACCCATTGTGGATACCAAAATTCATAGATTCATAGGACCCATTAAATACAAAGTGTAGTAAAATGGTGTCTGTCTTTAATTAATAAATAATAATAATAATCAAGATTTGCTTTTTGGAATTTGTATGTATTAAAATATTTTCAAGCTATGGATGCTATAAAATAAAAATATATTTTATAATATAAAATATTAAAATGGGAAGTAATCAAACTGAGGTTAAAAACCAACAATAAAACCCACAGAAAAACACTAGCAACTGTCTAGGGCCATTCTGTGATCCATGCCAGAGTTATTAAAATGTCCTGGACTAGGTATGGATAGTCCATTCCAGGTTTGTGTGTGTGTATCTGGGAGAATAATAACAGCTGGCCTCTGGCATTGGATAGGGTCAGGCTATCTTTCAAGTACATGGAGAGCCTGCAATCTTATCTCTGGGAACTCATGCCTCAAAACACAAGGATGACTCCATTAATTGAGCAGACACATACAATAGACTGATTACCTTCAGATAAAATATAGTCCCAGAAATCAGTCCCAGAAAAGAGAAAACTATATCCTCTCACCCAAGGAGTCAGAACCCAGTCTCTCAGACGTACTTACTGAACTCTTCCAAGAAACCTGCCTTTTCCCTTGTTGCAGTAGCTCCATTGGCTGCCAATCTATTTCTGGACACAATTCAGAGTGATAGTTATGTCCTATAAATCTCTATTTGGCTCAGGTCCAGGTTTTCTGAAGGTAGTATTCCTCCTTATGACTGTTCCCATGTTTGAAGACCTTCAGTGATGGGAACTTCCTCTCTGTTCTACCACCCTCAACAGTACATCTGGTGGAAACACAGGAGAGGGCCTTCTCAGGAGTGGGCTACTGTCAGGCTTTGCTACTCACTTGTTATGGTAGCATCCCTGGGTGTTTGTATGGGGGAGTATGAACCACACTGGGTGACACTGCAGAAGGTGGGTGGCATCCCAGAAGGGGGGGTGATACCTAGCTGGCTCCCTGCCCCATGCAGGTGCTGCTTCAGCCAACACTGGGCCTTCTGTGTAAGAGCTCCTGGGGCTATGTGGGCACTCCTGGGGGTCTGTGCAGGAGCTCCTGTGCCTGTGTGGGTGCCCCTTGGGGCCACGTGGGTGCCGTTCAAGGCTGTTCAGGAACTCCCAGGGCTGTGCAGGCACCATTCTGGACAGCACAGGGGCTTCTGGGGCTGTTTGGGCACCATTCCAGGCTGCACAGGAGCTCCAGGGGCCTGCCCGAGTGCTCCTGGAGCCTGTGCTAGTGCTGCCCTGGGCTGTGCAGGTGCTGTTCCAGGCCTCACACGCACCATTCCAGGCTGTGCAGGCACTCCTGGGGCATGCATGGACCTTCCTCCAGCCTGTGCCGTTGCTCCCATGTGCCTCCCACCCTGAAAACTCCACCGGAAGTCCAGGACTGGAAGTGATACCCCACACTGGGTATCACTCAGTGCGAGAGTGCCACTACCTTGTGGACCAGTGTCCTTGTTTCCCTAGATAAATGAAGACCTCCCCTGCTCACAGCATATCTCAGAAGGTGGATTGCTTAGAGTTAAAGAGCCTTTTATAACGTGGAGAATGTGCTTTGTTGTCTTTAGTCTGTAGAAACCACTTCAAGGAGTGGTTTCTGCTTTGCCCCCAAGGAAACACTTTTTTAAAAAAAATCTGAACAGATGCTGTGAAGCAAAAGCAACTACAGCCCTATTCAGGCATGCAGAAAATCAACGTGAGAGAAAATGGATATGATAACCTCACCCATTCCATCATGACTCCAAGCAACTGAAAAGTGACAGTTCTGAAGGTGGAGAGCTTCTTCTACACCTGGATGCAGGTCTAAGCAAATAAGCAGCTACAACCCTAAATAATCTGAATCCTGTTTCAAGTGGAGGTAGAAGAGGCTCTGCTTTTCGGAACTGCCACTTTTTATGTGATCAAGATGATGACAAGGAGGTCAAAGCTGACGATATTACAGCAAAAAATGTGCAGTGGGTGCAATGTGAAGAACAAATTATGTGCAGAATTCAGAACATATTCTAAGTGTTCGTTTATTTGTTTGTCTAGTTTCACTGACTCTCTCTCTCTCTCTCTCTCTCTCTCTCTGTTACATTATGTGTGTCAGTTATGAAATGGTCTAGTTTTCATAGCTGAAAAATAAATAAAGGTACCGTAGTTCATATATATTTAGAGAGAGACAGACAGACAGACAGAAGAGATGAAGGGGTTTCCAAGAAATTTTCCAGCCACCAGAGATGTTGGCCATTTCATACTTTCCTGAATGAGGACATGTGGTCATTATAGCACAATAACATTGTAGGTTGTCATATCATAGCCCCACTCAGCAGTGGGGGTGGCAATTCTTTCTCTACTTTCCATGCCAAAATAATACAGCAAATAGTTGTTCAGGAGAGTCTATTCTTGTTGGGACCATAGGAGAAAGAAAGTATTTTGTTGTTGTGTGCCTTTGAACTCATGGTATCCCTATGGCAAGGCTATCATGAGTTTTCTTGGTAGGCTTTGTTCAGAGTGGGTTTGCCTGTGTCTTCCTTGAGGCTGAGATCATGTGACTTGCCCAAAGTTTCCATGGTTGACCAGGTATTTGGACCCTGGTCTCCAGAGTCATAGTCCAGTGCTCAAACTACTACACCACACTGGCTCGCTACAGAAAGGATTGCCCACCATATTTGTTGTTGTGTGACCTCATGCTGTTTGACAACATGTATGACAACACTAATCCAACTCTGTCAAGATTTGTTTACAGGAGGTTTGCCATTGTCTTCTGATGATGATGAGAGAGTATGACTTGCCCAAGGTCACCCATGGGTTTCCACAACCAGTGATTTCAACCCTGATCTCCCAGAGTCCTAGACCAATACTTAAATTACTATACCACACTGACTGTCTTACAGATCATAAATTCCAGAGATTTTAAAGATTTTCCTCTGGCTGCTCTTTACATGACAAAATATCTTGAATGCTGATTGCACTAGACCCAAGACATTTTGATGAAATGATAAATTGGCTTTAGAATCATAGAATCATAGAGTTGGAAGAGACCACCAGGGCCATCCAGTCCAACCACCTGCCATGCAGGAACTCCCAGTCAAAGCATCCCTGACAGATGGCCATCCAGCCTCTGCTTAAAGACCCCTAAGGAAGGAGACTCCACTACATTCCGAGGGAGTGTGTTCCACTGTCGAACAGCCCTTACTGTCAGGAAGTTCCTCCTAATGTTGAGGTGAAATCTCTTTTCCTGCAGCTTGCATCCATTGTTCTGCGTTCTAGTCTCTGCAGCAGCAGAAAACAAGCTTGCTCCCTCCTCAATATGACATCCCTTCAAATATTTTAACAGGGCTATCATATCACCTCTTAACCTTCTCTTCTCAAGGCTAAACATCCCCAGTTCCCTAAGTCAGTCCTCATAGGGCATGGTTTCCAGACCCTTTACCATCATAGTTGCCCTCCTTAGGACAAGCTCCAGTTTCTCTACATCCTTTTTGAATTGTGGTGCCCAGAACTCAACACAGTATTCCAGATGGGGCCTGACCAAAGCAGAATAGAGTGGCACTATTTCTTCCCTTGATCTAGACTCTATGCTTCTATTGATGCAGCCTAAAATAGCATTGGCCTTTTTAGCTGCCGCATCGCACTGTTGACTCATGTTCAACTTATGGTCTACTTGGACTCCTAGATCTCTTTCACACATAGTTTCATTCAGCCAGATGCCCCCCATCTGTGCATTTCATTTTTGCGCCCTAAGTGCAGTACCTTACATTTCTCCGCATTGAATTTCATTTTGTTAGCGTTGGCCCAGCTTTCTAGTCTATTCAGGTCATTTTGAATTTTGATCCTGTCTTCTGGAGTATTGGCTACTCCTCCTAATTTGGTGTCATCTGCAAATTTGATAAGTATGCCCCCAATTCTGTCATCCAAGTCATTAATAAAGATGTTGAATAGCTCTGGGCCCAGGACAGAACCCTGTGGGACCCCACTGGTCACTTCTTTCCAGGTTGAAAAGGAGCCATTGTTGAGCACCTTTGGGTGCAGCCGGTCAACCAGTTACAAATTCATGTAACAGTTGCCTTGTCTAGCCCACATTTTACACGCTTGTTTGCAAGAATGTCATGGGGAACCTTGTCAAAGGCCTTACTGAAATCAAGATATACTATATCCACAGTATTCCCTTCATCTATCAAACTGGTAATTTTATATATATAAAAAAAGAGATCAGATTTGTCTGGCAAGACTTGTTTCTCTGAAACCCATGTTGGCTTTTTGTCATTATGGCATTGCCTTCTAAATGTTCACAGACTCTCTGCTTAATTATCTGCTCTAGAATCTATCCTGGTATTGATGTCAGACTAACTGGACGATAATTGTTCAGATCCTCTTTTTTCCCCATTTTTGAAGATGGGGACAACATTTGCCCCCCTCCAGTCTGCTGTGACTTCATCTGTTCTCCAGGAGTTCTCAAAGATTATTGCCAATGGCTCTGATATTACATTCGCCAGTTCTTTTGATACCCTTGGATGTAGTTCATCTGGTCCTGGAGACTTATATTCATTTAGGTTAACCAAGTATTCCTGTACTATCTCTTTATTTATTCTGTGCTGAAATTCCCCTGTTCTGTCTCCTGCCCCATTATCATTAGGTTGAACATCCTTTGCCTTTTCTGGGAAAACTGAAGCAAAGAAGGTGTTGAGCAATTTTGCCTTTTCTCTGTCCTCTGTTAGCATTTTGCCATCTTCTGCATGCAGTGGCCCTACCGTTTCCTTCTTCTTCCTTTTGCTTCAGACATACCCCAAAAAGCCCTTTTTATTGTTCTTAACCTCTCTAGCAAGCCTGAGTTCATTCTGCTTTGAGACTGTAAGGGTGATAGGCTATTGTTGCTGTAGACTATCCTTGCTCCTGGTATTTGATTCAATCTCATTCATGTCTCATTTGATTCAATCTCATTTATGTCTCTTATTCTGATGTGGTGGAGACTTAAGCAACTACCAGTACCAAGATAGAAGCAATGTTATTCCAATGTACAGTCATTGTGAAAATGGAATTTTGCACATATTTAAGCCCCATAGGCTTGAATGGGGGCATGTGTCTGAGAGCGGCTGTGGGCACACACCTTGGGTGGAGACCCCATGTTAATCCCCTCCATTTGCTCCTTGTGAGTAGGCAAGGATTACGGATATGAAGTCTGCACAAGCGGAGGGTCAACTGTATTATCACTTCATTCTTCTTTTTAAAATCTAAACTAATAATAACCCCATAAATATTATTTAGAAGCTAACATTGTTTGAAATCTCAGTATTCTAGAGTTTAGAACCTTTACACCATGACCATCTCAATCAACTATCAGACGTTCACAGGCTACACAAAAAGTAAAGATGTAGTAAAGATTTTATGCAATGTGATATCATCTATTTATGTTATTCTTCCATGATTTTATGTTGCTTTCTGAAGAAGGTCCTCTAGAACCCATATAAACCAAAAATGTGGAGTTTTTCTCCTACTAAACAACTGTATTTTGAGTATTCTGATGCTTCTTTTGTATATTCACATCTATCAGTACATCAAGCATTTGTCAATACTGTGTTTCACCTTCACAAAGCACCTGTAGTAACCAGAAGTCCAAGTTCAATATAAAGAGAAACATAGAATGCTACCAATTATTCTACTATCAAGCGTTTCATCAGAAATGTTTATTTCTTACTTTATAAGTGTGTGGTCTTGTTTTATTGTAATTACTAGCTTCCTGCTTTCTAGACTATTTTCCCTTCTTCTTTTCATTTTATCTGGCCACAGAAGAATTTTCCAGTTCTGCAAAATGTGTCAGAGATTGTCATTATGGAAAGAGATATAAATCCATGTTCCCCTTCATTTGAAAATGTCCTTAATAAATATGATGTGCCTGCTAGTAAATCTGCAGGAGTTTCTGCAGTTCAGCACTCACCCTTATAGAGCCTAAGAGGCTCTGCTGCTCAGTCCAGCAACGTCTACCATGGGAATATAAATGTTTCCTTACTTAATTTTTCTTCAAGAAAGAAAAATCAGAATACACTCCTTTTTCTTTTCTTTTTTCTTTTCTTTTTTCTTTTCTTTTCTTTTCTTTTCTTTCTTTCTTTCTTTCTTTCTTTCTTTCCTTTTTTGCTGTCATCGCTTTCCTAAAAACTTTTGAGAAAGTTAAAAGATTTCAATGGAAAAGAGATAAGCTTCTTGTACAGTCAAAGGAAAAAAGGAAGCACATGGCTGTCTTAAATTTTCTAAATGCCCTGTAAGAAAAGAAAAGTCACACTTTGTCAGTCTGCAGTAGCCCCACAAAGGCTCTATGAATGTGTTATTTTCAGTAGAAAAACAAATTTGGGGGTAGTTTTGAGGGGGCACTAGGTCTATTTGGATGGGGGTTGCAAAGGTTACATGGAATCCTAAACATCTACTATATGATCTCAGTATAGTTCAAGCATCTAGATTGTAGGTTTTGACTGTATACCATATACTTCACACCTCCGCCCTTGTGATTCCTTTCATGGAGGTACAAATGTCTGTTAATCCCAAACTGGGGTTAGGTGTTGGAGTACTAAATGGTGGTGAAGACATAGGAATATATGTCAGGCCTTCTCTCTGAATGATTCAAAACAATACCTTCTAGAGATAACATTAATAACTGGGCAAGAAAAAAAGAGAACATGCCTGCCTGAGTTTGGATTGAAGGATGAAGGTTGCCCACCTCTGAATTATATAAAATACTTTATGAGAAAGTACAGTGGGCTTTTGATATCCATTGGGGTTTGGATACCAAAAACAATGGATCCTCAAGTCCCATTAAAGACAATGGCTTAGTGAAATGGTGTCCATATATAAAATGGCAAAATCAGGGTTTGCTTTTTGGAATTTATATATTTCAAAAATATTTTCAAGCAGTGGATGGTTGAATTTGTGGATAAAACATCTGTGGGTATGATGAGCTGACTATACATGCACAAATATAAACTCAAATAGGAATTTGATGTGAATTTTTAGGATTTTCAATTGCATGCTGATGTGCAAACAGGAGAGAACAGATGTTGGAACAAACTCACCATCCTTGAATTCATCATGATCCTTCATCATCATGCCATGAAATTTGTATGTACAGTATGTAAAATGGCCCTTCCTTTCATGCCTCTCATTTTTCATCCTTTTGAGGGGGCGGAGGATGGGCATTTGTTTGCAACCTGATCTGCTCCAGTTTTGGCACCATCCCCCACTTCCATTTTGTTAGGACTTATATCTCAGTCACTAAATGATTCCAGTCTACATCGTTGTGTGGGGGGGGGGAGGGGTGCAGAGAATTTGAGGATGACAGCACTGCTCCCCAAATATCTGCCTCTTTTGGCAAAAATGGTCTATGGGCTGTAGAGTTTGCTGTGGCCTTTAAAATGCTGAAGAGATGGTGTGAGTGGGGCAAGACTCAGTAGGAGGAGAAAAGGGAGTCCCCAGGGTTTTTTTTAATTACTAATGTTTTAAAAGACTTAAAAGTTAATTTTTACTCTTTCAATATTTCTCAAAAAATATTCAAACATTTTGTTTCACTTTAACCACATGAAACATATGCACACTGAAGTTGTGCATATGATATTATAATTTAAAGGTATCATCACAATTTTACTAGTTGTTTTATGTCACAGCTGTTACAACTATTATGTCACACTATTACAACATTCAGTGATATATGGAAATTACAATTTATGAGTAACATTAGTAAAAATGAGTAACAATACTGGAAAAAATACTAAGGATTTTGTATTGTGTGGTATGGGAGGATGTGAAAGAGGAGTGACACTATGAGTTACTGCATCTGGTAGCGCCAACCCTAGTGATGCCACTGCCACTGGATACTCTTTTAATGGAAAAAAAACAGGGATTACTTTCTAGACTTTACCATTTCTGCACTGCTTTATCATATTGCATTGTAAGAGCAGGCAATTACTTGGCTACAATACAGTCTGCTAGGGCTCGAAGCATTGGTCCAATAGACTTAAATATGGGGAACATCCACTGAACTTAGCATGAAATTAGGACTAGTTTCCAGGGGATGTAAAATGAATGCTTTTCAGCTCAGCTGAGATTTAAAACAGATCCTAC
The DNA here is from genome assembly GCA_034509955.1 of Urosaurus nigricauda. Classification (NCBI taxonomy): domain Eukaryota; kingdom Metazoa; phylum Chordata; class Lepidosauria; order Squamata; family Phrynosomatidae; genus Urosaurus; species Urosaurus nigricauda. The sequence continues at coordinate 80,544,897 of JAOEGL010000004.1, forward strand.
AGAAATGTAGGTTAGTGATGGATCTATTGCGTATTTGAAAACTTTTTTTTTTTTTTAAATAGCCCTACTGAGATTGAGGAATCATTCTCTTTGTGACAAATGGTAATATAGTTTTGTGAGCTTTAACCATACCTTTACAGCAGCTAATCCTCACTTAAACACATTGCTTCCAACAAAGAAAAAAATAAAGCCTTTTGCCCCCCAGCGTTAGACAAATCTGACTTTACTTATTAATATAGTGACACCTACATAACTTACATTAAACAAAACCTCTGCTGGAAACAGGGTGTGTGTGTGGAGTGCATAAAAAGAAAAAGATCTCAATTTTTGTATTACTGAACTTGGCAGAAACTCTTATTCAAAGTAGAATGATGTCATCCAGTTGGCCTTTTCCCATTTTAAACAGTAAATCTTGAATCTGGAGAGATCTTTTATTTGGTTATTCATATTGTACTACAGCAAAGGGTTACAACACATGTGCCTGGTTTTATTAAAATCATCTGGAAGAGAAAAGTGTATTGTTTAAAAGCAAGCCCTTGGAAGTGAAGGTGGGGAAGGTTCTACCCTGATGGTTACATCATCTGTATTTCTCACTTTACTTGCCTTGACAGTCACATGCCAATTTCTGGGACTCTGTTATGGAAGCATTTTCAGATGATGCTTGTCATTTTGGCTTTGAGAAAAGAAATTTAAACTTGAGGTCATGGGGGATAAACCCACAGTCTACATAAAATATTCATTTGGGCCCCAAATACAATCTGCACATCAATCCTTTTGCTCCTAAAAATATTGCCAACTAAATTAAAAATAAGGGGAGGGTTTGGAGCAAGTAGTGGGTTTTTTTGTGGCATTTTGTAGTTCTTTCAAGCTTTTTTCTAAAAAAAAACAACATTTTTTTTCCAGATTTTAAACACTTGTTGTCCAATAGCTAACTTGTGTTTGCATTGCTGAAGATGACATCATGGGGGGGGGGGTCAGACTTTGTTTGTCCATCAGCTGGTTTGCTTGGATAATGTCTCCATCAGACATTTCCTCCCTTGAACACTTCCTCATTGCAGAGACCCTGGTAATTCTATATAAAACCTTTTGAAGGCAAGCCTGCTGACAGCTTTACAGATTTATATCATCTCCTACTTTACCATAGAAGCCTTACTTGGTAGAAAATAAAACATTTTCTCATCTCTGTTTAGATGGTGCAATGCAGACACAATGTTGTCTCACAGATCTGTGCAAATCTCTTATTGCTGTGTGTTCGCTTGTTTTTAGAGCCAATGATCTTAGTCATTTGTTTGGCTTTGAAGATCCACCATGGGACTTGTACCTGAAGAAATGCTATTGCTACAGAGTTGGATCAGAATAAGAGGTTGGAGTTTGTTTTTGGTTTTTTTACTTCAATTCCCAGACTCTTCTCCAACTGCCTGGGAGATATTGGCTGAGGGATCTTGGGAAATGTAGTTTAAAAAGTAATTTTTCAAGTTCTCCTCAGGATAAAGCAGGTCCTTAGTTAGCATCCTCTATTGTACAAAGATGCACTATCCTAAGGAGGTGGTTCAAACGGGGGGAGGGGGGAGTATAAATCGGTAAATTTATAAATACTCTGTGAGTAAATATATCAGGAAACCAAGTAGCAAAGAGAAGTGACCCAGTGAACAGAGTGTTGAAGAATTAAGTCCTAGTTCTATGAGGAATCCATTGGTCCAGATCAGACACAAAACAACTCTGGCTTGTTGGAATGAAAACTCAAGTGTTTCCTCCTAACCTTTACTGTTATTTACCCCCTTGATCAATTGGCTTTTGACTGACATCCTGTAGGTGAATTATGATGATATAGGTTGGACTTACACCATCACAAATCACATTTCTGGTCCTTGAAGAGACTGGAATTCACTACTAGTTGTGCAATGACCAAAATCCCCCTGCAAACCCATTTATTCTCAGATGCAACCCCCCTCCCCAACCCAACCATTTCTTGGTTGGTTGAGAGTGTAGTGAGCACCAAAGCATCCAGATAATTTCCAAAAGATGCAGAGCTATGACATTATCTGCAGGAACCGCAAGCTAAGTTGCAGATGTCCCCATGGATCCCTCTTGCTATCTGTTTACCCCACTTGCAGAGGGGAACAAAATATTGTGCCTCAATAACAAAATGTTATCATTGCTTTCTTCCCTCTTTATGCTTATGCACACACTTTAGATGTATGCCTCTGTCAGAACCCACTATTTTAGCTGTGTAGTTGCAAAGCACCATGTAGACTGATGGTACTATATAAATAAACAACAATAACAATAACAGTAGTAGTAGTAGTAGTAGTAGTAGTATAGTGTCAGGAATTGCCAGAAGAGAGTCAAGGAAAACAGAAATGTGGATATAGACAGTGAGCACTATAGCAAAAAATACATAAACCACCTGAGTATTTGCTGAAGTTTGATGCCAGTACCTCTCTTGGATACAAAAATGGTGTCCCTTATATAAAAAAGTAAAATTTTTGGAATTGACATTTTTTTTTTAGAATATTTTCAAGCCGTGAATGGTTGAATCCATGGATAAAGAATCCATGGATATGGAGGGCTGACTGTATTTGCCTTCTCTGGAGGAGCCCCAAACCTTTCAGTTTCACTTTTATTAAAATAAAATAAAATAAAAATACTCTCTTCATTTTATTTATTCCACATTTCATTCAAGACTTCTTCCTAGTTCATCATGGAAAAAGACATCATCCTCCCTGTGTTATCTTCACAACAATCCTGTGAGGAGCATTTAGCCTCGGGGGGGGGGGGGGGCTCAAACGGTTCAAGGTCAAGGAGTTTATCACACAGGAGGAATTTCTCTCAATTTCAAAAGAAATTAAAGTGGGGCCAGTTCGGAAATGAGTTAATTCGCTAGTTCAGCAAATTTACATGATTGTGTATTGATGCTGCATTGTGTTCAGAATGACTTCCCATTGCCTGAAATTGCCCGAAATTGTGTGTGATAGTTTCTCATGCAATAACGTGAAACCCCACGATTGCATTTGGAAGGACTTCCCATTGACCGAAAATGCATGTGGTAGTCTCTCATGGAATAACATGAAACCCCATGATTGCGTTTGGACTACCACTGAATTATGCTTCCAATTTCTGTCGTCTGATAAACTCCTTAGTGAATTTCATAGCCAACATGGGATTTTAACCTTGATACCTATTACTCTTGTCCAGCACTTTAACTACTGTAACACACAGTGGCAGTCAGAATAGTAGCTTAGCACACTAGGTTGCTTTGATAGTGTCACCAGTCATATAAAAATCTTGCCCTTCTGACAGAAGATTTGGAAAACACATGAAATGCTACTGGCATGCGTTAATAGTTTTGGTTCCAACAAGAAAAGTAGTCTATTTTAATGACTATTCCAACTGTTCATGATTTTTCTCATAAGAGTCAAACTTGTAAGCTTCTATTTCATGCTCCAGGATGGGTTTTTAAAAAAATCTGCACAGCACATTTCAAATTAAAAGTGTTTCATAAATTATAAAACAGAAGAATCTGGTTTTTTAAAGAATATAGCAATAAAATAATATGTCCACAAACAGAGCTGAAAGAAGCAGTACAGCTCTGAAATCACAAAAATCATGGGGGGGGGAGATCCCTATCTTTATGTAGTTGCTATTCTAGTATGAAGTGGAGAAGAATAAAACAATATGCTCTCTTTCTACTTTACTCTCCAATTTACTGTATGATCCCTGTGCACCCCCACTGTTCACTTACTGCAGTTCGATATCATTTTAAAGTGCTCCATCCTATAGAATCCTGGGAGCTATACTTTGATGAAATACATAATATCTCCTGAACTGCAGCACTAGAATTCTCTTATGGAGGATTCTAAATATCTCTTGAAACTACAAATTTCATGATTCCATAGGGTTCAACTTTGCATTGCTATAATTTGCAGTGTTTATTCTCTCTCTCTCTCTCTCTCTTTCTCTCTCTCTCTTTGGGGGGGACTTCAAAGGCCTCAGTGCTTCTCTTTTCATTGTGGGGCAGCGATTGGCAGGTACGTCTCCTGTTCACTTTGAAGCAACTGTATGTATGAGGCAGCTTTGGAGCCTTAAAGTAGTGATTTGGGACACTGTGAGGAGGGGATGAGAATACCAACCTCTGCAGCACCCAAAAAAGCAAATCTGCACCTGTGAGGGACATGCACATGTGCAGATGTCCCCACTTGAGTTCTGGCCACCAAGGAAAGGAGGGAAGGATGGAGGGACCCACAAAGCAAAATCTCAAAAGGCATCCAAATTCAAATTGTAAAAGTGACATGACATTTTTTTTTAAAAAAAAAAAACATTAAAACTTTGCCATGACTACACACACTCCCCAGCCCTAATCATGTCCCAGGGACAGCCCTTTTGGGCCATTTGTACTGGCCCAGAGTGTTGCTCTTAAAGACACTTTCTTGAAGACACACCAACTTAGCCCCTTTATAGAGGGACTCCTATAAAGTTAGTTGATAGTAGCCTGATAATCAGTTGAAAAGGAACACGGGTGCAGAACATGATATGTTAATTTTCAGCAGAGGGTGGAGCACATCTTTATGAGAGAGGAAGAAGCAACCCACATGAGAATGTCCTCCCTCCAGTGCTGGGAAAAGGAACCATGATTCTTACCACAGTGTGTTCATTTTCAGCAGAGGAAGGCAATCAGCCAGATCTCTTTAAGTCTCAGACCAAAAAATGTCTTTCTCAGACTTACAACCCAAACCCCTCTACCCAAGATCCTTGGGGTTAAAGTTGAGACTTTCTGTATAAGCAGCACACTCTACACCAGTGAACTGTGGTCCTTTCAACAGAACTGCTTTCTACTTATCCATTTTGTAATTTTCAAGCAGATCTGGGCTGCAGTTTCTAAATTACATTTCCCCTGAAAACAAATGGTGCTTGTATTTCTTGGTGTTTTTAGTATTCGATTGATCATTTCCATACCTTCATTGTCCACTACATACAAAGAAGAGGAATGACTCACATCAAGATCAGTAACTGCCAGCAAATCACTTTTAAGATATCGCACCTGCTTAGGCCAGAAGAACATGCTTCTTCTTCACATCAGCCTTGCACTCAGACGTAAATGTGTAACTTATTATCAGCTGGTATTTTGGGCTTTGAGTCTAAATATGTCCCTGTGGAAGTGCATAAAAATATTTCCTGCCTACCACATAAATCAGGAGACAGGTAGTTAATTGTTCTTTTTTATTTTTTTGGTGTGATAGATGCTACAATGTTTGGAAGGAGTACAGACTGTGTGTCCACTTTTTTGTCAAAATAGTCTTTTATGAATTCTATGAAGTCCAGCACTGCAATTTCCAGCCCGCCATTTTCCAGAAGTATAGCTTTACAGTGAATCAGAGGTAACCGGAAAATGGCAGGACTTTCCAAAAGAAAACTCCAGGTATATATGATCCCACTTGTACTTGAAATCCCCATGTAGAATTAACTTTTTCAGCTTTAATCCTTTAATTTTCATCTTTAACTGTAACTAAATATATATACTTCAATTTTCTCAGATTCATTCACTTTTTAACTCTTGTTTTCCTCTTCCTTTCATCTACTGACTTACCTTCTATCAAAACATATAGTGTATTCACTTTGTGATCAAATTTTAATGTACATTTTTACTTAACAAACTCTTCAAGGGTCATATATACTAATACTACATATACTGTATTTAATTTATAGCCTTTTATTTATGAAGTAGGATTGGAACTGTGGCAGTAGGCCACATGGAGCCATGAGCAAAATGTCTGGTTTAGTACAATGCTTTTGATAGTGGTTTCTCCCTTCTACTTTTGGAACTTATTCTACAGCAAGATAAGGTAGGTCCCTCTCCTCTGCCACATTCTACAAAGGTGCATGAGAAATCTGTTGTGCATGGTCTATTGATGCTGATAGCCTGATAGTGTGATGACAGAGTAGCCTTTCAACTGTACATGGCTTGTGGACAATATTTAGTTGTTCTGTTTGTATGCAATCTCAAAATGGACCTTGATGCTGATGTGACTTGTTTTTTATGGACTTCAAAATTTGCATTTGAACTATTTTTCTACAGTGCAGCTGCTCTTGTTTGACATATACATTCATAATATGTGGTACCACATTGGATTGTATTATACTGATATTTGGTGACATTATCACCTATTGGCTTCAGCTGGTCAGATGCCTATGTCTCTCATCTATCTATCTATCTATCTATCTATCTATCTATCCATCTAGTTTGTAGTATTCTGTATTGTATTATATGGTTTATTATGTACCTTTTATGTTTCTCACAATATTATTTATTATCATACACATTTTTAAAATTTTCTGTTTGGGATACTTTTCGTCCTTCTAGTTTCCAGTTGATGCTTCCTGTTGACAGTGCATAGTCCGTGAACACTGACAGCCTGACACTGTGATGATAGAATGGCAGACCAAAGTCTGGATCTACTGCTTCTGTATTCAGGAAGGGAAGACATTAAATATACTCAGAGACACTATGAAAATACTGCGGTCAACAAACAAAGATCTTGTTTCAAGCCAAGCAGGAAATGCACAACCCGTAAGCATTATTCAGGCATTCTGAAAACATATAATTTCTACATATGAGGAAGGTGAACGGACACAAGTGTACTATTTTTACTCCACTCTTGTATCTCCATTTTTCATCATCATGTGTAGAGGTCAACTCACCTTATCATGTAGCCTCCTGTTTCCCATTGATGTAAGAAAAATATAAGAAACATCCTGTTACAAAATTGCCCTGTAATACCCTGGTGTGTATGTAGTATATATCTAAGGGGAAAGACAAAGAACAGAGGGAAGGGGGGTTAACTCACCCATTCCCTTATCCTGGCCCATGCTTTTGTGTGGAGTCTACACATTTTTGGAATCTCTTGATATATCCTAATATCCCAGTCCATGTTCTGTTACAGTATGGTATCATCCTCTCTTATCTTTTACCTCCAGATTCAAAACTCAGGCCCATTTGGATCCTCTGAATACCATAGTCTATGACAGAAACTTAGTTTTGCTCTTGTCAAGGTCATTTTGTGCTATCTACACAATAAATTTAAATTATTTCCATGCCTATCTGTCTGCCTGTTTGTTTTTTGTCTGTTACGCTATACAAATCTGCACAGAGTCACCAGACTTTGTGTGTTAGCTAATGGGGCCAAAACGAAAACCACAATGTTTTTGGAACTGATCAATCAACTAAGTTGAGTAACTCCCGAACATGGATTTGTGTAGTTTTTGGTATAAAAATGTATATTTCTTAACCAATTTGACCAATTTGATATTTAGATGTAGGCTGACATCCTGAACATTTCCATGAAATTTTAATGGAAGTATTTTACTTTGGAGATGGACAGAATTGCTAAACTTGGTTCATTTTTCATGGATCTTTGTAGGATTGTAGGTGTTAACCTGCATATATTTTTCAGTCAGATCTTTTTAAAAGTTATTATATACAGATATTGGCTGGAGTCCCATATGGAAAATGCATCTTTGAATGTGAACTTATGTATGCAGGAATCAGAAGTACTGAGTACTTTGTAATGTCCGTATCTGTCCGGGAAAGCAGCCAGATGATGATAGCCGATTCAAAAATAATCAAAGGAATCCCTCACAGAGCTTGCAGAGTTAAAGCACTTGGGATCAAGCCAAGTGGTCAAACCAAGAGTATAGTTGAGCAGTCCAAGAAGGTCAAGGGTTCCAGAGAAGCAGAATGGTCAGACAGTCCAAGAATCAAGGTTCAAGCTGGGAAGACAAACTGAAGGTTGGGAAACAGTGTGATTTCACCAGCAAACTCAGATTGCTTCTGACAAAAGCTTTGGCATCCTTGCCAGGCTTCTATCATGAACTGTCATTAGTGCAGGTGGGCTTTGATGAGTTGGCGCTTTGCATAAAGCCTCCTCGAGCATCAGAGGTACATCTTTTCAGATCTTCTCAGTGTCCTCCTCCGTGGAACTGAAGGGCACACTCTGCTCACCCAATGTAGAACCACAGTTTACATGTACAGATTACCACAGCAGCATTTATTTATGAAATTTGTGATAATCTTCAGTCAAAAAAACCCTGAGCAGCCATGTTCCATTTAATACTTGCAACAGCCTTTTCAGGCTGACAAAAACAGTTTGTCCCACTTAACCATTAAGAATTTGAATGGAAGTGTCTACCCTCTAAACTGATTTTTTTTCATTGATGCACTAATTATGCAGTTATTTGTAAATGCAAAAATGCATGCATTTTCTGTATGGAAGTTATTTTTTTCAAAAAAAAATTGCAGCAATACCTTTTTCCTCCTACATATTTAAAAACATAACATAGGGTGATACCAGAAGTTGCTTGTTCAGGATCTATTTGTACAAATCTCTGTCCTAGTCATCTTCCATGTGGTTGCAGAATAAATGTGCAAGGCCATTAAAGTAATGTAATGTAAAATGTCACTATTTTACATGGTATTTACAATTAATAGGCCTCCCATTCCTACCTATTTTCCCATGCTAGCTCCTCTTGCTGATGCCCCAAAACATTTCTACTCTTTTTGTTCTTCTCATAGAAAAGAACAGCTGCCCTGACTTTATTTTTAATCAATTATCTTGGTAAATAACAAAATGTAGACAAATATAGTGAATAAAGTGTTCTGTAACTGACTGTGAATGAAGTGTTGACATGTGCATCTTGACTCTTTCCATTTCTCCCCAGAAAGAAGGCATTTGGACTATTGAAGACCAAATTCTCTCTGGTTTATTCTGGCACAGCATTTTTGGCTCAAAAGGTCCAAAGATACGGTATGTGACAGTGTGGAAAATGGATAGAGAAAGTGCAACAGAAAATGAAATGTTTGGCAGAGCTAGAAACGTTCAGAAAAAAATAAGAGAACTTTTTCAACATTCTTTGCTACAGAGTTTGTTTTTGGTTGTCAGATGAAGGATGCCACAAAAGCATTTTGTACAACTCAGATACTTTTATATGCTTGGTTAAGGTTTGGGTATGCACACTTGGCTATACAATGTCTTTTGCTAGCTTTTAAATCCCCGGAGTTCTCTATTTTTAGTTTATCCTTGATCCTGTGTTGGCAACAGGCATGAGAGATGCGAACTATTATGACTTTTCTTCCTTGGTTATGTCGCCAAAGATAAAGTTTACAGGACATAACAAAACATTGCATTTGTTGCTCAAATGTTGTTTTTTTAAATAATGCGCTGGATTCTAATGTAGCACTCTGGATACCAGATGAAGGATTAAATTCCAAAACAGCTGGTTCTATCACAAAACAGTTGTGCTGGAAAACAAAATTAGCCTTGCTGTTGTGAATTTAGAATGAGAAGTACATGTCAAGTCTGAGAAAGAGATGCCCAGTATGTAAGGAGAATGTGTCTGGATTTCTTTAGACATGTTTTTAAAGGTTTAAAATCAAGTCTACTTTGCTACAGCATGAGCTGAATAGTATCTCTTTGCCATGCAGCTGAGTCAAATGAGAAGCCCTGGACATTCTATGGCTCTCCTTCCATGTCTGTATTGCCCTCCCAAAGTATGGGAACAGCATCTAACAGTGCCATCTTATACATTTCTGATCAGAAATAAGTGCCATTAACTTCAAAGGGGCTTAGCCCAAGGGTGACTCTAAGGGGCTTAGCCTTACTTCAGGCTTACCTAAGGCTATGTGTATTTTGTCATTCTGATTGCAGGTATCCTGACCATTCTCATAGATCTGAGTCCAGAAAAAATCCAAAAACTCAAGCAGCTATCTTGGTCCATATCAATTGAGAGTTATTTATGTACAGATACACAAATGGTCATGCATGATCACCTGTGCATGTATAACAACATGGACCACAATATCTTTTTTTTTCTAGAAAAATCTGCATGTCCTTCAGTTATTGTGAAGATGGCAGCTAAGTACAAATAAAAAAGGGAGGCCTGAAGGAGATAGCAGGTGATGCCATTGTTAATCTAAATCCCCAGTGCTCAAACCCTTTGAGGCCTGACATGATTATGACACTTTGTTGCTGTGTGTGCCTTGAAGTCATTTCTGACTTATGGTGCTCTAAGATGAATCTCTCATGAAGTTTTCTGGGGCTGAGAGCATGTGACTCACCCAAGATCACCTGAAAGAAAGGAATTGGCAGAATGAGTTTTTGTAAACTTCAGTCTACTTCCTCAGATGCATTTGATGGAGTGGAAGCCAGGCACACACACACACACACACACACACATATATATATATATGCCCTTAGTTAGTATATAAGGATGCCCATTTAAATTACAAATCCTTTGTGTATGGAAATGAAGTTGCAAGTCCAGTTTTGATAATGGTCATTAGTGCACAAAGATATAGGGAAGAGTCACAGGAGTTTTCTCTCACAGGCCCTGGAACGGGCCTGTCGTGTTACAAAAGGGGGCGTGATGGGAACAGAAGGCAGCATAGAATGCAGTTTACCACACAGAAGAGTGCCACCATTATGGAGAGACATTTCATTATGGGGAGAATAAAAATCCATTGCATCCTGCAGATATGATGCATTTACCTAATAAATGTAGAAGTGGCAAGTGGTGCATGTACACTGCACTAAGCAATCAATATCTCTCTCTCTTCTCTCTCTCTCTTCTCTCTCTGTGTGTGTTTATTATTTTTGAATTTTGTAATACTTAGAATACTTTATTAACTATATATTACAAAAAAAAAAAAACCCCAAGAAAATGAACTGGCATAACCCCTTGCATATTGGAAATATTTGGACAACTAGAAGAGAAAGCAGACATTTGTAATTCTGACCATATGCTAAATGTGGAACTTTTTGTTCTCCATTTTCCATTAACATATTGTACCACTGGCACATACTAAAGCTACAGTCAATCAGCAGCCTTCAGTTCATGCTTAGCCAAACTGTAGCCTTATTTAATGAAAGGATTGTGCCCATGGTGAGAAACAGTGTGTGAACATTATTACAGAACACTAATGACCTGTGCTTTCCAAGCAATAATTGTGGTCATACACACCACAACCTTATCTCAGTTATCGCTCTTTATGTAGAAAGTACAGACATATGCTAGCATCTATTCAGTGAACTACCATAGTGTTAGACCAACATACCAACATACATTACAATTACCTTTTTTGTTGTTGTTGTTCTTTAGGAGATGGAAATGCCTCCAACCCACCTTTAAGCAACACAACCCCCACAGTTCAGCTAAGATTTCTGAGCACCACAATTAAAAAAGAATGTGGAGAAACTGGAGTGTGTCCAAAGGAGGGCAAATGAAATGGTGAAGGGTCTGGAAACCATGCCCTATGAGGAATGACTTAGGGAGCTGGGAATGTTTAGCCTGGAGAAGAGAAGGTTAAGAGGTGATATGATAGCCCTGTTTAAATATGTGAAGGGATGTCACATTGAGGAGGGAGCAAGCCTTTTTTCTGCTTCTCCAGAGAACAGGACCCGGAACAATGGATACAAGCTCTAAGAAAAGAGATTCCACCTCAACATTAGGAGGAAATTCCTGACAGAAAGGGCTGTTCAACAGTGGAACACACTCCCTTGGTGTGTGGTGGAATCTCCTTCCTTAGAGGTCTTTAAGCAGAAACTGGATGGCCATCTGTGGGATATGCTTAGATCAAGAGTTCCTGCATGGCAGGGGGTTGGACTGGATGACCCTTGTGGTCTCTTCCAACTCTATGATTCTTTGATTTCCTTGTTGATGAAAGGAAAGGAATCAGCAGAAATACATCCACCTATTTTTCTGTAGTTGAACATGACAAGGATGTCATCTTCAGGGACTCCTGAGGACTTCTGAAGATCCTTATGGTTGCCTTTTGTTGTGCATCCGGCTCTTGGAAAATAGCTGGACATCACCACCATCACCATCACCACCACCACCATTATCCTGACTTTTTCTTAGATAGGGAATCTAAGTGGCTTACAATGATTAAAAAACATTGTAAGACATCCACAAAACACAAAAGTTAAAAACAATTAAATAATCAGAAAAAAATATATATTTTAGGGCCTCCCCAGCAGATCTCAGAGCTTAGGTTGGTTCATAAGGAAAAATATGGTCCTTCAAATAACCTGGACTTGAGTCATGTAGGGCTTTAAAGGTCATAAACCCTCATTTTGAATTGTGCCTGGTAACAGGCAGTGGAGTTGTTGCAACAAAGGAATTATGTGTTCCCAGTATCTGGCACAGTAATTCAGCCAGGATGTAACTGATATCTCAGGGAATGGGTGCAGCTGGCACACAAGCTTTAACTGTGCAAATGCACTCCTAGCCACCACTAAAACCTGAATTTCTAGGCTCAGGGATGAATCCAGGAACCTGCTTCTTCAGTGGAAGAGTAATCCTGTCCAGCCCAGGATGAATTCCTCTCCACAGATCCCCCCCCCTTTCCGACTCTCTAGTGACACAGAAATGGCTGTGTAGGAGGAGAATGTGTCATTTATTATTATTATTATTATTATTATTATTACTATTATTATTTAAAATGTGGCTTGGTGGCTAACCTGCTAAAGTTTAGCTACCTCTTACTCATATAACTCCAAATGCAGAATTCTAGTGATAACTCTCTGACCACTTTCACATACCTATTATATTGTCCACAGCTGCTTTATCAGTTCAAGCAATTGGGCCATCTAATCCAGGAACTATGCACTATGATGGGCAGCAACTCTCCAGGATCCTAGATATCTTCTAGCTGGAGATGCCAGGAAGTAAACTTGGTCTTTGTCTGATTGAAGCAGGTACTCTGCCACTAAGGTATGGCTTATCTTCTAAAGACTAGTTATAAGTATGGTGTGGGTTTTTGCTTTTGGAATCTTTCAGCCCTCCCTTGCTGACCCATATGATATGAACATACTAGGAAGCTGCCTATATCATCAGTGGCCATGATGGCTCAGAAATTCTAGAAGATATAGTTCCCGCCCTGAAAATAAAGACAAAATTTTTCCAAGCTCTGTGGCTTATTTTGATAATTTTGCTTTGTATATCCAATTTTGTTACAAGGCCTTACAACAGAAATGCATAAGAAGTCTTTCAGCATTTATTTTAGACTTAAACAAAATTTGGACGTTTCTTTGTATTCAAGTTGGCCATGCTGGTTGGGCAATTTTGGGAATTGTTTTAATGAAACAAACAAACAAACAGAAACAAAGCAAACCCTGCAAAACTTTTTTTAATGTTCTGGTCAGAATCTCCATCCATCTTGTACATGAAGCTGGCAATTGCTCTTGAGTAGGGTGTTTCTTTTTAACCAGAGACACTAAGTACTGGGCCCAATATATGTATCCACCTGCAACCTGCAGCCTGGATCAGCCCAAGACATTCTGCTGCCTGAAGTTTACAGAAAGTAACACACCTTACCCATCTCGGTCAAAATAGTTAGAGACCAAAGCAAAGCAAATAATTTTGGCAAGCAGGGCAGTAAATCCCAGGAACATGTCTCCTGTCCTTGATAGTAAAAACTGAATAACAGCAAAATCAGTAACTATCAGTTTTCTGCCATTTCATACCATCCACAATCTGCTACTGCAGGCAGGACCTCACTCTGCCTTGTTTGTCCTCTTTGCTTGATGGTAAAACTATGCCTCCTTTGTGATACCTGTATGAATTCCTACCAGATATTGCACCAACTTTTTGCACTGCTGTCCCTCTCATTCAGGCCTGAACCCCATTGTTAGTTTCAAATAATTAGATTAAATCAAAAGAATTTACAAAGATGTTGATTTATGGATTTGTTTTGGATTCAGTGTGTTTACTGTAGTTGCTGAGGTTAAGATCATTGGTTCAGAGTTGGTTTACTCTAGTTGTCACTGAACAGAATGTCAGAAGTAGGAATCAAGTGGCTCTCCAGAGGTTGTTGAACTGAAGCTCCCAGGACTCTTTGTCAGTGACTCTAATGACTGGAGTTGCTGAGAGTTTCAATTTAGTCTAGTGTCTCTGAAAGCCTTGTAGTGTGGGAAGTCAGTTCAACAGTTAGAGCATTTTCATTCAGCAATGCCAAATGCTGCAGATTTTAACATTACATGGAATCACAAGGAATGGAGGAGGTGCCTCAAAGTGTAACACATTTATTAGGAGTGAAGTCAGTCAGGGAATTGCCCCTGAGCTGTGTGGTAGGTAGCTTTATTGTGTTTGTGTTACAAATGTAATAGATACTTCCCCGATTTAATTATGTATCTAAAGCTTGTTGATTACTTACATGTTAGCATACTGAGTCAATTCAAACATCTATGTGTCCACAAAGCTGAGAGTTTAGTTTGCTTATCTTGCTAGGAGATATTTAAACAGTCTTTAACATCCAGTAAAACATTGCTGGCAGGTGTGAACTATATCAACTCCTTGTTAAAGAAAATGTCTTAAGGCACTAAACCTAAATAGCTATAATGTGTAGTCCAAATAACAAAAAGAAACCATGCCATGGGAGTCTCTCACACTGATTAGTAGTATTTAATATTGATAATCATTCTGTTATTTATTCTGGGCAGCTAGCCACAAGTAAATCTTCTCTCTTCAAACAAACAATAATTCTTGTCCACTGAATTTAATAACCACTGTGACATGTTAAAGGAGAGCTGAGAGCTGTAGTGATATACCCACACAATTATCAGAGCACTTTGATTTCACTCCCCTTGATCAATGGTGGGTTCCCATGAACTTTCAAAAGCACATTGGACTCGAAAACTCAACTTCCAGTCATATATATTACCCAACATTATTGTTTTAAACAAGGGATGCTGTGGATCAGTGATTAGGATTGGCAGTTTTAATCCCAAGAGCTGTGTGATGTGGCAGGCTACCATCACTAGTCCCAGCTTCTGCCAATTTAGCAATTCAAAAGCATGTAAAAATGCAAGTAAATAAATAGGTACTACTATGGTGGGGTGGTAACAGCGTTCCATGCAGTCATGCTGACCACAGGACCACCGGATTTGTCTTTGGGCAATGCTGGCTCTTTGGCTTAGTAATGCAGATGAGTATCACCCCCTACAGTTGCTTATGACTAGACATTCATGCTAAGGGGAAACCTTTGGTGATGAGCAATATGGAACAATGTTTAGATTTTCATCAAGTTTACGTTCCTAGAAAAATGAAAACCCCTCCAGACATATATTAAGCTTATCGGCCTACAGGGGACTTCTAAACCAGGTGAGACTACAAAAGCACAATGGTTGACAGTGCCCTAGTTTATATAGTTGGGAGATGAGGAAGAGAAAATTCAAAAAAGTTCTCTGGAGATTTCTTTCTCTTTCTCCCCCTGCATATGCTCAGAACTTACAAGGTATAGTGTTTTGAGTGTTGGTCTAGGGACACCAGAGTTCAAATCCATGCTCAGCCACAGAAACCTACTAGGCAGCCTTGGGCAAGTCACACTTTCTCAGCCATAGAAGAAGAAATATTAGGCAACAGCAGAGGTAAACTTTTGGAGGCAGGCACTTTTAAAAGAACCAAAGGATCTCAAAAGAACTAGAAACAAAATGACTTCTATTTTGCTTTCAATAGTGAAAACCTCTATGCAGTTCTTGTATATCCCATGGTTTGCCTCTACACTATTGTGATTGAGATTAACAACAATTTAGCTAATTAAACTATTTCAATTGCTAGTGTTTATGGTAATGAATTAATTTCCCAAATATTAACATTTACCACTGGTGAATTAATTTTCAAACATAATGCTTCAAGCTCTGACTAAGAGATGGGTGAATGTGTTAAGGAAGATTATCACTGAGTGCTTTTCTGATGGAATATACCTTCTGTTTTAAATTTGATATGTATGTAATAATATTTATTTATTTCCTAGTCCGCCCCTCTGATCAGGCAATCGGGGCGGAGTACAACAAGATTAAAACCATGGACTCTTTCAGATGTCAGGAATTGGAAGTATAATCTAGGGTCAATCCGAATGCAATCATAGGGTTTGACGTTATTGCGAATTAAAGCTTCACACACAATTTCGGGCAAAAGGGAAGTCAATTCGAACGCAATCATGGGTTTCACGTTATTGCGAATTAAAGCTTCGCACGCAATTTCGGGCAGGGAGGGGTCATTTTTGGGAAATGGAGCGTTACTCCAAATGCAATGGGAATTCCCATAAATTTGCTAAACAAGCGAATTTACAGGAATTCGCATTGGCTCCATTCGAAGTTTGGGAGAAATTCCTCCAATGACAGGTTAAAATATCCCTTCCTTACCCTTACCACCCACCTTAAAAAAAGAAATAAATCACAATAAAATTAAAAGCATGAATGATTAAAATAAACAGTACACAATAACAGGGAACAGACTCAAACTAGGTTGTATGGAGATAAAATACAGGGAAGGGCTAAAAAACCCTTAAGGCCTAGGTGTGGAGCTGGGGATGTTCACATTCTCTGGGAAGGCCTGCTGGAAGAGATGCATCTTTAGGGCTCTTTTGAAACCTTCTAAAGATGAAATAAGACGCATCTCAAAGCCCTCTGGGAGGTCTGCATCAGCCTGGTATTCATAGGTTGTAGCAGGTTCCTCCCAGAGGGCCGAAGTGTGCGGGGGGGGGGGGTCGTATGGGAAGAGGCAGTTCCTTAGATAAGATGGACCCAAGCCATGTAGGGCTTTAAAGGTTATTGTAATAGAGGAGGAGGAGGAGGAAAGAGAAATCTCATTTTAGGAGAGGCGCGCGCCTAACGGCGTGCGAATTTTTTCTTTTCATACTCATTTTTATATTTGATAGCCAAGGCAGGGGGGAAGTACAGAGGAGAAGGTAGCCTGAACACAGTGAGGACAAACTCATTCAATATTTATACTTTTCTTCCCACTATTCCCTTAAGGGGCTGTGGGGATTCAGAGGAAGTGAATCAGGGACTTGCCTCTAGAAGGAGCTAGCAGCCAGGAACTTTCTAGATACCTATAGGCCCAGTTGATTGAGCTCACTAACAGAGCTTGGGGACAAAGGCCAGCCACACAGGGATTTTTTACACTGGTGTTTTACAGGAGAAGCCCACAGTCTTGTTTCATTGCCTCCTTAAGACTTCTCACTATGGACACTGAGGGACCTGCAGCAGTCACCTGCAACACCTGTGGGATGTTTGTCTTCTTGCCTATAGATGTGGGGAACTTCACCTGCACCAA
Organism: Urosaurus nigricauda; assembly: GCA_034509955.1. Classification (NCBI taxonomy): domain Eukaryota; kingdom Metazoa; phylum Chordata; class Lepidosauria; order Squamata; family Phrynosomatidae; genus Urosaurus; species Urosaurus nigricauda. Next base: position 80,562,003 of record JAOEGL010000004.1, read on the forward strand.
GTGCAAGTTGGTAGCCCTCTTAGAAGGAAGAGTTCAGCAGTTGGAGGCCCAGGTGTCAACACTTCAGCATCACAGAGAGCAGGAGGTTCTCTTGAACAGAAAGGACCAGATGGTCCTGGACAGGAAACACACAGAGAAAGTTGCTGAGGAAGAAGAGGTCACTTCACACACAAAAGAAGGAGATGGTTGGAGGAAAGTTACACGCAGAAGTAGCGAAACCACGGTTCGTTCTGTGAGCTTGCAGCTACAGAATCACTTTGAATCTCTCTCTGTTATCAGAGATGATGAGGAAAAGCAGCAGGGACAGACATCAGGGACAGAGCAGGGGAGACTGAGAGTACCACGAAAGGGAACAGCCGCTGCTAAGCCTCGGAGGAGGCGTGTGGTGGTTGTGGGAGACTCCTTGCTGAGGGGTACAGAAGCAGTGGTTTGTGGGCCTGACAAGATGTCTCGGGAGGTGTGTTGTCTCCCTGGGGCAAAGATCCATCATGTAACTGAGAGGCTGACAAGACTTGTCAAGCCTACTGATCAACACCCCTTTCTTCTGGTTCATGTGGGAACCAATGATACTGCAAGGCACAGCCTTCAGAATATCATAAGGGATTATGAGGCTCTAGGAAGGAAGCTGAAAGAGATGGATGCACAGGTTGTCATATCATCTCTTCTCCCAGTAGAAAGGCATGGTCCAGGAAGGGAGAAGAAAATAGCAGAGGTGAATAACTGGCTCCGTAGATGGTGCCGCCAAGAACAGTTTGGATTCTTGGATCATGGGCTGCGGTTCCATGAGGAGGGACTTCTGGCAAGGGATGGGCTGCATCTCACACCAGTTGGCAAAAACATTTTTGCCAAAAGTCTCAAAAATCTGATCAGGAGGGCTTTAAACTGAGTTATATGGGGGAGGGAGACATTATTTTGGAAGGCAAAAGGGCTGGAGAAAATAATCAAACTGACATAGAGGGAACAAGGCAAACAGTGCAAGGACCCAACAGTGGGAAGCAAAAAAAATTGCACAGGCAGCAAGTAAAGGGAACACATGTTCTTAGATGTCTCTACACTAATGCACAGAGTATGGGAAATAAACAGGATGAACTCGAACTCCTAGCACAACAGAGCAAATATGATATAATAGGCATCACTGAAACCTGGTGGGATGAGTCTCATGACTGGAATGTAGAAATAGAGGGATATAACCTTTTTAAGAGAAACAGGACAAACAGGAAAGGAGGAGGAATAGCATTATATGTCAGGGATATTTACACCAGTGAAGAGATCCAGGAAGTCAATACTGGAAGCCAGGTGGAGAGCATCTGGATAAACATTAAAGGAGAGGGAAACAACAGGGATGTTACTGTGGGAGTCTACTACAGACCCCCGACTCAGGCAGAGGAATTGGATGATGCCTTTCTAGAACAGATGAGCACACACTCAGAAAGGAGAGATGTAGTAGTGATGGGGGACTTCAACTATCCGGATATTTGCTGGAAGTCAAACTCAGCCAAATCCTCAAGGTCTAGCAAATTCCTCACTTGCCTGGAAGACAATTTCATTGTCCAAAAGGTGGAAGAGACAACAAGGGGATCAACTATTTTAGATCTGATCTTAACCAACAGGGATGACCTAGTCAATGGGGTGCAAGTGGTTGGATCCTTAGGGGGAAGCGACCATGTTCTCCTGGAGTTTGTTATACAGCGGAGAGGGGAAGCCAGGCATAGTCAGACACGCATTCTAGACTTTAGGAGAGCTGATTTCAATAAACTTAGAGAAATACTGGGGGAGATCCCATGGTCAAGAAAACTAAAAGAGAAGGGAGTTCAAGACGGATGGGAGTTTCTCAAAAAGGAGATACTGAAGGCGCAATTTCAAACAGTTCCAATGAGGAAGAAAAATGGGAAGTGTCTCAAGAAGCCAGGATGGATGACTAAGGAACTTTCAACTGAGATAAGCCTTAAACAGAACATGTATAAGAAATGGAAAAATGGGGAAATCACGAAAGAGGAATTCAAACAAATAGCCAGCACATGTAGGGGTAAAGTCAGAAAAGCTAAAGCACAGAATGAACTCAGGCTGGCTAGAGAGGTTAAGAACAACAAAAAGGGCTTTTTTGGGTATGTCCAAAGCAAAAGGAAGAAGAAGGAAACAGTAGGGCCACTGCGTGCAGAAGATGGCAAAATGCTCAAAGATGACAAAGAAAAGGCAGAATTACTCAACACCTTCTTTGCTTCAGTCTTCTCAGAAAAGGCAAAGGGTGGTCATCCTAAGGATAATGGAGCAGAAGACAGAATAGGGGAATCTCAGCACAGAATAATTAAAGAGATAGTACAGGAATACCTGGTTAACCTAAATAAATATAAATCTCCAGGACCAGATGAACTACATCCTAGAGTATTAAAAGAACTGGCGAATGTAATATCGGAACCATTGGCAATAATCTTTGAGAACTCCTAGAGAACAGGAGAAGTCCCAGCAGACTGGAGGAGGGCAAACGTTGTGCCCATCTTCAAAAAGGGGAAAAAAGAGGATCCCAACAATTATCGTCCAGTTAGTCTGACATCAATTCCAGGAAAGATTCTAGAGCAGATCATTAAGCAGAGAGTCTGTGAACATTTAGAGGCCAATGCCATAATCACAAAAAGCCAACATGGGTTTCAGAGAAACAAGTCTTGCCAGACAAATCTGATCTCTTTTTTTGATAAAATTACCAGTTTGGTAGATGAAGGGAATGCTGTGGATATAGTATATCTTGATTTCAGTAAGGCCTTTGACAAGGTTCCCCATGATATTCTTGCAAACAAGCTCGTAAAATGTGGGCTAGACAAGGTAACCATTACATGGATTTGTAACTGGTTGACTGACCGAACTCAAAGGGTGCTCAACAATGGCTCCCTTTCATCCTGGAAAGAAGTGACCAGTGGGGTCCCACAGGGTTCTGTCCTGGGCCCAGTGCTATTCAATATCTTTATTAATGACTTGGATGACAGAATTGGGGGCATACTTATCAAATTTGCAGATGACACCAAATTAGGAGGAGTAGCCAATACTCCAGAAGACAGGATTGAAATTCAGAATGACCTGAATAGACTAGAAAGCTGGGCCAACGCTAACAAAATGAAATTCAATGCGGAGAAATGTAAGGTTCTGCACCTAGGGAGGAAAAATGAAATGCACAGATATAGGATGGGGGACATCTGGCTGAATGAAACTATGTGTGAAAGGGATCTAGGAGTCCAAGTAGACCATAAGTTGAACATGAGTCAGCAGTGTGATGCAGCAGCTAAAAAGGCCAATGCTATTTTAGGTTGCATCAATAGAAGTATAGTGTCTAGATCAAAGGAAGTAATAGTGCCTCTCTATTCTGCTTTGGTGAGGCCCCACCTGGAATACTGTGTCCAGTTCTGGGCACCACAATTCAAAAAGGATGTGGAGAAACTGGAGCGGGTCCAAAGGAGGGCAACTAAGATGGTGAAGGGTCTGGAAACCATGCCCTATGAGGAACGACTTAGAGAGCTGGGGATGTTTAGCCTGGAGAAGAGAAGGTTAAGAGGTGATATGATAGCCCTGTTCAAATATTTGAAGGGATGTCATATTGAGGAGGGAGCAGGCTTGTTTTCTGCTGCTCCAGAGACCAGAACGCGGAGCAATGGATGCAAGCTGCAGGAAAAGAGATTCCACCTCAACATTAGGAGGAACTTCCTGACAGTAAGGGCTGTTCGACGGTGGAACACACTCCCTCGGAGTGTGGTAGAGTCTCCATCCTTGGAGGTCTTTAAGCAGAGGCTGGATAGCCATCTGTCGGGGATGCTTTGACTGGGAGTTCCTGCATGGCAGGGGGTTGGACTGGATGGCCCTTGTGGTCTCTTCCAACTCTATGATTCTATGATTCTATGATTCTTGTATGTTTTTTGGGAGTAATCCAAAAATCTGTATTCTTCTCTTCCTCTGGAGGGAAACCACATATCCTCAACTCCCAGTCTGCAAAATGGTTTTGCCCCTTACCATTTTGAAATGATGCAAAATGGGCAGGAGGGCTAAAAACATAGTGTATGACCCAGAGCCTTTAATACGGAAGGGGAAAGAGATCCAGACATTGGACAATCTGCCTGCCATATAACAAAACCACATCCAGCTGGTAGGGGAAAACACAGGAGGACAGGCTAGTACAGTATTCCTCATGGGCACAAGCCACTTCTTGGCTCACCTGCTACCTGGGAGTGAAGCAGATCCAGTGGACTCTGAGCTGGGTATATTCCTGAAGGCCTATACTCAAAAACCTTCTGGTGATATCCAATTCCCTCCAAAATGAGTCTGACCAAAAGCTCCAACTTGACTCAGAGTTGTGATTGGTGCAACACATAGGATAGCAAACATTTACAAGCCAAGAAAAACACCTCAAGAGGAAGAATCAGAACACTATTATATAAACAGCTGAGCATAAAGGTAGGGATGGGGGGGGGGGGAGATGCAGTATCCTGAAAGGAGGACTTTATGTTCCCATGTGGACCAAAGAGAGATCTTATCATCTCTACTCCATCTGACATGTCCCACTTGTAATTCTGAATGGTTGGCTAGGTTGGAAGGTTGTGAGAATAAGAAAACATCACTTTTTATTCAACAAGCTTCGCCAGTGTGACTATCCAATATACTGAACCTATTTTGAGGATAAGGTTCAGCATTTTGGACATCGATAAAGCTTTACTGTGTCACTGACCTGGAAGTCACCAGCTGCCACTGAAGCAAGCATGTTTGCTTCTACTTTTTCATGTTTTAAAATGGTGTTACATAAAATGCTATGTTGTGATTTTTTTTTTTTAAAAAAAAGAAGTCTTTCAGTCATCAGACTTTCTTTGATGATGTATTTTAACACTGGACCTGTGAAATAAAATGAGTTCCTAAATAATCAAACAACTCTTTATGTGCATTTTCAGTAAATATTGAGTGTCTACCCTTTATTGTGGCAAACTATGAATAATGAATAATGGAAAGCATCAGTTTTATGGTAGTAGTCAAAATTCAGAGAGCAGGATTTTCTGGGAAAACAAAATGATGCCCATTCTAATTCTCCCTTCCCATTTTTTCAGTATCTTAATAAAATAGATTATCAATTAACCAGTGGGTTTTTTTCATGATAAGCAAAGAAAAAAGAGGGCAATTTGAAGAAAACTTGGAATGATTTTAAATTTCTTTTCAAGGAATTTATTTTCAAGTTGGACCTTTAACTAATTACATAAATTGAAAAATCTTTAATGCATAATGATTTCTAAGATTAGAAAATAACTATTCCTCTCCACATCTGTCCATCTGCCATCCATCAATCACTCTATAGAGGGCCTTATCACATAAGAAAAGAAATCTGAAATGGAGTGAGAGTGTAGCAGCTTTTTATGTACCTCTCCACATGCTGTCATAACACTTCCATTCTCTTTCCTAAGGGAAATGGTCATAAAAATGTGCCTTTTGCCAAATGGATTTTTCCGGCATGACAAAAGACATATTTTTACAACTATCTCCCTTGGAAAGAGGATGGAAATGCTATGATAACACATAGAGAGGCAGAGAAAAAGCTGGTACCTTCCCATTCCATTCTGGGTTTCTTTTTTCATGCAATAAGGCTCTTAGATCCTGCCTTTATCCCAGACTCTGAATCAAGGCAGCTGAAAAAAGGCAGAGAAGATATTAAAACACAGCTTTCATTTTAGATATGCCATATATTTTCAGTAGAAAACTGAAATAAAATAAGCATTTTTCAACTTTCCCACCATGGGAAAGTTGCACAGCATGCACAGCACAAGTCTTGCTTAAAACTGTATGACAGATAGGCTAACCAGGGTGGGAACCCTGATTCACTACCACTGAAAACACATGGCCGATTGGTAAACCTGCACCCAGTGCTCTTTACAAGGGTAAAATAAATGGATGAGTTCAGAATGAGAAATAGTGGTCCATGGTTTCTCACTTGGAATCCTGCCATGTGAAGTCAGGAAAGCAAATAAATCAATGATTAGTAAATTTGCTCACGATCACTTGCCTGGTTTTTTTCCCCCCTTTTCATAATAGTCATCTGAGTGATTGTTGAGGTTTAGGTATTCAGTGCATCAGTAATAACAGCGGAAACTAAGGAGCCAGAATCTTACAATGGAGACTATTGAGAAACCTATGTGTGTAGCCTCAAAGGAGAGACTGTGTGTAGCACAGGGAATCCTCAGTACACTGCAGCTGCAAATATATTGTCTCGCTCCAAAAACCTGGGGAGAATTATATATAGGTTAGGTCTCCTTTTATATGAAGCCACTTCCTGTAGGAAACACTCTGTAACTCCATGGCTTTATAGGACCTCATCAATGATATAATGCTGTTTTTGTTTCCTTTTCCCACATCCACTATTCTCAACCTTCTACTGTAATGTTCTTCTCTTGGGCTAGGTTAGCACCAGCGGACTGATTAAATTTGAAATTGGAGGATGTCAGAGCCCAAGTCTCCCTGAGTGCCACTGTTTATGGCTTGCAAATTTTGTCCCTAAATCCCAGAAGCTCTAAGAATGCTGGAAAGTAAGTCCTTAAATGGAAATAGTCTGTAAATATACAAGATACACTCTCAGTGTGCTGTTGCTCTCTATGCAGCACCACACAAACAGCCTTGGCTGAAAAACACATCAATCTAAGCTCAAATAAAATTCTGGACTGAACAGACTTTAGTATGGAGGATCAAGAGGTCTTCTAGATGGAACAAATGTATTAGGAGGTTACAGTATTAATTGATTTACTTTTCAGGTTGTTTGTTTGTTTTAATATCCAAATGATATGTCGGTTGCCTTGGACTATTTTCTGGTAATTTCTGTGACCACTATCTATGCCATGCCCCTGGTTCTTTTTCTCCCTAAAAACAATTATCTTGTTTACTTACAAATCTTAACAGAATACTCTGTCATTTTTGAGGATGTCCTCTAAATATATACTGTACAAGTAACTCTAGAAGAGAAAAGGGATATTGAAGGGAGGAAGGGAAGATGCTCCCCTATAATATGAACTTTCAATATGTTGGGTTAGTTGATTAATTCCCTTGGATTTTTGATCACACCGGTGACAGTGACAATGTGGCACAAAATCTCTTAAAATCTTTCACTCCTTTTTACTGTTTGCCACCGCTGCCACCAATTATGTGAAGGTGAGACTCACTCACCTATTTTTCTCTGATGACAGCACAATGGGGCTTGTTTTATCCCACTGCTGCCACCAATATGTGCCAGCTACCTCTCTAGGTAGCTGCCACCAAATTGCAGAATGAGACCCTCAAACTCGGATGCCTCGCTTGAGTGATTTCCACACTTTTCCTTTACCTCTGGTCCACTCTGTAGGATGATAGGACACTCACTATTTTGAATGTTCTGAGCAATAAAGGTATTACTAACCCCTGGCAGAGTTTGGCTTATAGTTTCTTAAAATGCCTCAGGTGGCTACATGTTAAACCAAACAAAAGAAAACTTTATTTACAAGATAGTTGGTTACAATATCTTTCTTCTAGTGGATTCAGATCAGATATGGTGTTTATATGGTTAAAACAGTTACAGTTTCACATAGGGCTTTTGACTAGACTCAGAACTTTAAAACTTTGTTGCTACTTTATGGCTTTTGCAGCCGCACCAATTCACTTCCCAAATTTGACCTCTTTTTAGGCCAACCTGGGTACTCAAACTCCCTCCCACTGCCCCTTTTCATAGAATCATAGAACCATAGAATTGGAAGAGACCACAAACCCCTGCCATGCAGGAACTCTCGATCAAACCATACCTGACAGATGGTCATCCATCCTCTGCTTAAAGACCTCCAACTCCACTACACTCCAAGGGAGTGTGTTCCACTGTCGAACAGCCCTTACTGTCAGGAAGTTCCTCCTAATGTTGAGGTGGAATCACTTTTCCTGGATTGTTCCATTGTTCCAGGTCCTGTTCTCTGGAGCATCAGTAAACAAGCTTTCTCCCTCCTCAATATGACATTCCTTCAAATATTTAAACAGGGCTATCAGCAGTATATCTCAGCAGCCTTGGCTGTTAAAACCCCTCAGGATCTAATAAACCTCTTAACTCTAACTCAAAGCTCTGTCTCTATCTGCTCCCTATCCAATTCCCTATCTATCTCAAACATTCCTCTCTTCCTATTTATACTTGCTCTTGGGAGTAGCCCTCACCTTTTCTTGACTAAGCTCCCATTGGTTGATAGCAGCCCCACACTGATTGGATGTTGCCAATGCTCCAATTTGCCTTTTTCCCATAACACCAATGAATTATATATTTTTATTTATTTATTTATTTATTGTAATAAATATATTAAATTTTAAAAATTGGAAGTGCAGATCCAAGAAATTGTTACAAACAGCAGAAAGAATGGAAGGAGTGGACATGGAGCCAACAATATCCAGAAAAATCCAACAAAACCCACAGAAGTACACTGTGAGAAGGCATCCTTTTTAGACCAGTCTGGAAGAACTCCTCTACTCTAATTTCAGCAATGAAAGTGTCCCTTTTCACAAATTTGGTAAGGCATAAAAATATTCAGCTAATCACCTTCAGACTAACTACAGAAACTTTCCCTTATATGTTATCTTAAGTCCCTCTATACACTGTGTCTTTTCACCCCACAAGCAGATAACTCAAAATTGAATAACTTAGGGCTGAAACAGACAGACCAAATGGTCCACCTTTGGCCTATGTTGGGAGTGTGGTGTTTAGGTGGCACGTGCCTTGAATGCAGCCTGAAGCCACTGCAATGCCACCACAACCAGGAAAAGCTGGCTTGAAAAGCCTCTCCCTTTCAGAAGCCAGTTTAAAATACTGGCAAAGGGCTGGATTGGGGCTGCAGGCATGTGGCTGCCATGGCTCTGGGGCAAGAGGTGGCAGGGCAGCCCCAATCCATCATTTTGGGGTGGTTTGTTTCACCCCTTGGTCTCCAAGGTAAGTATTATCCTGCTTTTCATATCTGCAAGAAAGACAAGTATGCGTGTCTCCAGACTGGCCAAAATGTTGTGTTCTGTGTATTGCTTGTCTCAGTGTATTTTCCAGTTTTCATTCTGCCAATATTGTCTTTTCATCTTGGTCATTTCGAATACTGTACTTATTAATTTCAAAATGGCAGGTTGACTTATGTGGCTGCAGTGTTGCGTTTTTCAGCAGTCACATTAATGACGTGACTGATGAATGTCAATTGTGGATGTTATCTTTTCGTCAGTGTATTATCACACTAGGGGGCAAACAGGATTTAAATGAGAGTTAAACAAGAGTAAGACAGGAAATGCCTATGAAAAACATAGGGCATTTCCTGTTTAACTCTCATTTAACTCTCGTTTAAATCCTGTTTTCCATCTAGTGTGATAAAGCAGTAAGTTGCTGATGGACGTCATTGGACACTATCATCTTTCTCCTTCCTGTTCTACAATGGATTATTTTAGCCCCAGCAGTTCATATTTGGTTACAGATTTCATCTATAACTAGACCTGCAGTGTCAGCTTTATATCTGTCTGCAGGTTTCACTTTGTGGTGATACAGATGAATGCTTCATATCCCTTGCTTTCTTATATACATTTCAGGATTCCTCTTGTTTACTTTCACAATCTAAGTAGGAGATGTGAAGATGTGCCTGTTTTGCTTTGCATTTTAGGGTGTAGTATTATTGTCTGCTTTCAGACACATGCCATCTACAGATTTCTCTTCCCTGCATGAACAAAAATCAGCTCAGGGGGAAAAAAAGTTCCAACAAATCCATCCCTGTTTTTTGGTATGGGGTACATTTTTTGTCCTAGGCAATGGGATGTTTGGGGAAAATCTTGCAAACAGTTTTTCAATGAACCATGATACAAGGATGCACAAGTGGTGGGTTTTAGTTGTAAGTAAATTGGACAAAGGCATTTGAATTCAGTGGAGTCAGGAAATGCATCTACTACTAGTAGTAGTACTACATCATCATCATCATCATCATCATCATCATCATCATTTCCTGTCATCAGTGTACATAGTACTTTACAGAATAAAACAATAAAAAGACAGTTCTGCCAAAGGGATAGAATCTCAATGAAAAGGCAAGGGGGGAAGGAATAATGCAGATATAATTGTATAGTAAAATTGAAAATCAAGCTGTACAAATGTAATAACACTAATGTCAACAGAATACAAAACAAGATAGCAAATACAGATAATCAAAACATACAAGATTATTAAATTAAATTAAAATCTCAAAATATTTGGAAAATAACAAAGTTTTTAATTGAGACTTAAAACCAATGAGGGAAGAAGCAATCCAGGAACATTCAGAGAGTAAATTCCAAGATCAGCAAGTGAGAAACAACAAAGCCAAACTAAAGAAGAAGAAACTTTTGACTGGTTGAGAAACCTGTAATTCAAAGAATGACGATCCCAAGCAATCTGATAGAGAGAAATGAAGGCTTAAATATAGCGAAGGAGTTAGGGGTCATGTAAGGCTTTAGAAGTTAGAGCAAGAGATTTATACTGGATCCAAAATGTTATATACTGTACAAGCAATGAAGAGAAATCAAAAGTGGAGTGGCAGGATCAAAAAAACAGGAAAATAAAAGAAGTGTATGTTTTGTTTTGTTTTGTTTTTTCTGAATTTCATTTCATTTTATTTCACTTTGTTTTTTCTGGCTCTAGGTTTTTGGGGTGGAACATACTTGAATCTGCACATATTCTTATTAATATGTTTTGGGCCTCAGACATTTTTATAGCCCACAAAGGAAAAAGACACCCAGCCATTTGAACTGTGTAAATATTTTCATCCTAGCTCAAAAGTGCGTGGTGCAAGAGCACACTCTGCCATGGTCAAACATATGTTTTCTAAGTGTGCCAACAGCACACCCTCTTGAGCTGTTGGTTTCTGGTGCCATAATTCAGCACATAAAAGGCGTACATGGTTTAAATGTGAGTGGGAGAGTGAGATAACTTGCCAGAGCATTCCTCACATCTGGTTTCCTCTTTAATGCCATACTTTATTTGTAATGAAGAAAAAAAAACTTTTAAAAAGGCCAAATGTTTTTGTTGTTCTTGTTTTTACTGAAGGGAGGGCAACAAATAAAATAGTTATATAACCAGCTATTCTTAGTTAATTCTGTTTTCCCACTGATAATAACTTTTTAAAAAGTCTTGCAAAGCCTTTCACATACCTTGGCTTGGAAAGAGAGGACATGCTGATCTGAACTATTGTGTTTCTTGATTTGTTTTAGAAGCTAGGATTGCTATGGTAGAAGGAAATCTCTACTTTCACATGCATACTAGCTCAGGTACAGCAAAGAAGATTGGGCAGAGGGCTAGTTTCATGGCATTTTCCTCCCAGTTACTCACACCACTGTTACATTCTTTCTTTCTTTCTTTCTTTCTTTCTTTTTTTCATGTGTGGAAGAGACCAAAGCAAGGGAAACTTTGGTCTCTTCCACAAAAGAAACAGGAGTAAATTCCACTGTGGTGTAACTGGGAGGAAAATGCCATGAAACCATAGCTCTCTGCACCATTTTCCTTGCTGTACCTGAACTAGTATGTTCCCTCTTGAGAAGAAGAAGAAGAAGTTGTTGTTGTTGTTCGAACAATGGAATCTCCTTGCCTCCTTTCTCTCTGGGATATCTCAAACAGCGCTGAAGTGGGACGTGATGGATCTCTCAGTCCCCTTCCTTCTCCTGTCTGAACTGGATGGGAGCCCCTGAGACCATCTTTTTTATCTAAAGATCTTGCCACTATCACCCAATGATTTGACTCTTCCCCCTTTAGCAACACAAAAGATTCCACTGGCACTTTCCTTGCAGAGACACTTTCCTCTCTTCCCAAGCCAAGGAACGTGAAAGAGGCACAAGAGAGAGACAGAGCACTTTTAAAGAAGATATCTTCAGAGCAAAATGGTATCTGAAGGACATTTTTCCTCAAGGTACAGATTTGAAAGCAGTTATCACTTGGAACTTTTGTGCACATGTGCACACGCACACACACACACAATGACAGGAGGGCAGAAGTGTACAATATGTGTAGTTCAACCATTCTTTTAAGAGACTTTGTATTTGCTTTTTTACTACACTGTGCAGTTACAGAGGATGTAATATCAATAACTGTGCCAAATGATTTGAGTTGGTCTTCTCCCTGTGGTGCGTTTGACTCCCTGCATAATGGCTGTAGCTGCTACATATATTTATTTTTTTGTTCCAGCTCACGATTTTATGGAGGAGGCCAAATCTGTTCCCAGTTACATGACCATGGCTTCAATATCTCTATTTCCTTTCCTTATCTTGCCTGAGGCTCTGGCTAAACAAGCCCAGATATCAAGATGTTCAAGATGGCAACCCAAGACAATAACAGTGTGCAACATTATATTATTTGCACAGCTGCTGCTAAGGTTGTTATGCCTCAGTCCTCCTCATGCTGTGAGTCTGTATTACACACTGAGAAAAGACATATGAAGAGTTTGCATTTGCATGCAGGGTGGTTTTCTGTTGTTTCTCCTATTTCTGATTTCTAAAGTACTGTGCAGTTTAGTAAAAGGAAACATTTAGTAAAGGTTAGTAAAGGAAAACATTAGTAAAAGAAACTGTAAACAAACAGCAAATGTTGTGGATAGTTTTTACATGTATAAATTAATTTTAACATTTTTATTTCCTCCCAAGTTGTATCATATCCTGACCTCATGCATTTAACTCCATTACTGTAGGCCTCGTACTGAATAACTGTCAACAGGGTGTTATTATTTTTCCTCATTAAATCTTGCATTGCTAAAATTGGTAGTCCTGTCATACTAAATATGGGTTGTCCTCCAGATGTAGGATAAGTTGTTGCTAATATTCCTAAGTTAAATATCTTTTAAAAAAGAAAGATCAAATTGGCATGTAAAATAACATAGTATTAGCATCAACTTGAAAATAATGACTTCACAGAGAAAAAGAAGCAAAAGGAACTATACTTTCATGAACCAATAGATTAGGCCCCAATGTCCCACTTTTCCCTACAGCTGTATGGAATTGCTGCTTAGTCGGTGGAGGGCAGAACCTGGAGGAAATGGGACCCTTTCACACAACACAACTATAGCACTTTGGTTCACTTGTAGCTGCCATGGTTTTGTTCTATGAAATCCTGGGGTGATTAGCTTGATGATAACTAGAACTCTCTGGCTAAGAATCTAAAGGCTGCAAATCCCAGCATTCCATAGCATGGAGTCATGGCAATAAAAATAGGGTCATAGTGCTATAATTATGCAGTGTGAAAGGGCTTCTGGTTTCTGAACAATCTGGTGGAATAGATGCTAACAGTTGCTATAGGCTGAGTCTCCCTTATCCAGAATTCCAAAATACAAACTATTCCAAAAACAAAACAAAACAAAACAAAACTTTTTTCATGGGTGGCTGAGACAGTGGCATATTTCCTTTCTGATGGCTCAGTGAACACAAACTTTGTTTCATGCACAAAATTATTTTTAAAATATTGTATGAAATTACCTTCAGGCCATGTGTGTAAGGTATACATGAAATATAATTGAATTTTGTGTTTAGATTTAGGTCCCATCTCCAAGATATCTCATTATCTATGTATATGAAAATACAGGTATTACAAAATCAAATTTTAAAAAATCTGAAATCCAAAATACTTCTGGTCCCAAGCATTTTGGATAAGGGAAATGCAACCTGCAGTTGACTACAAAGCTGATGCAGCTGGTTCCTCAAAATACCTGATGGAGTGAATTTGTTTCACATCTCTCCCTCTGCTGTTGCTTGATGGAATGGCTACAAGCCTACAACATATGGCTTCTGAACCCATATGGTCCTATTCAGTTAGATACAGTTGCCATAATGATCAAGTACATGCTTAATGCATCGCAGCTGCCTTTTGTAAAGCAGTAAACTTGCAACTACTACATTACATGGAATCACCGCAATATTAAGCAATTGCCATCATGGCAATTTCATCCCGTGGCACATTGGACTACCAAATTTATCATGGTGCAAACATCCAAGGGCTAAACTCTATTTTATGAAATGCACTTGCATAAAGTAAAAAGAGAGAGTAAGGGGTTATTTTTCAAGGGAGATTAAATAAAAATAAAAATATATGGATAACAGAAGGAAATGCCATGTGTACATCAAACAATTAAAAGTAAAAGTAAACATGACTATCATGTCACCTCTTAGCCTTCTCTTGACCTTGACCTTCATCAAAGTTTGCATTTACTTTATTTGCTGTAATCAGCTAAAGCTAACTCCCAGTATGAACTCTTACTAACTTTTGTATAGGTGCCTTTTTTGACCAGTAAAAAGTTGGATTGGGGCCATGGCATGAGGTTGTCATGGCCCCAATCTGTTTTTGCAAGAGGTGGCTTGAAGCCACCCCTTCTAGGCAATCTTGTCAAGAAAACTTTATGATATGATTGCCTTAGGGTAAGTTGGAAATGTCTTGAAGGCACACCACAACAGAAAAATTATGTGTTAACACTTCGCTTTTAAAACATTAAGTAATGGGCAATTCTTTTTTAAAAAAGTAATGTTCTAATCTCTGATTCTGAGAACTCTGATGATTAACTCAGAAATGTCAACCAATATTTGATCTCTGTGTTTGGGAAGAGGAGGACATGTATGTATGTATTGATTTTGTTATTACCAGTTATCAATCATTTTGCACCTATAATGTCAAGAGAAAGAATATTAAATATCACATCCAGTTTTGCAAAACACTTATTCCATGGTTTTGCCACATTATTCCCTATGTGCCTGATAGATTTTTCTAGATTTGACAGGTTCCGAATAGGGAGGGATGTGGATATTTTCTCTTATTCTCCACAGTGAGTGTTAGTTTCCTAAGAAAACCCAAAGAGTGAGATAAGGTGTGAGGAGTCCTTTGTTTGAGCCATGATTTAAGTTTCATCCTATGTCATACATAGGCAAGAATTGATCTTGTTTTTCCAAAGGATTTCAGTATTACTCCTGGGGAGGGGCTTTGATCACTTACAGGGGTGAAACCTCTAGCTATTTTATTGATTTTTAGAAGATTAATATTAAAAGGAACTATTATAAATATCACCTGGAAAGTGAAGAGATTTGAAACCACCCTGAAATACTTGCAGAGAGTTTAATATATTTTATTGCGAATTGGAGGAAGGGGGGATGAAAAGGAATTCTGCTTGGTTGCTTTTGTAGCCTCAAATTTCTTCAGGTCTCTCTCTTTAGAGATTTTCAAATCCAGTGAACAGTGCAGATAGGATCAGCAATTGCTCCATCTGAATTTTGCTAAATAGCCTGTATTGTTTTGAAAGGAATATGATCCATGGTGTGTTTTCTTTGACCCACATTTAATATTGAAAGAAATGAAATGCATATGATGTTCAGGCTTCTAAAAGTTAAGCACTGTCAATTAACAGACTGAAAAAAAATCAAGAAGGAATGACTGGTAGTAACTGTATGTTATCCATGTTGAAGCCAAAGCGCCACTCAGTGAAAGAAATGTCACTACTTGATCCACTTTGTTAATATCTATTAAAGCCTTAGGTTTTTTTTCATATTGTCTGTACAAACAGCTGGTTTTAAAGACATGATTAGGATCTGTGCTAGGTTCTGGGCAGTGTGAAAGTTAGTGCAAAATAAAATTTCTTGACATACCATTTCATTCACTAGATTATTTAAATCACTCTGAGAAGTTGTTAATAGTGCAGGCTTATGTATGAAAACAGCAGAGCTTATTCCTAGATAAGTGTGTATATGATTTCAGTCTTTAATAACATCTTTTCCATAGTTTTCTCTGACTAAGGCTGAAGTACAATACAAGCTGGCCTGGGACTAGGGACTTTATCGCAAGAAGCTGCCAACGCAGAATTACAGCAGGACTGTAGTTTCTGTTGTTGTACGTTAATACAATACTGAGTCTGTCCTGTACAGACTTCATCATCCATCCATTCCTGGAGTGCTCCTTTTCATTGATGGCCAAAACCCACCAATACTTTCCAATTGCACTGCTTTTTCACTATTGATTTGCATGTGATAAGTTCCTCCTGCAGCAGTTCTTACATGCAAGCAAGCATGGAACTAAAACTTTAAAACTGTGTGTGGGATTGTATACCCCCAGATGTTTTTGGATTATAGCTTCCAGTCACATGGTGCAAGTGAGCCTTGCCATTTCCAAACAGGCTGTTCTCCTTTAAAAAAAATTAACTCAATTGCTGTGGCTGCGCAGTTGAAATTAAACAAAAAAAGTTAAAATATACACCAAAAGGCATACTGGAAAGGGCATAGGGCAGGAAGGCAGGGTTATGATGGCTGGTGTGCTGAAGACACAGCCTGGGACTATAACAGCACCATGGCATTTTTGAAGAGATGTGGGGAAATTATTGTCCCCAAACTTTAGTGTTTCCTACACTAATGCAATTGCGGCATTTTAGCACCCTGGTGTGATAAAGTCTTTGATTTTCTTAAATTGAGTAGAACTTACTTTTGGGTAGATTTGCATAAGATTTTACTATTATGCTAGAGCAATATGGATAATTATGCTACAGCAATATGGATAATTACAATATGGGAGAAAGTTCCACTGAAGGTAATGGGGCTTTAGAGAAAATATTTACTAGATTAGATTGTTAACTAAGTGATTGTAGAGAATGTTCATTCTTTATTGTGTGAATGCTTTGCCTCAGTTCCCTTTGTACTTGAAATATGGAAGGTTAAAGTTGACCAAAATTTGGAAACTATTATATAAATTTTACCTATCTAGCCTATATCACTGAAAAATACCACTGAGGAGGGAAAATGGGAATTCAGTTTTCATACTGAAACACACTTGATTAAACACTGACTGGGGAGTAAGCCCCATTGAATTCAATGGGACTGATTTCTAGGTAAGCATGTGTAGCAAAAATGCTAATCATGCTTTTTTCTAGCTCCCAACATTCATCACCTTTGGCTATTGTGGCTAGGTTGCTGGAAGCTATAATCCAAAAACATCTGGGGGTATACAATCCCACACACAGAGATGTATAAGATTCTGTTTTAAAGTTTTAGTTCCATGCAAAATTATTTTCCAAACATGACTGAACTCAGTGGGGCTTATTTCTGACTAGACATGCTTAACAACATGCATGTTGAGTAAATATTAGGATTATGTTGTGATTTTTATGCAGATGCCTCAGCCCTGAGACTTTAATTCAGGAATATTTCCCTCTCTATTAGTTCCTTGGAATTTCTTCCACTTCTTCTTTCTCGCTCTATAATGCTGAGACATCCATAAACAGAAATGAGATGGCAGACAGAATATATGTGTGCCCAGCAACACTCCTCTGTGATTAATGAGTGGATAAATTAGGCACAAGGATATGTTGAACTGTAAATTTGCCATCTGTTCAGTACTTCTTAAGAATATTTCACCATATCAGAATTACCAGAAAACTTCAACATGTGGTTATCTCAACATGTTAAACATGTTAAACATGTCTGCGTTAATCATTTCTTATTGTCATGGATGTTTGTGACAAAGCTCTTATGAAAGATACAAATATGGCTTGAATATTGCTTTTCAATAGGATGGCTTCTTTTGAAACCACAAGATCATATTTTAGTTTACAAGTTTAAACCTAATCAGGTTCTGTAGTAATGTAACTGATGATGGCCACATAGCCTGAAAAACCCACATAGAACTATGGATGCCGGCCATGAAAGCCTTCAACATCTCACCATTTTGTGTTTAAAAAAGGCAAATGCTACTCAGTTTCATATTGAATGTGGACCAAAGTGAGACCACTATTTACTTCGTACGTACTGCTTTAAAACTCTCTTGATGACTGTACTGAACTGGTCTCTAGGCTCCAACCATGTACCAAACTGAATGTTATTATACACTTTTCTCAGCGCTGTGGTGGAATAACTCTCACTTCTGCTCTCTGTCATCAGAGCCACAAAATGGGAAGTTTAAGAACAACCACACAATGTGGTCAAAACAGCTATGCGATGTGGTCAAAACAGCCACGCAATGTGGTCAGTCTATTTACACCTTTTGTAAATTTGGTTGCTGAATGACCATTTCTGTATTCTTAAACAGTGGGAACCAAGACTACAGAAATGCTCTGAAGGATAACAGAATATGCAGCACATTTACTGGGCCAGGAGAATCGTCTCATAAAAGAGATTTTATCAACTTTTTTTTAACTCTAAATTTTTATTTTTATTTTTATTTTTAATTATCAACTTTTAATACACACTTGCTTATTCCGTTGCAGTCACTGTTTGTCATCATCATCATCATCATCATCATCATCATCATCATCGGGGTGGGGTACAACATGTTAAAAACACATACAGTTAAAATCCTCCAAACATACTCACCTCCCTCCCCTTAAAACAGTATTAAACTATTCATAGTTAAAACAATGTTTGTATTTTGCCATTCTTGAGATTCAGTCTTACCTGCTGGAGTTAAACTCTGCCTCCTGCTTGTCACTTCTGTTAGTAGTAATTGGGTTCCCAGTCTGCTGATGTTTCAGTATTACTTTTGCTTAAATGAAAGGCTTCATCACTGCTTAATTCCAGGCAATGAAGTATTATGTCATGTTCATTGTGCAATAATAGTACAATGGAATTGTGATAACAAAATCCTGCCACTCTACTTTTCTGAATGTGGCAAGAGAAGGGATGCTTAGCTTCTGCCATTGTGCTGGAGGCTGTGGCTGCATCTACACTGCAGAATTAATGCGGTTTGACACCGCTTCAACTGCCATGGCTCCATCCTATGGTATGCTGGAATTTATAATTTGTTGTGGCACCAGAGCTCTCTGACAGAGAAAGCTAAATATCTCACAAATTTATAAACCCCAGAATTCCATAGCATTAAAGCTTTGTCAAACTGTATTAATTCTGCAGTGTAAATGCAGCCTATGACTAGTTGGGACAAGATAGGGATGGGAATTGAGAGGCACACCACTAAAGTGCTACGTGGATAGACAGCATCTATGTTCTGATGTGCAAACAAATGTAGATCCCCATAAAAGAAGAAAAAGCTCTTCCAGGCTGAGATGCTGCTTAACCCTAGTAGAGTATGATGCTTTCTATGCTTTTTTTAATGTAGCACTGATGTTCCAGATGACACTCCTTATGGACAATTGGGTGGCTGCAAAGGGATATTGTAGCACCTATGAGACTAAATAACTGAAAGAAGTTTGTACTTTTTTTAAAAAAAAATTGGTAGCTAGATAGAAGTGTGCCTGTGCTCTGTTTGGCTTTGCAACTGGCCCACTGGTCTTGGGTTAATGCAGAACTCCTTAAGGTGGCATTGGATACTTCCTTGTTCAAGGGTGTTAAAAGTACAACCACCTATGTAACTGTAAGTTATACTGGTATAATATCCAACAGAGACTAAGGCCAATGTCTCACTTTTGTAGTACTTCTTTGAATTTCTGAATCTTACTCTGTGCAACTTTGTTGTTGCTTTTCATGTAGAAATTTCTGCAAAATTTGATGTGCACTTTTACTAATGTTTAGGCAGTCTTCTTAAAAATTTTGTATGGTGTTTTCCCATTGCCTTTGTGTTTGTGCACAATTTTGAAAGTTACACATTTTTAAAATAGTGTGCAGTTATATGCTGATAGTTTGAAGAGGAAAAGAGGAGGAGGGAAGGATATGCCATTTGTGGTTTGGCCCCAATCTGGAAAATCCAAAATAACTGCATGCACTCCCATCAGTCTTCTTGTAGACTATGAACTGGATAACCGTGGAAACCAAAGCTGACTGATAAACATTTCTTTTCCGTCTCAAGTCCCTATCCTGTTCTGTCCCAACTATTCAAGTATATGCGTGGAAACCAGGGAGTGCCAGCCTAGTTCCCTTGGCAATAGGGGAGTTCCCTCTTTCCCAGTGAAAAAAAAGTGTGGAAACTCACTAAAAGGAGTGGAATATCATATCTCAGGGTCAAAAAATTCATAAAGCACATGCCTTATTTTGGCATTAGGTATATTATCTCCATTTGAACAACACCCTGCTGCTATTTAATCAAAGTCCCCTCAATGACTTATGCCAAAATGAGAAATAGTATATTAAACACATTTACTGAATTTGCTGAGCACATCATCAGACAGTAGGGGAGACCCCTGCCATGATAGCAGGAAAATAATTCTAAACATCTTGTTTCAGGTTACACATTTTCCATCTGCACATTTCTTCTCCGAGCCACAAAACCTTGTTTGACGAAAGACATAAAAGGGCAGAGAAAGAGAGATTTGAGGGTGTTAGTTACAGCTAATAAATTTTACAGTTTGTTAGAAACCACATTAAATGGAAATGTCAGTTTATAGATCAACTCTGCAACTGCCTGGTCAAGGAAGCCGTACTGGTAGCTTATTGTGTTTTCACCCAGTGAAATATATGCACAGTACTCTTGCAAGCAAACAGTATTTCAAATATTCTCTCTCTCTCTCTCTCTCTCTCTCTGAGAGAGAGAGATGAAAACTGTGCTCTTTTTTGAATAAAGTTTTTATCCTTTACTGAAAGTAGTGGGCTTGAGAGGGGATGTTAACGGTTCAGTTGAATCACTGCAGTTCTTACTGGACTAGTCTTAAAATGTGGACCATCATGTTGGCTGGTAATTGAAAACTGTCATATGTTTGACTTGGCAATTCTAAGAACATAGGAGCTTATCACACGGGAGGAATTTCTCTCAATTTCGAATGGGGCCAATTCTAATTCATGTAAATTCGCTAGTTTAGCGAATTTACATGAATTCTAATTGTGTTCAGAATGCATTCAGAATGACTTCCCATTTCCCAAAAATGACCCCCCCATTGCCCAAAATTGCGTGAGATACTCTCATTCGCAATTACGTGAAACCCCATGATTGCATTTGGAATGACTTCCCATTGCCCCAAATTATGTGAGATATACTCATTTGCAATAATGTGAAACCCCATGATTGCGTTCAGATTGCCATTGCATTATACCCCCAAATTCCATCGTATGATAAACTCCATAGTGCTATAAGAATTTTGTCACTGGATCATACTAATGTCCAGTTAATCCAAAATGTTGGTTTTAGATCCAATTGTTGGTCCTGACTAGAACTGTCTCAGTGAGCCAATGGAAACTGGATAGGTCAACACTTATGCAAGTTTCATTGATTCAATGATCTACTCTAGTTGGAACTAGAACCTGAATTTATGCTTTTGTTCCCAACACTATATAGTCAGGAGCCTCTATAAGGTAACAAAAAAGGTGTTAAACTGAATCATCTCTCCATATTACAAGACAAGAACACCCCACAGTGACATACTCTTACTAATCACATCCAGCATAGACAATGATACATTTTGAACAATGATGATCCTGATAAGTACCAAGAATAATCCCAGGTTAGGATGTCTCAGGTGAGAGCAAGTTTGAATCACTGTTCACTCTAGCAATAGCATTTAGAAGCATTCATCTCTAAAGGCCAGGATCTGGGTCAGAATAACAGAATAATAGATAACGGAATCTAAGCCAAACCCTTGCCATGCAGTAGCACACAACTAAAGCACTCCCAAAAGATGGTCATTCAACCTGTTAAAGGACTTCCAGAGAAGAAGGGTGCATCACCATCTGAGCAGTTTACTCCACTGCCAAAGAGCTTTTACACTCAAGAAGTTCTTATTAATTGCATGGAATCTATTTTCTTGTAAAGGTAAAATAATCCAATCTAGAGGGAAATATCTACTACAACCCTCACCTGCACCCAGAAGCCTTTTCTCCCAGCCCAAAGTCATGTCATAACATGATATGCCCAACTGAGTCATGTGAGTCAGAATGAGTCATCTCATAATAGGACTTGCCCACTGAGATGACAGTCTGTTTTGTAATCTTGGCTTCTAAGAAGAGTCCAGGCTTGATTTGTTCTAGGATCCATTTACTTGTCTTTTTAGCAGGCCACAGTATCCAAAGAATTCTTCTCCATTTCAAATGAGTTGATTTTCTTCCTGTCTGCTGTCTTCACTGTCCAGCTTTCACAGCCATATACAGAAATGGGGAATACAATGGCATAGACAATCTTAACTTTATTATTCAGTGATCTATCTTTACAGCTCACGGCCTGCTCTCGTTCCAATGACAATGTTCCCATTTTAGGTCAGTAAAAATGCAGCAGAAAGTCTGTGCAATTATGACTTATGGGTTAAATTCAGATTTAGTTGTACTCATTGGACCCACTTAAATCAATGGGATTCTAAAAGTCCATTTGGTTTTAGTGGGTTTAATATCCGTCTACATACAACTTTGTGTTTTAACTTCTAAATAAAGGTAATTGAATGTGTTGTTAATAATATACCCTCAAAGTCCCTGGAAATATTTTTTGTTGCACTATGTCTAATTTATTTTCATTTTAAAAAGACCTTTCAAGGAAAGGGCTGTGGCATGGAACAAGAAATAATAGTTCATTTCCAGTTCAATATTTTCTATTCTTCTGTGTTATGAACGTAGACTGGAGATAAAATCTAATATGTTCTCACCATTTGTCTCTCAAGCAAAAGGAAGAAGAGGGTCAGCGAGTATCTACAGCTGACGCACAGGAAGGAGCAAAAAAAAAAATCATCATACTTGATAATACTCCCTTGAACCTATCCCCTTATAGAAATATGAATGCTTGTGAATTTTGAATAGAGGATTCAAGAGATCCTATGTTGTTCTTCAAGGGCATATGGTGGCCCTTTCAAGGCTATTGCATACATCTCTGATGTAGGAGGGCTTCTTTCCATGATACTCTGTATTTGCTTGGGTGGTCAAAGATAAAATGTAGTTTCTCCATCCTACATGAATGTCCCGTCCCTCCTGGCTGGACCACAACTTGGTAAAGGGACTAGGTGAGGAATTCTGGAGCTTGGTTATAGGAAGCATATAGCTCACCCACTGAAACAGCTTTGCTGGCTACTGATCTGTTTCTGGACATAATTCAAAGTGCTGGTTTTGACCTATAAAGACCTATATAATTGTGGGCCAAACTATTTAAAAGCCTATGTCTCCCCATATGAGCCTGCCTGAGTCTTACCATCTTTGAGGAAGGGCTTTCTCTCCATCTCACCACTCTCTGAGGCTCAGTTGATGGGCCCATGGGAGAGAGCCTCCTCAGTGGCTGCTCCTAGGCTTTGGAACACCCTCCTGGAAGAGGTTGAATCTGCCCCTTCTCTGTTGTTGTTTTTATCAGCAGGCAAAACCATTTTTGTTTAAATGGGCCTTCAGCCATGTCTAGAGGAGTGATGGCTAACTGGGTGTGCTCTTTTAATATGCATTTTGTATTTTAATTGTTTTAGTTGTTTTAAAATTTAATATTTTCAAAATAGCATTTTAAGTGAAGTTCCTTTTTTAAAAACTGTTTTGACTGCTCTCTTTTAATTTATGCTGGAAGCCACTGTAAATCCTACTGAGGAGGAAAGTGGGAGATAAATAAATAGTCTAACACAGTCTTTGAGCTTGACTTTATTCTTGTATTCATATATTTTTGGAGTTAATATGAAGGAAACAAAAGCCAAACTCCAACTGCCTGGCTATAGATAGTTGGATGCACAAAATCCAGTCAAAGTTTTTTGTTTGTTTATAATGCACATTATCCGCTATACATTTTACCCTTCTTTTTTGTTGACCTCTGCTTGCTGACTAATAGCTACTAGAAAAGTAGCAGTCATAACATTACAGCACTCTCTTTACAGAAGTCAGGAGTTGTCTTGTTCCAGATGCGGTCAAGTTTAATTGTTAACAGTTGTACCAAACATAATTAAAAACTTAAGGATGGAGCAATGAGGATCAATGAATTGTTCATCTGACTAGTTATTCGTATTAACCCTACAGTAGTCAGTAACTCTGGTGAGTATAAGAGCAATGTCTAGCCTTCGAAGCCCTTTAGGGGCCTGCTTGGATGGCCAAAAGGGGGGGAGGGAGATAAAAAAATGGAAATGGCTGGAGTTCCATGGCTGTTAAAAATACACACACAAAACAACTTGTGGCTGACATTCTGCTTTGCAGTTTAGACTCATAAGTTAGAGATAAAGATCCACAACTGCTCCATATATTTGTGTCAATCATACCTTTCCCCAAAAATAAGACATCCTCTGAAAATAAGGCCTAGTAGAGTTTTTTTTTTTTGCTGAATTGCTAAATATAAGGCCTCCCCCAAAAGTAAGACCTAGCAAAGTTTTTGTATACAAATATATATAATAAATGTTAATAATTTTTTTTGTTCAACAATAAGTGTGAATTCCTCTTAATAGAAAAATAAGGACATCCCCTGAAAATAAGACCTAGCGCATCTTTGGGAGCAAAAATTAATATAAGACATTGTCTTATTTTGGGGGAAACATGGTAAATACCTCGCCTTAAACTTGAGAGTGCTACTCCAAGCAATGGAGATCTGTGGTACAGATGAGTGAAGCACTTCCGAATATCTGTCTAGTCCTCTCCCGCACCTGAGCCATGGCATATTGACCATCCTGCTTCTCAAACCATAGTTCAGGGGCAGGTAGGAATTTATTGCACCATGATCCAAGGGCAGGAGGGAGCTAAGCTGCATCATCCTGAAGCACACCAATCATCCACACCACAGACCTCCATCACTCAGAGTTTAAGGTGGGTTTGGGGATCAATCCCTTACATCATTCATAACTATGGATCTTAGACTGATGTCAAACACTGCTGGGGAAAGAAGACCTATGTTCTATTTAAAAGATGAAACCTAGCTCCAGGGGAAGAAATTCGTCCCCCCCTCCTTTTTTTTTTTTTTTTTTTTTTTTGCCAGAAGAGAGGATGTTCGGGGGAGTTTTGAGTGTAGTATGGGGCTGCAAAATAACTTTGGGGGACATATTTGGCCCCACAGCTGTACTTTGCCCACCCCTGCCCTATAGGACTAAATTAGTCCCATGCTTCTGGAATTGACCATTCACTAGGTGCCTTTGCAATGCTTGCAATCATAGCATTCCTTTCTTAATCATCAGATGCTCATAGGTATACACATTGATGTGTATGTATGTTTAGGCTGTGTGAGGAAAGGGAGATGGATCCACAGGCCCTTTTCTTATTTTCTCCTGGAAATAGCTGCACCAAAATGTTTGAATTAAATCTGCCAAGCCAAACTTCCTGCTTCATATCAGTTACTTCAGCCCACCACCCCTCTGAGTTGTGCCACATCTGTTTAAGGCATGAAACATGAGAGCGTGCAGCTGAGCAATTCCTTTTTAAACTTTAAACTGGTAGTTTATTACAATAATAATTAGGCAGGAGGCTCTGGATAACCTGACAAATGAAACCTCTGTGTTTTTATATAATTGTTGATAGTTTGGCCTTTCCATTGTGTGGTGAATATGATGGTTAACAGCCACAGAACATTTTCTATGTAGTCCATTTGCTGGATCTTTCCTTGCTAAAGTAATCTGCCACAGATATAACTAAATATCACAACCACATGGCTTATGGGGAAAATGTGTTCCTAAAAACAAGACTATGTATTAAATGAATCATAACTTCCAACTCAGGCCTGGTTTACATTTGCAGCGATCCCTATCCATTCACCTTGAAAGCATTGGGGGAGGGAATGGTTTTCTTCTTGGAGTCCACTACAGCAATGCTAATCAAAGTGGTGGAGGTGCTTGGATTGGTACCAGTTCCTGTTCCATTGGTTCCAGTCACTAGTTAGTTTCTGGGAGGAAGGGAAACAATTGTAACCAATGGGCAAAAATGTTGTGCTGGTCCCTGGCACATTGAAAGGAAAATTATTGCCAGTCTCACACAGCAGATAGCCTAAGAAAAACTGCACTGGAGCACAGAAAATCCTTCAGTTAGAATGGCCAGGGATTAATTATTAAACTCTGGTGTCTACTCATGCAACAAGATTGCTGGTGAGTGAAAAGTTTGTTGTAACTTTGCAAATCATTGCAGTTCCAATGCCACTGGTTTTAGTGTCTTTGCATGAATTATGCCTCTCTGAGAGCTGGGAAAACTGCTTGCTTTCAAGGAATTCCCACTTGAGGTGTCACAAGTGTGAAGGTGCCAGTATGTTTTTCGCTTTACTTCCTTCTCCTTTACCAGCTGTTCTTGCCTCCAATGGTGTGGTCTCATCAAACACACCCATATTAATTACAAAGTAGGACATTAATTCCCACTCATTCTGTTTCCTCCCAGGCCAGATTGCCTTAGAAGTTAAATTACTAGCTCAACATGCCATAGCGTTGCTAGAAGATTCCAGCCACAAACCACACCAGCATGCTGCCTAGTTGAAAAATACATTCAATATTGAAAAAGGTTAGAATAAATGACTGTGTAAATTGCAGCTTCATTACACAATGTTGTAATGATCAGTTTGTGTGACTAGTGTATAACAAGACTTCAGACAGAAGTGTTCATAAATCCACTGAAAAGGGTATATCATCAAATCTGCAAACAGCAGTGTCTATTCTGCATTCCACCAACCAGATTCCTTCAGTCTCAGAGCTTCATCTGAAGACTGTATTTTATCTCCCAAAACTTCCAGCAGCCCTTGCCAAAAGACCCCATGGTGAAAAATACACAATCCCTATATCTGCTGTAGAAGCTACTGCTCTCCCCCATTTCTGGTTATAAAGATGGAATTTAATCGAGTAGTCTTCTCCTAAGCATAGGGCTGTGAGAATGTGATATTATTATGAAAAGTATTATGTGTTACCAAAAGTGAAAATATTTTCAAGATGCTTATCTCCCCAAGCTAACACAACTAAAGGCTTGCTGGTATTGAGCAGTCCTGTTGGTGGCATACACATACAAAACCTGAAATCAAAACTTGAAATGATATACATGTTTGTCCTTTTTTGAATGGTGCAGTAGGATGTATTTGATACCTTCTTGTACACCATCTGTCCTTCCATCCCCCGAAAGCAGCTTTGAAGTGCCTGGAGTGTACTACCATGGCCAGATGTTGTCCAGAGGAGAGGTTATAAAGAAAGGAGCCACCCCAGCAGTACCTGTCCTTGGCTGCAGGATAAGAAAGCTAATCTCATTCCTACTGGAGTGAGTTACTGGAGATCTGGGAGGATGGAATTTATCATGTGACGGAATTTGGAGGTATACTCCAATGGCAATCCAAATGCAATCATGGGGTTTCACGTTATTGTGTATGAGTGTATCTCACACAATTTTGGGCAATGGGGGGTCATTCTGAACACATTCCAAATGCAATTAGATTTCACGTAAATTTGCAAAACTATCGAATTTATGTGAATTCGAATTGGCTCCATTCGAAATTGAGAGAAATTCCTCCCATGTGATAAACTCCACCTCAGTTCTCTCCCCTTGACTGCAAACTGCTCAGCAAGCAAACTGCAGCCAGATACTATGTGGTCACCTCCCTAGCCCTTTGACCAGGACACAGTCATGGCAAAGTGCTCCAGGCACTTGAAAGTTGTGTTTGGGAGGCAGGAGGATTGTGTAACCATCCAGATTGATCATTACGTTCCACCATCTGGACATAGGATTATGTCCATTGATTTCTCATTTCTGCAAACATCTCCCTCTCAGTTGCCTGGCTGAGTCCATCCTAAGTGCAAATGCACCAGAGTCTAATGTTTTAAAGTGCCCTGGATGTTGATTATGCTACATTGCTATGATGCAGGGGGTTTTTTTTGGGGGGGGAGGGTTAGGTAAGTTAGTACCAATGCCCTGTGATGTTTTCTCCATATGGTTGTGATATGTGTACAGATGTGGCTTATAGCATAAATACAGCTAATCACATTAGTTTTTCCCAAGCTAATTTTTCCCATTTAAAAAGACACTGCTGATCTGTTTCATCATATGGATATACCATTCACAATCCACAAGCATGGAGGAGAGCACTTTGGGGAAATATCTAGCATTTATCTTGGAGCTATGTGTGAAGGGGGCCATTTGCCTCACCCTGGCAAGTAGTAAACACTGTGGGTCTCATTCCAGGAGGAAGGTGGTATATAAATAAATTAAAATAAAATAAAATATAAACATAACTTTGCCTTGCATATCAGATGCACCTGACTTTTGAAGTGGATTTTGCACATTCCAGAACTCTAGTTGCTGGATTTTACAGGGCTCAAATCCCACATATTTGTTCCTTCTTTGCTGGAACAATCTCTGAGGTCATATGGTTAGGGGAAGTGAGGGTGTGCCTCAGCAGTTAATGCCAACACAGAACCAGACTTGCAAAGTCTTCACAGGACTTGACTTGTCTGACATGGACATCCTCTTCCACTTCCTGCTTAGGGATATTTGGACTGGTGTGTGCATGTCTACTGTACATTAGAAAGGTCAAAAGAAACTTATCTTGGGGCCTAAAGTTTACCTTAAGATACCTATGGATCCTGCTGACTCCATTCTGAATGCTTCATTTTACCAATGTTTATATAAATCACTTGTGAAATTAGAACATACCTTAAATGGGTAGAAAACACCCAGGCATACTATAATCGGGCTTTAATGTATGATGTCACCAGTAATGCCAATTAATGAGCCCAAACTTATACTCCCCTAGTAAAGTTCTGAAGCAGGAATTCTAACCATTTAAAACCTCAGTGGCCCTTCTAACATTTGTAAATCATGTGTTAATGGTTGAATGGTCTGTGTCAGAGATGTCCTTTCCCAAAACACCTTACATGAATGACACAGTTTGCCAACATTGAGGAAATGCACATATATCTTTTCAGGCCCAAAGCAGTGTTGATTTTCCCTCCACATCTGTAATGTTTGACATATAATGTAAATTTACTTTTACAGCTTTAGACATAAAAACTATTTCATGTGCTGTCTCCAGTATGTGCTTGTGTGTGTGTGTGTGTGTGTCCTAAAAATACAGTGAAGGGTTTGTTTTTGGCACACATTTTTAGCTGGTTAAAATACGCACAGGATTCAGAAAATATAAGAAAAGAAATAGCTCTGCTATTATGCTGTAGTCATCGTCTCAGGCAGTCTATTGGGATTCTATGAAAAAGACAGCAAATTGTCATCTCTTCAGATTCTTGCTATTGTAATTTTATTCTTTCGGAGAGACACAGCTACTTGTGAGACTTTCTGTCCCATTATTTGGGTACTCTTGAAATAGATATGGCTTCCCATCTCTGTCTCTTTAGATTGTGGTACTGCCATTTGTCAGTGAGTCTGGATTTTGTTTGGGGTTCTGACATCCCCTTCTGGACACCCTAGTGCCCAATTCATGATGGTGGTTAAAGCCATCCAGGCAGAGTTAACTTCAACATTCTACGTCAAGCATTCTTAAGTATTGGAGTCCCAAGATATGTGTATGGGATAATGAGCAGATTCTTTGAAAATCTTTCAGGCTATTTTTATATTATTTAACAGATCTACACACATATATTTCCCCTTAGGGAGAAATATAGACATGTCAATGGCTGGGTACTTGCTTTCAACACATTACATTATAAGTAAGCCATCATTCATGTAAAGCATCATACATTCATTACAACTCAGTATAAGGAAAGTAAGATGCTACACTCTCATAAGGATTGAACTTTTATCTCTCTTCATCTCTTTAACAGGATTTTCTGTAGTTAAACAGTACTTACTATTATTATTATTATTATTATTATTACTACTACTACTACTACTATTAGCCCACCTCTCCCATTCGGATCAAGGCGGGTTCCAAAAAATAGTAAAGATACAATTACATAGTGCAGAAATCATAAAAGCACACAATCACCAACCCATTCCCAACATAAAATGACATTCAAAATCTAAAAATATTCAAATTAAAATTATAATTAAAATTAGTTAAAAGGATTAAAAAGACAGGCAGATGATAGGGTAGCTATGGGCAGCGGGGCAGTCTTAAACAGCATAATCCAGTCATATATCCATAATCATTAGGTTTTTTTCATGCCTTCCACTGTCTGTTACAGCATTATACAGATAGTTCATAAAGGCTTTCACATGTATAGAATTCTGTTTCTTGTATTATATCTATCCATCAAAGAGTAGAATCACCTCTGTTAAGGCACTACACATCTCTAAACAGACTTCTGTGAACACACAGGCATCGGAGAAGTTAATATCCTTGAGCACTGCTATACCTTAGCAGAATTTGCTATAGCCTAGGCAACTTAATGGGCAAGTATTACAATCACAATGGGACATATACCCGTTTTAACATCTTACCAACACTGTCTTTCTCTTACTGGTAGCAACATAACCTATCTTAACCAGTTATCAAGAACAGCACAGCTGTCATGAACAGCATTCTTCTTTGATGCAGACTGCAAAGCAGTTTAATCTGCTGGCTCTAACTCATCTCCTAACTCATCTCCTTTTATCTCTCCAATAGCCTAATAGCAACCTTAGCTACAATAATTATTCCCAATAGTGTCAAGACAGAGAGTATTTAATGATTTTTTTTTGAAAAATATATTAAAGACCAAAAGTTGTTTTGCTACAGTCCTTATTTTCCTTTTTGAGTACCAAATGCAGTGTACATAAATTTCTTGGGTTGCCAGACCAGTGAACTTCCATACAAGATTAGCTGCTCAGTCTTCACGCAAGTGGCAAAAAGTATTACAGTCTTGCAGGATTTATTTTTTCTACTTTGCCAAGTTACATTCATTAGTTTTAGTTTCCCTTGGGTAAAAAATAATACAGTTGTCTTTGTAATACCTCTCTATTTGCAAATAAACAAGAAGAGCACACGGGAAGCAAGAAGAAAACACCTAAAATCATCAGGACAATTGTTCTCCTGCATGCAATTGGCTGTACCTTCTGCAATATTTATCACCTCCAGTTAAAACACACACCCCTACTGCTCCTTTATCTTCCAAATTGCCAATTGTCTTCTCTCTACTTCTCCCTCCCTTTCTCTCTCACATACACTGCAGATCCCAGGGCTGCAGATAACAAATAAATTTCAACTGAGGAGAGAGTCAGGATCTCTTGTTACCTTTGACTGATTGTTGATGCAAGAAATTTCAGATGCACTGACATACCAATGATTTGTCAAAACTGACATGACAAAATTATTTCAAAAGTTACAGAATGAACCATACAGAAAGGAAAAGTAGTGGCAGCAGCAAAGCTATTACATTATTAAAGCTATGAAATATTAAAGCTGAAGAAATTAGTGTCAGACTGCATCTGTCCTGCAGAAATAATCCAGGCTGATCACTGCCATGTCACAATGCAACACAATTCTGGGAATTGTACTTTTGTGCAACATTTACCCTTCCCTGTCAGAGAGCTCTAGTTCTACAACAAACTACCATTCCCAGAATTCCATGGCATTAAACCAAGACAGCTAAAGTAGTGTAACGTTGGATTATTTCTGAGGTGTGGATGCAGCTGAAGATTCTGAATTTGACATAGGTCTTGTATTCACTTACCAGGATACTCTGGGGCAGCCTGGAATATTCTGGCCCCACAGCTGCCCCATTCTCTCCCACGCACATTATCTGACCGTGTATTCCCACAAGTCTCTGCTGTCTATGTCTTACTGGATCTCCCAGTGCATCTGCCGCTGCTTCTGAGGTCAGAAGCAGAGGCACCCAGAGATGAACACAAAGCTTGGCCCCTCATTCTAACCTCAGAATGAGTGACCTGTGCTGGCAGTGGACACACAAGGCAATTCAGCAGGATGCAAATGCAGACAGCCACCAGGATGCATGAACAGTGGGCTCCGGATATTCCTGGAAGATCAGGAGTAACTGGCAACATTTTTAATGCATGTTACAACAGGTATAGCCTGGTTCTGGTTTGGAATGTGCTGGGTGTCATGTGGACTGACAGTTACATTACTAAGCGGGTGCAGAAGAATGATGACTCCCAGTGAGCCTCCCTGCACCTCATTGTCACAGCCTCATTCTTCCCATGAGGAGAACAGTGACGCAGCAACAAGAAAGGTTAAGAATGCCTTCCCCACCTCATTGCCACTGCCATCTTTGGAGGCCCACCTCCTGATTGAATAAGAGCCAAGATATGGGATGTGTGTCATCAAAATAGGGTGGTGCCAGAATTGGGGGGTGATTTTGGCCCATGCAGACAAGGCCATAGTGAATATGATACTGCACCTAGCGAGGGGAGGTAGTTCATTCTGAATTTTAAATATCTGCTAGGGGAATATAGACCCCAAACATTGTTTCTGTATTACCAAGTGATGTTGAATATTTCTGGTGAAAGAAAACCTGGTGTTTTAAAGAACAAGGTAAATTGTGACTATAAGACAGTCTAGTACTAAATCGGGGGGGGGGGGGTAAGGCTCATGGAGAGAAGGCTGCAGCAGCAACAGCAGGTCTCCTTGCCTCCTGCATGCCAACTGCACAAGTAAGATCAGACGTGCCCCTTAACAAGAGAGCATGAAATGGAATCCCAGACTTCTCCTTTACATTTTTATTCTTGAATCCTCTTTGCTTCCCTACATGACTGTTCTGTATTACGATCCTTTTAAATAAGCAGCCTGTCGTTAGCTTTTATCCCAATGCTTATTCAGCCGGACTAAAGTTGAGACTTCTTTGTTTTCAAGACTTACATGGTGTGTAAGTGGCAGATGTTTCCCATCTTTTGACTCTTGATGAAATAAACAAGAGCTCCGGTACCCTTCACCTTTCAACTGCTACATTACCTATTTCTAAACTACAAAAAAGTGGATTTGTGTTTACATAGTGAGGCTTTGAAGTCCCTTCCAGGTTTATGTCAAAAGACTATTTCTGGGCAAAGACAAGCAGAGGGTAAGAAAGAAACAGTGGCAACTTAACAAAATTCATCTCCTGTATTAACTAAGAAACTAATTCTTAAATCAAGAATGTAAATTGAGTATTGTGGATCACGTACAAAATTTAGACAGTCATCAACAGAGAGGGCATGAGGCAACCAAAGTTGTAATTGCTTTTGATACATTGGAAGAGGTACTGTTGGTTGAAACAGCATACAGTACTATGTTGATGTGTTTCCAGTATTACCCAAATGGTGACAAGTCCAAAGTCAGCACTAAAATTTTAAATGGAATGAGAGATTTATTTTGTATGATGGCATGGATATTTTTGGTTTATCAATAAATATTCAAGAAAATATTCAAACAGAGGCTACAGAGAGCAAATGCTAGGTCTCTTACACAGCAGTAAGAAGTGCTAAACCACAAAGCTGGTAGAATGGGCTGTAATAATAGCCATTGCATTACATGTGTACCATACTACTATAGTTTTCCCACATCAAAGGCTTCTTGGAAATAGAAAAACATAGCAAACAAGAGGAAAATGTTTTAGCCTTGATCCTTTCCCATTGCTCTAGTTCCATTTTTGTAAGGTGTGAATGCTGTCATAACGTGATTGCCAGTGAAAATCCATGTGAGGTATGTGGTGAATCCATTCTGATTTTGATTCCAGACTTTAAAGGAACTACCCAAGGAATGGAATGTATTTTGAAAATAAGGTCTAGCATTTTGGATAATTCCTTTAAAAGGCTGGAATAAATTCCACAGTGGATTCACTTCATCCCTGACATGAAAGCCAAAGCACCACTATGAATGATTACCTACCTATAGTCCATTCTACCATCTCAGCATTCTGTTGCAGGGGTATACCAGCCAAATAGGTACTCTTAGAAGCAGGCAGTACAATCTACTAATCCTGCATCCAGTACCCAGAGAGATCCCTACAACCCAAGCAGTTTTACCTCCAGCCATCATATTGGGACCCCAGGTTGCCAGATGAAACCCTAGTGAAACAGCAGAGACTGGGGGAAAGAAGCACATCACGCCAACACAAAAGCTATATGGCAGCCAGCCCTGGTCTTTCTCCCCACATTGTACTCTAACCAGCAGACCAAGCTAAGCAAATCTATCTGGTTTCATTTTTGTTTATTAAAAATCCATCTTTCCATTTTGTTTCCAAGACAGGTAGGACATCCAAAATCTTCCTCCTTCCTCCTGCTACGCATTGATTTGAAGGCTAAAGCAAAACAGAAAGTCAACTTTATTCATTAAGAGAGATAGAATATATGGGTTCAAAAGGGATATATTTTTATTCACACTGCCTTCCTTTAAAAAAAAAAATCCAGGCTTCTTTTTCCTGTCCTATACCTGTATAGGTATAGTATATCTGAAATGGACATTTATTCAAAGGATAAAGTTCTTTCTTTCTTTCTTTCTTTCTTTCTTTCTTTTTCTTGGCCTGTTTCTTCACAGTATAACCTTTGCCCATCAATTGCATTGCTCTAAGATGTTGTGCCAATAAACACTGAACTACAAAATCTGTATGCCCTCCAGTAATGTGCTGAGACAACAACAGAAATGTTAGTTATAAAATAAACATTCATTATGATTTTTTTTATTGCTCTCAACTACTGTAAACCATGGAGAAACAGAGCTGCAAAGCCAGCCATTAAACTGTCTACTTTTTCCTGTTTAATCAAGGCCCCTCCTGGGTTTTTTAGCAGCCTGAACCACTGCAATTTAACATCCAGGAAGGAAGACATTTCTAAGGTAACTACTGATGGGGGCTTCAAGGAAGGCTGCTCCTTCAAAGTGCTGAACAGTTGAGAGTGAAAAGAAGCAGTTCATGGGATAATATAAGCTCTCCGCCACCACCGCCACCACCAAAAGAAATCATTCTTGTTCATCAGCATCCTTTATAATGGTACATTTTCAGGCATTAAGCCCTTTCTTTAAATAGGTATGTTGTTTCCATATTGCAAAACTATTTCTATACTACCATTCAAATCATCGCTTACACACTGGGATAAAAATAGTGTATAGCTCTTAGGTGTATTACTCCAGACTTTCCTGCCCTGTTTAGCTCTGGATGCAAGTTTACAGCGGAGGCACTTCATGTACCCAGTTTTTAAAATCCTATGCTGAAATTAACACTGCAGGAAAATCCAGTATACTCTCTGAAGCCAAGGCACAACTAGAACATTCAAAATATGTGTGTGCAGCTCAATTGCATACAAGTATGTTTACCACCAGTAGCTGGTGGCTTCCATGTACTGGGGTGGGATCTGCTTCAGGTTTTAGACTAACCAGGCATGCAGGTGATATCAGAACAGTCTTCCCCACTAGGTTATTGTTGTTAACTGCCATTAAGTCAACTTAGACATCTGGCAACCCTATGAATGAGAGACCTTCAAATCACCCTGTCATCAACTCAGGTCTTGCAGACTCAGGGCCATGGTTTACTTGATTGA
Source organism: Urosaurus nigricauda (assembly GCA_034509955.1). NCBI lineage: Eukaryota > Metazoa > Chordata > Lepidosauria > Squamata > Phrynosomatidae > Urosaurus > Urosaurus nigricauda. Next base: position 80,597,118 of record JAOEGL010000004.1, read on the forward strand.
GTTGAACCATCTGGAATATAGCCTTCCATCACTGTATCTATATGTATAAACAGGGACACTTAGCTGCATTCACTTGGCCAGGTGCCCCATTTCTATGCCAGATGTGGTGACAGGGAGCTTCTCAGTAGGAGCAACAATGCAGCAAGACAAGGAGTATAGGGGCAGTTTAAAGAGCCATGGTGTGCCCCCACAATTTTCAGGAAGCTCCACGGCAAATCAGTGGTCAAATTGCCCCAGTGTGAGCCAATGTGGTATAGTAGTTTGAGTGCTGGACTACAACTCTGGAGATTAGGATTCAATTCTCCCTCAAGCATAGAAACCCACTGGGTGACCTTGGGAAGGTCACATTCTTTCGGCTTCAGAGGATGGCAATGCCATACCTCCTCTGAAGAAACATGCCAAGAAAACCCTATGATAGATTCACCTTAGAGTTGTCATAGTCAAAAATGACTTGGAGTCACACAACAACAACAAGAAAGCCTATTTACTTTGGGATTGGGCCAGGTCCACTGGATCTGTGTCCAATCTGCCAGGATGTGGCCCAGTCCTGGCCCAGGGATTTTGGCCTTCATCGTCTAAACAGTATGACTTGAGGCTGGGGAGAACAGACAGCCCCTTTGAACAACATGAGAGAAAAGGAAAGCTGGGGACTAACTTTTAGGGAAGGATTTCTAATTTCTGTGACAACAGTGACAGGAGCTGACATTTAATTTGGATTACCCAGAGATAGAGTAAAAATTGTTCTTTCTATGCACCTGAATAAAGGTTTATAGCATCCAAAAGCTGCCATGTTGTTTTGATAACAGAACATCTGTGATGCTTCTCCCACTTTCTAGTAATAAAAATACAGTAAAAACAGATTAAGTGCATGACACCCTAAATCTGCTGCCCAAGGCTCCTGTCTCACTCTGCCTAATAGTAGGCCCATACTATTGGGTCTACTGAGAGCAGGAGAATTAAAAACAATGTGGATGACAGAAATAAAGTGGTCAACATGAGAAAAGTTAATCCCCATTGAAATTCTCTGAGGTATCTGTGAGTATTGTCCAAATGAAAGAAAGTAGAACAGATCCTAATGCAAAACAAAGTTCAGATCTAGGGCAATGATGAAGGGCACAGCAGAGTTTGAGATACACCCACATATCCAATAAGAATTATTAGCTCTAAAATGCCATCTGCCAACACTCTTTTACTGCTGATGCTCAAGATAAAAATAACAGGTCATCTGTCAAACTGTGGGCCCATGAGGGCTAAAGTCTAATTTTTAGGCTCCAGGGGTTGGTCTAGGTTCAAAGGTCACTTGACAATATCAGTCAGTGAATTAAGCTGAAGCTCATTTTCACTCTGAACAGAGGCCATAGAACACAGCCCTGTAGTAAGTCAAATGCATGTATCTGGAGAATCTCAACAGTGAACACTTCTGTAGGGGATTGGTGTTCAAACCTAGCAGAGACTCACAGTATCACTGGCTAGGAGGCTGGTGTTGTGTTTGCAAAATAGTAATAAAAGGCAGACAAAATCCAATGACATGTAGAATTGACAATCAGGAAAGGTTATTAACATGTTTGTGTTCTACCTAAATGCCAAAGGAAAGCATTGATTCAAATTAACCTAGCCATGTTCATAAATTACATGGTGCACACCTTTCAGTCATTTTGAAGGAACCAGACCCCATAATGTAATGTAGGCCCATGGGGAATGCTTGGCAAAATTTGGCTTCTTGTTCAGGCTATATGTCCAAACACTGGCAGAAGACTTCACAAAATCCTTGCCGACCTATCCTTGCAATGGAGTTTGCTGACCATTGGGAAGCCTCCCCCCCCCCTTAACCTGAGACTAAATAATTATGAATATTCTTTCTGTCCCTAGTGTATACTAGGGAAGCATGGAAAGAACTCCATATCAGACTGCTGATCTTGGTGTCTCATTTACATTGTTAAAAACATCCAGTATTCACCCTGCTCTCCACCTTTGTCTACTCCTAGGCCTTCTTTCTGCTCAAAGCAAAATCTAGCCCTTCAGCACTCACACTTTGAATAAGTAAACTATTTGTGACGTGAAACACCTTTCCCCTTGCCTATGTCATGAAGAGGCATGTGGAACCAGTGCATATAAAAACAAAGCAATAACATTTCTATGAGTAAGATAAAGGGAGATGGAGATCTGGCCACCCAAGAAACCTGCTAAGCTTAAGCACATAGTAAAGGAACATATTACACTGTAGATAAAACTTTACTAGCAATGCTAGCGATTCTTTTAAAACAACAAGTTATGTTAAAAAAATAGGTCTAAGGTGGTCTGTTGTTAGTGCATGTTTCATTGCAGAGATTATCAAACATTTAATGTTTTGAAATACTTTTTGTTAAGGATTTTGACAAAAAAGGACCCTTGTGGAGGTTTATAACTCTTAGGGAAGCAACTGTAATGTCTTTGGAGTAGTTTCTAAGAGCAAGATAGGACTAAAGAGAATTGAATATAGGGATGAGAAAGAAATTAGAAATTATTGTCATGCTGTTATAGTCATTCACCTTCCAGAATGCAATTATCCACTAGTTTTGTACTTCTCCAAATTTACCAGTGGACCTTTCATACTACCCACCATTTCACTGATGAGAAATAGGACACATGTGGCCAAGTAACATCAAAGGGGCAAAACAGACTGGCAAGAAAAGCTGGCTTCCATCCAGCTTGGGAAAATACAGACACCACACACCCCCAAGGAACTTGGAAGTCACTCCAATTCTCAGACAAGGGCTGGCTTCAGCAACATGGTGTTTACACACGACACACCATGAGAGCAGCTTGAAGCTACCCATGGGCTGTGGCAGGTCAGGAAAAGCCACCTTTTTGCTGGCTCAAAAAAGGCCAGCTCTTTGCCACTCCTTTGTCAGCCTATTATTATTATTATTATTATTATTATTATTATTATTATTAATCATCTTTATTTATAAAGCACCGTTAAGTGTACATGGCACTGTATAAAAACAAAATAGAATCAGAAATATATAAAAAGCCTGCCTAAGGCGTACAATCTAGAGATTACAACAACAAATTAAAACATCATAAGAAACAAGTTAAAACAGCAGATGTCAAATATTAATCAAGCATCAAAACAACCAGATCACAGTCACAAACTTCCTGGGAATGCTTCCCTAAACAATGTGGTCTTTAGCTCGGTTTTAAAGCTGGTTAAAGACGTGTTGAGCCATGCTTGTAAGGGAAGGAGGTTCCAGGAGTGAGGGACAGCAAGCGAGAAGGGACAAAACTGGACAGGGCAGTGGAAATCCTGGGCTGGGACAGGAGACCTTGGCTACCAGAATGGAGAGAACGGGTGGGAATGTAGGGAGAAAGATGTTGAGAGAGATAGCGAGGAGCCAGTCCATGCAGGCCTTTGAAAGTGAGCAAAAGAAGCTTATACTGAATGAGGAAGGGAAAGGGAAGCCAGTGAAGGGATGACAATAGGGGGGAGACATGGTCGTACCAGCGAGTGAGTGAGATAATATGAGCAGCTGAGTGCTGAACAGAAATTAATGGGTGAAGGTGAGAGAGAGGAAGCCCTGCCAAGAGAAGGTTACAGTAATCTAAACATGAGACCACTAGGGCATGGACCAAGGTCTTTGCAGTAGAAGCCGAGAGATATGGACGGATTTTGGAAATGTTATAAAGAAAAAATCTACAGACCTTGTCTGTGGGCTGGATCTGAGGGATAAATGACAGAGAGGAGTCAAAAATGAAACCAAGACTGTGGGCTTCCTGAACCGGCTGAACAGAGATGTTGTCGACAGAGATAGAAAAAGAATATTGAAGAGTGGGCTTAGGAGGGAAAACAAGAAGCTCGGTCTTGGACATGTTGAGCTTCAAGCGCCGATGGCGCATCCAGTGGGAGACAGCTGTCAGGGCAAGATGGAACTTGTTGCTCGAGCCTTGGAGAAAGGTCGAGGATGGAAAGATACAGCTGAGTATCTGAGTAAGTGGATTGGGGCATGTGTTCACTGTAGCCCCAACCCATCTTCGGATGGGGCAGCTTCAACCCCCCCCCCTTTTCAGGGCCATCTTTTTTGGCCCTAAATGTGGTCAAGATGGCAAAGGTTATGAGGAAGAACACATAGGAGATTATCACATGTGAACAGGATAAAGATGGGATCCCAAAAAAGGCTTTCAGATCGCAGAGCTATTGGCCCGTCAATGAAGTGGCATTACATTAACCCGAGCTCCCATTAATACAAAATGCCAGGCAATGCCGCTTCAGTGATGGGACAGTGATGAGATCTGTGCAACGTCATTTGAAAGTCTTTCATGTGATCACAGTCAATCATGCTTTTTGGATGGGATAATGTCTGGATAAGCACAACATCATATGAAAATCTATGAGAACAGTAAAAGGATGGGACAAGGACATTTAGTCCCCGTTTGATAATCTTCATAGGCTAGGAGAAGCTAAAGCAGGTTGATTTTGTCTGAGTCTATTGAGAAGGGCAAAATTCCATCCCCCTCCTCTCCTCTCTGTTAGGTTAGTTGAATACAAACTACTTTTGCACTTTGAACTCAGCTGGAAGCGATTTAAGTAAGCTGAGGACAAAGGGGGAAAGTGAGAGTAGGAGAGAACAGCTAGGACATTTTAAAAGCAGCTGTAAAGGTGGGATGACAGAAGATTAAATGGGACTGTTTCTACCAAATCAGGAATTTATGGATGTTCATATACATTTCTACAAATGTGTGCAGTTTTGCAGACATTTCTCAGTGTGCATTTGTCCTTGGAGAAACTTCTCTTAGGAAAACAGAGACAGAAATGGAGACATGAGGAAAGTTCACATGCAACTATGCATATTGTCAGAAATGTATAATAAAATGCATATCAATTTTTGTGGAGACTTTTAGCATGCAATTTTGCAAACAGTTGTGCAAACAGGTTGGAATAGCTTGTTTTTCAAAAAGCTCAACAGTTACTGAGTCCAAAATAGACAAATTAATCCATGCCTCATTAAGAGCAAAGGGTAGAGAGAATTATATTGCTGATGGTTTACCAGATGCTTGGAGATGGATTATAATGTAAGGTCTGATTTTATGGGTGTTTACTCAGGGTTATCTTTATTTCCATTAAATGTACAAGGCTGAAATCATTTTGCATTCAGAAAGCCACAGATTTAGTTACTTATATCTTTAGCTAAATTAATCAAATAGCAGGTGAGGGAAACAACCTCTGCCAGAGACCCCAGAGAAAATGCTGCTCAACAGAGTAGACAATACTGTGCTCAAACAGTCTTTGATCATGGTAGAAGGAAGCTTTCCATGTCTCACGTTTATTTGATTGAAATTTCCACCAAACTCAGTGTGACTTACTGCTGAATAAACATGTAAAGGGCTGCATTAGAGATTATCTTTCAAGTTTTCTGAGCACTCAAATGGAAAATGGAAGACTTTAAAAAGTGGTGACGTGGTAAATTTTGAAATACAAGAGCTTTTCATGACAGTGTGTCACAGCAAAGAGCAGACATCCATGTAGTACTTCATAATACTAAATTGATGATGATAATTAATAATAATAATAATAATAATAATAATAAGTTGATTAGGGTTGGCATAACGTCAGTCCTACACATAGTTACTTGAACTGTAGAAACTGTATGGACTGTAGAAACTCAGTTTGTAAAACCCATTTACAAGAGATCTTCAGATAGTTGAAATGTAAACTTTAGCTTTTAATTAGAAATTGAAATAATGTTTAAAAGACACATTCTTTTTTAAACAGCTAGTGTGAAGAATCTCTTGAAAGCAAAACAGAAAAGCATCCAGACTAAAGAAATCCAACGTTGAACTGTGACTTTGGAGACCATGGCTAGAATCTCTGCTCAGTCATGGAAACTCACTGGGTGACCTTGGGGAACTCACACACTCAGCCTGAAAAGAAGGCAAAGTCAAATACCATTTCAGCAAATCTTTCTAAGTAAACTCTGTGATAGGGTCACATTAGGGATGCCATAAGTCAGAAACTACTAGAAGGCATACAAAAACAAATCCAGCCTTGATTATTATTTTTTTAATTCTCTGACTTATGTGCAAATGTATCACGAACCATAGTAAAACTTGAAAGCTTCATTATCAACCCTTGCCTTTTTCCAAACTGTGACTGTTCTTTCAGTTACTCAGATGCTCTGGAAAAGTACAACACTGTTCCTGCACTAAAAAATGGTCTGCTACTCTTGTACCTTTGCATTACACTTGCAATATGCCACTGCTAATACTCAAACTCACAAATACATATTTAAAAAATACAAAGAACTTTTAAAATTGTCTTCAAAATACTTGACCTGAGTATGATAAGACTTGCTTGGTAAATTAGAGAGGTTGTTTCAGGGCTAAGAAATGGATCTAGAGAACAATTTTAACTGGCCAAGCTATAGGTCCGAATCCTACAGTTAGTCCCACCTGATGTAGACTGGATCAAGGGATTTATATAAGTGTTGAGTCAACATTCAAAAATAGATTCAGGAGTTCTGCTCTTGTTGGGGGTAAACCCTATGATTCAAATTCCTTATATCATAGGGATATGAGATGTTACCTGGACTGGACTAATGTTTATGCTGATCTTATGTGCCCTTGGGTTGGATGAGGCTTGGATCTGGCATAACTCAGTTCTTCCTTTACCTCACTTCTTCTCTGTCTATTTTTTGTGGGGGGTGGTGGTGGTGGTAGTGGTTCTCCAGGCAGCAAGTCTTAGTGGACTTAAAAGTCCAGCTGGTAGATTGGTCCATCATCAGATCTCTGAGATCAGGACATTTCTACTGACATAAGAAACTTGTTTTTAATCTCAGCGCTCTGCAATTAATGCTTGAGTTAAAAAGTAAAGGTAAATGTATTCCCCATTGACAAGATTGTCAAGTTCTGTCCGACCATAACGGGTGGTGCTCATCTCTGTTACTAAGTTGAAGAGTCAGCGTTGTCAGAGACTACTTTGTGATCATGTGGCAAGCATGACTGCACAGAACGCTGTTTATTTTCCCACCAGAGTGGTACCTATTTATCTACTTGCATTTGCATGCTTTCAAATTGGTAGGTTGGAAAAGGCTGGGACTAGTGATGGCAGCTCACTCCATCATACTGTACCTGGGCCTCAAACTGCCAACCTGCCGATCTTGCAATCAACAGAGTCAACATCTTAACCACTTGAGCCATCACATCTCTATAAATGATTGAGTTAGGACTGCATTATAAATGATCAGCAGATCCCCATCAGGATTCTCCCAGATTGTCACAGAATAAACCAAACTATTTTGATCTAAAATTAGAGGAATCTGGAGCCAATAACCATCATATCAGATACTCCAAATTGGTGATATGGTAGAATTTAATTGCATCTTCATTCTTCATGAGTAACCCATCCCTTCGCACATACCTTTTGTGCAAGTACTCTCTAACCATGGTAGATTACATTTTCCCTTTCTAATACAGCCTAGTTGTCGTGGCATCCATCCTATATTATACAGGCCTTGCTAAAGTTTTGGCAAAGTGGTTGTGACAGCCCACTGGCTTTCCATGCTGGAGGGCAACGAAAGTACTTTAGATTTCAGGTCAGACTTTAGAAGAGCTCTACAATGTACCATATCATAACGCGAGTAGATTCAACATTTTGCATACTTTTTTTCAAATTGAATATGAAACCCAGAGTGGATTCACTGAACTCCTAACATGAAAGCCACCACCAGCCACTGCAGAATGAGATGGATTTGTTCTACCCAAAAGTTTTTGGACCAGAACAGGCAGGGCCACCTACTTCCTGTATGCAGCAATCTGATCTACATGAGTTTCAGAGTAGACAGTATAACCCAACAGCAAGCACAGGGCTGCGCAACTCCACTTTGCAACCATAATGGAGGGCTTGGGTGAAGCTGTTACATACTTATTTGGGGCTTATTTCAAAACCCTGCTTAAGTCTGTCTGTGGGTGTCTTTTCATTGGCCTTTGTAGCATTAAGGTTATTATTGCCAAGGCATTTTGCCAAAAAAAATTCTCTGCTGCTTTCGTTATAACAAAGCAGAGGTTAGGCGAGGATATAGGAGAAAGCGAAAGCCACCTGGAGAAATAACACACAAAAAAACTCTCAACATTTCAGGGGCAGCTGGAATGAAACACCAAACATTAACCAAGTTTATTTATTTATTTAATGTAAAAATGTATTTTCCCAATTATTTTTAAAGATCACTTTCCCCGATTCAAGGTCATTAAATAATCCAGCAGAGGTTCAGTTTGCAATTCTTAGCATCTCTCAACACCTAGTTAATCTAGAAAAGATGTGCCAGACAAACAGACAGACACGCACACATAAAGACTTTAACCTTTCAGCATCCTTTGGCATATTAAGTTCCTCCAACCACCACCACCATCATCATTCTGAAATTTTCACTAATGACTGTCAATTATATTAAGTGAGCAAAACATAAGACAGATGAAAATTACTGTGGTGGTGCTATGTTTTTCTGCTCAAATTTTGCACATGAACTGAGCTTCTCAAGAGCAGACATAATAGTTAAGCTATTAAAAGCTTTGAGGTTGTGAAGGTTACAAGCAAACTCAGACATCTTTATGGAACTAGGTAGTTTCACGTTTACCAGGGAGCCCTTTTGCTAATTAAAAGATCAAAATGAGGTGTGTTAAAACAATCATCCTGGAGTCTATGCATTGTAACCGAGGAAGTAAGAATCACAATTCAGTGTTAGCAAGACAATGGAAAGCCTGTTATTTGTTTAACTGTTCAGGGAAGTTGAAAACATTGTCTAATCCAAATTTAATGGAATCTTTTACTTTAATTATATTTTGAGCCAAATTTTTGTCATATGAAATAGATCTTCCCTCTTTGTATTACTGTTGGCACCAAGTAAAGCTTCCTTTAAGCTACTACTTTCCTGAACTTGGGTTCAGAACAAATTCTATTGAATATCAATGCATAGGTATAAGCTACTAGGGGAAAATTACTTTCCCCTTCCTTCTAGTATCACTCAGAGAATAAGAATTTTTCCACATTTTATTTGGAACCAGAACTGATAAGACTGGACTTTGGAATCTGAGTCTGTGAGATTACATATCAGTTTAGATCTTTTTCTTCTTTCTTGTTTGGCATTTGAAGACTGCCTGCAAGAGAGCAGTGCTGCTGAGAACATGCAAAGTGCCCTTTCTTTATAATATTTGATGTTAAAGAATAATTAAGTTTGCCTAAGAATTTAAAAAAACATTTAAAATGTATCCATTAAAAGCAGGAAGTAGAAATAGTGCGCACACTATTAAAAGCCCTTTCCTTAGAAAACAGTCAGTTCCCAAATGCCTGTCAAGATTTTGTTTTAAAAAGTCTTTATTTGCTAATGGAACACCAGCAGGGATGGAACCAGTCTAGATTCTCTCAGAAGAATATTGTACACCTCAGTCATTGAGAATACCCTCTGCCACATCCATACAAGATGTTCCTGTAAAGGAAGCAGGACTAAGAGAAGAGTCTCTTCAGAAAATCTCAAGATCCACACAGATTTACATAGAAGAATAAATCTTTTAAATAGCCAGGAACTTAGCTGTAAAGATCATAAGTAGCATTATGAATTATGACTGCAAACAGACTAGTAGTCACTGGAATTGTTGTAACAAGGGAGTCATGTGCTTCTTGTTCAACCAAGAACAGTTGAAGTTGCTATGCATTTTTCAAAAGCAGCACAATGTAGAGTGCATTACTTTCACCCAAAAAGGATGTAACTAAGGCATGTGTCACCATGGCCAGATCAGATTTCTCTAGGAGCAAGTACAGATGGTTCACAAGCTTTCACTGTGCAAGTGTACTCCTAAATCCCAGCCAACGCAGAAGCCTGAGTGTCTAGACCCAGGACTGAATCCAGGAATCCAGCATATAAACTTGTCCCTTTGGCTGAAGTGCAATCTCCATTCTGCACAGGCTGAATGCCTATTTCCTGATTTCCTTCCAAGAGACTAGAAGCATCACTCTCTTTTCTGGATGAATATGTGAGTTTGTTTACCCACACTGAGTCCATTGGTGATGACAGTTACTGGTTTAGAACTGGAAAAGCTTTTTGGATATAGATGGAAATAAGAAATAGGATCTGGTGCTATCCAAATATCCATCAGATAATTAAACTTCAGACAACCTATACCAGGAGTTTCATATATGTGAGATAGCAAGGGCTCAAAACAGCAGACTCCATAGATCAATGACAGAGATACTAATCACTGCATGATAATAGATCAGACAGATAGCAGTAGCTGCCCCCTTTCATCAGCCAGCTATTAATTTAGACTAAGAGGCCCCCCAGGAAAAAATGGAGAAAAAGGCCTTTGTAAATGTAACACTGGTTTCATTTATATTTCAGGTTGGCATCTCACTCTTTCGGTCTCTCTCTGTGCATCTGTGCCAAATTAAGAAAATTGACATTATTACATGTTTTAGTACTTATTGCATGTTTTAGCACACATAGACTCTGTAATCCTGGAATGGTTCAAAAGGAAATGGCTCACAAGGAAATAGAACAATCCCAATGAATAGCATTTTTACAAACACTATTGTATGAGGAGAAGAGCCCCATGTGATAAAGCCCTCAGTTTAGAGTTCAAATTGCATCTGCAGATTACCAGTCATCTTGCTTGATTCTAGATAGCAAGTTTAGAAAACATTACAAATTCAGAAGAGTTGTGGCATCCTTTAGCTTTTATTTTATTTTTGTCCTGATACCCTCTGCTGGTAGATGTTCCCAGCAGTAAAATTAATAATTATTATCAGCACTTCTTAATAACGACACAACTGAGAGGCAAAAGTGTGTGCTGTTTGATCACTAAGCAGCTGGCACCCTGGAGCTCTGTGGGCAAACATGGATGGTTCATGTTTCCTTTTCATTTGGGCTCTCTGTATATATCTCCATATAAAAATCAGCTGTTTGCAGCCATGGTTGGAGCAGAACCCAAATGTCAAATGCTGTTCTATCTCAGAAGCAGCATCTTGATTGGTGGCTTCCCTAGCTAATAGCTTTGCTGGCAGACAGAACTAAACCGGTATTGAATTATACATATTTTTTTAATATTATTTTATTGACACATCCTTAAAACACATATCAAATAACATACAAACACCCATACAAACATACAAACACTTTTTTATAAGGTTCCATGGCTAACTTGCCCCTTTGCCTCATCTTATTAGACAGAAAGAAAACAATCTTTCCAGAAACATGTGAACTGTGAGGAAATCAACCTAAAGGCCTTTCCAGATGGGTGTGTTATTACATGGGGAATGTTTAGTCATTACTAATTTAGTTTTGGGGGATGGAAAGATTCACCAAATCTTTTCTCAACGAGCAAAAGGATCATGGTAACTTTAAGGCAGCTAGCATACCACTTGCGGGGGAGTTACACCTTCCCAGTCTTCATACTGCAATCTGGTGCCGAAAGTGAAATGTAATTCTTCCTTTCCATCCCCCATTAATGTCTACAGTTCAATTTTAATTTGTACTGCAGAAGACATCCATAGAAATCTGGTGTACATACTCCCCAAAGAAGGATACTCTATGTTTACTGAGAGCAGGGACACATGTATCTCTTGCCACATCTTCAAGGTCACATTTTATTGCCACATCTTCAAATTACCTCAAGGTAGTTTGCAGAACCATATTGTGATGGTGGCAGTAAGCACGTATATTTGAAACCACCAGGTGATTCACTCATCCCTTCTCTAAAGGAGCGGATAGCTAAAATGATAATAATGGGAGCTACTCAGGTCAAACATTTACTCTGTTACAGTCCTATGGTCATGGGAAGTTGTCCCTGAGGTCATAGGCAATACCAAAAAACCCTACCCTTCCTGTGTTGGAGCATGAGAAGTCTGACAATGAAGAGAGAGCTCCATTTCAGAGGGCAAAATCCAAAATCCAAAACCTGTCTGAGTCATTGCAGAGGTTTCCACAGTTATTTCTTCTGACATTGAGGAACTCATGTAGAAATTAAGATCTCATGGAGAAAGGAACAAACAGTATGTGAGTAAAGAGCTGGGTGGCAGAAAGGGAGGACTTACAGATCCACATGAACTGTAGATCGGCGGGTCCAGACATGGTAATATCTTTAGACCAGTTGTGGAGCTGATTTAAATGAACTCCTTCCTATTGTTTACAATGTAAGAGATGTATTTATTTATTTTGACTAGGAAAGTAGAAAATAAATGCATAGCTCCTCCTGACTTCTGCTCTGCCAGCAAGAAACCAGAGGTGCTTAGATCAGAGGCTCTGACATCTGAGTGCTGTGTCAAAGAACCTATGGTTGCTCTCTTAGGGACTGAGACTTCCAAAATATTCGATCTCTACAAAATACACAGAGGGAGAATGGGAGTTTCCTGTTATTTGTGGGTACAAATCCTGATTCTGGAACTAAAAGTAGCAAACCACTTTAAAGTTGAGAAACATAGGTGTGCTCTGACATCAGCCAGATTCAATATTTTACTCTCTCCCTGGACTGCCAACAAGCAAGATTCCAGGGTACTTTTTTGCTTCACGTTTAATTTTATTTTTTAATAATTTTTATTAACAATAAAAAAACAAAACACATAACATACATATCTTACAACAACATACAAAAACATAAATACCTCTATACAAACAACCTCAAGACTTCCAGAGTTATTCAAATGACTTTCAGTAATCTATTATTAAGTCACAAACTCTTAAAAATATGAAGAAATACTATCATCAGAAGCTTATCCCAATAAACAAAAATTTCAAGATGGTTGAACTTACATTTTTCCAAATTGTCATTGCCAATAAATTCATTTTCTAATGGACACATTTTCCTATTCAATTTATATCTCTATCATATTCATATTAATATCAATAAGATAACTAATCTAATCACAACCAAATCAACAAAGTTTGCTGCACGTTTATGACCTTTGGAGCTTGTTGTGCGGTAGTCTGTTACATGCATCATACAATATAGTTCATTTTTGGTTGAAGTATAGGCCCTTTCGTGCAGCACAATCACAATAATTTTGGCTCAATTTTAACTGACATGGCAGCATCCTGTGGAATCCTGGGGTTTGTCGTCTGAAGAAACATTAGAGAACTCTGGCTGGGAAATCCAAACATTCCTCCCTAAACTGCCAATCCCAGGCTTCCATAGGAGGTAGAATCATAATGTTATAATTCTGTAGTGTGAAAGGAGCCCAGATTGTAATTACTGTAAATTTAACAAAATCCTTGAAGGAACAGTAAATAATAATTAGCATATTAAAGTTTATGCAGAAAAGCCCAAAAAGTAAAGGTGCAAAGAATCAGATTTGAGAAGTGCTGACTTAATCATTTAAATTTTGGGCTCAGTTGTATTTACACTGGTATGTGACCATAATAAACTTTGATCTGAGTGCTCAAATGGGTGTGCTGAGATCCTTCCCAGTGCAGATTCCCTTGTAAATGCTGCCATTTTTGGCAAGGAATTTAGATGCCCACTCCCTGATTGCTCAGCCCCATCAATACGGACACTGTTAATTAATTATGGGATGGGCATCCCATTACTTAACTGCCTTTCCCTGGGAGCTGTTCCTTTTCCTGTGTATTTGGTGCTCAGAGAGCCTTCATGTGTGATATCATAAGGAAACATGTGGGCTTGGACAGCAATTCTGGCAGCCACCAGAACTGGCAGGATACAAAGCATTGGACAGGGGGCAGGGGTGATGGAAATAGACAAGGAGCTTGTAGCACTGTTTGCAAAGTCACAGTAGACCTGAAGTGGCCCCAGATAGACTATTACTATTTAATCATGGAATGGCTTTTAAATGGGATGTTTCTAATATGGGGTGGGTACTGTAGTTTTTGAAGTATGTAATTTTATATTGTTTTTATTTGATGCTTTAAATTTTTTTTAATTGTAATATGTTTTTGAAGTGTTTTTAAAATTTTTGTGAGCTGCTTTGGATTCCTTTCTGGGAGAAAGAGGGTATAAAAATGAAATACATAAATAAATAAATTACAAAAAAAGCTTGTAATGAATTACTTCCATGCACTGGGAAGCACAAGCTCAAAGATATCACGTATGCAGTTCCTTGAGTAGGTGGCAGTTGTCACCTGCGTTTTCTTAACTGTGGTGTTTCAGCTGTTGTATGTCACAGGCTGCACAGACTCATCTACATCAAAGGCAGAAGGGAGCACTTGCTAAACAACAAACAATCCCATATGGCACATTAATGTATGCATTTCACAATGAGAAGCAATGTTTTGATAATGTGTTGCTTAGCAGATGCATACAGACAAAAGAGGCTTCTCCAGACAACAGAAAGCTTTTATGATACAGGGTTCTGTGTGTGTGTGTGTATCCTTTACATATTAGCCAGCAGCAATCAGACTCATCTTCTTTGTTACTAAAACTCTTAGAATGAAGGCTACTGCAGTTTCACACAAGGCATTACTTAACTCTTGTGTATTATGTTTAATCCCTCATCAAATATGACCCTCTCCAGAAATCCCTTTATAACATGGCCGTCAATATTGCTTCACCAGTGACATTATGGATCCATGTCTGGTGGGGCAACCAGCAAAGCAGATGCAATGGCTCCAATAAAATGAAGCAGACTCTGTAAATCACAACTTTTTCTTGTAGGGACAACAGATGAGATATTATTGAACTCACAAAACATATGTGAATCATTTAGGAAAGGAGATTCCACAGAAAGGGCAAGGATGCTGTGCATAATGCTGAAAATATGAACTCACCTCTCAGAAAATAATATTCTCTATTCATAGATCTGTTGCTGACTGAATATTTTTCACTGTTACCTGAATTGCAATGAATTAGGCGGTGTCCTTCACTCCCCCTGCATCCTTAGTAAACTAAAGCCAGTTGAAAGAAGTTGACAATAGACAAATGATGCTCATTCCAGTCTTGCCTTTCTTTGCTTAATGGCCAATTTTCCATTCCTCAACATTTATCAGTGACATTACTATTAAAAACATATTTCCTACAAGACTCTTTTTTTATTTCTACAAATAGAACATGGAAATAAATCTGCTCTTAAGAAACTGTTTGTGTATTAAGAACAGGGCTGAGCAAGGCCCTTGTGGTCTGCTTAGAATTTGTAAAGAAATTCATTGTCCTTTCTTGTCTCACCACCCCCATAAAAGGGTTGCCATCCTCACTGTTAATTAGGCTAATCTAGTTTGCTAGGCTAAACCTCATCTAACTAAAGCCAGTCTTGACTAAATCATATTGAAAACAATGGAACTTTGCCAAAAATGAATATATCTCCTTGATTTCAGTGGGCCTTAGCATTCATCAAGTTTAGATGGATCTGGAACAAACATTCTAAAAAATGTGAAGCAAGTAAAAATAAATGCAGGCTCTTTATTTTTTTTTAAAAAAAAACCTCTTAGGATGCATACATTCATAATACAAGGCTTTAAAGTCCAGTCTCATTTTAAAAATAAAATATTTGAGGGCAACAGTCCTGATTATATATTTTATTATATATTAGGTCACCTGTTCATAGCAGAGGGGGATGCAAATTTAATGTTGCAGGTGTCTTTTTATGGAAAGAAGGAATGCTTAAGATAGTTTGCTGCTTGTGTGGAACAGCTTACCATCATACCCCAGAGGTAAGGTATTGTGACACATGAAGCAGAAAATCCAACAAACATGTCTCTGTCCCTGGCTGTCCAAAGACAACACTAACCATTTCAACAGGTTAAAATCTGCTGTGCCTTCATGACAGCAAAGTAAGATGACTTCTGGGGAAAGGTAATACAATGTTTCAAACAGTCCCATTCATTTATCCAGGCCAGGTTAGTTTGAATGTTATTAACTTTGCATGGATTGAGTTTAGAAAGGCTAGAACAATTGGCCTGTGCCCTTGGACCAGGAAGGGGCTATAGAAAAATAAAAACTGTGACATTTCAGTGTCTGAAGAGCATTCCTTCTGAGAACTCGGGCCTCCAAACACAAGAGTGAGGTGGGCAAGGAAAGGATTGGGATGTATCCCAGAAATGCAGAGTGGTAATTGCATATGCTACTACTTTCTTTCAACTTCGTTCTGAAAAAAGTAAGAATCCTGCCCCTCCCCAGTGAAATTTTCTTTCAGTTCCCAGATTTTTAGAGAGTGATTTTTTTCCAAGAACATATACTTTTTCTATGTTTGCATTCCCTCTGTAACATTGATTGCCCTTTTCCTATAGGTGCCAAAATTGTATGTTTAAATGTTCAAATGATAGTTTTAATTACTGCAATCCTAGAGATTGAGGGACTGAAGGAAAAGTTCATTTGTGGGTCAGAATTCTTCTTGGCTCAATGCCCTCATTTTCACACACACACAGCATAGCACACACTCCTGGCTTGAACAACAAAGCTGTGTCTTTTGCCGCCCACACTACATGGGGTCATCTCACCACTACTGAGGGCTGACAACCGCTGGGGACATCCCCCTCTTGGTTCCCAAGGACAGATTGATATACAACGGTCTTGACTGCCAGTGATGGGAAACAGTATTGTAGAAGACAGGGTGGAAACCACTGCAGGGACAAAGAAGAGGAGGGTACCTTTCAACAGGTTGAAAGTGGAAGCAGCAGTGGCTATAGCCCTGGCTCCTGAGGATAGCTATTCTTGGGCTCTCTCATCCAGCTGCAGAAGAGTACTTACATAGGCATCATGCCTCCATCCCATTATACAATGCACAGTTTAGGGGCTTCATATCCCATTGTGGGGGTTAGGCACAGAGGTCATGCAAACAGCAGCAGAGGCCCCACTATGGCAGGGAAGCTGAGAATTTATCACATACCAGCATTTCGTCTCTTGGGGCAATTGCTTCAGCCAGCCTCATAATAGCGTAGATTCTGACCATCAAGACCAGTAGCTGCTGTTAGAATACTCCATGAATTTGTTAAATTCTCTTTAAGAGAGAATTAATCTAGAATGGTACTCCTCAAAGTTGTGGTCCCTGAGCCAGTGCCTGTCCCTCGGCTCTTTAGATGCTAGGCTCTGACAAGCAGAAAGAAAGAAAGAAAGAAAGAAAGAAAGAAAGATCATAACCAATAGGCACAAATATGGTGCTAGTCCGTAGCACAATGGAGTAAAAAATAATTGGCAGTCCCACATGGAAAATAGCCTGAGAAGCACTATTATAGTGACTATTGCAATGTGTTGTGGCAGAAAATTCCACACATTAATTAAATACTCAGTGAAGAAATACTTCCTTTTCACCATTCTGGATCTCTTGCCAATCCATTTTACTGGAAGCTCATAAGTTCTTGGATCATTAGAAAGAAACAGGGGTTGTTTTGACCCTAAATATGGACAGTGTTGAACTAAAGGAAAGTGATATAATGTACTTTGTCCTGAAGTCATGTTTCAAATTCAGTTCTGTTGTTCCTCAACTCACTCTAAGAAGGGGGTAACTCCCCCCTTTTTTGCATTGCAAAAAAAAGTATGAAATTCTTTTAATTGTTTGAACAAGACAGAGTTGTAATTGCTTTCCTTTTTCCAAGATGCCCATTAGCGAAGAAGAATCATTAAGTGTTTTGGCAGTCGTTTCTGTTCTGAAGAACTTTTTGCAACCAAATATAGGCATGAAGCTGACTAGAAAGTATGCTGAGTGCTTTTCAAAAAAGCTGGATCAAGGTATTAAGTATAATCACAAAATGAACATTAATAGAAAACAAATAGCAAGTGCCTGTTGTGGAAGGAAATGCAATGAATCAGTTGAGTTTTATGGCAAAAGTTGTGTGTGTGTGTTTTTAAAGGCAACAACCATTAAATCCCAAGAATGATTTACTGATGTGCTTACTAAAGTTTATCTAACTTTTTCTAAGTTTAAACTGAGGATTTCTTTATCATAGGGGCAAATGCCTTCTTTCTGATTATTCTCATTCAGTACAGAAAGACATAGCCACAAAGTTTGAAGATTTTGGTGACAATATTATGACTGGAGCCTCTGCCAAATATACCTGCTACAAATAATTAAAATACTGTTATACAATGATGAAGTGGACAGGAGATGATAACCTCCCGGATGTGGTTGGGTTGCACCTCCCACCAGCCCAAGGCAATACAGCCAATGGTGAGTAGGTGCAATGGCATTTGCAATCCAAGAACATCTGGAGAGCCACACGTTCCTCATTTCCTCTTTGGATTTTCCAGGACTTGGATACACATCATCCTTGTTCTAAAGATATTGTAAGGAAATATTTAGGAGGTAGATCACTGCCCTAGGAAGATATCAGGGAACTTCCTGCCACACTGCCACATGGAAGCTGGTTGCTTTCATGTTGGCAGAGTAACCTATTTTGTGGATTGGATCCAACACTTTTGGTAGTTTCTTTGATGTTATATTAAAACCTAGATGAGATTCACTAATCCATTGAAGTGGAAGCCACCAGTCACCACTTATTAGAGCTACTTCACAGTATTCGTATCTGCTGTTTTGGTGTACTTAGGTTTATCATGTATTCATCTTCAATTTAGGGCTAGTCTACACATTTAAAATACCCATTATTCCAGTTGAATAGAATGTGATCCAGCCTTGTGTATTTCACAGGAGTTTAGGCTTTTTGCGTCCCCCCCCCCAAAAAAAAACCCAACCATTATATTCTGCAGCAAAATGCTTTGCGGTTTATCAGCTGAAATCTGCGGAAATAAGCATTTTCACATGTGCGACCATCTGTCTGCTTCACATACATTCAGATGTCTGTATATTTTTGGCTGAGAGGGCTGAATAGATGCAAATAGATTCAAAGGTTTGCAGGAAAGTGAAGGCAATTACCCATCAATGTTAATGTACAGAAATGTTCAGCAATTCGTGTAGTACACTTACATGAAGACCAGCACTGGAAGAAGCATAATCCATGAAGCTATCTAGTTCTTTCTGAAGATCAACTTCATAAATAATAAGCCCTATGTGCTAATACCAAAGAGAGATAACTCTTGGATGAAGAAAAAACTTTGTAATATTTACAAAATGCTAGAATCTCTCTACTTAAGTTGAATCTGATTTTGCCCATCCCATTTCATGTTCATCCCGTTTTAATGTTCATTTGAGATTAAGGTTTATACATTTTACCAATCTACATTTCTATTTTAGAAAAGCTGCTGTGTTTTCTCATATGCTGAAATTATTTCTTTACTCACAGTATGAATGACGAGCAAACTGGACAAATCTTCATGTCTGGAGATGTATAAATACCTCTGTTTACACTGTGATATAAAGCCGTATTTTGTGCTGCTGCAAGGGAAACCCTTCAAAAATTGCTTCACTTTGCATGTAGTGCTAACACAGCCTACAGATTTTACTGTACAGAACAAAATAAATAAAGTGGAAGAAATATAGTGTCAATTTGTTCTTACTTACCCCAAACCTTTGTGATGGGATTAGCTAGAGATTTTAATTCACTATTATTATTTGGGGTTTCTGGTCTTGGAGCTGAAGGGATTTATACAACAAATTAGAGCCCCATGTGCAGAAGGCATAATAGGACTTCAGTTGTATCTTATATTAAGTATTTAATAAAACACATTCACTTGTTACTTCCAACTAAAGTAGACCACTACATTAATGAGACTTACATAAGAGCATGCAAGGTCAAAATTTCTTGCCTTGAGTGTGCCTTAGTGTTTGGTTTTAAATTATTTGAAACTGCTTAAATTTCTTCTAAATTTCTTCTTACTCTTATAAATTATATCATTCCAAATTTGCATTTGTCTGTATAGGCCAATCTTATGATAAAGCACAGTATATAAATATTCAAATAAATATAATAGGTGAAGAAGCTTTGACTTAGCAAATTTCTATTGACTCAACAGACCAATTCTAGTTGGAATAAAATTGCATTAAAATCAATTTTATATGTTTTTGCTTCCAATTGTTGTCCCTATATTATAGTTTTGCATCTCAAAGCCATCAGTGGTATTGACATAGTTTTTAAATGTAGATAATTTGGAAATGATGAGTTCTCTCAGCAGGAAATAATGCTAATGAGAAACCTTCCATGTCTTTATCCATGCAATAGCAAGCTGCTCTGCTTCCTATTATTCTCTCTCTGCTTGCCAAGTTAAAACTCCCCTGCCCACCACTGAGAGATGATTACTGCAGACATTGGCAGCAATGGTTAGGTAATGCAAGGGAAAACTGCTTAAAGGTTATTTTTGTATGGTGTTTTACCAATACACAAGAGTAAAACAATGCAAAGAAAGAACTTGATGTCAAATGTCACTTTTCTTTACAGTGTTTATCAATATAAATGTGCACACATTGGTAACACAGAATTAAAGGAGCCTTTCATTAACTTGGTGCCCTCTAGATATTTGGGATGTCAACTCTAGACACCATATTTAATGGTGAAGAATACTATGAATCTAGAAGGCATCCATTTGAGAAAGGCTGAATTAAAAGAGAAGAAAGCTGTTAACAAACTTTAATCATTTTCCTACTTAAAACAGCATCTACGTGCCCTGAAACACAGGCCTTAATGAACAATAAAGGGATGAAACAGGGATGATACATTCAGCATACTCATCTCTCTGCTTATGATGGGAACCACAAGTTCATGTTTCTTCCTGTGTCGCTTTTTGAAACATCTGCATCCACTTTGACTCAACTATTTGGCCCCCTTTTTCATTAATGCTTCTGGGTTGTTGTTTTTCTCTCCTGTTTATGTTTTTGTATATGATGCAAGCACTATTCAGTCTCAGATTTAACATCAGTTAGGGATACTGAAGGATTTCGTTTAGTCTGGCTTTTTTTTTTTAAGTGAACAGATCTGATTCACACTTCCCAAACTAATATGTGAATCAGAAAACACTTTTTCCCCCTTCAAGTTCTCTGAAAATTCCCATGAAATGTGTGCCTTAGCTTAAAATTATAGTAGTTTTCTTCCTGCTGTGGGAGAAAATAAGAATTCCTCTGTAGTAATCTCCTAGAGATTACAAGAGAAGCAGCGATCCTGGTGGGGTCCTGTCTCAATTCCTTGTTCCAGTACAGCTTTGTGGCAGGAGGGGTCTGGATGTCTCATTCTTCAGTTCCTCACCCACAAGTGCCATAAAACTCCTTGGCTTGGTTTTACTGTCTGCTTTTAAGGTAGATTTCAGGGGCCTTTTTAATCATGGTAATGGTGCCACAATACTAAAAAAACTACAAAATAACACCTAAGAGAACCATAGCCATGTGTATACATGTGTGTGTGTATGTGTGTGAAAACCCCTTTTTGTGCAGGAAACCCACTTTCTGAAGGGAAAACAAGAGTTTTACACCAAAAATAATGTATTTTTCTTCATAGAATAATTCCATTGCAACACTTCAGGACATTGAGTACTAGGGGAAAAGTGTGGAAAATTCTTGCTGGTCTTCCCTACAGGGTTTGCTGATTGTTAAGAAACTTTTCCGTGAACCTGGGAATGAATAATCATAAATAATTCTTTTTTTTTTTTCATCCTTACTTAAAAACACAAAGATAATTCTGCCATGTCACACATTTTAAACTAAGGAGATTATCACACAAGACTACTATCCTCGATGGGATAGACATACATTTAACCCCTGATGATGGATCTTACTGCACTCTCCAATGGTTGTGCCATTGGCAGCCTGTAAGCAGCCTGTGCTTGTCCTGTAGCTTTTTAAGAACAGGATTTTCCCATTCTTGAAAATCTACGGGATAAGCACAGGTTCATGCGGGCTGCCTATGGCCCGATCATGGGAGAGTGTGATAAGATCCATCATTGAGGGTTAAATGCACGCCTGTCCCCTCAGGGATATACACATTCAAATATCGTGCAATAATCTCATAATTTTGGAGAGAAGTTGTGCAATGTTTAATATAAGGTCCAATACACCCTGCAGAAATAATCCAGTTTGAGATTGCTTTAACTGCCCTGGCTCAGTGCTAGGGAATCCTGGGAATTGTAGTTTATTGTAGCACCAGAGCTTTCTGACAGAGAAGGCTAAATGTCTCACAAAACTACAGTTCCCAGAATTCCCTATCATTGAACCAGGGCAGTTAAATCTGCTTCTAACTGGATTATTTCTGCAGGGTTTTTTGGACCAGGGAGAAAAATACCTGTTGCACAAACGCACTAGGATTACACAAGCAGCCCAGTCTTGTTGTGGGCTTACTCTGCTACAATAGAGTTCTTTCTGTGGCCCACAAACTCCAGTATTCCCTTGACCTAGAGGAGAATTTCCACCATCTCTGGTCACTGATTGAGGATAGAGATAGGGATTCCTGACCTGACCTTGCTACTCTTTACGCTGTGTGGGGAAGTAGGGAAGAGTGATATTAGCTGTTCTGTCAGCCATCAGTTGTAAGTACTAGCTGACATACTTCATTTGTCTTCCCTATATGGCAAAGAGAGGAAGGAGTGAAAGCATTTGCACTGGTCTGGCATCCCTTCTGTTCAATCCCCATCCAATAATGCCAAGAATGAAAAGGAGGAGCATAACTAAGTGCCCAATGATAAATGCTCTACCTAATGTTTCAGCTAGGGATTTGGTTATATTTGGAGTGGCCATGACTCCCCTGTTTTCCAGCCTAGTTGGGACTTTGGTGTGGCTTCTGGCCTCTTAAGATGTGTGTGTCATTCAAATAGCATACCTCCAAAGTGACCTGAAGCAGCTTAATTTTGGCCTGTCTGTTTGGGCTTTTAGGATACTTTTAAAACTATGCCAACTATCACTGGGTGCCTAGATGAAACATTCATGTAGCCTGTAATCATGTAGTTTTATCCCACACTTTTGGAGGAAATAAATCAGTGTGGACAAGTTTAGCTGATCTATCAAGTTATTCAACAACAATGGCAATGTTAATTGTGAGGATGGGGGGAAATCATTCAGCTCTCAAATTAACCACAACGCCTCTTGGATGGTAAGGACTTGTGGCAAATAACAATGCCTTATTCACAAGCAACAAGAGAGGACTGGCCAATAGCAATCTATGCGACTGATAGAAATCAAAGGAAGGAAACACAATTTAAACATGTCCATTGATGAAATCTCATTTCTGAAATGCTAGCAATGAAGCCTGTGCTCTATCAAGCAAGAATGCAAAGCTCCCAATTCTGTTTTTTACAAGCTTATTCATCATTGCACAAGTGGGCCCTTAAATGCTTACCTGACCACCCACCACTAAAACAGAATACAGATTGACAAGATTAGTAATAGACAACAGCAATTACTTCTCTTGGGATGACAGATTGTAATCCACCTTTAAGTCAGTGTTGTAAGGGTTCTGGACATTTTGACATACTTCCCATTCAAGGAATGATACATTTATAAAGCCTTTGATCTTTTTCCATAAGCACTTCTGTTTGTCTTACTTTGTAGTTGCTTTGTAGATTTTTTTTTTAAAAAAAGTTTGATCATTCAAACATGATTGCCATTTGGTTTTAAGAAAAGGACAAATTATATATACCTGATTTTGCTGCCTCTCAGAATGTCTTTCTGAAAATTTGGCATTCTTATCAAATATGCAAAAGGCACCAATCTCTGTGTGTGTGTGTGTGTGTGTGTTAGCAAATACCCCAAATGACAGGATCAGAATTGAAAATGAACTTGACAGTTTGGAGACCTGAGCCAAATGAAGTTCAGCAGGGATAAATGTAAAGTTGTGTGATTTTGGACACATCACACTCTCTCAGCCCCAGAAGATGGCATTAGCAAACCCCCTCACAAGAAAATTGCCAAGAAAACCCTATGATCTTAGGGTTGCCATAAGCTGGAAATTACTTGAAGGCACACAGCACATATGCACATACTGCATGAAGGCATCTAGGCAGGAAAAAATGAAATACACAAATATAGGATGAGTGACACCTGGCTTGAAAGCAGTATACTGTATGTGAAAATATTCTGGTGGTCTTAGTAGACCACATGTTAAATGTGTCAGTGTGGTGTGATGGCTAGACAAGGCCAATTCGATTTTAGGCTGCACTAACAAGAGTATAGTGTCCAGATTATGGGAAATAGTGATTTGTGGATGCTGTGAGAGTACAACATAATTAAGAAAAAGGGATATCAAATTATGTTTGCATGAACATCTTTTGTTATATCTAGCCCCAAACTGCTGAAGATTTAGCTTTCCAAATAATAGGTATGCAGGAAATCTGTGAAAATCCAATTTAAAAGAAATACAATTTTAAAAAAAGGTAGAAAGGTAGGCTGCTGCCACAGTGCAGGATTAATGCAGTTTCACACCACATTAACTGTTATGCCTCAATGCAATTGAATTCTGGGATTTGTAGCTTTGTGAGATGTATTTTAGCTTCCTCTGTCAGAGAGCTCTGGTGCTACAACAAACTACAAATCCCAGGACTCTATAGGATGGAGCCATGACAGATAAAGCAGTAACAAACTGCATTAATTCTGTAGTGTGGTAGCAGCCTTAGCTGATCAAGCCCCAACATCTATTAACAAAGCAAAACAGAGTCATATAAATTAAGATTATGTTTTATTGTTGTTTCTAAGATGCTTTGCATACCACGCTGATTTCTTTTCAGTGAAAGGGTGGTGAATACCTTTTAAAATCAAAACAAATTTATTTTTCACATTCAAAGCTTTGGCTTTTTAAAGGACCTGGCAGACCTCCTTACCAGACCTGGCAGACCAGCTCATGTTGAGTTGGTGGTGTTTTTTAAGTGTGCTACAGAGGCTTAGAGAAAGTGCAGGGTCACTTTGTTGTCCATTCATATGGGACCTCTGGAGGAAAAGTTCAATAACATATATTACCAGCAGCAACAGCAACAGTTATTATTTTTACTGTGGTTAATTTCATGGAAATGAGAGATACTTTTCACGTTATGCTCCAGGCAATTAATAATCGCCTCTTGGCTTCTTTGCCTGATGGTGGCATCTGTGCACCCCTTCTCACATCTATGAGCAGCAGGCTACAAATGTACCCATGCCACTTTGTATAATTTGAGTGAAAACAGACAACCATAACCTGGAAATAGGTGTCAGCAGAACTTCCAGTCATCATGATCCCTCCTTTCCACATGGTTTTAATTGCCTTTTAAAGAAAGTAAAACAAAGTTATGAATAATCTAATAAGGATCAGCAAGCACCTGTGAAGCTCTGGTCTCCAGCTGCATGGAATCAAATTCAAGAAGCAAAAACAGAGTGTACTAAGAAGGGCAACACATATGTGCATTATCCACACATCGTTTCAAAGCCACAGCAAAGGGAATGCATTAATGCCCTTTTTGGCATTCAGGGTGCATGCCACTCTGGAAATGTATCTCCCACGAGTGTTTGCTCAAGGAACTTAGAGCATTTGCTTTCAAAAGAGATGGCGGTGCAGGAAGGGCAGCTTGTTGGGCAGTATTCTTAAAATGCACAGGAGATTGATCTTGAAAAATGAGATGTGAAAAGAAAAATATGTAGACTCAAGAGGGCTTTTTTGTTTTGTTTTGTTTTGTTTTGTTTCTCTATATACAGGATTGGGGGACTTTTGGGGGGTGGAGGATTACATTCACTCAGAAGTAGTAATAGTGGTTGTGGTGGTGATGATAATAATGCTGATAACAAAGTGTCAGATTTGAGGGTGGGGTACATTTTTCCACTGAAAAATTTCCTCAGATGTTGTTGTTTGATATAGTGCCATCTGTGTACAAGGCACTAGGAACGTTCATGACTACTACCTACCCAGAGACTAAAAGTCAAAATTAGACAAAGAGGAATAATAGAGGGATGGGAAAATGGATTCAGGGTAAACAGGGGGAGAGAAGGGCTCATGGTTAGTCTTGACTAGAGTAGACCCAATAACACAATAAGCTTTACCTGCGTGTTAATTCCCTATTTAACAGTTGATTCAATGGGTTTATTTTAGCTGAGGATGCTCATGGGATTCAGTCACAGAGATTACAGTATGGAAGAAAACTTACCCTCACAGTCAACTGGGGGCACATCTACACTGTAGAAATAATGCAGTTTGTCACCACTTTAACTGCCAAGACTCCATCCTATAGAATCCTGGGATTTGTCATTGAGATACCAGCACTCTTTGGCAGAGAAGGCTAAATACCATTATAAAACTACAAATCCCAGGATTCCACACTATGGAGCTAAAGCAGCATATAAAGGGTTGTCACACTTCATTATTTCTACAGAGTAGGTGCTTGGAGATGACTTACCTTGGCCAGGGTTGCCGTGAGTCAGGATCAACCCAAGAGTTGTTAACAACATGATGCACCCTTACACTGCACTTTTTGTTTTTAAAAAGTGTTCTTTTCAATACTGTGTTCCTTTCTGACTACAGTGGGTACTACAGGAAAAACAGAGTGAATGATGTGAATGTCATTCCCTGTCTTCAGCCCTCTGAGTGCAGTTGCCAGGGTGTTTGCTGGAGGGCATTTCACAGAAGTCAACTGTGGACCACATAGCTCCTTAAGGTTGTTGAGAGGGAGGTTGCCATTACCATCCTCTGAGCCTGAGAGAGTATGCCTTGCCCAAGGACACCCAGTGGGTTTACGTGGCTGAGCCAGGATCTGAACACTGGTCTTCAAACTCTAGTCCGTCACTCAAACCACCTCCTTAAGGACCACCCAATAAACTGGAAGTAGGGAGAATGTTGGAGGAAGGGTGTTCAGCTCCTGTTCAGCTACAAGGAGGATCCTGTCGGGAACAATTGCTGCTTTCACCAGTTGTTCTGACTGCAAGACTGGCTGTCTTTGACAGCAAGATTGGAAGGAAATAGGGGACAGGCAAGATATTTAACAACTCACATATTGTTACCATGCATTAGCTGCCCAAATGTACTTCACATCCATCTGGGAATAATTCTTTTTATTTTACACTTATCTGAAAGAAACACTTTTAGTTTGATGACTCCTGAGTGGACTTGTAGCTTTAAGGCTACAATGCTATGAATAGGACTTATGCGAGTAAGTCCAGTTAAACACCAAGTTCACCTGGACAGGGCTAATCTGTGAGCATTTTACTGGCCATATGTACAAGAAGGGCCTCACTTTTGTGTGGTGGAAAAGACGTTATAATCTGTTGCCACTGGGTGCAACTACAGTACATTAATGTGGAAGAATTCATGCCAGGAAATTTGTAACACCTCTGAAGTTTCACAAGAAAAAAGTCATCATCTATGCTTTCAGAGACCTTTATACATGTTTTTCTTTGATGCGGAACCTTCACAAACAGTTTCTTAACAAATCAGATGATCCATACATAGATTTTTTTTCCTTTACAAACAATGTTGGGTGAGGAGGAGGAGAGTGGGGGGGGGAGTTAACATCTGTTAAAGAAATGGATTTGTTTAGATAATTCTGAATCGGTGGTGTTCAGGGCATATTACGGGGTATGTACAGAGTAAAAACACTCCTGGTTTTGATTTGAAGTAGCCACATCAAACTGCCTTCATTAAATTGAACTGAAATATTTAGAAAAAAATACAGTGCGTTTAAGAGACGTTAAGGGAAACATTTCTGCAGTTTTTTCCAAAACAAAGGTATTAGGTGACCTGCACAAGCCAGGTTGTTTAGGAGGAAAAAAAAACCTTTTGCCTCATGTAATGGAGCCTTATGTGAAACTGTAAAGGTGTGACAACAATCCCTTACTTGTTTATACACTAGAGTTTGTCTTTTACTGTAAACTGCTTAGAGGTTTCATTATTGGATGGTAAATATTTCCTTTTTTTTCATAAAATATTTTCTCATCCATTAAATCAGAGCCTGAAAAAGTGTGTGTGTGTGTACAGGAGCCCTGGTGGCACAGTGGTTAAATGCCTGTACTGCAGCCACTCACTCAAAACCATAAGGTTGCAAGTTCAATACCAGTAAAAGGGCTCAAGCTTGACTCAGGCTTGCATCCTTCTGAGGTCGCTAAAATGAGTACCCAGATTATTGGAGGCAAATTGGCTTACAGTTGTAAACCGCTTAGACACTGCTTAGGCAGTATGAAGCAGTATATAAATGAAGCTGTTTGTTTGTTTGTTTGTTTGGTACAAGCAATAGGAGCTGTAGTACAAAAGAGTAGTTTTCCCAAACTCTGCAGAAAACTAGGGATGCTGTAATAATAATAATAATAATAATAATAATAATAATAATAATAATAATAATAAATCTTTATTTCTAGCCTGCTCCTCTGTAGAGCACAATCATAAGCTACAATCATTGCCCATTGCTTTAGGATTCTGGTTGTCAGTAAACCTGCCCTAAATAGCCTTTAACATTAATGGAGTCAGCACCTAACAGTTAAGTCCCTGGGATGCCTTGTTCATTAAAAAAATGCTCCAAGTGCCATTTAAATTTCCCACAATGCTCTCAATATAGCACCACTCTGGTGGTTTATAGGAAATTAAATTGCTAGTCCCAACCTAGGTGGAATTGCTCAGCAAATGGCAGAGGGAGTATGCTGGTATGGTGGAGGAGATTTTTGACACGGAGGATCGATATAAATTCAATGAGGAAATCAAAATAGTTTTAAAAGTCCTCTACCGAGTGTGAAGTATTGATCAGAACAGAGGCTGCAGTCAAGAAATCAGAAGGAGATTAGGAATGGGAAGGGCAGCTGTAAAAGATCTAGATAAGATGATAAAGTGCAAAGATATACAATTGAACACCAAAGTTAGAATCATCCAAACCATTGTATCCTCCATCACCATATACCAATGTAACAGCTGGATGGTGAAGAAGGTGGAGAGAAAGAAAATAAATTCATTTGAGATATGATGCTGAAGAACAGTGTGGAGGATATTGTGGACAGCCAAAAAGACAAATGAACATATCAGCTTCTTCCTGGAAGCCAAGATGATGAAATTGAGGGTGTCATGCTTTGGCCACACAATGAGAAGGCATGACTTATTAGAAAAGCTAGAGAATAATGCTAGGGAAGGTCAAAGGTAGTAGAATGAGAGGCACACCGTACACCAGATGGCTATACTCAATCAGGAAAGACACAGGCTAACAATGATAAGATCATTAAACAGGATCTTGGCCTTGTACCTCCTTGTCTATCTCCCAGCAGCAAGGTGACCATCATCTTTGCAACAAGAACAGTTCTAAAATTGGACTAGAATGGGTCTATCATTCTTATACAACAGGTGCTATAGTGGTACAACATTTTTTCACATCTTAGCCATGAAGTGAATAAAATTAAGAGGAAGAAATGTTCACATCCCTTTCCTCTAAACTCCATATTGCTGAATGGAAGGTCTGAAAATGAAAACCTGACAGCACTTGACTGAATATGCATATTTTCTTCTATGCAGCTAGCCGAATACATTTACATTCCTCATGCTGATCTTCCAATCAATGTGCAAAGTTCTCAGGCTAGCCCAAACAATATGTAATGCTGGGACTGGAACAATAATGCTAGGCATGCACATGGCCCAGTTACCCAGTTTGGGGCATTGTTTGGATGCATTCTGCCTAATTGCTTTTCAAAGGATCATCTTGATTTCAAAATGCTGTATGTCAACCGTTTTTAAAATGGGATCTTTTTGAAAGATGGCTATAATGTTGTAGTTGTTACCACCGAGACCAAATATGTTTAAGCAACATTGTCCATGGCCAGAAACATTTTGGTCTGCTTTGCAAGTGACTGAACTTCTTCCAGGCTTAAAATGTGGGGACAAGGGAAGGCAGCTAGCACTAATTGACATATTTTTTCTCCAAGAATTTCCTTCCCTCTTTGTAGAGATGGCAAGAATGTTTTATTTTAAAAATTACAAAATGTTCACAAAAAAAGTTTACTGTGCATAAAACAGCATTTTCCAGGGCGAAAATATTTGTGTGGAAAATAATATTTTGAGACAGAAAACAAGTTCCATGCATAAAAAAATACAGAAAATAACAGCTAAGTCCTGACTAATGTAGACTCACTGAATCAGTGGGATTTACCTATGACTGACTTACCATTCAGCTATTACTTAGGACTCTTTCATACAAGGCTAAATTGGAAGTATAATTTAAGGTCAATTCGAATGCAATCATGGGTTTTACGTTATTGCAAATTAACTCTTCGCATGCAAATTTGGGCAAGAGGGAAGCCAATTCGAATGCAATCATGGGTTTTACCTTATTGCGAATTAAAGCTTCGCATGCAAATCCGGGCAGGAGGGGGTTATTTTCGGGTAATGGGAAGTAATTCCGAACGGAGCAGGGGTTCATGTAAATTCGCTAAACAAGCGAATTTACATGAATCCGCATTGGCTCCATTCGGAGTTGGGAGAAATTCCTCCCCGTTTGAAAGAGTCCTTAAATAGGTTTACACTTGTTGTGCATCTTCAAGTCAAGGTGAAAATATCAAGGGGTTTCTTGGCAAGATTTCTTCACTGAGGGTCTGCCTGTGCCTTCTACTGAGTCCGAGAGAGTGTAACTTACTCCAAGTCACCCAGCAGGTTTCTGTGGCTGAATGATGATTTAAACCATCATCTAAAATGTCATTATCCAATGTTCAAACCACTGCACAAAATTGGCTTTCTGTTTTATTCTAGTTGGGACTAATCAAAATGATATCAACCAACATACAGAAAATGCCCTTTTCTTTGCAGAAAAAACAAATGCGTATTTGCACAAAATAGGTTTCCAAATGCAAATATTTGCTGAGAACTGTGCAGTTTTCAATGACTTTCTTGCAGAGAGAAGAAAAGACTCATGATCAGAGCTTGAGGAATTTCCTTTTTGGGATGAAAACTCCCAGAATACTCAGTAGCATTCTAGCTGACAGATTTGGGTAGTTATCACCCCAAACAGTAACTTTTCCAAACTGCACAAAACTATTTTTACAGGGGCATGTAGCTGTGGAGCCAGATATCCTTCTCTCAAGTTTGAATCACATGTCCAGAAAGAATAAAACCACATATTCCTTCTTCTATATTGAAGAACTGAAGCCTTTCACCTGGATAATGTCTTTGGGTACACATTTTACCTTGAAGGTAATGCTGCAAAATAGGTGATACTTCCTCTGATTCCTTCCAAAGGGCATCCAGGATCGTCTGCACCAGCAAAAACAACAATCTCTTCCTCTTTCAGGTGTCACAAGTTGCTTTGTTGTTCCTCCTGATAAGCTCCTGATAACTGACAGTGATGGAAGGCAAATTGCTTGTGCAGCCAGACAATTCTTGTGTGGTGTGCCAACACCAACAGCTCTTTCTTTCCGTTGCTTATATTTTTAAAGAAACACAGGCAACCGAATTCTATTCATGTTGAGTCAGGAATAAGTCCAACTGAGTTCAGTGGCACATATTCCAAGTAAGGTGCACAGATTTTCAGCCTTTAAGGGCAGCAATAACCTTTTTTTAAAAAAGATATTTCTGTTATTTAAAACCCAAGCGCCTGAGTAGTGTTAACATTTTCCAGATCACATTCCTACCTCCCCTAGTTTCTAAGCTCTCAGGAATGAAGACTGGCTTATACGTTCTATTTTATCTGATGCTTTCAAAATTGTGCATCATTAGTTGCTTGCGACCTGCCACATGTACTAACACTAAAATCATATGGAAGCAAAATGAGTTATAACTCACGCACACACACACCCTAAAAAAGAACTGTTCTGTGACTTCAAACAGCTGAATATGGTAGCATAAGGAAGCTGTTTAATGACAGGTTTAAGAGTTGCTAAGTAACTGCCTGGAGAATTTTGAATATAAAGTTTGTTACAGGATGAGATGAGTAGATAATACTATTCAGGAAAAGTAGGGGGAGAAAGAGATTGTGAGTATTTCTTTTCAGTGAAAAGGTTAATAAAGAAAAATAGTGCTGAAGCTTGCCTTCATATTTTGCCAGAGGAGAGGAGTTTATAAACTTAGGAAAGACTTATTAAGAAGGCGGTATTTCTCTGAATGCTTAATTCAGAGGGCATAAAGGCAGGGCAGTGTGGGAGGGTTATTGTCTTCGTGACCCTCTTGTGGCCTTGCCAAAGGAAGTGGTTGGCTGCTTCTGAACTGAAGGGACACTTAGTCTGATCCTCAAATCTCCCCCCCCCCCCTGTTAGAATCTAGAAAAAGCATAAAAGAGCTTTTCATTCTCCTGTGTCCTGACCCTGAGATAAATGGCATCTCCATTCTGCACATTTATAGCAGTTTGATTCCACTTTGTGCTAGGAAAGGAATCCTGGGATTTTTAGTTGGTTGAAGTACTAAGAATGCTCTGCTAGAGATCGGTAGTCCCTCCAAAACTACAGCACTAGAGAAGTCTTTGGGTGCATCTCCACTGTAGAAACAATGCAGTTTGACACAGCTTTGACTGTCATGGCCTTATCCTACAGAATCCTGGGATTTGCAGTTTTGTGAGGCACCAGCACTCTTTGGCAGAGAAGGCTAAAGAGAATATCCTGAGGACTTCAGTAAAACTACAAATCCCAGGATTCCACAGGATGGAGCTACAGCACTTAAAATGTTTGTCAGCCTGCTTTATTTATACAGTGTCGACGTCCCCTAAGTCTCTTAACTACACATTTCAAGATTCCATATGATGGAGTAAAGACAGTTAAAGTGGTGTCAAAATGGTGTAACTGTGTAGTGTAGATACACTCATAGGTTCTCTGCAACCAGTCCCATGGGGCTTATTTCAAGTAAACGTATGTAGTAGGAACAAGGGTTCTTTCCCAAGGCTAACACCCCTAAAATTCAATGACTTGCAGTGGATTCTGGGAGGCCTCAATACGGCATCCACCTTGTTAACTTCCCACCCCATTTCTGGTGCAAAGCATAGAATTCATCCAACCCAACTCTAACAGAGGCCTTATCATTTTGGTGGCTTAATGTGGAGGGAAGAGTAAACACCCCATCATATTTTCTTTGAGAAACCCAATTGGATCCAGTGACTTGCAGACTGCAGCTCTGCCTTATTAAACTGAAGTCCTTAAGTACACTGGCAAGCCCTTTGCTCACCCCAGCCCTTGGCAATGCAAAGTTACTGAGACAGAAAAGGAACAAGTGAAGTGGAACAATCATATCATTGATGGCTAAATGTCATATGGAAATAAAAAGAGAGGACACTTGAAGCCTTTCTCTTGGCTGACAATGAGATATCCAACCTTAACCCCAGTTACTCTGAATCATGCTGCCGCAATTAACTTTACAATAGCCATGGCAGTAGTAATATGATGCGATCCATTGCTAATCAGTTGTAAATAGAAAGGGACATTTCTGCTTTCCCACTAAAAGCTAAGAATATATGAATTACATCACTACTGATTCTGTGTCATTTTTCTTGGATTAGGCCTTTATTCTTATACACTTAAGACTTCTGTGTGCCCACAAAAGCCACGATGGGATTTAGTGCAGTAATCAAATTATACATTTTTTTTTCATTTGCTTGTGCAGCAAGGTTTAAGAATCTGATGATTTATGTTATTTTTATTTATAGAAATAATGCTATTTTTATTATTTTAAAGTATTACATAAATGTTTTTTATCACAATGAAGCAATTAAACATATATTTGCTTGAGTTGAAACAATCTGGATATTTTAAATAGAGAAGAAAAACTGTTCAGAAAACCTTAATATGGAGTGGCCAATCAATCGATTGATCAATCAGCACTGTGCCACATTAGACTTTTATTAACAGGTAGGGAATCTATGGCTTAGTTTGCTTCCCATGGTCAGCCAAAGAACATGAGGGAGGGAACTCTGGGTTATTGTTTTTGAGCAATTCACCTTGTTTTCTCTACAAGAGAGAATTGTAAAGGGGTGTTGTTTATTGTAATGCTCTAACTTGAAACTTTAGCTTTGTCCCCAATAGCTCTACATCATCATCCAATGGCAAACAATAAATTATTTCAAAGGACTGGAAGTACTGGAAAACACTGGAAGTCCATGTTATGTTCATCTGCTTGCAGAAGGAGTCAGGCAAGATGCACTGGTTCTTCTCAGTATCTGAATGTAGTTTACATCTAAAAAGGTCAGTACAACTGATAACACTACATGATGTTTTGCAAGAACCTTTGGCTGAAAGCAATATGCAAATATTTTGGAAACTGAACCAAAGAGCAATGACACCTTCCATGTTTTTTTATATATATCCAGTAAGTATCATATTGCTGGAGGGGATTGGCAACCATTTGTTAAATCAGAAATGTTAGCTCATTATATTGAAACCAAACACATTTTCAAAACAGAGAGGTCTGAAGAATTCACCTGCTCCCAGGGCTTCCTTAAATTGAAAACGAGCAACTGTACAGTTGTAACAAACTGCAGTTTGCATGTATACTATACACCTGTGAATTTCTCTTGTATGTATGCACATGGTTTCTTTCTTAGAGTCACATTCCATGACATTTAGAAGCCTCTTGACTGGGAACTGGATAATACCAATGAGGAGAAGAGTGGTTTTTAAAAGGAAAATAAAAGAAAAGAAAAGTTCTTGTAGTATCTCAAACACCAGTACATTTATTATCACATATTTCATGCACCTGAAGTGGACTACAGTTGTCAAACACTTCTGCCATAATATATATATATATATATATATATATATATATATATTAGGTTCCACAAGATTATTTCCTGATTTTGCAGCAACAAGGCTATTCCTTTGGAAATTGTTATGTACAAGCCATATACCAAGACTGAAGCAACATAAATTCTTTCAAAACTTTTATAGCACAGTCTACCATTCATAATTTTAGGAGTCCATACATATATTGCAGAAATTAAATACAACCTTGTTAGTGAATTGCAAAGATGCACATCCAGGAACCAGCAAGAGTGTTCAGATGAGTACTGAGTGCTTCTGGTGCACATCAGGCACTTCTGATGTTGAAAAAAGGTTCTGGTGCACATTCTACACTTTTGAGGAGCATTGGGTAGTTCTGGTGCACCCTGGACACTTCTGGTGACCACTGGACACTTATCATGCTCATTTAGCTCTTGTGATGTGCATTAGGCATTTCCATGCTCATGGGGCAATTGTAGTGTGCATTGGGCACTTGAGATGCACATTGGACACTTCTTATGAGCACTGGATACTTTTGATGTGCCCCAGCATTTTTGATGTACATTGGTCATTCCTATTGTGCTCCAGCACTTCCTTGCCAATGTCTGGATGTGCATCACTACCCAATGCACATTAGGCCATGGCTCATCAGTCACTCCACTGACTAACAAAGCATAGCAGATACCTGTAAATTGTAACAACAAAGCAGCCCTTAGATACAGATGTTATACAGAAATACATATATGACAAAACTGGGCAATTCTGTTTCCTGCACACATAATCAGCCCAAGTCCCAACCACACTCTGCCAGCAATTTTTAGAAGCCGGAAAGCTTTTTGATTTCTAAAAATTGCTGGTGGAGCATGGCTGGAACCTGCGCTGGTGGTGTCCAGCGATTTGGTGGTGATTTAGTGTGTGATAATCTCCACCTGCATCCCGTGTCCTGGCTCCAGCCAAGGAGGCTGGAGCTGGTTTAAAATGCTGAGTGACAAGCTCCTTAGTACAATTACAGTAATGAATTTGGAGGGAAAGGAAATCCCAGTTCCACTGGGTTTGGATATAAAGGTACAGACAGGAGTATAGCTAAGGTGGCAGCAAAATCATGTCATTGTCCCTTAAATAAGAATTCTGTCCCCTCCCATGAAATTTCAATCCCTAAATACCTAGCATTGCAGTAACTAAAAACTTCAGTTGAGTGTTTGGCAATAGTTTAGGCATCCAAAGAAAGAACGCAGGTGAAGTTACTAAGGGATTGCTAATACAACAAATATAAGAGGTTGACGTGTGAACTATTTTCAGTGTCTTACTCTTTGCAATGCAAAAAATCTGAGGTGGGAAAGAAAAGGAAGGTAGAATTTTATTTGGAGAGCCAATGCTCTCATTTTGCTCCATTCCCTGCACTACTGGGTACCCCACTGAATGAGGGCCAGTAGTAAAATGGGTTACACAATCTGTGAATAAAGCTCTTGCAAAAAAGTATCATTAATGTTATTGTTTTCTGACCAAAGAAAAGCCTTGGTCAAGACTCAAAACCATTCATTTGGTTGGTTCTAGTTACTGCCAAATATCTCCAAAATCAAAACAAGCAGGAAGGCACCACCACTAGAGATGCCTACAGAGATAAGCTGAATCAACAGATTCTCTGACCAAAGTACAAGCTGCAACATGAGAGTTCATGATCTACATGTGCTCTTCACTGTGTTCTGTTTATTTATAGATTGATTCTGATGTGTTCATTTAAAGTCTGGTTCACTGCAGCAAGTTGCTAAATGGTGGGAAGAAATCCTACTGTACATCAGCTTTCAAATGTTTTCACAGGAGAACTTCAGATTACTTTTGCCAAAAGGGCAAGTCACTGAGTCTTCAACTTATGACACTGAGCTCTAGATCTGAGCTATACATTAATAAAGGACAGATAAAATAGACAACACCATTATTATGGGTGTGTATTGTAGAATTGCCAGAGCAAGAAAGATTATCCTAGGTCCTGAGGTTTAAGGTCAAAAAATTGAGTCCTAGGGATGACTCCTGGTGATGTCATTATACGTAAACATAAACCACAGTTGCAATGGGTATGCCATGCAAATAAAAGATACCAAGTGTAAGAAATAAGGGAAATAATGCACACACACACACTTAATGTGGTACTGCTACCTTGGGATTTATTCCAGCTGCCTTGAATACCAGAGAAGAGACACAATACCCTGAGATCTGGGTACTGATACAACTGGGAACCACTCAGTAACTGAAGTCTTACATGGAAATGAGTTATTCCATGTCATCCAGATAGCCTGTTTTTCCATCAGTGTAGACACGCTCAGTTAAAGATGCTACAGGATTAAAACATGATTTATAAACAATTTACAAACTATTTTTTTATCTTCCTTTTCTTCTTCCTCTTCTCCTTTTAAAGCATTGTTAAAATCTCCCCCCCCCCCAGCTAGTCAATTGTCAAATTGTAGGAATAAAAAGATCTTTGCCCAAATATTCTAAAACACCTGAAAAATTCACAAAATACAGGAAAGAGCTTCTATTACCCCAGTGTAATTAATATGTTTCAAAGGAGGTTGTTCACATATCTGTTGGTTTCCGTGATAGTTGTCACATGTCAGGAGATCATCTCAAAGTGATCTACAGTTATGTGAATGTTCCTACTGAGTGCTGTACATAAGGGGTAAATTTGCTATGGAAAGCTAGCTGCTCTTGTCCTCAACAACAGCTTCCCTCTGAAGGTGAAAAGGTTTCCGTGGGATGATTATTGAAGAATGGAGCAAAGGGTCAAATTGCCATCTTCATGTGCCACAGTCCCAGGTTGAAAGCATGCAGAGAAACACAAACTTGTAACATCACAATACCTCATGCTATGCATACAATCACATGAGCTATGAAAAGCCTTGCTTCAGTTCTGACATTCCTCTTGCACACTATACTTTAACTTTCCAAAAAAGATACCCTTTGCTAATTTTGTTTAATAATACTATTTAGCCTGAGCATCCTCCAAGCTTGTAAAGTAGACATTTAGAAGCTTCTTCCACTTCCCCAAGCTCTAGTGTAATAGATTTTAGGGTAGGGTGGAAGGTTAAACAAATATTTGTAGGGAAGAGAGCAAAAGGAGAAATTTATGAAAGGTGGAGTCTATCCCCTCCAAAAAAAGAAAAATACCTGTACAAGAGTGTTTGGAAATAGATGCAAGAACACTTACTAAACTGCATCCAAAGCATAAATAAAATAGGCCACAACTTCACAGAACACAAAAATAATTCAGATGAGCCCCCTGTCACTCAGGTTTGCATAGTCCTAGGTCTAATCTGCACTGCAAAAATAATCCAGTTTGACACCACTTTAACTGCCATGGCTCAGTGCTATGGAATCATGGGATTCGTAGTTTGTTGTGGAATCAGAGCTCTCTGACAGAGGATAAATATCTGACAAAACTGTAAATCCCAGAAGTCCATAGCACTGAGACATGGCAGGTAAAGTGGTATCAAAATGCATTATTTCTGCTGTACAGATTAGACCTCAGTGTACAGCTAGTGTGATATAATTGTTTGAGTGTTATATTGGGACTCTGGAGACCAGAGTTTGAATCTGCTCAGCCATGGAAAGTCACTTGTGACCTTGGGTGAGTCATATTCTTTCTGCCCCAGAAGATGACTGTGGCAAACTCCCTGCAAACAAATCTTTCCAAGAAAACACCATGATAAGTTGGCCTTAGGGTCACCATAAACTGGAAATGACTTGAAATCACACAGCAACACAATAGCTAAACTGCACAGACTCTATTTTAGGTTAGAAGTTTAGGTTACAACCAGATCAGAAAGCCCATCTGATCAGAAAATTACTTGAAATAACACTGCCTCTGATTGGATGTAGCAAATCTCACAGGTCTGGACAACAGATACACATATACAAGCACAGGTGTAGTCTTAAGAGTTGTATTCATGGTACACTTTATTTAAAGAAAGCATAGTTCAGTGCTATCACTTGAAATCCCAGAAACCACAGATTAGCAGAGGAAGTGATTCTCCAAAGCTTGGGAAAGTTTCTTTTTTGGACTACAGTTCTCAGAATTAACCAGCAAGCATGGGCAAAAATGAACTTTTCAAAAATCCTTAGTAGTTTATCACATGAGAGACAGGACATCATTGTCACATCCCTATCCCATCCTTCCCATCCTTTCAGCCATTATTTGCAGTCTTTTGTAATGATGGCTTAACCCATTAATACCATGACAGCTGAAAGTACTTTCATCTGGTGGTTGAAAGAGCTTTTTAGCTGGCTACAGTGTGAAATGATTTGCTCATGGACGGGATTTGCACATGGTCATGGATGGGATAAGGATGGGGGAGCGATCCTGTCCCTATCCCATCCCCATGTGTTAATCTCCCAAGATTGTTTATCCTCCTCCCCACAATAAAAGTGGAACACACTAAAATAGTGAAAGAAAATGATCCTATTTGCATAATTTCTCAATCTGCATAATTCAAAATTTAAAAACTCCACAAGGCTGAAGAATGTGTATTTCTTTGGTCTATCATTTGAATGGTCTAAATGAAGAATATTGGGTTTTTAAGGGTAGAGTACATTTAAAAGTTGGACATGAATGTGGTTTTAAAAAAATCATTGAAATGCTGGTGCTTTTAATTAATTAATTAATTTTTTAAATCAACAGTGCTGTAAATAAAAGTTATTTTGGAAATTCTGCAGTCTGCTTTTGAAACCAAGCTTTTTGTTTTTCAGATGTCAGTCATCATACAACATTTCATAAACACAACCAGGAGAGTTTATACACATGCAGCTGAAGAATTCAAAGATGAAATCTTGGGGAAAAAGTCCAACATCCTTAATAAAATATTGTTCCCTAAAAGGCAACAGCTCTCCTGTGTTTATATTCACAGTGCAAGGCAGGATGGAATTGTAGCCTGTTGGTTTTTTACAGTGGAGTTTATTAGAAGGGAGGAATTTCTCTCTATTTCGAAAGGAGCCAATTCAAATTCATGTAAATTCGCTAGTTTAGCAAATTTAAGTGAATTCTAATTTCATTCAGAATGCATTCAGAATGACTTCCTATTGCCCAAAATGACTTCCCATTGCCTGAAATTGCGTGAGATACTCGAATACACAATAACGTAAAACCCATGATTGCATTCAGAATGACTTCCTGTTGCCCAAAATTGCGTGAGATACACTCATACTCAATAACGTGAAACCCCATGATTGTGTTTGGATTTCCATTGGCTTATACTTCCAGTTTCCGTCATCTGATAACGTGCAGTGTGTGCTAAATAGCATTTGGTATATACAAGGGAATTGGAAAAAAACTTCATTTCAGCTGCCATCCCATGCTAATTGAAGCAAGCAAAAGATTGACTAGCCTCAATAGAACAGCATATGCTTCGCATGAAGTTTATCTGATGTTTGAAGTTTATCCCTTCTCAGTGGCCTTTCACTGCAACACATTTTTTTTTATAATCATGCAAGCCTGGTTTTATTGGGGGATGGGAGTTAGTTTAGATTATTTTTAACCTTGTATGTTTTAAATTTTGTATGTTGTATTTTAAAAAACTTTTTACTGTTTTAATGTGATTATTTTAATGATTTTTTAAAGTTTTGTTTTAATATGTACTTGTGGTTTTTGTGTGTGTATATATACACACACAAAGAGTGGGCCTTGGTATCTGCAGGGGATCCATTCTGGATCCCCACGTGGATACCAAAATCTGTGGATACTCAAGTCCCATTGTCCTCAATGGTGGTGCCTGAAGTCTGCCTGAGAGGTCGGTGAAGGAGAAATATCTGAAGCTGAGAGAGCAAGCCTTAGCAGCCTGTGGTGGGAGGAGAAGGCCGAGGCCAAGGCTTGGCGCCAGTGCAGGGGGAGGAAGGGTGGAGGCGGAGGAAGAAGAAGAGGAGGAGGGCAGCCATCTGGCCCTGCAGCCCTGGCCACCACTGCACTGCCACCAGCTGCCAGCAGAGCAACACTGGTGAAGCCCAAGCCCAAATCACCCACCCCAGGGCCACCTGCTGCTGCTGACACCAGAAAGGAAGAGGAGGAAGCTTCAGAAGTGGCTGTGGGGAAGCATGATGCTCTGCTAGCTGGTGGAGCCCTTAGCAGCCCCAACTACTCTTCCACACCCCCCACACGTGGGCTTGCCATCCTTGGATATTCAAATTCGAGGATGCCAAGTCCATGGATATGGAGGGCGGACTCTCTCTCTCTCTCTCTCTCTCTCTCTCTCTGTATGTGTGTGTTGATATATATGTTG
Source organism: Urosaurus nigricauda (assembly GCA_034509955.1). Lineage (NCBI taxonomy): Eukaryota > Metazoa > Chordata > Lepidosauria > Squamata > Phrynosomatidae > Urosaurus > Urosaurus nigricauda. Next base: position 80,637,765 of record JAOEGL010000004.1, read on the forward strand.
TGAGCTGCCTTGGGTCCCAAGGCAGAATATAAATAAATAAATAAAAGTTCAACCCTTAGAAACTCTAGTTTTCAAAAAGGTAGCAGGTTTGCTATATCTCAGGCATCACCCTAAGTCTCTGGTTTTCATGGGTGTCAGATGAGGATTCAAATTATCCAGTTTTCATGGGATCAGGCAAGGCTCTATGCAAACCTCCAGGCTAGTAGAAAGCCTTCCAGCTAGTTGTGCAGGCTGCTTCATTTTGCAAAAGTTAATTTATTGTATGGGTTGAGTTTCCCTTCTCCAAAATGCTTGAGACCAGAAGGATTTTGGATTTCAGATTTTGGAATATTTGTATATACATATTGAGATCTCTTGGAAAGGGGATCCAAGTTTAAACATGAAATTCATTTACAGTTGATATACACCTTACTCACATAGTATGAAGGTAAATGTATACATAATTTGTTAAATAATGTTGTGCATGAAACAAAGTTTGTGTACACTGGACCATCAGAAAGCAAAAGTGTCATATCTCAGTCGCTCGTGTGGACAATTTTGGATTTTGGAGAGTTTTGGAATTTGGGATTGTAAATAAGGGATATTCGGCCTATACTGCAATAGAGAAAGAAAATTAGGGGCGGAACAGAAGTGATATATTACATTCCATTTCTTAACAACTATAATTTTCCATGTGGTTCATTACTGTGTACCTTCCCAAATTTACATTTGTTGAAAATTTCAAGTTCCATTCCTATTGTCTAATTCATTATTATTATTATCCATTATTCCAATGGAAGTATAATCCAATGGCAATCTGAATGCAATCATAGGGTTTCGCATGATTGCGAGAAAGCCTCATTGGGGCCACAGCAACTGCATGCCGCGACCCCTATCTGACTTTTTGCCAGCCCAAAAAGAAGTGGCAAATTGCAGCTCTTTTTTTGCACTGGGAAAAAGCTGGCCTTTCCCACCCCACCACAGCTTTATGGTGCTCCTGCAGCATGTGTCATGTAAATGCCATGCCCCTGGAGCGCCCAGATGCCAGCCCACATCTGGGCAGCCAGGCATCTTGGGGGCATACAGTGACTAAAAGCCATGTCCCCAAGCCTCCAGGAAGATGGCGTTTAGAGCCAGTCTGTTTCACCCCTTAATTTCTAAGCAGGAAAAATTGACCACCTCCTCCTCCTCCTCCTCCTCCTCCCTCCCTCCCTCCCTCCCTCCCTCCCTCACACACACACACTCTGTTTGAATGACAAGCTGTGCACAATTGGGGTTGCTGCTTAAGACATCATCAAGATCTGCCCTTATGACAGGCTTTGGCCCAGAAATCTTAGTGATGATCTTAACCTGGCAATTCTATGAGAAAGATTTCTACTTTGGACAATGGAGAGCTGCTACATTTCAGTCATGGCCTAGATCAAGGGTGGGAAGCATTCAGCACTCCAGATGTTGCCAAACTGCATCTCCAAGCATGTTGTTATGCTGGATAGGGTTGGAGGGATATGTAATACAATAACGTCTGGAGAGCTACTTGGGTCCCATTCCTGGCCCAGATGGACCTTTAGGATAATTTTTGATCTTATAAAGGTTCAGAATTGGCACGATTCTAACTCAGTACAAGTTATATCCATATGTTCCGTGATCCTACCTGTGTTCTATTGTGCATTTTTGTTGTTGTTGACCTTCAAGTCATTTTCTGACATATGGAGACCCTAAGGCAAACCTGTCACAGGGTTTTCTTGATTTATTCAGAATGGGTTTGCTTTGCCTTCCTTTGAGGATCAGAGTATGTGATTTCCTAAGGTCAGCCACTGAATTTCTGTACCTGAGTGTGGATTCGAATTCTCTTTTCCAGAGTCATAGTCCAGTGTTCAAACCACTACACCACATTGGATCTCTGCTGCCTGTCCCTCCATATCCACAGATTCAAACATCCACAGCTTGAAAATATTTTTTTAAAGTATAAATTCTAAACAGGAAAACTTGATTTTGCCATTTTATGCAAGGGACACTATTTAGTCAGTATATTTAATAGGATCTGAACATGGAGGGTGGTATTGAAACCAAACCCCAGTGGATAACAAGGGTCCACTGTACAGATAACTTTATTTATTAGAGTGGTATGGTTTGATTTTCTCTTCCCTCATTCTCTCTCATTAAAAACAAGTTTCTTTTTCATATTACAAAAATCCTTCAATGATCCCCTTTCCTGCCTCTGTTTTGCTATGTTTCAATAGCACTTGTATGGCAATTCAGAATGGTCAGGGCTGGTCAATGGGCATACTATGTGTGGGGAAATGCCAGTGCACCTCCAATGATCAGGGGAGAAAAAGAAAGGGCAGGAATTTGGGCTTCCAGTGAGAGATCTCTCCATCAGCCCTACTTCCTCCATGGAAAGCCTGCAGTACAAGGTTCAAGTGCTTTTCCCTACTCTCCAATATTTCAAAGATGATAAGCAGGACACATGCAGAGAAACAACATTAGAATATAGTCAATATGGCAAAAGTTAGGAATGAGGAAGAACAGACATTCTAGGAGAGGCTGCAGCAGTTTCCTAAAAGAAGTTTTTGAATACTTTTTCCATGATTCCTCCCCATCCCCTCCAACTGGGGCTTGTTAGAGATGCCCCACCACCCCTCCTCATTTTACAGACCCATTCATTATAGTACTACACAGCATTATACAGCACTATAACTCTTTAATTCCTCAAGTGCAATAGTGGGGAGAGCAATTCCAATTGTATAGTGCTTGGGGCGGGGGGACTGCTATTTTAATGCTAGTCAAAAATAACTTGAAGGCACACAACACATGCACACACATAAAATGATTTGTGCTATAAGTCTTGGAAAATTTCATGGGGGGATTTTTTTTGGGGGGGGGTGGACAATACCCTTATTTGCCACGCTTGTAGCTTACACTGCTGTGTACTTTCACAGATGAAACCCTCCAACCAGATTCTGTCCAGTTGAGAAAGGACTGGTTTTGTTGGTTTGCTGCCTGAAGTGATGAGCAAGATAATTCTCCACTCCCATAATCCATGTATAGAAACTGATTTGATTTCCACTAGAATCTCACTTTAATACTGGTGATGGGATAGCAGAATTCTTCATTTCCAGCAATAGGTTTTGTGGCAACAACCTCCTCTGTCCTCCAGTGTGGAATAGCTAAGAGGTTCAAGAAAAATTTGGCAACCTGTAACAATTGCTTCTTGTGGCAGTTGCTCCAGTTTGACCAATGAACCTTAAGTTGTCATTAACCATGGTTCCCAAGGCAATGGTGCACACAAGATGGCCAGCGATCTTAAAGATAGATATAGAAATAAGTGATATTAAAGGCAAGGTAGATTCACATAGCAGGAGATAGTCCATTGGGTAACTCAGCACCTAAAGTTGTTTTAAAGTAGATAGCTAGTACCCTTGAATTGTACTTGGAAACGGTAATTCAGTGATAATCCAATGGCAATGGGAATCTGTATTGAGGTGAAGCTGAAGGTTTTCATGACTGTCATCCATAGTTTTTTTGTGGGTTTTGGGGGCTATGTGGCTGTGTTCTGGAAGAGTTTATTCCTGACATTTTGCCAGATGAGATCTTCAGAGAATGCTGGCATGGAAGTCTTCAGAGAATGCTGGCCCTGAAGTGAGTAGAGTATATATACTGTGGAATCTGTACTATCTGTACTAGTTCTAGTTTCCCAGTAGAGTGTAAGGGCAGCCCCACAATCAGTGCATTACAGTAGTCCAGCTGAGATGTAATGAATCGATGTAGAACCATAGCCAAGTCTGACCATGGAAAGACAAGGTGCAGCTGACACACAGACAAAAGCTGAGCAAAAACAGCTGTATTTAATCACATGGTTAATATACCCTTAAAAGCTACTGTACAACAGGGAAGCATTAAAATATGGTTGATAAATCTGCCCATCCTTATTCTGGTCTATGAATAAAGAGATGGTCACTAGTGTACAATAGTAGAGGTAGGCAGAGGTATGGACATCATTATAAGCTCTAGATAAGCATAAGGACTCTCCTTTCACAAATTAATGGCACCTGTAGCACTTATGATCACTGCGGCAGACCACACCATATGAATGTAATGGTTTTGTTGTTATGTGCCTTCAAATCAGCTCCAGCATATAGTGACTCTATCATAGGGTTTTCTTGGCAAGATTTAGTCAAACAAGGTCTTCATCTGAGGCTGAGAGAGCATGACTTGGCCAAAGTTACCATGGATGAGAAGGGATTTCAATCCTCATCTTTGGTAGTCCTAATTCAGCACTCATCCCATCCACCCCCCCCCCAAAACAACACTTCTATTTAATAATAACTGGATGTAGAGACTACCCTGGCACTTTCACATGTTGTTGTTGTTGTTGTCGTGTGCCTTCACATAGTTTCAGACTTATGGTGCCTCTAAGGTGAACCTATCATGGAGTTTTCTTGGAAAAAATTGCTCAGTAGAGGTTTGCCATTGCCTCCCCTGTGGGTTTCATGGAGAGCATGGAGATCCCTGGTCTCCATAACCATAGTCCAATACTCAAACTACATATATCCAAAAACATAGCATAGGAAGCATGCAAACATTTCCTTAAATTTTTTTGTCAGCACAATAGATCGGTGTAGGAAAGTTGCAACTCTCTGGATGTTAGATTTCAACCCTCATCAATCCTAGCAAATAATAATGAATGCTGGAGGTTGTATTCCAATAATAGTCAGTCTCATCTCTTAAATAGGTGAACTTTAAAAACCTATATATTATTTCGTAGAGGTTATCCTTCATAAATAAGTAATCTTTGTATAACTAAAATAACTGATAGCAAGGATCTGAGGCTGCATCTGCACTGCAGAAATAATGCAGTTTGACACCATTTTAAGTGCCATGGCTCCATCCTATGGATTCCTGTGATTTATAGTTTGTTAGTAGCATTGTAAATCTCCAGCAGAGAAGGCTAAATGTCTCACAATTATAAATACCAGAATTCCCTAACATTGAGCCGTAGCAGTTAAAGTGAATTATTTCTGCAGTGCAGCAAAATGAGATAGCAAAATGATCAAACTGCTGTTTGATCTATTTATTGTTATTATTTAAAGGGAATTTTTCCTTAAAACAGTAGATATGACTAGCAATTGTAGCCTGATAATCCAGCCCATAACCAATTAGAAATGTCAGTCATGTTGTTAACACTCAGATTGTCATGAACTTAGCAGCAGCTTTATGTGTGTTTCTAAATCCAATTTAAATTCAAAATATGTTTTATTAGCTGCAGACAAGAATATTTAAATTCAAAATATTTTTTTTAAAGTTTCATCTTTTGAAATGGCAAATGGCCATATTCAAGCCACATGTTGGCTACTTGGATTCCTCCCTCCCCTTTCTCTTGTTCAAAGCCTGCTCACAAAAAAGGAGAAAGTTGACACGTCTTAGTACAAACCTTTCTCTGTTTCTTGAGAAAACAACAATAAAACACCCTTTGCCTTTTATCCACATCTGGCTGCAGCAGAAACAGTGACCCGTAGAATTCAAAATTTCATACTTCACTGCTGCAGGCTAGCATCCAGAGGTTACTCTTGCCCATGTTTATTAAAGATCGAGCCCTGTCAGGAGGAGAAGTGCTTATTGAGAAAACACATGGAGTTCCTGTTTCCAAAAATCATGGAATTAGGCAATGATAAGAGGCTCCCCCACCCCAGCTTATCCCCAGTGGATGCCTGCAGTATTTAATGAAGAATAGCTGCTTGGTTAAATGCCAAACAAAAGTAAACAATATTAGGCCACAATATCCATCCAATATTGGATACCTTTACTTGAGAGCAAAGCTGATTGAATTCAATGGGACTTACTTTTGAGTAGACATGGAGATGGTTGTGCTGCCAATTAGTTTCTGCTAAACATTTCTTTCAAGATTCCCCCCCCCCAAAAAAACTCCTCATCTTGTTCAATTTTCTGGAAAAGAATTTGGTTTTAGGAGAGTTTAAATCACAGGAGATGGGGGGGGGGCAGTGAAATTCTCATAGATGGGGTGGTGGGTATGTACTTGACCCTTAAATGGTTGAGGGCTGTTTGTCAGTCTCCTGCCTTTCATTGTACATTCCTCTCTCCAGTGGTCCGTGGTCACCCCAGCTTCCCACACTTCATTTCAAGCCCAGGGGAACATACCAGGAGGTAACTTCTCTTTCACAGGGCTTTTTTAGAGATCAGGAAATGTGGACTGTCAGGAGGTTGCAGAGTGATGGAGAGATGTGTAAGAGAAATAAAGAAGTACACAGATGCCTTTGCTCATAGAGATGAGGTACATTCCACACCACCAGAAGACATTCCAAAGAATTGGGCAGGAAAAAAAGAAGGTACTTTCATACTCAAAAGAGACTCTGGAGGCCAGGGTTCGAATCTCTCCTGAGCCAAGAAATCCACTGGGTGACCTTGGGCAAGTCACACTCTCTCAGCCCCATAGGATGGCAATGGCAACCCCCCTCTGAAGAACCTTGGCCCCCCTCCAAAAAAAAGCCCACCACCACTCCATGAGAGGTTCGCCTTAGGGTTGCCATAAGTCGGAAATGATTTGAAGGCACACAGCAACAGCAACGACAAACTGGATCCCACCTGGTCTTGGAAGATAACCAGGGTCAGCCCTGGGTATACTTGGATGGGAGACTGCCAACCAATGCCAAGAAGGAATTGGCAAAACCACCTCTGATTATTCCTTGCCTAAAAACACCCTATGAAATTCATGGGGTCAACAGATGACTTGAAGGCACATGCACACACACACACACACCACAGCATCTTCTTTGTGAGGAGTCTTTCATGTTCCTTTACCTCCATGGAACTGCAATAACAGAAGTTGTATTCCAATACATCTGGAGATCACCAGGTTGAGGAGGCTTCCCTAGAACTGGAGGATTGTGTGTGCAGTTAAAAAAAATTAAATACATCAAGGAATTACCAAACTGAAAACAATAGCATATGGGCAATTTGTAAATTATTAAATTACAGGACAGGGAACAAAACAGAAGAATAATGAAGTGTAGATCAGAGTTCTGTCACTGGAAAGGCACCAGGTGGGCAGGAGCCTTGATGGCTTACTTACAGAAGTAGTTAATGTTGACTGTTTATCTCCAAGGGTGGATATTTCTTTCCAAACTCAGAAAGGGTGATCGGGGGGGGGGGGGATGTATGGCCCCTGGGACATGCTACTAGAACCATAGGATTTTAGCTTAAGACATGTGGCTGAAATGTACACACTGAAACATCCACACACACAGTCATACACAATCAACCTCAGATAACACAGATAAATAGAACTGGGTCCAGTCCAGTGATATAATGGTAAATTTTGCCACGTCTGCTTGACCCCATAGACATGCCCCACAGTTCTTACTACTCAAAAAGTCATGAGGTTGTAATCCATCAAACCATTGATCCATTATGCCACTAGTGCTAAGAAGGCCAACAGTAAGACTACCCTCTAACAGGTTGTTTTGGCCTTACCCCAAAAGCCAGAACTATTACTGTAATTCAGATAAAAGAAATATAAGTAATGTGTTAAACTCAAACTAATGCAAGTTGGAAATGCCTTTACATGTATCGTGAGAAAATCTGGAGTGGCAAGAAATAATCTTACAAAAATAATCCTTATAGCAGATAATTGAGTTAATATATTATTTTAGGAACATCAATAAGATAAAACTTGAGTCCACATTTAACTACAAAATAAGTTGAAGTTGTTTATGATAAGTATTAATTTTACAACATAGAAATGGGTCTTAGGAAGGATCTGTGTTTAAATATATACCAGAAACTAGACATTAGAAAACATGTACTGTACCAGTATATATATTGTAATATTGTGCTATTTTTTTCTTTTTGAAACAGTGTCATTTACTTTTTAAAAAATAAATAAATGGGTGGGGGGGGGAGTAAACTCAAACTGAGTTAACTACAGAATCGTACAAACTCCTGGCATCTCCCTGTTCTTTGCAGTTCAGTCCCCACAAATCTTAAATAAACTGTTTTTCCATATATTTCTTATTTACAGTATTAACTCCCTGATAAACTAGGCAACATCTTGCTATTATCAAAAAAGAGAAAGAATTCCATCTCAGAACAGTAGCTTCATGTATATGAATTATTATGAATGGCAGTCCTGTACACAGTGGATCTATTCTTCTCCTATTTGAATATGTTCGTTGATGAGCCAAAATGGCGTCATCAAACAATGGAAGCAAGTGAGCTTCACTAATACTCCCTAGGAAATTATTCAGACAACTCCTCGCTCCATTTAGAGGAGAGTGAGAGAGTGAAAGAAGATGAAAAGACAGTTTCTTTTCCATTTATCCCTGAATTCCTGCATCACATTTGTTATTGGTTCAATTCATAGTTTGCTGAGAAACATCTTGGTGGGATATATATATATATATATATATATATGGCTAGCCATTAAATTTATGTAAGATTTTTCTCTCTTATAATCACTTTTAAATTCATGGCAGTACACAGGGTTTTCCCAGTGTAATGTACTGAACGTAAACACCAAACTTGAATGACATCAATATATTTTGTAACTGATACTTTTTAACTGGAGTTTGAAACATCTGGAATTGAAAAATGCATATTTCGATATTCCATTGCATGTTCTTTATCTTCATGATATCAAAGCAGTGAATAGTCAAAAATATTTTTTCTTAAGTCTGAAATACAGGCAAGGTTGGCGAACCTGTGATCATCCAGATGCTGTTGCAGTGTTGTTACAAGGTATAACCCAAAGGCACCAGATCCCATCTGATCTTGGAAGCTAAGCAGAGTCAGCCCTGGATACTACTTGGACAGAAGACTGCTAATGAATATCAGGTGATGCTGCACTGCTAGCAGAATCACCTCTGTGTTTTCCTTGCCTAAGAAAACCCTATAAAATCCATGAGGTTGCCATAAGCTGACAGGTGACTTGAAAGCACTATACACTGCACACAAATATGAGTAGAATCTCCACTCTATCAATAGAACTTATAAAAGTGTTGACTTGCCAAGTTTCCATCAATTGATTGAGTCTACCGTAGCTAATTTAGGTCTTGGTAGGCATGAAAAATTGCTGAGCATACAGATGATTCCTGTCCTGGCGACAGACCAGCACTGTGGTGTTCCCAGCACAACCACATTTGGTTGTATCAGTTTAGCTGGTATGACCCAGATATCTCAAAATGTTGCATTCCAAAACAATAGCATCTTCTTCATGAGAACTTTGTTATTTTTTTTTAAAAAAATAGTTCTTTGATTACCCATTCATTTCTTGGAAAATTAGTAATGAACCATCTTTGCTCTTTTCTCCATTTTTTTATTGTTGGACTGAGAAACAGTTGACTAACATTAATTATTAGTTCTCTGAAGTGCTTCACTCTAGGGAACTAAAAAAAAAGGACAAAAAAATCATGAGGCACTATGAACTGATTGCACAAGCCATCCCCCAGTTTAACACAGATACACTCTCTTTTGAGACCAGATATTATAAACCACTGCCTTTTATTCTTTCTTTTATTTTCTTCTCTCTCTCTCTCTCTCTCTTTCTTTTTTTTAGTCTTTTGGCTGATTAAAAAGATGCTTTACTGGAAAATGGCTCTGTATGCGTGCTCATGTGCATTAGAATGCAGTCATCTCCACAACCATCCTTTAACTACCAGGAGATTATCACATGGGAGGAAAGTGTCCTTCTCCCCACTCTTAAATTTTGATGTTATTAGTGCAATCAGGGGAAGATTATCACACTTCCACGTGCTTCTTCCATTCTTCTCCTGTCCATAAACAGTAATGGGTCATTTGGTATTAACAGAAACTCACGTTAATACCCAGTGACAGATCTATTACTGTTTACAGATGGCAGAAGAACAGGATAAGCAAGTGAGATGTGATAATCTCCCCCCCCCCCCCGATTGCAACAATACCACAAATTAAGCAAGAAAGAGGGATGCTTTCCTTTCCTGTGTGATAATCTCTATCAATATAGGACCCATTTCTCAATATATTTTCATTTCAGCTAACCTATAGCAAGTACAAACTGATCCCCTCTAAATACTCTTAAACTTTAAAAGAAGAAATCTATTCTGGTCTTTTCAACCACAACTTTTTTAGTGCATCTCAAGATGTAGACTGAAATCCAGAAAAGTGCATGCTAACATAAATCTGTCTTAAAAGTGCTGCAAGATTCCTTCCCCTGCTTCTTTTTTATGCTAAAATAGACTGAGGGGCTCGACAGACAAAAAGCGGTTCCTATTTGCACCCTTGAAAGGGTGCCATAGCCATGTTGCCACAGCTATACAGCACTCCTTCAGGGCTGCGTTGTATGAACACAATGTCAGAGGAGCGCCATTAAGCCATGTGCCATGTGGAGAGGCATGTGGCATTATGGCGCCCTGGGGGTAGAGTATAGGCATGTGCCATCTGGATGTGATGCCCCAACTCCGCTCCCAAGCCGGCCTTAATGGCCGGTCTGAAGAGGGCCTAACACAAAAATCTTTCTGAAAAAACACATTCTTGCTTTAGATGTTGGTCAAAGATATACTGTGGGGCAGGAAATGAATACACAAGGGCAGTCCCAGGTCTCCTACCCCCTGAGTCAGGAGATAAATTACTGCTCTCCCTATATACATAGAATGGTACCTCTCCCCACTGTCTACACCAGAGCAAAAGCATGTGGTAGCATTGATATCTACCTCCTCCTAAGCCCTAGACATAAGAAGAAGAGATGGCATCACATGACCCCTTCCAGAGAATGAAGGGACAACAGAAGCAGACATGCCAACTTCCTTCTAAGGGGTTATTCGCACAATGAAAATAATCCAGGATAAATTTGGGATGAATCTTTGTTGTTCACACGCATCCCAAATGCACTCAATTAAGTTTTTTTGGCTGTCAAAAAAACCCACTTACTCTGGAATAATAGATATTGGACTTTTCCCTGAGTTTTTAGAAAAGATTTGCATTGTTGGCTGTGTGAACAATGATGTGAATAGACCTGAATAGACTCAGGATAAAACTCTCCATGCCTTTAATGGGTTTCAAATGCATTCACATCATCAATAGCCCATGTGATCAAGAAAATGCTGCCCATTCCCCAGCATGAAAGCCACCGCTGGAGAGGAAAGAGAGAGGAAAAGTGGGGAGAGGAAAAGGGATGCTGACCATCCCACTCTATCTGCCTAAGGGGTGCTGGTGGGTGCAGGGACGAGGGAAGGGTACCTACACATGTGAGCAACAGAACTCACAGAGATGTGGAGCGATGCACTTCTCAGAAAGATGCCATTCCATGATGTGAATAAGAAACTTGGAATGTGCGAGTGAGTTTATTCACATTGTTCCAGTAAAAAAATGATGTTAGTATCTAGAAATGCTCACTACTACTACTACTACTACTACTCTTCTTCTTCTTCTTCTTCTTCTTCTTCTTCTTCTTCTTCTTCTTCTTCTTCTTTATATCCCACTCTTTTCTTGGAACTGGGACTCAGAGCAGCTCACAAAATTAAAAGAATATTACAGTTAAAACATAGAAAAATGATTCATTAAAACAGAATTAAATTGTTTCAATATTCAAATACATTACTTATTAAAAGAATAAAAATACACTCATCCCTCCACATTTGCTGGGGTTAGGGGCACAGGAACCCCATGAATGTGGAAAAAATGGCAAATAAAAAAAACAACACTATTTTTTAACTAAGAGAACACCTCTGTAGCAATCTTTAGGTCCTCCAGTGGAACTCTGTGGTCAACATCTGCTAGACATTGACCATAGAATTGTGCTGGAGAAGCTACAAATGCCTAGTGGAGTATTCTCTCTAGGAATCTCTAGGTTCTTCAGTGTGACTTTTGGTTAAAGTTGACTATAGTGTTGTGCTGGAGGACCTAGATATTCCTAGAGAGAACATATTAATGAAATGCATGAATAATCACATTCACAAAAGTCAATGCTTACAATGTGGAGGGATGAGTGTACAGTTAAAAAGATAAAAATTTTAAAACTTTTGAAATAATATAACATCCTAAACCAGTCTTTTAAGAACATTCAAGGCTGCCTGCATAAAAAGATTTTAACCTGCTGGCAGAAGGCCAATAAGGAGGGGGCCATTCTGGACTCCATGGGCAGGCAGTTCTTTCATGCCACAGAAGGAGAAAGAGGAGGACATGGTGGCATTAACCTCACCCTCAGTAGCACACAGAGGAGGATAAGGATAAGATGATAACACACACACACACACACACACACACATTTAGCTGCATCCACACTGCAGAAATAATCCCGTTTGATACCTACTACCATGACGTCTCCTAGGACTAGGCAGCTATCCATACTGGGTAAAAAAAAAAAGTTGTTGTTTCTTTTGTTCTGAATACTCAGAAGACACCTGAGATACACAGGAGCATATTTGTAAGGTGGAAGAAGAAATTTTTTAAAAAAAAACTGTAAGGGGTTTATGGTCAGTGACTTCCTCAGATGTACATAAAGCTGAGGGCAGGAGAGCCACAAAATATTGAAGGTGCCCATTGTGGGGACAAAATAAAGACACACTGCAATTTTGTGGTCATGTTTTGCCAAGATTTGCTAGTTTACTTTGCTAGTTTCCTTGGAGACTGTCTCTAAATGCAAAAAGATGGATAATATAAACAGGTTTTTTTTAAAAAAGAAGAACATATGGAGGAAATAGGCCTGGTTGTTCACCTAATGGTTTATAGCACCTAGATGCAGGGATTAGAATGAGGGGGAAAGTGTTAAATGAGATAAAGTACTCTCTTTCCATAAAGCACGATAAATTTTCAGGTGGGAAGAACTTCTTTCCTTCTCTTCTTCAGAAATTAGAATCCTTTAGGATCCACCACCACAATAGACTAACTAGGGCTGATAGGAGGGGAGAAGCTGGTAGAAGTTATTGGGGTCCAGTATCCAGAAGGGGACCCAAAGTCTGGCTCATTTGCCTATGTTGTTATCTTTTTAACAGGGTCATTATTTGCCAATTATTTTTGAAAACACTGAATTTCAAAGACAATAATAGGATATAGAAATGTTGAAATCCTGTGTAAAGATTTTTAGCTAGTCTTACAGGGATTGAAAGCTGCCATGGGGCAGGCCAGGAAAGAAAGGTGGCCTCCTCATAATAATAATAATAATAAAATTTATTTTTATACCGCCCTTCCAGAGATCAGGGCGGTGTACAAGATTAAAACAACGAGTTACAACCAAGGTAAAATAAAACAAAATACAATAATACAATAAAACATTAAAAGATTATCCCTTATATAAAGGGCGGCGACAATGGGGAAGCGGGTGATTGGCAGGCACTTTACATAAAACGGTCCGATCAGGGATATGCCAGCCTGAATAAATAGGTCTTCATATCTTTCTTGAATTGGCTGAGGGTGGGGGACAAGCGGAGCTCGGAAGGTAATGAGTTCCAGAGGCGAGGGGCGGAGATAGAGAACGCCCTCCTTGTTGTGTTCACTAATCTTGCCTCTGGAACTCTCAATAAACATTGTCCGGTTGATCTAAGTGTGCGGGGCGGATTATATGGGGAGAGACGGTCCTTAAGGTACTCTGGGCCTAGGCCATATAGGGCTTTATAGGTGATAACCAGCACTTTGTACTGAGCCCGGAAGCGGATCGGCAGCCAATGAAGGTCTTTCAGAATAGGTGTTATATGGGCGGTCATGGGAGCACCAGTGACCACCCGGGCTGCCATATTTTGTATTAATTGCAGCTTCCGAGTGTGATACAAAGGCTGCCCCATGTAGAGCGCGTTACAGAAATCCAACCGAGAGGTTACCAGAGCGTGTACTACGGTTTCAAGATCCCCCTGGCCCAGGTAGGGGCGCAGCTGGCGTATCAGCCGAAGCTGATAACAGGTGCTCCTGACTGTCGCATCCACCTGAGAAGTTAGATGGAGCGACGAGTCAAGGAGCACCCCCAGACTGCGTACAGTGTCCTTAACGGGGAGCGTGACCCCGTCCAGGACAGGTGGAACCACCTCCATACCCGGACCCGGGGAACCTATCACGAGTACTTCCGTTTTCTCTGGATTCAGGCTGAGTCTATTTTCCCTCATCCAGTCCTGATAACACCGCGCCCCATGCCTCCGGATGATCTCTCCCAGCGGTTTCATGTAAATGTTGAAGAGCATGGGGGATAGAATAGCTCCTTGAGGGACCCCAGATTTAAGGGCCCTCTTGTCGGAGCAGACGTCCCCCAGCTGCACCATCTGGAACCTCCCAGAGAGGTAGGACCGGAACCACTGGAGCGCAGTGCCCCCGATTCCCACCTCTGCCAGGCGTTCCAGAAGGATACCATGGTCGATGGTATCGAAGAAGGATACCATGGCCTGACTATGGGACCAAAGAGGGAAATGTCCTCTTGCTTCCAGTTGATCCAGGTGACAGGCTGCTCCAGGCACAGGGGACCTGCCCATGTTTTTTTCCAACCCACTGCACCAACCAGCAGCCTCGGTTCCCAACCCTATCTGCCAGAGTTTTCACCTGCCTGCCTTCTTTGCTAAGATCACTGAGACCATAGCCACTAGAAGGTCCAATTTAAGGAATGAGGGAGCAGGAGAAGAGCCCCTTCCTCAGCTCCCTCCCCTTCATGCATAGCTGGGAGCCCTTCTTTTACTCAGTCCAAAACCAGCAACATGTTCCAGAGATGCTTACCCAGGCTGCCTGCAGTCACCCACCACCAGACCCTATCCATCACATGGATCTGCTGCTGAACAAGTGAGGAGGGCACCCTCAAAAATGTATCAGTGGGGCTCAATCCCACTCTCTGCAGCCCTTCAACTGACCTCCCAGATTGAACGCTTCCAGCTGATTCTGATAACCAAGTTTGCAAAGCTCTTGTAGCCAAACCAATGTAGCAGCAAGAGCTTCTTAAGTGGGAGAACTATGAATTGTTCAGTCTTCTGTGTAGCCCCCAAGTCTCTGTTCTTGCCTAGGAGCATGACCTTCTGAATTGGTACCTACCTTTGGAGCTTTGATCTTTTGATCTGTGATGACTAATCTCCACCTTATCTGTCATGATACCTGTTTCATCTGGCCCTGTGTGCATCATCTGCCTGATCCAATGAATGGTTTCCAGGTTGTATAAAACCATGTTTATTGCATATTAGAACTTTTTTTTTTTTTTTTTGGACTTCCATGCTGACTGGAGCATTCTGTAACTACTCCGGTTTATTATTCTTCTGATCCTCATCCACCCACATTGGAATTGGCCCAGAAGAGTTAGACCTGGGTAATGAAGAAGAGAAGCTGATGAACATGTCACTACCTGTCTCAAACAAGAGTTAAAGCGTTTATTTTGTGGAGTGGGAGCTGTTTACTCCCTTTTCTTTCCTTCTTCACATAGTAGGTGGTACAGATAACATTTAAGAGGGAGTAAGATTCCATGCAAGGTGCAAGGGGGAAAACTGATTAGAATGGTCCAAAGAAAGTGTTTGTTGGCTGATGCCAGATAGAGCAAGGAATATTCGGAGGTGGTTTCTTTGGCAACTGATTGGTCACCTAAAAAGGGCTGTGAATTAGGCTTAAATAGGGATTTTTCAAAGGAGAAGATCTGAGTAGAATCAGAGCACAAAACAAGATGTACAAATTATTAGGCTTTGGGGAAAATCCCCAGTTTACTGGGAGATTCCTCTTACCTGTTGTTTCCCACTGATATCAGGTTGAGGCATTTTATAAGGAAATCCCCATGAATTCTCCCTTGCCTGTTATAATCTAATAAATATTTTTATGACCTTATAAATCATCAAGTACATGTTCCAGAATCTTCCTTGATCTGTTACTAGCTGCTTATATATGAATGTATTGCATTCCCATGAATGCAGCTTAGCATATTAGCATATTTGGAGCCTATAACATTGTTAGGAAAAGGTAGATCAGGGATAAGAAACTTATAGCTGTATTGATGTTGTTAGACTTGCCAGAACACCTGATGGATAGGGATGATGGAGGGCTACAGGTCCCCCTCCCCAGTGTTGGTAAGAATCATCATCATCATCATCATCATCATCATCATCATCTTTTATTTATATCGTGCCTACTCCAACTAGGACTAAGAAGAAGCTTAGACAGTAGGTTCGACCACAGCAGCAATTCATTGTGACACATTTTCATAACTGCACTAAGGACTTAATCATACAAACCTTGAAATGCAGATTATTTATTTTTATCCCACCTCTCCCTATGGATCGAGGTGGGTTACAGTAAAAAGAAATAAAAATACATAGCACAACAAATCATCAGTTACATAATCTCCAGTCCTCCACCAACATCAAAATAAAACAATCAATACAAATTTTGTGATTAAAAATAATTATAAAACAATTAAAAATGGGTGGATGGAGTAGAACAAATAGGGATAGATGGGGCTATCTTTTAATGGCTTAAAGCTTGTTAAATGAAACTGTTAACTTTTGTTTTTTAGGAGAGGGACTGATCATATTATGCCACTACTCGCCTGCTGTTATTGGTTTTAATAGTTTATTTAATAGAGTTATTTTAATAATAATAATATGTTTAATTCTTTTTTAATGGGGGTATGATATATTGTGTTGTGTATCAGATGTTTTTATACTGTAAGCCGCTCTGATTATCTTATGATAGAAGAGAGGGATATAAATAAACATATTATTATTATTATTATTATTATTATTATCATACATCTTGCTTCAGACTCCAGTGCCAGTTTTAGCAACGTTTCCCCTAACAATGGCTCCAGAAAGTAAAGGCTTTTCCTTTTTTTTAAACTGATAAGAACAGATACTACACTTGATCTTAGCCAAAAGGCCGAGAAGCGATAAGGCTTTTCCTTTTTTTAATGTAAGTTGATTGACCTGTAGCCCAGCCAATCCTCCTCATTGCAACATGCTTGCTATTTCTATGCTTTACAATAAATTATGTGGAAATAATCAGGCAGACTGCAGTCAGATTTCAATTTCACCTACCTTCAGCAAACTGCAGCTTGTCTGAGGATTGTTTGGTGTACTGAGCACTTGTGTGGCCCACCTTACCTGTCACTGGTTAGCCATGGTCTTTTTTATTTTTTTAAGTCCCAGTCACTGTTGCCAAGTGAGCAGAAAGAAGCTCCCTTGGGGCATGGATTGTCAGATCATGTTATTCCCAATCTGGCAACTTCCATACAAACTCTGTGGTTAGAAGTGTGAATAAAAAGATCCAGCCCTCCCGCCTGAAAGATTAGTCAGCCTCTGTTTATTTACGCAGCATTATACAGGCCTTGTTTCATACTTAAATTCATAGGAACAACAACATATATTCAAAACGGATGCCAGCTGGTTCACATAAGCATCCAACGTCCTTCCCACTTGGTGTGGATTGAAAGGAATGGAAACATCTTTCCTACATAGAATCGCAACCCACCCAGAAGTTGCAAATTCCTCAGCTTTTCATAGATTTGTGTTTTATTTGTTTCACCCCTTCCTTCTTTCCTTTCTTTCTTCTTTCCTTGAAGGAATGCATTTTAGCAGAAATCCTGTTTAGCAGAAAAAGTGCTTGCTTTTTTCTCTCCTCCTCAAATATATTTTGCCTGATCTAAAAAGAGTGATATTGCTGCCCTTTTATACACTGGTTTTGCTGAGATAAAAGGAAGTGCCCATAAACAGACCCTTTGGTAGTCCCCTGTGATGGAACCCCCATCCAGGCGGACTCCATGGTTCAAACCCTTGGGTTCTTCTCAGACATCTTGCCTTTTTACCTTCAGAGTCCCACCTTGTACCTCAGGCCTCAAGGAGACCACTATGCTCTGTGTTGATCAGTCTGTTCACCGTGGTAAAGTGTGACCAATTCTTAAATTAAAAAAGTCAGACACAGTTGTAGAAATTAAAGCCAGTGAAGATTTACTATGTAACAAGTATACATAGCCTTTCTTTTTTTAAATAAAATTGTATTTCAAGTATTTGCTGTACAGGTTTTCTATTCATAAAAGAAATAAAGAAGAAACTGCCTTACAACTTGTCACCAAAAGAGTAAATGGTTAAAAGGCCTTCTTAGTCCTTATTCCCCTCTTCTCAGAGTCTAGATATTTTTTCCATTTTTCCTCATAAGATTGAGCAGTGTTATCATTGTTAGACATGGAAATCATGTCAAGAATAGCCACTTCATGTACTTTGAGTATCCATTCATTCATTGATGGGATGATGTTAGTTTTCCATTGCTTAGCAAAAGAAAGGTGTGCTGCTGTAATCAAATAAAGCAAGACACTTGTTTCTTCCTGAGTCAAGTTATCTTGTATTACCTCCTTAATGTTTGGGAGAAACAATTCTGGATCTAATGGGATGTTCTTTCCAAGTACCAAAGTTACCCTATTATGAACCTGTTTCCAAAACTGTCTTGTTTTAGCACATCACCACCACAAGTAGTAAAGGGATCCACCTGGTTTTTTACACTTCCAGCATGTTGGTTTACCTTGTTTAGTTATTTTAGCCAACCTGGATGGAGTCAGATACCACCTAAAGAATAATTTGTAATAATTTTCCTTAGGTTGTTACAATTAGTAAATCATATTTCTTTTCCAAACAATTTTCGCAACTTGACAGAGGGACAGGTCTGCCTATATTTTGGGACCATTTTATCATATTTGTTTTAATTGTTTCATCTATCGTTTCCATATACAACAAAAGTTTATATTTTTAAAAAAATTAGTTTTACTTTGTTGCCTGTAACTATTTTATCAAATTCTAATTCTTTGTTTTCAATACCATCCTTGGCTATATCTCTCTTCCAATTATACACAGCCTTCCTGAGAGAGCCAATGTAGAAGCTCATGACATGGAAACCCACTGTGACCTTGGGCATGTCACACTCTATCAGCTTCAGAGGATGGCAATGGCAAACTCTCTCTGAAGAAACTTGCCAACATTTCCCATGATAAGGTTGCCTTAGGGTCACCCTAAGTCAGAAACAACTTGAAGGCACACAACAAACAACAGCCTCCCTGAACTTTTTCCACATTCATGGTTCCCAAAATTCTGCCCATAACTTAACAATTCCTCATCTCCTACCCAATCTTCACTCTAGCTTCATCTATACTGCAAAGATAATCCAGGTTGACACCACTGTCTCAATGCTATGGAATTCTGGGAATTGTAGTTTTGTGAAACATTTAGCCTTCTCTGTTAGAGAGCTCTGGTGCCACAATAAACTACAGGATCCCATAGGAATGAGCCATGGAAATTAAAATGGTATCAAACCAGATTACTTCCACAGTGTGAATGCAGCCTCTGG
The DNA here is from genome assembly GCA_034509955.1 of Urosaurus nigricauda. Taxonomy (NCBI): domain Eukaryota; kingdom Metazoa; phylum Chordata; class Lepidosauria; order Squamata; family Phrynosomatidae; genus Urosaurus; species Urosaurus nigricauda. The sequence continues at coordinate 80,657,007 of JAOEGL010000004.1, forward strand.
GGTTTATCAATCAGCATTTTAAACAGGCTCCAGGTTCCCAGGCTGGAGCCAGGATGCGGGATGCAGGTGGGGATTATTGCACACTAAATCACTGTCAAACTGCCAGCTGCCATCAGCCCGGGTCCCAGCAGGGTGCCATCCACACTCTGCCAGCACTTTTTAGAAGCCAGAAAGCTTTCTTCTAAAAAGTGCTGGCAGAGCATGGCTGGGACCTGGGCTGATGGCAGCCGGTGATTCAGCGGCGATTTAGTGTGTGATAATCCCTGCCTCCCAGCTCCAGCCTGGGAGGCTGGAGCTGGTTTTAAATGGTGAGTGATAAGCTCCTCTGTCTCCTTGAGATTTTTGGATTTCAGATCTCAGAATTCCTGACTATTGGCCAAGTTGGCTGGGGCTTCTGAGAGTTGAAGTCCAACAACTTGGAGGACCAAAGTTTGGGAATCACTGCAATGTTCTCCTCATAGCCTTGCTTCCATGGCATTGTATGAATGGCGACTGGCTGCATCTACCCAGACTTTCCCATCTCATCACTTCACAAACACACTTCTGCACAGTGGGCACCCTGTTCTGCCACCCACCAACTCCCTTTTTCCTTTGTTACCTTTTCCGCTGGCCGAAGTTTATCCACTAGCAGCAAGTAAGTCTTTAGGAAGCCACCCACCATTTCCCACACAGTGCACTTGAGTTATTTCACTTCTGGTACCCAGATTCAGGCACCAAGACAAACCCACAGATGGAACAGCTTCAGAACTATTGCATGCTGCTGGAGAGCATAGGCTCCAAAGGAATATAGGCCTGAGAGTCAGCAACAATATTGAGAGTTATACCATTATTTCTTCTTGGTTTTCTAAAATTATAAACTCATAGGGAAATATTAGTTCTTTTCCTGACATGGAGCCAAGTATTCTGTTTCATTGGAAGTGATATTGTCATGTTCAATGCCATGGAATGTTGATGTGTAGGACAGGTTTTCAGTTTACTCAGAGCTTAGGAAAGTTACTTTTTAGGACTAAAACTCCCAGAATTTATCAGCCCAGATGGCCAGTAATTTTGCCCAAGTTCTGGATCTATAATCTTATGCCATAATTATCTAACTAAACTCATGTTGCCACAAGCTGTGTTTCTGCTTAGAAATCCATGTGGTTGTACAAGTATCCTTACAGAAGCCATAATATTGATACTAAATTCTGTATAGAAATCAGGCTATTGGCACTACTCATCAAAGCTAATTAAGAAAGTTATTTCTGGAGATATGACTTTCTCAAAAGGGGAATGAAAACTGTTTCTCTTTGCCCCAGAAATCAGTTTGGTAACTAGAATAGTTTTAGGTTTAGAAAGGTTCTAGAAAACTGCCTTCTTTACTTCACAAACTTTATAAGCTTTCCTTGCATCATATAAGTTGCAACTGAATTTAGCATAAATCAATTTATACTGAAAGCATCTGTGTATTAGATCAATTGGGCTGGCAATATGGAATTAACTGGTGATATATACAAGAATTATATCAGCTTGGCGCCAATTTATTTTATCCCTACAGTCTTATAATGTATCCTTATAAACGTTGTTAGTGCCATCTATTTTCTAAACAGCAATGCTGTTTTTTTTATCTATATTTTCCCCATCTCTATATTGTTGTTGTTTCTGTGTGTTCCCCATCTCAATTGACAAATGAACAGATGTCCCTAAAGTGGTATTTTTGAAGTGTTTTTTTCTTCAGTATTTGATATGCTGGTCAATTTAACTTGGGCTGTATTATGATATAGAGTAAGTACTAGGTAAATGTTTACCTAGCTTTGCCGCAGCATCTTACCACATTATTCTCCATGGAGACAGTAGGTCAACTTTGGTGTTTTGCCACCTGAAATTATCGCTTCCACTGTTTTTTCCCTCTTCTGTATTACATGACAATGATTTTGTTTTGCTCCAGTTCTCTTCTTTATTTTACAACTTGTACTTGTTAGAGTGAGAGAAGGTAGTTTAAAGTATTATATTTCTATTATTTATATCAACATGAGAGGAAAACCAGAAGTCTCTGTGCTTAATCTGACTGCTTCCAGAATTAGAGGGAAAGGACTTGCTGCTGTTAGCTCTGATCACATGAAACTGAGTATAAAAGAAGGAATTTTAATTCTGCTCAATTTCCATCATCCCCATTTTTAATTTAACACTCTTGGAGCTACACAGCTCATTTGGAGCTTCTTTCACACCCTACCTTCCTTGATGGAGGTACAGGTAAGGACAACTGTAGGGTTGCCAGGTCATACACTATTCCAGATCAGGAGAATCCAGAGCCAAAACTTGAGATGAAAGGTTGACCCTTTGTGATGTTACAGGAAGCAGGCTCTGGTAAAGTTACAAGGGGAAATCCGGGACTTCACTAAGCAGTGTACGCCATTCAAATTAAACACACACACACACACACCAATCTTAACAACTCCCAAATGAGCCATGCGACTCAAGCTCAGTTGGGGATTCATCTGAACCTCATTCTTCCCTACTGGGGGAGAGATGCCATGAAGCCAGATCCCAGCTGTGAACCAACAAAGAGCCAATGATGTCAGGAATGGGAACACTCACCTCAACATCATCTGGCTTGTGGAGGGCTCTGGCATGGATCTGCACCTCCCAATAAAGGTTCCCCAACCTAGGCTGCACTTTGGCCTGAGAGACCCCAAAGCTGAGTAGTTCTCACAAAGCCTGGGATGAAATTGTATTTAATAGTATTTTCAGAGCTTGAAAATGTTACCTTGGGGGCTATAACTTCCATAATTACCTTGTCAGCATGGCTTGGACTCTTGGAGTTATAGTCTAGGTGGATGAATGCCTTTTCCAATCTTTGGGCCCAAACAGACAGGCCAAATTAAAGCTGCATCAGGTCACTTTGGAGATATGCTACTTAAAAGACGCATGCAACCTAAGAGGCCAGAAGCCACACCAAAGTTATGCTCCAGTCCTAAGGACTGGAGTGCGCCTTTGATACAGCTTCTGGCCTCTTAGGATGCATGCATCATTTAAACAGCACACCTCCAAGGTGATCTAAAGCGGCTTTATTTTGGCCTGTCTGTTCAGGCCCTAAGGGGCGAAGCCTTCTCTGAGAGAGCCGGGTTGAGGCCACAGCAACAATATGCCACAGCCCTAATGCAGCTTTTTGCTGGCCACAAAAGAAGTCAGCTCCCCCCCCCTCCCCAATGTGGCTTTATGGTGCTCCAGTGGCATGCACCATTTAAAAACTGTACTTCTGGAGTGCCATGAAGCCAACTGCCAGGTAGGCAGCTGGGTAGTTTCTGAGTGGCATCAGGGCATGCAGTGTCTAAACGTCATGCCCCCCCAAGCCACCGAGAAGCCTGTTTTACCAGGCCATCTGTTTCAGCTGTAAGGTACCCAATCTTGTCCTTGATTTAGGGGGAAAGATGTGCAAAAACAAGAAAGAAGTGCATAGTCTTACAACATATTTAGTTAGATGGATCCTAAAGGCAAAAGTCTTTATTTCATTTCCTGCCACAAACACAAATAGCAGAAAAACACACATCTGTTTGTACTGCATGGAAAGAGAGACATGGAATTTAAATCTTAATTTGTATCATTCTTGCACACAAGAGTGAATACATTCTAAACTTTCCTCTGATTATGATGTCTTTTGTGCATTATCACTCCTTTTTAAAAATAATATCAATACTTTCTGTAAACATTTTGCGAAAGGATTTTGTGTGCAGAAATACTGAATTTTGCAAAACAGTACCTTGGGTTGTATGGGGGAAAATCCTTTGCATTTTTTTAAAGTCCTTCCTTACTTACTTCCTGATGGAATATTTTGAGAAACTTTTTCTTGTTGAAGATAAGAAAATATGCAAAAATAATTTATCACCTTAGGGGGCACTAGAATATCCCTCCCTTTCCTTCTGGACTATTCAGGGAGGGCAGAAAAAGATATTATTCTGCCCTCCTTGCCATACATCCACACCTCCCTGCTCCACCCTTTGAAAACCAATAATTTCTAATCTCACTCTTCAGTTATTTCCATCATTGTAACTCACTTCCATGAGTAACCATCTATGTTGTTTCTATATAGAGAAGGGAGGTATCACACTTTGAGTGTTGGTCTGTGACTCTGGTGAACAGGATTCAGTCCCTGCTTGGCCATGGAAACCCACACCAGGTGAGCTTCAGCAAATCACACTGTCTCAGAAGAATGAAAGAGCAAACTGCCCTCTAAACAAATCTGGTCATGAAAATCCTGTGGTCAGAAAATGACTTGAAGGCACACCACCACCACCACCACCACAACAACAGAGATATTGTAAATATTATGTAAGGAACAGAATATAGATTGTTGGGGTGTGCTCTCAGACAGATGGCCCTTCAGTACTGATAGAATTGTGCTTGCTTTGTAGAGACTTGAGTGCTTGATATGTTGTCCTTTTTAAAGGCATATCTGAGTGGCAGCTGCCTTTTTGTTTGCTGTGGAAAGAAAGTGGGCTTGAAGGTAAGACAATGAGGACATATATGTAACTACTGCTGAAGAATAAGTCATTTCTGGCTGACCTTAAAAATACCATCTTTCCCAGATTCAAAGAATTTGGGCCACTTTGATAACAATGTCAACACCTCATCCAAGGCCAGCTGCTTAGAGACCAGAAAGACATTGGCAGACAACTTGTGAAGAAAATCTTGTAGGTAGGTAACTCTTTGCTAATTTTCTTCTCAGAGGCAGCAATGAGTAATTTTAGCAGTTTTCTTCTCACTGGGAGAAAATCTCTCCCCACCCCCAAAAAACCCACAACAACCACAACCCCTTCATAGTTTTCCAAGACTCTTTTGCAGTTCAGGACTTATTCTGCACAAACTTTGCAAGTGGTAATTTTGTGCAGAAAATGTTCCAGGTGTATTATTCCTCCACAGAAATACTATTTTCTGTACAGAAAGTGCCACTTTTCAAAAAGAAAATGGTCTGTGCAGGTGGTCTGTAAAAAACCTTGGTGAAGCACAAAAAATGCAAATGCTGTGCAGTATAGGTTCTGAACTGTATCAATTGTTGTCCGCCCAGGATTCCCCTTGTCAGGGTTTCCCAACACTGAAGAAACATGTTTTTCATTCTTTTTTGGGGGGAAGGATATTTGTTAAATATTCTTTCCCTCCTCAGATTCTTGGCACGTCACCCTTTGGAAAGAGTCTGGGAATTATTTTAATTTATCCAAGGTCTGCATTTAAGTAACTGTTGCAGCCCCTTCTGGGCTTCCCACACTGGCCAGAATCCCTGCCAGACCCAGAAGGCAGCCATTTCCCACCAGTGGCCTCTCATGGTGTTGGGCTTCTGACGCTACTCAGCAGCCCCTTCTGGGTCTGGTTGAGTACTCCCCAGCAATGCCACCAGACCCGGAAGGCAGCCCTTTTCCACCAGAAATCATTTGTGAAAATGGGCTGCTGCTTCTGCCCAATAGGGTGGAGGAAAAATAGGAAGTCACAATAAATATATGATGCGCCTAGGGACCTCTAGAACATCATATATACATATTGAGTTTCCCTTATGTAAAATGCCTGGGACCAGAAATGTCTTGGATTTGGAAGTTTTTTGGATTTTGGAATACCTGTATTTGTATATACAGATATAATAAGATAGATATCTTGGCGATGGAATTCAAGTCTAAACACAAATTTGTTTTTGTTTCTTGCTCACCTTATACACATAGCCTGAAGGTAATTTTATACAATAATTTTAATAACTTTGTGCATGAAACAAGGTTTGTGCACTGTGTACCATCAGAAAACAAAAATGTCACTATCTCAGCCACTCACAAAGTTTTGGCTTTTGCAAAATTTCAGATTTCAGAATTCTGGATAGAAAATAACCAACCTATATTAGCAATTAGTGCGTATAGACATACAAAGATTGCTAACTGTTGCAAATATATATTTCCCACTTATTCCAGGTACTAATTCAGATTAGTGAGCTGGTATTTTGGATTGATTGATTTATTGTTTCCTTATGGAAAATATTGTAAGGAATTAAACATAATGTGTGAAATGTTTCTTTCAAAGGGCCTCTTTATGAGGTGGTACATGAAAGCCTACAAAGTATTCCAGGGTTTGTCAATGTATAGCTCTTCACAAGGTTTACAAGTGATTATTACCTCCCACAGTATTTCTTGGATGTTTTAGGGTTGTTGTTTTTTTCTGGGAAATGGTATTTTTCTTTCCTTTCCTCATGGCATGGAGTATCTTCACAGCTCAGCAGTCTCCTTCTTTTCCTCCCAACATTTTGAGCCAAAAGCAATCAAGGAGTTATGCTTGTCTTGCATTTGGCACCACAAAATAGAATTTAGTTTGAAATCTGGTTCAAGGATGAGGGATTTGGGCTAGGATAAAACACTTGTTCTAAGTGGAGTTATGTCCTGTGATGACAAATTACAAAAGATCTGCTAGGAAATGAATTAAACAGGACAATGTAGATTTTATTTTTAAAATTTTCCAGGGCATGTGAAAATCTTGGTGCTATGCTATATATAATCACCAGGAGGGAAAGATGGAATACTGTGTGGAGAGCTATATCATTAGCACTTTGTAAAATATGGATATTGCCTAAAAATACATTCTTTGTAGATGCAGAACCAGACATAAGTTGACATGGACCACCAAGCAGAAGAAAACATAATAATTCCTGCTTATATTAGGTTTCTTAGTGAGGTCCTGAGTTGTCGCCATTGCCTCAGTCAGTTATATATCCACACCAGCCTGTATCTGAGCATTCAGTGATGGATACAGACTCATATGTCTCTTCCATGGATTTAACTCTCTCTCTCTGAAATCATCACCACATTTCAACTCTTACATTTTCTTCATTTTTAAAACTATGCTGGAAATAAAATAGGTTTAGTACAAACTACCGGACCATTCCCCTAACCACAGAAAACTGAATTAATTTGGTATTAAGACTGAAATATGTCGGGTGGTAAGTCCTAGTCTGAGTGACTTGCAACTCAAGTCTTGCAAATATATGAGTAGTATAGGGAACTATTGGTAGAAGTACTTAGAGCAATAGCAATAGCAAGTATATTTCTATATCACTTATTAGTGAACTTGTGAACCTAAGAGGTTTACAGTCAGTAAGCCAATTGTCCTGAAGAAGTTGGGTACTCATTTTACTGACCTACAAAAGGATGGCAGGCAGAGTGGACCTTGGAGCCCTGCCTTGGATTGTATTTATAACTTTGTGGCTGCAGTACTGGCATTTCACCACTGTGCCACCAGGGCTACTTTCCAGTTTTAAATTCAAATACTGCTCCTGCAGTCTCTGACTTCTCAGCCTACAAGGCAAGGGGGGTTCTGGCAATGGCTCCCAAAATAATTCTCTAGTGTTCTACACCATACATGGCTCCATCCTGTGGAATCCTGGGATTTGAGGTTTGGGGAGGCATTATGCCTGGTGTGTCAGAGAATACTAGTGCCTCACCAAATTACAAATCCCAGGATTCTGTAGGATAGATGTGTGGAGGTTAAACTGGTATCTAACTGGTTTATTTCTGCAGTGTGGCTATACCCTCCGTCACACTGAGTAGATGTCAGAGCAGCCCTAAAGCCAAAGTAGTAGAGGAATAGTGTGTCTGTAAAGCATAAAATATAAAGGTAATATAAAGTGTCCAGCATATATACCTCTGTGTGTAATGAGAAGAACATAGATATTGACTATTTCCAGGCAAAAAGGCAGCCTAACATAAACTAAATGATGAGCTTGAAAGAGAAACATAAACATTGAATTGACTTACAATGAACCCAGAAAAGGTACAGCATTCAAGGGTTACTGGCAGATGCAATCTGATGGAAGGCAGCCAAGAACTAGCTACCACCAGGAGCTGTCATGGAGGAAAATCACTAAAATCTTTAGCTGGATAGGAGGAAAATATAGTTTACATAATCAGAGGCCACTAAAGATCTCTGAGCTGTCTGGATAGGGTATTGACTGGAAATGATATAAAACTAGCCCAAAAGAGGCAGATGGCAGACTGACTACAAATGTTCACCTCCCACGTACAAAGACAGCTGTTTCCTAACAGCTTTGCTGTTCCTAATTGATAAGACTCTGACTATGCTGGTAGACAATTACCTCTGCTATGAAATGGCCTAGATATCATTCTTGGCTGGAATGCTGTTGGGGTTTTATGAATGCATAACCAGGAGTTACACATTTGTAACTATATGGCATTCATTACCCTTGATTGCAGTTTAGGGGACATGTAGGGACCATATTAGTCCCCCAATTCCCACTTACCAGGAAGCAGCCACTGCAATCAATGGAATTCCATTGGTGTGAAAGTAGTGCAAAAGTAAAGCTGTTCTTATTGGTTTGCACTATTATTTTTTAATCACCCTGTGTATATGATGTTGTTGTGCATATAACAATGCCTGTGGATTACTCACAGATTTTAAGTTCCTTTTTGCATTATGTATAGAGATGCTTGCTAGGGGAAAATAGAAGGTATAAAATTTCATCCCTTATGAAGTGATGTACTTGTAATGTAATGTAAAGAATGTAACATGTATAGACACCAAGAAAGTCTATGTTCCTCCCTAAGGGGAGTTTATATTTGTATATGTACAACTGCGTATAATAAAATAGCCTGATCACTCTCTAGAGAGATAACCTGAGCTTTCAAGACTTAAGAGTGCTTAAGGGGAGCAATTCCCCTTGCTCTGGAGATCACCTGTGTGATGGAGCTTAGGAACATGAGTTGATGCTACCTGTTTGGATTTTGCCATGGTTCATAAATTGGAAGTCCATGTGACCATGTATTGATAATATTGATGTCCAAACAGATGCTGATTAGCTGACAAATGGCACAGAGCTGTCAACCCCTCCATCAGTCTGTCCGTACCAATAAAAACAACAAAAGAAGTAAAAATTTCTTGCCCTTTCAAGACACACAGAATCTGCTACTGAAGTGGTCATTTCACTCTGCTGGCCCTGGATTTAGAAATCCAGCATTCAAAAAATTTAATTTTCATTTATATCCCATCACTGGAACTACATTTTTTAAATAAATAAATAAATAAATAAATCTGGAGTTAGAGGTTCAGCTTTAAATATATATATATATATATACACACACACACACACACACACACCTCTCATTTATATCCCATGGTTGGAACTCCATTATAAAAAACAAAAATGCTTTCTTTACAAATCTATACATGACTATCCAAATTCTGTGACAGCAGCTAAATTCTGCACTCTGTGTTGAAATGAAAATTGAGTTCTTCTGAATGAATCCAGTAGTAAACTGAGAGCCACATTAAGACATGCTGGGGCCCTAGGCCACTTGTGTAAGCTATCTGATATGGGGAGCCCCCTATGTGACGGGGACTTGTGTCTTATTGTGCCCAATGGCTACAGTTGTTTCTTTTTTCCCTAGAAGCTCTCTGGAGAAATGCAGCAGATGGCTCAGGGACTGGCAGCAGACCACAGACCACCACTCTGGGTAGCACTGCCCTAGGATATGTCACGTTTAAGAGACCCCATAGCATTTGTTCCCTAAACAGTACATTGTAATATACATTTTGTTCTTCTGTACAGTATGAGCAATTTATAATCTGACACCCTAAACTGTTAAACTGCTTAGTTTATACCTAAATCCATCACTATATCCTGGAAATCACAGTTGCTTGAATATTTATTTTGCTAGGGAAGAAAAATAATTTGTAATTCTCTCCCCTCTATGATCTCGACAGCTTCTCAGATGTCTGCATAGTGGTGTAACTGTGGGGGAGAGGAGCAAAATGACAGCATTGCCCCTCCAAACAAGAATTCTGCCTCCATGAAATTTTCCTTCAAACTCCAAATTTCTAGCACTGCAGAGGGTGAAACATCGAAACCTCTTATTTTTTGTTGTGTTCACATTCCTTTGGTAACTTTGCTTGCCCCTTTTCTTTGGATGCCAAATCTATTTGTAAATATTCAATTGAAGTTTTAGATTACTGCAGTGCTAAAATTTGAGAACTGAAGGAAAATTTCATTGGAGGGAAGAAGTCATATTGAGGGGGCAATGCCCTCATTTCCCCCCACCCCATAGCCATTGACATCCTGTGTCAACAACAAGTGCCTTTTCAGCTACATCTTTATAACCATTATTACTAGAAATTTGCTTTTACAAAATGAAAATTGGTATTCTCAGGCAACTGAATCTCACTGTACCATCCTCTGCATTCTTGTAAATTCCACGAACACTGACCTAAAATGTATTAAAGAGAAATATGAGGTGAGGGGAATCTACTTTACATGTCGCAGATAAGACTGAAGATGGTAGGAAAGTAGGTTGCCAGTCATCAATAAAAGTGTTTTTTTTTCTCCCATAATATTTTAGAAAATACTAAGAAATTTTCCACAGAAAGGTGAGTGGTTACTTAAATGCCAACCCCTTATATTTTTATAGTTGGCCTTCTTCTAGCACCTTCCAGTCTTTGTATGCTGCCTCAGCACAGAGGAGGTTTTTGTATGGCACCACACACAGTAAGACTGAATGAATGGCACAAGAGTTTAGGTTTCCTGTTTTGGATTGGAAACTGCAACATGATGAATGAGAGAAAAATATTAACTCACTGCCATGCTGAGATTTCCACCATGCAGTACATTGCAATACATCTTGCACTGGAACCTGAGATTTTTGGCATTGGTTAAACAGGCTGTGTGGTAAGGTGTTGCAGTTGGAAAAAAAAGTGATAAATGCCATTTCAAAATGCCAGTTCTTTACTTCAGATTTGTAACAGAAAAGAAGGGAAGGCTCAGTTTCTTGAGTCCCTGTGATCACATTATTCAAAATATTAATTAACACAATAATTAAGCAACCAAGTCATGATCAAGGTGATTACATTTCCCAAAACCATGCTGGCAAGATGCACCTTTTTGTAGTGCCTCTTAAAATATCTCTGCAATTTAATATTTTTCAAAGCTTACTTTGATATTTTTTCATTCCTGGCATGTCATCAATCCCAACAACACTAGAGAGCATGACCATACACCTAAAGCTTTTTATAGCAATACACTTTCACTCCTAATATATTAGGGGAGAGACATCCCTCCCCATCCCTTACAGTTTAACCAATGCTGCCAGCTATTGAACAAGCAACAAACATATTTGGGTCAATTGCCTTAAGAGACAGACAAGCCCCCTGGTAGGGGTAAAACAGGCTAGATTTGTATTACTGACAACATTTAACAACATTTGGTATATGAAGGTGAAGAGCTTAAACCCCCAAAACCCAGCTCTGGTCCAGCTTTTCCACATGTCCTCAAATCAAGCTGGATCATCCTGTATCCAGGCTTGAACCTGACCCAAATTCCATATGATTGTGGGAGTGGTTTCCTGCCCCCCCCCCCCAAACATTTGCCTAGATCTGGGAGGTGGGCCATCCATAACAAATCCCCCCTCCCCATACCCATATTACCACCCACATTTATATGAAGCATTATCCTCTCTCCCCTTTATAATCATCAGTTGTGACAAAAAAATCAGCAAGACTAAACCAAAAATTAAGCAAAAAGTGAGTTTTTAATTTTATTTATTTTAAGTATTTCTGCACTGCCCAGCCAACAAGGGCTCCTGAGGCCATGCACAAATAAAAAACAATTAAAACAAGACAAAGATAAAGACATTTTAAATACATTAAAATACTCTTTAAAAACTCCAAAAAGCATCCTAAAAGCAATCCTAGAATCCAGTTTTGAAAGTGTTAAAACAGCAATGAATGCCATTTGAAACAGCATTGGATTGGCTGCTTGCTGGAGCTCAAAAGGGATGGGGCCAGCTTAATTTCCTTGGGTAGGGAGTTCCACAGTCCAGGCACTGCTACAGAGAAAGTCCTGTTACACGTACCCACCAACCTAACTTCATGAAGTGTTGTGACATGCAACAGAGCTGCCTCTGAAGAGCTCTAATTTCTGGCAGGCTTATATGGGAAGTGGAAGTCTTTCAGATACCTTGATTGAAATCTCACCACTCAAATCTTGTTAAAGATTCTATATAACTACCACAAGATCATGTAAACCCCATTGGTCAAGGTGAACAACCTGTTCAGTTCAAGGCAGGTGCTGGCTGGAGGCTTGCTGCAAAAAATGGGGGGTCCGTTAGCTGGTTGTGCTGGGAGTGGACATTCTCAGGTTGCCAGGTCAGGAGTCCCTGGGGATCACAGGGCTGAAAACTGAGGGCAAGCCCCTTCTGATTTCATAGGGGGCAAGACACAGTGATGATACAGGGTATCTGGTGGTGCCTTTAAGCATGATGCATTAAGCCTCAACCCAGAACATGTTGTTTAATTGTTTTTTAAGCAACTGTCGAATCTAACAAATGAAAAAAAAATCTGGTTTGAAAGTAAAGTTTTCTTAGTTCTTTATGGAACAAACAAAATTTCTGGTTGGAAATAAATTGATTTTGTTGTTGTTGGTTGTTGTTGTTGTTCTGTTTCTAACACCTTTGTAAGCACTACAAAGAAAATGTTGGAATTATAGTCCAACTAAAGAATCTCTGCAAGCAAAAATAATGTTTTCCAACCTCTTGCTCCCATTAACTAACTCTCCTCACAGTCTGATTATGGTATTATGTCTCATGCCCAATATGATGGTGGTGCTAGAAGAAATGATAATAATTTTACAGCTTTTAAATGGTGAAAATAAACCATTTCTCAGTGATGATCCCAAGGTTTCCTTTAGGAAAAGGGGAAGACGTTTACTCAGGAGATTGTCAGGGGATGAGGAGGAAAAACAGAGAGAAAGAGAATGAGAAAGGGAAAGGAACATAAGATCAAGAATTAGAAGTGAAAAGAATGAAATGCCTAAGCAGAGCTGAAGAAGAAAAATATTTGTGCTTTTTGGGAACAATGGCATAACCCACATACTCCTGAGACTGAGAATAAAATTGTAGTGTAGCTTCATCCATTTTTAACTATGGGCCTTTACAGATCACCCAAAAGGGGTGGTCTGTAGGTGCCCCTTTGAGCAGCGGATTGGGGCCAGGGCAGCCTAACCAGGTGCCCCAGAAGCCCCAATCTGCCGCTTTTCCAGGCCGCAGAAAAGGGGCAAAATGCCCCTTCTCCGCGGCCTGTAAAGGGCTGTCCTTGGGGCTTCATGCCCCAAGGACAGCCTGACCAGTGGAGGCAGTGCAGCAATCTGATTGCCATGGGAACAAAGCGCTTTTTGAAAAGGAGCTCTGTTTCAGAGTTCCTTTCAGTGCCATAGGAAGGGCGTCCTAGGAGCCCTCCTGTGGCACGATGCCGTCAGGCACGTGCCATGCCGTGTAAATGCGGTGCACGCCATGATGTCATGGCGGCATGCACATATGGATGGCATGCTGTAAAAATGGCGCCATCCATAATGCACTAGGGCTGGGGAGTGTGTGGTTGCTGTGCGCTCCCCAGCTCTAATCACGCCATGGGGTCAGAACTTTTGGGCTGTCTATACCGCGCCTGATTGAGCTGAGGGAAAACAGGCTGAGAAAGTTGAACATAATTAAAAGCTACAAAGCAATAATCCTATAATACCAGACTCCTCCAAATTCTGAAACAGCTCAATATTACTCCATGCTGACCACTCCTGCTCTGCCTGCTCTGCCGTGGAATTGGCTGCAGTTTCAAACACTTTAAATGGGGGACAAATGGCCAGATTGACATCTTTGAATGTCCAGAGTTCCTGAATCATTCAAGGATCAGCAATTTCCTATGAATGCAAACTTTCCATTCATAGGAAATTGCTGCTCCCCAAACAATTCAGGGACTCTGCAGGAGAGTCGACATTTCCTTGATGTTTAAGAAGCATGTCAGGTTTTCACACATGCACTTCCTAAACATTTTAGCAGTTCATTTCCTCAATGTTTTAGCAGCATTTTACCAGCGCTTAAGTGCTGGTCTGAAAATCTTCTCAGTCCCAGACCTGGGTATGTTAGCATGGGAGGATTCCTCTGGCAGGACCATTATGACTGATATTGCCTCAGATGTAGGGCAATACAGGATCAGGACAAGAGGAGGCACCTCTTTATGGCTGTCCTTTCTGCCTGAATTTGTTTTTGAAGTACCATGGCAAAGTGTGAGTTTATAAAGTTGTAAACAAGCACAATTTTGTGACATTGCATAACAGCATTCATGATCATGGGACAAATCTATTAATCTTAGCTTCCAACTTCCTAACTTTGTGAATTGTGAGACATCATGTGACTGCTACAATTTAAACTTGCAGGAGTTTTGTTTTTTTTAAAAATATGTATAATAATAATAATAATAATAATATTTATTTATTTCTAGTCCGCCCCTCTGAACAAGCAATCGGGGTGGATTACAACAAGGATTAAAACAATATCAAGCAAAATATCCCATCCTTTCCCTTACCACCACCCCCCTTTTAAAAAGAGATTAAATCACAATTGAATTAAAACAGTAGCTAGCTAAAATAGTAATAAAAACAAGATTAGAGAAAAATGGATCCAGCCAAGGTTATGTAGAAATAGAAACAGAGAAGGAAGGCTGGAAGAAAAAGCCACTCTAAAGCCTAGATTTGGAGCCGAGGGATGTTTACATTCTCTGGGAAGGCCTGCCGGAAGAGGTTTTTAAAAGCCTTCTAAAGATGAAATAAGATGCATCTCATCCGGCAGGTCATTCCACAACCTGGGGGCAACAGCTGAAAAGGCCCTCTGGGAGGTCTGCACCAACCTGGTCTTCATGGGTTGCAGCAAGTTCCTCCCAGAGGACCGAAGTGTGCGGGGGGGGGGGGGTTCATATGGGAAGAGGCAGTCCCTTAGATAAGATGGACCCAAGCCATGTAGGGCTTTAAAGGTTAAAACCAATACCTTGTACTGTGCCCGGAAACTGGTCGGCAGCCAGTGGAGAGCTTTAAGCACAGGAGTGATGTGCTCTCTCCTAGATGTTCCAGTGAGAAGTCTGGCTGCCATATTTTGGACCAGTTGTAGTTTCTGGGTTAGGCACAAGGGTAGCTCCATGTAGAGTGTGTTACAGTAGTCCAAACATGAGGTTACCAGTGTGTGTATCACAGTTTCCAGATCCCTCATCTCCAGGAAAGGGCGCAGCTGGCGTATCAGCCGAAGCTGATAGCAGGCGCTCCTAACCGTCGGATTCACCTGACTTGTCATGTGAAGCGACGGGTCAAGGAGTACCCCCAGACTGCGAACAGATCATATATTATATTTGTATCATATATTATATTTGTTTGTTCAAAAATTATTGTAGCTAAAAATGGAAGAAGTTTAAAAAATATTGCGTATAGATCATTAAGTCATGACAAAGCAATGCAAAGACTGCAAAGTTAAATGATGGAAGGTAACATACAAAAAGTGATGCAAAAACAAATGCAAAATGTGAACTTATTTTACCAGTTTTGAAAGCAAAAGCACAGTACAAATACAGAAGTACAAATCCATAACTATTTTAACATAAGTTTTAGTATTTATCCATTTAAAGACAGAAGTCTCCTGGTTATTGCTTCATTTATAAGATTTAGATGAAAATCCATGAAAAATTTGGCCTACGCTTAAGATTTGATTTTATAAAACTCATTTCTTGGTGTGTGTGTGTGCGCGCACACTAGTCACAAGGAAAAATGGACCACATGTTGAACATGAGAAAGTCCAAGCCAGGCAGAGCCCATTCCTTCCAAAGTTTTGTAAATATTTCTTTTAGTCTTAATTAAAGACTGCTTCAAGCTATTTCCATTGACAGGCAGATGCTTTCTTCATCAGCTTGCTTCTCTTTCTTTCATGCATTTTAACAGCCTCAGTGTGAACCCCACCCCATTAATTTTACAGAAGCTGACTAAGACAAAAAGAAGAAAGGGAATCCTTCCCATCTGGACATGGTCATGTTCATATCTGGCACCATGTACAAAGATGCTGAGGAAGTATAAAATGGTAACCATAACCATTTGGTATCTCATACTTGCCAAACCACTTCTAGATGGTGGTATGAACATCACCACCTCAAAGTCAGAAGGGAATACAAATAGATCAAATGGGTTCTTTGTGTCCATGACCATTTTGCAATTTTGTAACATTTTAACTAATTCTGCATTGATTTTTATTCACATGACACAACTTTGTTTTCACATTTTATATGTCATGTTTTCCTAGTACATGTTAACCCAGTAACTTTCAGTCATTGCTTAATACAAACCAGTAAAACTTCCATCCAAATCTGTGTAGCAAGAATTTACAAGTCATTTCTCACCCCTCTTCTCTTCTTTTATTGAAACTGATGGCCACTTTTAAAAACTGCCTAAGAAATTACTTCATAATGTTAGTATTTGTCTCTGGTAGTCTTGAATATTAAACCATGTCTGAAGTCTTTCCCCTTCTGCTTCTAGTAAATATACTCAATTAACACAAGTACAAGATGATATCACAGTTTAGGGAAATGCCCTTGGGTTTTGTTTGTTTTTTTTTAAAAAAACTTCCTTGAATTTGTAATGGGTGAGTAAAATTTTCTACAAAATATGGCTTGGTTGCATGCCTTGACATGATGGGTCAGCAAGTTTGTTTCCTGTCTTTTACTATTCACAACCTGAGGATTTTACTAATGTAAGGTCCCACAGAGCTAGTTATGAAATGATCCATTTATTTATTTTTAGTGATTCAAGTATTTTATGGAATTAATCCTGAAAGAAATTAGATGATGGTCAAAACAGTGCACAGTAAAGAATTACCAAGATATGCTACGCAGTCAAAAATACTGAGTACAAATTCCAGCTAATCCAGCCAAAGTTAAGTAGAAACTCTATAGCTATGCCTCAAATAATGAAGTAGATATGTTCTTGGGCATATGTTCTTCTGTATTTGTTTAACAGAAAATTAGATATCAGCGGCAGAAATAATATGGAAAAAATAGGCCTCAAAAAAGAAGAGCAATTAATATATTTAATTGTATTGTTTTTTAATATTGTGAAGCCGCTCTGAGTTCCAGTTTTGGGGAAAGAGCAGGATACAATCATCATCATCATCATCATCATCATCATCATCATCATCTTTCAGCAAACCTTTTTATCCAAAACAATAATATGCACATGTGAAACAAAACAATGAGGCCATGTGAGCCTTCCTTAACTAAGCCTTCCAAAACATTTTGAACCATCTAGAGAACACTTAAAGGCTTCTTCCAACATGGAGCACAGGATGATTTTCTTTATTATCAACTTTTGCTTCTTTAATGATAACCATTTTGGTGGCTGAACTTGGAGATACTGGCTACTATCCTGTTGTGTTGAGAAATCTTCATAAATGGACTTACATCTGTGGGAATTAGAATTGCACACTTGTGAAATGTTCCTATCCAGTAGAAGGCTCTTGTTGTGTTACTATGTAGCAGAGCAAGAAAAGTGCCTGATGCGCATTGGTGCCCAGTGTAAAACAGGATCAATCTTCATTGGTCCTAGTGCACACTGGGTACTCTTGCCAATGTCCTGATGCACATCTTTGCAATTCAGTAACCGGTTTTCTTAATCCTTCTGCTACTTAGCTAGGTACATGCAAAGTTGCATTAGATAACTTCCCAGGTCCTTCAGTCTTTGGGAGTCCCAGTCTACCCATAGATAGGCGCAGCAATACACACTGGAGAGCAGTCCCTTTCCTTAAGCACACCAGGAGACACTCTTTCCAAGGTTCCATAATCCCCGCATCCCTGAGAAATGCCTCTACATGGTCTAGAACTTACTTACTGGTGAGCAGCAAAGCTTCCAGGAGATAGTGATGTAGCAAGATAGAATTTTACAAGCCATTATGCCATATTTCCTTCATAGCTGTGCTGGCTAGGTGAGCCTTCCTGGTTTATTTCCATTTGCCTATAAAAGGCAAAAGTTTCCTTTTGAGTCTCTCTCTCTATCTCTCTCTCTCTGTGTGTCATACACACACACACACACACACACACACAGTTACTTCCTAGGCAGATAAATCACCCATATCTTTGCTATGCACACTTTTAAGTACTAAGAGAGCTCAAGGCAGCCTATAAAAGTTTTGTTTTCCCTGTAGAGAGTTTGCTGGAAGCACATAGCATTTTTTTTTCCTTTAGAAAGGATGCAAAGGGACACACTGAGTGAGTGGAAATTATTACAGCATCTGGTACTAGTTGTAGTGTTGGTATCTATAATGTATCCACCTCTGCATTTCTAAGAGGGCTATCCAGGACTGATAAATAACTGATATTCCCAAAGTCTGCTCAGGTTGTTTTATTCTCTCTCCTTGCTACATTCCCCAGACTAGGCCCAGAGCCCTTTTATACTGCAAAATTAAAGCACTGTGATTCCACTTTAATTGCTATGCTGCCTTCATATGAAATCCTGGAGATTGTTGTTTGATAAGACACAAGAACTCTTTGGTTGAGAATTCTAATGGCCTCTTTCTAAACTACAAGTTCCTGGATTCCATACGCTGTTTTCATGTTAGTTAAACTGGAATCATAATGCTATAATTATGTCGTGCAAAAGCACCCTTCCCCACCTGTGTATGAGACATTTCCTCCACTGAGAATTTTTCATTTACCTGAATTGCACCTCAAAGACTGAACCTGGAAATCAGCACAATTTGGGGTCAGAGATGTATACATGTTCAGATTTAGAAGGCATTCCATGAAAGAAAGAAATGTCTTTGACATTGTGTGTCCACTTGGAAAATGTCCCCAAAACTGTGTTCATATCTAAAAGAGACACAAATATGCTTCAGTCAACAGGGAATTGTGCTCACCAATGCGTTTGTCCCTTGAAAAAATGTACACAAAAATGTATCCATATTTTTTCTATAAAAGAATCTGTACCAAACCAGCAGATAAAGGAAGTTCCTGGAAATGGAGCTGAGAGATCTGCCCATTCCTAATATTTATAATCCAGACACAACAGATAAGTCAGAAATCAAGTTGTCATGGGATCCTAGATGTCTAGAATCCCACTACAAGATTCACTGACAGGCTGTTCACACCACCTGTGGGTGGAGTCAAGCATTATGTCCAGATAATGCATGCCCCTACTCCGCCTCCCAGGGTGCCATGATGCCATGCATTGCTTCACATGGCACGTGGCATCATGGTGCTCCTCCAGTGCTGTGTCCATATGATACAGTGCTGAAGGACCACTGTATAGCCATGGCAAGGCGGATATGGCACCCTTTCCAAGGTGCACAAAGAAACCACTTTTTGCTGCTCCTTTTTACACCTTGGAAAGGCCAGATTGGGGCTGCAGCATGTAGTTGCCACAGCCCCAATCCATCTGAAGAAGGGGCAGCTGAATGTTCAGCCCCTGAATGTTCAAAATGAGGCCTATCTATTCAGAAGTTTTTAAAAAAATACAATAGAGTTTAAAGTGTTGGGAATGTAACAATGCTAGGCCTTTAATCATATCTTACTGAAAGTATCAATGATAAGATTAAGAAGTTTTCAGTCCCCAGAGTCTCCTCGTCTCTTGTCTATTTTAACCTCTATGAAAAGTAATCGGATACATATAAGGATATGTCCACCTTCTCTTCCTCCCCCCCTCCCCCACATCTACTAAAAGTGAAACTAGGGCTGGTGCCAGTCCACACTGTAGAATTATTGAAGTCTGACACTGCTTTAGCTGTCATGAATCCATCCTGTGGAATCCTGGGATTTGTAGTTGTGGCACCAGAGCTCTCTAACAGAGAAGGCTAAATATCTCACAAAACTACAAATCACCAAATTCCATAGCATTGAGCTATACAGACTAAGACTAGGGTGATCTGTTACAATACCATTGCAGAACATTGTGCTACAAGCAATTACCCTTTCCCAGAAAAAAATTGTCCATATATCCTTACAGACTATAAAGTCAGGATTCCATTAATTTCTTGCCCTGCTAGTAGTTTGGTTTATTGCATGCAGCCTATGTCCAGATCAGTTACTAGAAATTTATGAGCTTTATCTCTTTAAAATTTTTAAGAAATAACTTTTAAGAGCTAAACTAGGCACTTTCCATACAGTTAAAGTGGTGTCAAACTGCATTCATTCTGCAGTGTAGATGTGGAGTAGATGTAGCTTAGCTTAGTTCAGTGTTAGGAAACCTCAGTATGGCTGCATCTACATTGCAGAAATAATCTAGGTGGACACTGCTTTAATCGATAAAAAAAAGAACCAAGAAAAGGAAACCAGACTAAGAATTTTAAAGCATATTCTTACCTAAAAGTCTACCTCCTACAAAGTTTTGTTTGTTTGTTTTAGAAATAATGTGGAGAGGAGGGTAATATAAGAACATGAGCTGTCTTAAATATTTTATTCATCATTCTAAAAAAAAATAAAATCCCATAATCCATTTTTCAATTGGCGTGGGGGGGGAATAAAAAAAAAAAAACCACTGTTTTTCCCCCCAAATGTTTCTACTTTTCCCCCATGTCCTCACTTGTCTAATTGGAACATGCATTCTCTTGTCTATAAAAATGTGGTAGAATCAGCCAGATGAAATTAATCTCTTTTTCTTCCATATGAAGTGGCTTTGCCTTTTGACCTGCTTCTTCAGCCTTGATGCCATTGAGACTGAAGAATTCTACTGGCACTCAGTCAGTTTTCAATCTTGCATTAACTTCTCTTTCCTCCCAAGTGAACTGGTGTGCAGATAACATCAGCCTGGCAATGTTATCTCCTCTCTAACTATATTTGATAAAGTGAGGTGTGTTCAAAGGCTGGACAGACAGCTTCCATTGAACACCTCTGTCATGCCTAGTTCCCAATCTATCTTGGCCTGGATGGAAGTATAGGAATCTGCTAGGGATCCTATTCCCCATGTTCTTTCACTAAGAGATCACATATTCCATTTATGGGCAGATTCAAACTTTGCCCTGTTTTCTTGGGGAGTCACTACTCTAAATGTACTTTCTTGTAGTCCAAAGATATGCTTGGAACAGTTACTCAGACAAAAGCACGGGAGGCTGACATCCCTAAAATCAAATAATCTCTACACTTGCATTCCATATGTGCATTTATGCATACTTGCATCTCCATGTTGTTCGGCTTGAAAACAAACGTGTCTTTTTTAAGTGTGGAAATGTATAAAAAGATGTGTGTCTATTTATGTAAGGATGTGTATGAATGGGTGTGTAAAGAATACATGGATGAGAAATAATGGGTTGCCCCACAAACCTTCACTTTGCCATCATCTGCAACTGGTGTGTGGTCCCTAGATTAGTCACAAGGGAAGACAGTCCTCAGGTTCAAAAAAACAATGCTTATACAAAAATGCTCATCTGTCATGGTGTAAATGTGAATTCCTTTCTGCTTTCACATTTTTATTTAGAAACGTCTGATGCCTAAGTTGAGGAAAACATTGGAACACTTTATACTATAATCTCATATACTTTTCAAGATGAGATATGATTGTTCATGCCTCAGTGCTAAGAGTTCAAATGGATGTTCACTCTGCTGTTCTAACTCAACCATTTCAAAATGGAAATGGACACTGATCCAGGCCATTTACCATGTACTGTTTCACACCATCCAGTTATCTTCTCAAGGAAAGTGTTGCTTTCCTTCTGAGTCAGAAAGAAGCCTGTGGGAGCTTTGGGTGATCTTGATTTGTTTGTGTGAGTTCACAGCTCAGGACACTTCTCTCCCCCCCCCCTTCCCAACACACACACACCACACACTATTGTAAATTGGGAAAGTGCCAAGTTTTCATTAAATCTCTTATAAACTCAGAGCTCCTGCAATGCTCCATATGGCAAGGAAGCCATCTGCAATTCGTATAGTCTTGCTCCAACAAAACGACAACAGTGTGAAAAACTCTTTTCTCTGGCTGGCAGTGAACTGTAAAAGTAATGTTAGTAATAGCTTCTGCAGGCTCAGGAATGACATAATTGACATTGGCTTATGTTGCGAGTATTAGCTGCAAACTCTTGCCAAAAGTTCTGGATTGGTTAATATCTTCATGTAAAAGCTGAGACCATAATGGTCAAGGGCCTTCTTAAGAGTCAGCTTTCCACTGGAACATTGGGGTTTCTCTCCTGCTTTAGAAGGATGGTATCATAATTGCTCCCCACGACGCAATTCTCTTTCACTAGAGGAGCCCATTTGCTCAGCCCATGAGCTGAGCTTGTATTTCTAATTGTTTCAAAACCTTCATGCATGAACTGACTCTCAATCATATCTGTAGCAACACGACCCAGTGTCTGCTATTTAACACAGAGTTGTAGCAAAGAGACTGGGCTGCCAGCCATGTGCACATATGTTTCTTGGAAGTCTGATATTTTCATTTTCCTTCAGATGACCTGAACTGTGAAGTGCATCCATTTACAGTATCCGGAGTTTTCCAGAAAGTGTTGTTTTCACCCTCACCCCATCTTTTCCTTCATTCACTCCCCCATGCAGAAGTCAGCAGTTGCTTTTATTTAATTATTTTTAAATGAAGAAAAGAGTCTGATTTCTTCTTTTTATAGGTGTATGTGCATGAAGGAATCCTTTTCCATTCCCTTTGAATCTGAAAGTCTCAGGTCCTTCCCCATCTCCCAGAAATCATTTTTCTCTCCAGCAGGGTTGGACTAAAACTCTCATCATACTCTTTCACATGGGAAAATGTCCCTCAATCCCAAATGAAGGGAAAAGTGAGGCCAATTCGAAATTTAGCATTATAACATTAGTGATCACACACAAAGACTTATACAGCAGCCCCTGCGAAGATAATCCAGGGCGAGTTCACAGGAAATCCTCATATCATTTCCTTCCCCATGCTTTCCAGACTTCGAATTAATAATCTTGTGCATGCGCAGAGAACGCAAAGGTGTGTCCCGACCTCTGTACATTTCTGGGTGAACCCACCTGCTTCCTTCCTGTCCATTGTTTCGTGTTATTGCATTATTGTTTGTTTGCGTTATTTCATCTATTCGGATTTTGTCTGATCTCAAAATTATCCTTTTCTCTCTATTCACTTACAATGACAGAGTGGGATGCTTCACTGGAAAGGAGGATGATCCATTCTGAGGCAATGCAGGAGCAACATGCCATGCAGATCACCCATTTTAGAGCCTTGCTCTGCCCCCCACCCTGAGTTGTGAATGCACATGCTACACACAGAGAGACACACAAAAGTATTACAAATAAAAAGCAGGCAGGCACACTGAACAGTCACATCAATGGAAATAAATATTTGCACATGACTGTCATGTTTTCAGTCCTCCACAGTTGAATACCTGTAAATGTATAAATGTATATATGAATGCATGTATCTATAAATGTAAGTGCATATATGAATGCATATACTGTATATATACACCTATAAAGATGTATGTATTTATATGTGTGTGTGTGTATACATGCATACACACACACACACGCACACACATATATATTACTTTAACCTTCCAATTTAGCCCTGTGTGAAAGAGTCCATCATCTCCAACCAGCATAGGCATTGGGTTTATGTTGTCTGAAATTAGTGGAAATTGCATGTCAGCGGATGCAGCCAGATGCAGCCAGCTTGAGAAAGGGTGTTCTAGAGAATTCCTTCCAGAGCAGTTTAAAGATCTCAATGGAACTGTGCAGCATTCAAAGGCTGGAGCAAATGTTTAGAAAAACAACACCTAAGACCCACAAGGTTTCCTTTCCCACCTCACCCAGTCTACTGTTTTTATAGATAGGCTGAGCTGAAATGCAGAAGCATTTCATAGTTTGTTTAGATAAGTAAGTGGCAAAACAAATTGGACCTGTTCCTAAAGGCTTCATACAAGTTGTGTGCCTTTCTTTCTTTTTGCCCAGATGTCACTGGGAATTTTTCCAAAGAAATAAGAGCGTAAGAGCAAGTGTGATTTTGGAGTAAAGTCTGAAAGATTTCCATTTATGGGAAGGCTCACATATTGCCTTGAACAGTCATTCCACCAACTGTTCTGTAATACTGTTAACTATCCCGAGTCTCTCATAGGACTAGAATTCCCAGGATCCCCTTGGAAGAAGTGATGATACCTGGAACTAATTTATATGTATGACTAACCTCAGTCTGTGGTGCATAGCAATCTGAGGACATTACTGCATGCACCTTTTCAACCACAAATACCCTGTGAAAGAAACGGCTTTGGAATTACTCTTTGCATTATGCCACCTCCAACCCATAGCTGTCCTGTCCCCCACTCATCCTTTTCCATTCATGGGGGAAACCCATGAATTACCCAATCTCACAAGTCCCCAAGTGTGAAATGTCACTCCCAGTGCAATTGTGTGATTGTCAGACACACCATATCAGTGTCCCCCTTCCCTTTGCTATTCCAAAGTACCCTGATAACCTTTATTATTCTTTGCTATTTATTTTCTTCCTTTTTTTCTTTTCAATTCTTAAGACATCAATCCGGACAGCAGAGCTTGGAACTGCACTTAAAAAGGTGAGAACACCTCCCCCTCCCCCCCCCCCCCAAAAAAAACACTAAAGCCATTCTAGGGCATAAGGCAGGAAAGCAGGGTTAAGGGAACAGTCAGAAAAAGAGCATGATGGAGCAGAAGCCCCTGCTGCATACCAGAAAGGTGTGGTGATGGCTGCCCGGAAAGTGGTATCTTCCCATTTTATTTTTATTTGCATGACTGCAGCAAGGACAAGGCTTGTGCAGAAGAGTCCTGAGTGATATGTGCTAACATGTCTGGATTGTTTCCCTTCCTCAAAGATTGTAGAATGGTTGAGTCCCTTGAGTCATTTGGATGTTTCTTACATCCCTTCCACCATGTTTTGGCACACATAAGAAGGAACATTTAATGTGTTGGAGGACAACCTGAGAAATATCATATTCAGAACCCAAACTGGATTTGCTTTTGCTGATATAATTTGATGCTGACAACAACAGAGTTATTTAAACCATTTTTTAATCTATTAAATCAAGGAGAGCACAGCTCTGAGTTTTCAAGAGCTGAGGCGGGCTATTGATGACCAGGGCTGTTGGAGGTCTGTCAGTCATAGGACTGCCATAAGTCAAACACAACTTAATGGCAAACAACAGAAAAGCTCTGACAGTCCTTGGTTGAGCTGCTTTTATATCACCAAGTGGAGGGGCACTTAGAAACGTAGTTAACATTGCATTTCTTAAGATACTAAAGTCTCAAATGATCTCTGTCTTCCACTGGCTGAATGACTCAAAAAGAATAATAAATAATAATAATAATAAACTTTATTTTTATACCGCCCTTCCAGCGATCAGGGCAGTGTACAACATATACAGTACAAAGTTAAAAACAAACCAACAAATGCAATACATAATTAAAAACAATCACAAGATAAAACAATGTTATTAAGCAGCAATCTAGCAGTGGTGGCGATGTGATGGTATATCAGATGTCTGCCGGCCAGCACGCAATACGGGGGGGGGGGGGGGGGAAGGTCACAATGAGGGAGGAGGATATTAGGGGTACGCTTGTTCAAACAAATAAGTCTTCAACCCCTTTTAAAACACATTAAGGGAGGCGGCCAGGCAGAGCTCGACGGGCAGCGAGTTCCAGAGGCTGGGGGCCGAGATGGAGAAGGCTCTCTTCGTGGTAGTTGATAATTTAGCCACTGGAACTCTAAGCAATTGTTGCCCAGAAGATCTAAGTGTGCGGGGCGGATTATGTGGGGAGAGGCGGTCCTTCAGGTACTCTGGGCCCAAGCCATATAGGGCTTTATAGGTAATAACCAGCACTTTGTACTGAGCCCGGAAGCGAATAGGCAGCCAATGAAGATCTTTCAGAATCGGAGTTATGTGGGAGGCCCTGGGAACACCAGTGACCACCCGCGCTGCCATATTCTGCACTAATTGCAGCTTCCGAGTGTGATACAAAGGCTGCCCCATGTAGAGCACATTACAGAAATCCAACCGAGAGGTTACCAGAGCATGTACTACAGTTTCAAGGTCCCTCCGGTCCAAATAGGGACGCAGCTGGCGTATCAGACGAAGCTGAAAGCGGGTGCTCCTGACTGTCGCATTCACCTGAGAAGTCAGATGGAGCGACGAGTCAAGGAGCACCCCCAGACTGCGTACAGTGTCCTTAACGGGAAGCGTGACCCCGTTCAGGACAGGTGGAACCACCTCCATACCCGGACTGGGGGAACCTATCACGAGTATTTCCGTTTTCTCTGGATTCAGGCTGAGTCTGTTTTCCCTCATCCAGTCCATTACCGATTCCAGACAGGCCACAAGAGGAGCGACGCCATCCCTGGTCACTGCATCAGTCAGAGACATAGAGAAGACTATTTGGGTGTCATCAGCGTACTGATAACCCCGCGCCCCATGTCTCCGGATGATCTCTCCCAGCGGTTTCATGTAAATGTTAAAGAGCATGGGGGACAGAATGGCTCCTTGAGGGACCCCAGAGCTGAGGGCCCTCTTATCGGAGCACACGTCCCCCAGCTGCACCATCTGGAACCTCCCAGAGAGGTAGGACCGGAACCACTGGAGCGCAGTGCCTCCGATTCCCACCTCTGCCAGGAGCTCCAGAAGGATACCATGGTCTATGGTATCAAAAGCCACTGAGATGTCCAAAAGCACCAACAGGGACACACTACCCCTGTCGATGCCCAGACGGAGATCATCGACCAGGGCGACCATGGCAGTCTCAACCCCGTAGCCCGCCCGAAAACCAGTTTGAAATGGATCCAGAAAATCCGTTTCTTCCAAGATCAATTGAAGTTAGAATGCAACCTCCCTCTTGATCACCTTCCCCAAGAATGGCAGCAGCGAAACTGGCCGATAATTGTTGTGAATCAGGGGGTCGAGGGAGGGCTTTTTTAATATAGGTTTTATTATGGCCAGTTTAAGAATGTCAGGGAACTGCCCATCCCTCAAGGATGAATTGATAATCTGGTGTAACAATCGAGTTACAACCGGTCCTCCCTGTGCCACTAGCCACAAGGGGCAGGGATCGAGGGAGCAAGTTGTCTTCCTAACACTTCTAAGGATCTTGTCCACATCCTCGGTACTGACAGACTCAAACTGATCCAGTACAACCGAGTCCACGGAAGCTCTGGATGCCTCTATTCTGGTTTCTGATTCAACCCTGGCGTCCAGACCTTCGTTTATCCGAGAGATTTTATCCGCGAAGAAGTTGTTAAATTGGTCACAGCAGGCCTTAGTAGGTTCAAGGATCTGGTTCAGGGCAGGAGGGAGCTGAGTTAGCTCCCTCACTACCCTGAACAACTCTGCTGGACGCGACTCCGCGGACGCGACACGAGCAGCATAGAACGAATTCTTAGCTGCTTGTATCGCCTCTCCATAGTCCTCCAAAAAGTGGTCTAGGAGAGCCTTGTCGGATAAACGCTGGTGTTTCCGCCAGGCGTGCTCTAGCCGTCGCAGAACCCGCTTCTTGGCCCGGAGATCTTCTGTATACCAGGGCTTCTTTTTAGAAGCAGGCCTGAGAGGGCGCTTGGGAGCAATACTGTGTATAGCCCTAGAGAGATCCGTGTCCCAGGTGTTAACCAGGGCGTCAACAGTGTCGCCGTCACTTCCAACCATATATCCCTCTAGGGCTTCTTGGAACCTATCAGGTTCCATCAGCCTTCGAGGGTGGACCATTCTAATAGGTCCGCCACCCCCGGGGGGGATCTGGGTTGATGCCTTGATGCTTGCCTCTACCAGGAAATGATCCGTCCATGACAAGGGGGAAATATTGATAATTTCCGCCCACGGAGTTTCCATGTCCGTACAGAAGACCAAATCAAGCGTATTCCCCGCAGAATGCGTTGGGCCCATGACTAGCTGAGACAGGCCCATGGCTGTCATGGTATCCATGAATTCCCGAGCTGCACCGGATGGAACATTGTTGGCCGCGAAGGGGATGTTGAAGTCTCCCAGGACTAAAAGCCTGGGAGACTCCAAAACCAGCTCCAAGACCAACCGTGTCAGCTCGTTAAGGGAGTCTGTTAGCGCACGGGGTGGCCGGTAGACCAACAGAATCCCTAGACTGTCTCTAGCCTTCAGGGTCAGGTAAATACACTCGATATAGGAAGTCTGACGAACATGGGGCAAATGGAACATGGGGCAAATGGAAAAGTCAAGGAAAGGGAGCAGTAGAGGAAGCTGGAAGAAGACAAGGGCTGAATATAGCTTTGCACTGCTTTAATTGTCATGGCTCAATGCTATGGAATTCTAGGATTTGTAGTTTGATGAAACATTTAGCCTTCTCTTGCAGAGAGCTCTGGTGCCACAACAAAATACAAATCCACAGTTTTCCTAGGATGGAGCCATGACAGTTAAAGAGGGGTCAGATTGCATTACTTCTGTAGTATGACAGCAGCCAAGGAATAAACCACAGCATGAGAAGCAGGGTATATGACAGAGGAGATAAATGAAAGAAATGTTGCAATAGAGAAATATTTAAACCTAATCTGGGCAATGGGCATTATCAAGTAAACTAACATAGATATGTAATGAGTGCATGCATATAAACCTCCCCCCCATCTTTTACAATCCAAGATCATTTGTGTTTTCTAACAATATTTGTAAGCTTTAACAAGAGTTTTAGGATTTTTTTTTTTAATTCAAGAAATTCTGGTGGTGAGCAGGATAATAAAATTGTTTGATACATGTATATGTAAATATGTTTGCATCTCTGTGTTGACATCCTCTTTTTTATCCCTAATCTTAAAGCACTTTTGACACAGTCTGAAAGTCAGGACTATATGTAGTGGAGAACTTTCCACTTATGAATCTTTTGGGTTAGGGAATGGGCACAAAGACCCAGTACAGACTGGCGCAAAGCACTGGCCTGGGGCCGATTTTAGGGCTTGAGAATGTGGAGCATCCACATGCTCCTGAGCCCTACAGCACATCCCCAGTGCCATCATGGCTCGTCCCCATTCACACGGGGGCTGCCATGATGACGTACACATGGTGCAGCATCCAAATGGCACAGCACCACATGGACATCATCAGGATGTGTGAGGGTGCCAATGGTGCCGTGCGCATTCCCTAAAAAGAACCCACCAGGAGCAGGTTCCTTTTAGGGTTCCTGGAGGCCATGCCATTTGGTTGCTGTGGCTTCTGTCAGGAGCAGAACGGGGTGGCTGCAGACCGACCTTTCAGGGCTGTCTGTACAGCCCCAAAGTAATCATTCCCTTAAAAGAAAATCCTGACCAAATTCAATGATACCTGAACAGGCCAATAAAAATGGGGAGAAGGGAAGATGCCAAGATGACTAGAAAAGACATCTGGATGACAGAATGGGCAGGAAATGGACAAAAGCTCCATAAAAGAGAGAACAAAAAATCCTCTCTCTTGCCCCCACACTATGTAACTTTAGCTATATCTTGCTATTTCCTTCTTGTTTTGAGCTTTTTCCTGATAACATACCATAATCTAACCCACCCACCCCCACCAAACCCGTATTTCATTATCAAATCTTTGTGTACATTGTTCCAAGTTTAGTTTTGTTCATTAACTGGAATAGTTTGGTTCTGTTTACTTAGCATGTAGCTCACGTGTTGGTTGGGAATGGCAAAACCATGTAAATGACTTGAGCAAGCTGCATTTCCTTTTCTCTATATAGCTTGAAATCCCCCATACATTTGCTTGAGGACAAGGTTGGTGGAGCATAATGAACACTGATTATATATGTATATATGTGGGGTACTGGAATAGGAAGGAAGCTTAAGTTTGGTCTCAGGAGACTTGTGTGTGGGCTGCTAATAACAAAACCTTTCAGCTGGCTTTTTATAGGTAAGGGCTCACAGGGATAACATGGATTACATTTCAGAATATTGCCAAACCACAGACACTAATCTGTTTATGTATTCTGATTTTAGCTGCTGCTGGGATCAACACAGCAATTGACTAAGATTTCTGCTGTGACTGATGTCACTTCTCATCATCGCACTGATGACCACTGCAGTTTCTTGGTTTTTCATTTGGATGTTTGGTACCAGAGGGTTCTTGAGTTAGTGAATGGACACAACTGATTATTGGCCTCTGTTGTTAAAACAGAGAAATGAGGATGTTCACAGACCACTTGCTGTTTGAACAGAAAGGTATATAAATACCCCGGTATAGGCACTTATGTAAAGATGCATTCCATATGGCCATTCTGACTTTCTGATAACAATACATGAATGTTCTGATGAATGCTGAGTATGGCTCATACTCAGAATTGGAAGGGACCAAGCCATGTAGTCTTCCTCAATGGAATTTCATATATATTTTTTCCAGATGCATTTCTGTATTTATTTATGTATCTCTCCTAAGACAGACATTTTGCATATATTTTGTCACTGAATAAAATATATTTGCATGCATTTTTCCAGTTCTCTGAATTCTTAGCTATTCACATATTGAAAGTCATGCTAAGGGTTTTGTAGTTAAGGAATGAACTGCAAATCTCACACATGTGCAATGTGTTCTTCATCCCCCAATTAGTCTCAGGAGGTGAGAATGTAACTTTAAAAAACATCTTGAATCTACACAGATTCTTTTCCATACCTAATTAAATCATCAATTCAAAGATGTTCCAGGATGGTATCACAAATTATTGTTACACATTTGACATTCAGAAGTGTGGCTCCCATATCCCCCCCCCCCCCAAAAAAAATAAATGTCATCCCAAAATGAATACAGTCTTGCTCTGAACCTGATTCTGTTCTAGAGCTTGTAGTGATACAAATGCAGCAAATGACACTTCCATTTGCCTATGGGTTTCCATAAATGCTTTGTTCATTATAAATGAAATATATGCATAAATCCATACAGCTACACAGAAAAAAGATCTGATAAGAAAATGGTATAAAACCCATGTAAAAATAAGTTCCATCAAAATATCTCTAAAATTTTCTTCAAAAGTAAACTTTGTAAGTAACTATATCAATTAATTAATATTAATTAATTAACATTCCACCTTTCCCTCAATATGGGATCCAAGACAGTTTACAATACAAGTAAAAACAGATTATAATTAAAACAATTTATAGTAAAAAAAGTGCACAAGACATTAATCAGACAGCCCAGTTAAAGCATTTAAAACAGTTAAGAAACACATTCAGAGCACAGTAAAAAGAAAAATACAACCCATCCCTTTAAAGGATCCTTCTGCCACCATCAATTAAAAGTGGAGGGTTTGCTTAAATCAAAAGGCCTTTGCTTGCTGTTCAGGAGAGATCAGAGAGGAGGCCAACTTAGCCGCTGCAAAAGGTAATGCCATAGCCTAGGAACAGCCAAAGAGAAGGCTCTCTTCCATGTTCTCACTATTAAAGCCCTTGAGGGACCAAGACTGTAAGTCTTGGAAGGCTCATAGGTGGAGATCCAGTCTTTCAGAAACCATTACTCATTACATCAATAAAGGAACTTCACTCTTATTTATTTCATTACTTCTGTGATAAGGCTTTGTTAAACCCTTAAAACACTCCTCCATAACAAGTTATGACAAGGGTAGAAATTCTGTGGCCCTTTACATGTTCTGGGACTGCATTTCCCATCTGCATTAGACAACATGACTAGTGATGAGGAATGCTGAGAGTAGCAGTTCTGAAAGAATTCCTTCCTCTGAGTTACAGCTGTTTTACCTGCAACCCATTACTTCAAAGTTCTCTTCATAGTTCATAGTTGGAACCTAGGGCAGCTACCAATGAATTGTCTCCAGGGCTTGGAAGAGTTGAATCTAAAGTCCAAAAAAAGTAATGTTTCCAAGTCCTGATCCATTCCAGATTATTTTATGCTTCCAGATTTATGTTAAAGTGCTTTGATCCACACAGATTTGGTCAAGTTGTGTAATGAAGCAGCAACCTACAACTACATTTGCACTCAGCTGTCAAAGGGATATGTACATGTAGTCAATGTGTAGAAAGAAAATCAGCAGAACAAATGCCAGGGAGAGAAATAAAAAGTGGCAGAGCACCAGAGGCATAAAAAGCTCAGTGGGAGAGCAGGTCAGAACATACAGCTTTCTTTTCTTCATTGACTCTAAATAATCATAATGACCTTTTAGCCAGATTTTCTCACCCTCTCCAGGCTTAGGTGAAATCTTGCACTGGTGGCAAGCTCAGCCTTTGATCCTGCTCCATTAAAAACAAGAGAATGGTGCCAGAAGTGTCCAGACATTCAGTGTCTTTTCCCCAGGGTATTACCCAGAGTTGTTTGAGAATGAAGTGTTATTTTGCTAGCAGCATGGCAATGGTGCTACAGCTGGGGGTTGGGTGGGATCATTGTGCTCATTTACTCTCAGTTTATTCTTAGTAAAGGGAATGAAGGAGGATGGCACAAAAAGCTGAACCCCTTATGTTCTGTGAAACAGTTGCTTTAAAATTCTGGAAGGTTATGTAAATAAAATCATGCTGGTGGTTATTCATCATGGATGATAGAGCTGATGGTGGATCAACATCAAGCCTGGTGTGGTGGAAGTTCCAAGATTCTCTGCACCTGCATGAATGTTTTGCTTTGCCAAAACAAAACATTTGCAAAACAATCTCACGCATGTCTACTCAGAAATCACATTCAGTCAATCCTGTTCCCAATAGGTGAGTATCAGACTGAAGGCTTCATTTTATTTTGCAGATGATTGTTCTTCATATGTTATATTTTACCAAAGTAAGAAGTACTTTTTGCTATAGTAAAGAAGTATCAAGCTGTTATGGAACACCTTTCTGGGAACACCAGTTGCTGTTAGCATGAAGACTTATATTTTATCTATCTAGACACTTATTTATTTATATCTTGTCTTTCCTCCAATGTACGTGTTTTTAAAAACAAAAGAAAA
This sequence comes from Urosaurus nigricauda, assembly GCA_034509955.1. Taxonomy (NCBI): domain Eukaryota; kingdom Metazoa; phylum Chordata; class Lepidosauria; order Squamata; family Phrynosomatidae; genus Urosaurus; species Urosaurus nigricauda. The sequence continues at coordinate 80,689,659 of JAOEGL010000004.1, forward strand.
GAAAAGAAAAGAAAAAGAAAGTCATAGCCAGGCTATAAATTATTTCAGTCATTCACTTACTCGGTTTAATTATTTATTTATTTTATGCCCCAGCTTTCTTTCAGTGCAGGACCCAAGGTCATGTAAACAATCAATTAAATGAAGAATATAGCTAAATACCTATCACTCAGAACATTAAATAGCCATTAAAAATAAATCATCATAACAACAAAAAGAACCCACTAGAGAACAGAAACCACTAGAGAATAAAAGTTAAAATGGAAACCTTCCACAAATTTAAAATATCTCTTGGTTAACAAGGCTAAAGATCTGTAACAGCAAGTTGTGACCAACTGGAAGGTGTTTACTAGAATGATAGGAGAAAAGGCCACAACAGACATCCAGAATGGTATCTGAGGAATTTAATGGCTGGATTCTTGTCTGGTTTTCAGATTGGCTGTGTGAAGGAGACTGTGTCTGTCATCCTGATGGATGGATTATGCCAAACAATGGATAAAACAAAGCAATGGTATCACAGACACTGCTAGAGCTGATAATACTTTTCATGTTATCTTTCTGGGCTACCTCACACATTGTGGAGTGGAGGTATCATGGTAGCTATGCTTCTTTCTGGCTGTCCAAGCTCAATGAGTCCTACTAGGAGGTTTTTGTTCCATCTCATGACCATTGGGAAGCTATTTTCATCTATGGAACTTTGGAGATGGCTCAGGTCAACATTATGAAGCCAGATCTAGTATCAGTATACAGTTGGTCCTCTGTATCCATAGATTCTTTATCCATGGATCCAAATAATCATGGATTGGAAATATTTTTAAAATATATAAATTCCCAAAAGCAAACCTTGATTTTGCCATTTTATATAAGAGATACCATTTTATATAAGAGATACTGATTCTGAAATCTCTTCACTGGCCGCCTATTGGTTTCTGGATGCAGTACAAGGTGTTGGAGATAACCTTTAAAGCACTACATGGCTTGGGTCCAACCTATCTAAGGGATTGCCTACTTCTGTACAATCTGCACTGTACTCTAATGTCCTCTGGGAAGAATTTATTGCAATCCATAAAAAGCAGACTAACAGCAACCTCCCAGAGGAAGTTCTCCTCTGCTACTCCCAGACTATGGAATGCCTTACCGGAAGAGATCCGTCAAATAATCAGCCTAGACAGATTCAAAAAAGCTGTCAAGATGGATCTCTTCTGGCAGGCCTTCCCAGAATAGTTCAATCTAATTTCTGTACTCTCCCTACTTTATGTATCCACTGCCTCTACTAGAAGATTGTTGTCATTTTAACAGGTTGAATTTTTAAACTGTATTGTATTTAATCCTAGTTTTAAGGGGTATGATTAAGAGTATGGATTATTCCAATATATTTTAGTCATGTAAGCTACCTTGATTGCTGCAGCAGAAAGGCAGGGTATAAGAATAAAATTTATTTATTATTATTTTTATTTATTTTACTACATCATTGTATTTAATGGGATTTATGCATCCATGGATTTTGTTATCCATTGGGGCTTCTGGAACCAAACCCCAGCTGATACGAAGGACCAACTGTAATTGAAAAGATAAAATAATGGCCAGATCCGTTCTCAGCATGCTGCATACTCAGGCAACTGCTACAACCTCAGTGTCCTGGTAGGACCTTCTATTATAGTGACATCAGCCTTGTGCCTCTACTCTTGTCTGCTGAGCCTGGGAGAAGCCACTTGTATTTTCTACAAGGCATCCAAAATACTCTAATAATCGGAAATGATATTATTACATGACTGCTTCCTCCTAATGCTGTGACCACTTCCAGGTAATCCCAATGAAGCCAACAATGAGCAGGAAGTGCGGGGGGAGGGTTGCATTGCAGAGTACCTTTCAATTAGTACCTTCAAACCTAGAACTGACTCTGGTAGGGATGGAAGTCCCAAATAAGAAAAAGCTTATCAGAGAGACAGAAAGAGAGAGCAACCTTGCTGTACATTCACCCAGGGAGATCATTATCATGGCCAGGAGCAAATTTCTTACAGTTCACCTCGCACTGTTGGGCACCCCCATTAAAGACTTCAATAAAGTGCAATCCAGTGACAAAACTTTTTTGAAAGCTTGTTCTCTCTTTTCTTTTTACAGTTAAAAATCAGCCTATAGAAAATGTGTCCTTTTATTATTTCATTCAACAAGGTATATTAACCTTGTTCCAGTTTAATGACAATGATTGAATTTTTAAAAATGAGATAATGATATTGAATTTGTAGTGTTTCTGCAGCCTTGGTGAATCAGGGATCAGCTCATCTCCAATTCTACTTAATGATACTGTATATATTAATGTATGAGTCAACCTCATGTATACCTTGAGGGCAGGCTTGAGGGCAAAATTATGGATTTTGTAAGACCCATGGATAAGTCAAAGGTGAAATGTAGGGGTGTTCAATAAAAAAATGAAGAACAGAGCAAATGAAAATAATGCCAAATTACTTACAAAATTATGGCAGGCATAACTGTTTGTCCTCACCTTAAAATATGGATGGATGAGGAGGAAACTAAGGTTGTACGGTGTATGGGGTAGCTGTATGATGGATGTGTGAGGGAGGCGACCAGGCATGAGTGAGCTAAGAAAACATGTACATGTTGCAAAAGATGTAAAGGCAAGAGTTAAGGTAGAGTATTAATTCTTATCAGAAAAGGAACCATTCCCTTCTCTTAGAATGGTGAAGAGTGAGAGCTTGGTCCATTTTAGGAGAACCTAAAAGAAGTGTAGACCCCCTTTATTGTCTTGGCACTTCTTTGAGGGTAGTGCCAGAGAGCCAGTACCACCACTAATTTCTCTCGCAGGCATTCAAAAATGCAAGAAATGGTGGCACAGGTGAGAGACTAGAGCAGGGTCAATGCTTCTTTTAGGTTCTTTGAGGATGGACTAAGTTCTCACCTTTCACCACCCTACTCAGTGAAGGGGGTGGTTTCTTTTTTAAAAAAATAAGAGGTAAGGTACAGTATTTATATTGACCAATGGATAAGTTGACCCAGGTTTTTCTACACATGAGTACATACAGTATTTTGTTTCCGGGAACATTTCTGGGAATGCCAGATTCCTAGACTGAGAAGCCAATAACTAATCTACCTCCTATGAATTGCAGGAGAGCAGTGCCAGTCAGTTACTGGAACCAAAGAATTAAAAAGCCATTAACATGCTGCGAGGTCATTCTCTTGCCCTTCTTCTTTGAGAGCTGTTTAATTCAATGCTGTTCTGCAAAATTCTTAGCAGGTTTCCAACTTTAGCTGTAGCAGATGTTTAACCTTAAAAATTGACATTTCGTGTACAAAATGTGACCAATAAAAGTCAGGGAAGCAGGATGAAGAGAATTGTATGATGTCTACTTCTTGAACATTCAGAAGAATAACTGTGAGCTATAATAAATGTTTTGATGGAAAAGAGAATGTGGAAACACACAAAGAAATAGGTATTTCCAAGGATGAAACCATTCTGTAAACACATAAGGAAGTATTTTTGTGTTACATTCAACACAAGTACAGTCTATGAGCTTTTCTTTCTTATTTCCTAAAAAGGGAACATTTCTTAATCAAAAAGTCTTCTTTATCATCATCTATATATCTACATGTCTACATACCCTCCCCCTGCCCCCACCACCTGATCTCTCTTCCCGCATCCCCTGCCTCTTGATCTCTCTTCCCTGCCACCTGATCTTTTTTCCTTCCAACCTCTGCCTCCCAACCTTTCTTCCCCTGCCACTTGATCTTTGTTCCCATTGCCACTGATCTCTCTTCTCTCCTCCCACCAGACAAATCTACAGGTCAATGTGAAGTGGGTCAATGTGGATATCAGCGCAACATACACAGTGCAGGTACCACACTTGTAGTGAAGCAGAGATGCAATAAAGATTTCTTCAATATGGGTACGTTTTTGTGTGCAGCAATTGGTAAATTAGCAGCACTTGGTAAAGTCAACATATTTCATGCAGTTGTGCCCACTTCTGCATTATCTGTTAGACAGGAAGACATGACCACTCAATATCTTAAAGCTGGATACCACCCAAAGATTCTCCCATTCCCCTCCCCGCACCCGCCCAGGGTCTTGTTTATCATCATATCATCCACTGAAATATATACAGATGGCATATCGATGTTCCACACCACATTATCAGATTTCCCACTTTGGGGGAAGTTACTACTGAGTAAATAGCCAATATCATTTATTCACATAGTACAGACTGAGGTAGGAATCATGCAGTCTTCTGGATTTATATTATTATTATTATATTGGACTTCAAGTCCCAGAAGCCCTAACCAGCACAGTCTCTACCTCTCCAACATTTCACAGTCGAAAACCAGGAAATATGCAGCCAACCAACATCAGAATTTGGTCAAAAATGGAAAAAGTTATTACTAGGAAGAATATACAAGCTAGGAAAGACTGAAGCAGTCTAGGAAGGGGGAAGATGTAATCTTTTCTTCTTGCTAAGTTAACTGAATGAAAACTACTTTTGTACTTTGAATTCCATTTGCAGCAAATGATGTACTGCATATACTCATGTATGAGTCTAGAAATTTGAGTCAAAAATTGACCCCAAAAACCTGGGTCGACGTATCCACGGGTCAATGCAAGTGCTGTACCTTAACTCAAAATAAGAACCATCGCCTGCTCTGAGTAGAGTGGCAAAAGGCAAGAGCTTAGTCCATCCCTGGAGAACCTCAAAGAAGCACCAACTTGCTCTGTTATCTCCACTGTGGTGCTTCTTCTGGCCTTTTTGAATGCTTGGACAGGAAAATAGCAGCATTCTTCGGCATCATTTTCCTTTGCTTCATTCTTTACATCCTTTTTTTGCAGGCCCCTAAGATTTACCCTCGATTTGTATATGGGTCATGTCAAAATTCATCGACTTATACATGAGGTTGACTTATAGTCAATAATATATAGTACTGAGGACAAAGGGGGAATTCAGGGGAGGAGAGAAAAAATGGGCATTTTAAAAGCAGCTGGAAAAGTAGGGTGACAGAAGATTAATCAGAAATATCCCTATGAAACTGGGACGGAGGGTATGACAGCCAATGTGAAGAATGATGGCAGTTGCAGTCCATTAATATCTGGAGGACCACATGATTATAAACCCAATGATTCCTCACTGCCTTACCATGCAAAAGAAGATTGGCATTTGTGTATAATTTTAAAATGTTGTGCAAACTAAAAATGTAAAACCATGTAAAACCAAAACATGTAGGGGTTCTATGAATATTCATATGAGTTTAAACTTTCCTTTGATATTATTATCAGATCATGGAGCTGGGAACAGCCAAGGGGTGAATATTGAGGTTGGGTGGGGGCAGGGAAGGTATGGTGGCAACAGAGTGAACAGATGTTGCAAAAGAAGTAGGGATCAATGTTTAATATCTATCCCCCCTTCAGTTCACTCTGTTTCCCAGGATAAGGTGGAGAGCGTGCCAACCGCACCATGTTATGCCCAGGTTTTGTAGGGCAGTTCATTGTTTCCTGAGAGTGTATAAATGTAAATTCCCTCTTTCAAAAGACCTACCCCAAAGCCATGCTGAAACAGACACTTGAGACACCAGATCTGGATTTAAACTACTTTTACTAAGGCACATAAGACAAGCAAATAATCTAAATACTATGCATATAAGGTAAGGAAGTAAGTATCAAGAGAGATCTCTTTCATACACACACATATAAACACACAGACAGACAGACAGACAGACAGAGACACATACACACATGGTCCCTTTGCCGAACGAGTGGCCAGTTCATCCTCAAAGGGTTGGATGAAACCTGCAGGAATCACCAAAGAGAGGCTGGAAATCCTCCTGTTTTATACTTTCTTCTTCTCATCTCTTGGGCAAGACATGTTATTGTTCCATGTTCCATGTTATTGGAACACAGAGAATGTTGTTCTAATGCTGACGTGAGTTAGTTAGAAAGATGTTCATGTTGTCAGTTGTGAGACCTCAGCTGATGTCACAGCGATTGCCATAGTCCTTGCAGCTCAGGGTACGTTCCGTTTGTGCAAATTCTTCTTGTTTTGTAGCAACTCTCTTCCCTGGCCAAGTCAGAACTTCTTGATTCTTAGTCTCCAAATCCCTCCATCAGCAATGTAACATGTGCAGCCATTTCCTTTGGTTCAGGACCATATTTTCAACTGAAACACACTCATCCGGAACCCACTCGTTCATTACACTCTTGGATCTCTCGGTGTCCTTTGATACAATCGAACATTCTTTCCTTTTGGATCGGCTGAGAGAGTTGGGGATTGGTGGCACCACACTTAGGTGGTTCCAATCCTTTCTCTCCGGCAGATCACAAAGGGGGAGACTCGGGGACAGCTGCTCTTCTAAAATCGAGCTTAGCTGTGGCATCCCTCAGGGCGCCATCCTATAATCCCCAATGTTATTTAATATTTATATGAAGCCGCTTGGAGAGATCATTCGGAGGCACGGAGCTCAGTGTCATCAGTACACTGATGACACTCAGATATATTTCTCCGTGACTAGATCATCTGCTCAGACCTCTGATGGCGTCTCCCCTCTCAATGACTGTCTTGCGGCGGTAATGGATTGGATGAAGGAAAACCGATTGAAGCTTAATCCATACAAAACAGAAGTGCTCACAGTCACAGGCCCGAGACCAGGTTTGGGAATACAACTTCCAGTCCTAGATGGAGTCACACTCTCCTCAAAGGACTCTGTTCGCAGTCTGGGGTGCTCCTTGACCCGTCGCTTCACACAACTAGTCAGGTGAATGTGACAGTCAGGAGTGCCTGTTACCAGCTTCGGCTGATACACCAGTAGCACCCTTTCCTGGAGATGAGGGATCTGGAAACTGTGATACACACGCTGGTAACCTCACGTTTGGACTACTGTGCCTAACCCGGAAACTACAACTGGTCCAAAATATGGTACCCAGGCTTGTTGCTGGAACATCTAGGAGAGAGCACGTAACACCTGTGCTTAAATATCTCCACTGGCTGCCGATCAGTTTCCGGGCACAGTATAAGGTGTTGGTTTTAACCTTTAAGGGACCTCCTCTTCCCGTATGGAAACCCCCCCCCCCCCCCGCACACTTCGGTCCTCTGGGAGGAATCTACCTACAGCCCATGAAGACCAGGCTGGTCCAGACCTCCCAGAGGGCTTTTTCAGCCGTTGCCCCCAAGCTGTGGAATGACCTTCTGGATGAGATGTGTCTTATTCCATCTTTAGAAGGCTTCAAAAAGCCCTAAAGATGCATCTCTTCCGGCAGGCTTTCCCAGAGAATGTGAACACCTCCCAGCTCCAAACCTAGGCCCTAGTGTCTTCCAGCCTTCCTTTCCTGTGTTTTTTCCACCCCTATACAAGCTAAGTTCTTCAGGCCCGTTTCCCTGTTGCTGCTTTTATTGTCTTATTTTGTTTTATTCCATGTTTTTAACTCTACTGTGATTTAATTTTCTTCTTAAGGGGGGTGGTGAGGGAAGGGATGGGATATTTTAATTGACACTGTTTTAACTTTTGCTGTAACCCGCCCCGATTGCTTGTTCAGATGGGTGGGCTAGAAATAAAATGTATTGTTATTATATTTATTTATATCCCGCCTCCCCCTCGGCTGCAAAATCAGGACTCAAAGTGCCTTTGAACGAATGCAATGAAAAACATACAACAGTAAGCACTGAAATAGAAGTAAGCTGTTCCAGTATTAAAATGCACCACTCATTAAAGGAATAAAAATGCAGTTAAAAAAAAAAAGCTCTCAAAAGGAAGTCTTCTTTAAGACGTAGAAGCCAGAGTAACAAACTTTGCTCTAGATGCCAAAATCAAGTTTACCAATCCTACTCTGATCTGCCTATATGCCATGATCTTTCCAGCCCTAAAAAACCAGTTGGCACAATCCTTATTATGTCTGTCTGAGGATGGGGGGTGGAGGGAGCCATCCAGCAAGGTAGGACAGGGAGTACTACACTTCTTCTAAATCTATTCAGAAACACTCACCCTCTGAACTCTATGCAGTGTTCAGAATATGAATAATGTTCCCAGAGACGTCTTGGATGCTTCTGCCTCTGTTTGGAACCACATTTTTGTTTTTAAGTGAATTTTTAAGAGTGATTTAAAATAAAATAACAAGGGCTTTTCTTATATTCAGAGCCAGAAGCAGCAACATTCTCTGCAGAAAATAATAATAATACTACCTGCTTACCATTTTAATGAATTCAAGAGTCTACAGATAGATTCCCATACAATCAATGGCTCAGCATAAGAAAGACTGTTTTGTTTCCAGCCTCTTCATCAAGAAATGAAATGCAGGAATTGAGTCAATTTGCTAGATGAAACTGTGTGAAAAGAATAAATGAACCAGAGGTATTTCAGTAGAGTTTCATTATTATGCATAGAGTTCCCTGAAGATAATCTCCTCTCAGGCAGTAATGGTGAAAATCCCAGGGGCTGGGATAGGACCCAGTGGATGTGGAGTAATATGCCACCTTTCTATGCTTCAAGGAATTTTTTCCCTGAGATTAAATGTTGCTTTTGTCTTTATGCACATTTGAAATCATGTATTTTTGTTGCTGTTTATGTTACATTTGTTGCTGTTTATGTTTATGTTTTAGTTAATGCACATGAATGCAGGACACATATTAAACACCTTTCTTTTTTTTTTCTCTCTCTCTCTCTCTGCAGACATAGGATGTATACGTTATGCTCAGGGCCTTACACTCTACTTATAGAGTGCACCTGCAGAGTAGAAATAATGCAGTGTGACACTATTTGGAGTGCTGTAGCACCATCCAATGGAATCCTGGGATTTGTAGTTTTACAAGAACTTTAGCCTTCTCTGCTGGGGAGTGGCTGTTGCCTCACAAACCTACAGATCCCAAGATTCTGTAGGATGGAGCCATGTCAGTTAAAGAGGAGTCAAACTGCATTATTTCTGTGTAGATGAACCCATGGTGATACGGTTCTACTTTAACTGCCATGAAAATCTATGGAATCCTGGGATTTGGAGAAGCATATTTAGAGCCAGTTTAGTGTAGTGATTTGGGTGTTAGACTGTGACTCTGGAGACCAGGGTTTGAATCCCCTCTCAAGCATAAAAACAGACTGGGTGACCTTGGGCAAATCACACTCTCTTAGCCTGAGAGGATGGCAATGGCAAACCCCCCTCTGAACAAATCTGGACAAGAAAACCCTATGATAGGTTCGCCTTAGGTTCACTATAAGTCAAAAATGACTTGAAGGCAAACAACAATGTAAATTATCAGCTGGAAAGATCCTCTTGTGCCTCATCAAGTGAAAACCCCCAGAAATCTATAGGATGTAACCATGATAGTTTAAGTGAAACCATAGTGCTATAATTGCATAGTGTGCAAGGGCCCTTAGGTGAGCACTTGGATTTTGTGCATCAAACAAAGTGGGTTGTCTGTAAAATCATGTCCTGCGATAAGGCTGCCATCTTATGCATACTTAAAGGTAAAAGTAAAGGTTTCCCTATTGACAAGGTTGTCTAGTCATGACCACTTGTAAGGGATGATGCTCATCTCCATTACTAAGCCAAAGAGCCAGTGTTGTCAAAGACAATACGGTATTCATGTAGTCAACATGACTGCAAAAAACACTTTTACCTTCCTAAAGTGGTACCTGTTTATCTATGTGCATATTTACATGCTTTTAAACTGCTAGGTTGGCAGAAATTGGGACTAGTGATGAGAAAGAATAAAGATGAGCTTCTCAAGAAGCAGAGGAGCCCTTAGACCAGTATAATTTAAATATGAATATTATTATATATCCCACCCTTTCCCCAAAACTGGGACTTGGGGCAAATATTAACAGTGGTGACTGGTAACTCCATTATCAGTGGAAAGGCAAATCCAAGATTTCATCTGGAGGGAGTAGGCATGGTTAAGAATTGTGTGGCTCTCCAAATGTTGTTAAAATGCAACCCTCCTGCATTATTCACCACTGACTGGGAATTGCAATCCAACGGCATCTGTAGGGCTGCATGATTCCAACCTCTGTTTAAAGGAGTTATCCAGTGTGTTGAGGTTGTCTTCAAAATTAGTTTTTTTATCAGACAGATAAAAGACAGATCTTTTAAAGTTCAGAGTTAAACCAGTCCATGACATGGAAGCTACCAGTGAACATTAAACACAAGCATAACTGTGGGATCCTGGAAGTTATGGTGTGATTGTATAACTTTCTTAAGCTCTATGCCTAACAATGCAGATTGACTGTGGTCTCTGGCAGAACCAAATAAGTTGTCTTTCCTTGTTCCTTAGAGTCCTAAAATGAACCTGAATGGCTTGGCTCCAACTTTGAAAGTGTAATGTTTTCTATGCAGTTAACATGGTGTTCAGCTAAACAGTTTGGTGTTGCACTTTGGGAAAGGTCTGACCTACAGGACACCATCTGTTTTAACAGCTTGTTTCTTCATTAAATCTTGTGTTCAGGCATTGTTAAAACATATGACACTGTAAGAGGTGATGCATGGTGGCCTTAGGTTGCAAGGGTCACAACACATATATTTTATGAACCAGGGAGGGGACTGAATTATTACCATATGAAAACATATGATTAACATGTTTTGAAAGCATATGATTAACATGTTTTGAAAGCATATGATTAACATGTATTAATTAGTATGGCATTTTCATACAGTAACAATGCCAGGCTAAGGTTGGTTGACTCAGTGCTTTTGTTATGCAATATTCTTGTACACCTCAACAACATAAGGGGCCAAATGTGATAGCGGATTCCATGAAGTCAGCATAGAAAGAACAAGGCTTCTGAATCTTTCATAGTTGTTTGAAGTAGTAGTTTTTCTCATAAACAGGCCAATGTGTAATTATCCTATTCTAGAGACTACCAATGAATATCAGCTGCTGTAGGCTATATTTCAGAGAAAGGAACTGGCAAAACCATCTCTGAACTTTACTTGCCTAAGAAACTCTATGAAACGCATGGAGTTCCCAAAAGTTGACAGGTCACTTAAAGGCACATACATATGCATTCCTTTATTTTATTTGCTTCAGTTTATCCTAGGATGTGTTGTTGTTGTTGTTGTTGTTGTTGTTCTCATGTGCATTAAAGCCAGTATCAACTTGTTGCAACCCTCTGGCCAACCTATCATGGAGTTTCCTTAGCAAGATCTGTTCAGAAGCGGGTTGCCATTGCCTTCCTCTGTAGCTCAGAGAGGTTGACTTGCCTAAGGTCTTATCACACCAGACCAATTCGGATTGAATCTGAAATGACCTTAGAACTGATTTCTGTGAATTTCGTTGTTACTGAATTCACTGGATTCTGGGGTGACTTTGGACTGGCTTTGGAATGGCTTCATAGTAACAGCATTTACATGTGATAATTCAATGCACATTCACTGAATTCTGGGGTGACTTTGGATTGACTTTGGACTGGTTTTGGCATAGGACCTTATCAGAAGTCGGGAATTGGAATATATGTTTCCTTGAATGTTGTTTTCCCCAACGTATGCATTTTTATACATTTTTTTCCTAATGTACACATCTAGTTATACATTTTTGTTTGTTTTAAATGAAGAATTTCATTGCAAAATTCAGAGCATTGCAAAAGCTAGAGCCAAATTAGGCTGGTTCATATTAGCAAACCGGACCACTTGCTCCTCCAGTCCTACCCTGGGAAGATTTACATCCCACCCTTGACTTGCATTATTTTTAACTTTTATGGCAATCTATTTTCCTGAGAAGCTTTTCAGCAGAATGTGTAATACCTAATCTTCCCTTTCTTTGTGTTGGCTGTGGGAGTTCACATCCTCTGCCTCTTCCTTCTCACAAGACTGTTCCCTGAAAATGCCAAGGCATACGAAAATAACATTAAAATGAGAGAACAAAGAATTCTTCAAGTCTTGATGTGTTTTTTTAATGGGGGACGGAGCTGCAAGACAAGGGCCAAGCCCATTAATGGTACTAGAATATTCTACAAAGGTTTAGGAAAGAAGAGCGTAAGTAAAGTTCTGTTCACCCAAATGTCTTTCTTCTACTTCCCCCACTCCATTAAAGACTACAATAAATGAGAAGTATGATTTCAATGGATAAATGGTAGGGGGGATTAACACACACACACTTCCATTTTTCCAGCCAAATTGTCAGCCTTCTTCTGCACAACTCTTTTCAAGCAAAGAAGAAGACATGATGAGAGTCAATTACAACTCTTCCACATTGTGGGTAGATGTTCTTATTTATGAAGCATACTTTTTAAACTTGCCACTATTCTGCTACCAAGATCTGGGGTTTTGACTAATAAAGTAAAAGGCAAGACTTTTTAAAATAAATAAATAAATAAATAAAATTCAAATCTTAAAAATGAATCAAGATGGTGTTGTCTTTTACCTCGAGGACATTAATAGTTGGCTTACTGGACTCCTAAACTCTCATTTTTCTCCCTCAATTTTACTTGGTAAATATGCTGCTTGACCTCTCTTTATATCTCTTCACTCTGATCATGTCTCACCTCCATATCTTTCTCTTCAATGGCTACATTTTCCTACCCGCAAATGCTAAAATATCTCCTCAGTTTATCATTCTCTCTCTCCTCCTTTTGATTTCTTCCTATGTGGTCCATCATTCCCGGCATTTTGCTCATTTTAATCTTCTTCACCCAGTCTTTCCCACCCCAGTTTCTTCAGCACTTTCTCTATTTCTCTCTCTCTCTCTCTCTCTCTCTCTCTCTCTCTCTCTCTCCTTGTTTGCCCTGTTCTTCAACATGTTTGGAACATTTTGGCTGTGTTGATCCCTTTTCTCTTTCTTTCTTTCTTTCTTTCTTTCTTTTTTGTGATTGATGGTTATTTGGCACATTTCCTTCCATTTTTCTTAAGCTGTTTGTAGTCTTTTATTTACAGTTCATTTATGATTACAATGTGCCCTCTTGCTCTCTGTGTTTAAATTGTCAAGGCATAAATAGATGTATCTCAGTGACCTGGGCCATTTAAGAACTCCTGTGTATGAGTGAACACTCTTATCTTCCATTATCTTAAGGGAAGCAACACACATTTTTCTGTGCATTTTTTTACCGGATACACAAAGACAAGGTTGTTGTAGGTGCTAAATCAGTCTAAGACCTGGAAGAGGGGAAATGACACCTTTTCTGCCCTCCAGCCTTTCCTGGTCAGTGATAAACATTCTTAATAGCCCATCTCCAAGGTTGCCAGTGTATATGTGAGCCTGACACCAAAATATTTGCCACAGCATTCTTGGTTCATCCTGTAAGTCTGACCTGACTTGAAGGAGATACTCTGGGATAAATGTGTTTCCTTGCTCCTCTAGTGGTGGCAGGCTACTCCTGAGTAAGCAAGTGAAACACATTCCAGCCTGGTCTGCATCACAGGACAGCAGAATAATGTTCATGAAAAAGTACTTTTGTACAGTGGGGGGGGGGGGGAGTAATCAGGACTGAATTGAGATTAGCACAAAGTGGAGGTTTATATGGGCTGCATTAAAAGATACAGCATGTATGTTACTATAAATACACAATAGATGCAATAATACTGAAAAATCCAGACAATGGCCTATTATGTGCAAATCTATCAGTCCAATGTGAAACTATGATTTCTGGTCAAATTCCTCAGTTCTTCTGAGAAATTATATACCAAATCCAACTAAGTTCTATGTCAGGGACAGGAATTATAAGACCCTCTAGATGCCATTGAACAGCAGTTTCCTAGTATTCTTCCAGTATACTGGAAAGGACTACTGGGATTTGCAGTAGAACTTCTAAAGTTCCCTTTAGTTTTGTAGATCTACCCATCAGACCTCATCAAAAGCTCCTAGTTTTCAGAACTCTCAGTGATTTAAATACTCTTGTTATTATTGATGCCCAAATCTTAGGGAAGTTAGGCCCTCTACAGACTGGCCTAAAGAGACAGTGTGGGGGCAGAGTGGGGCATGGCGATTCAGCACTGGCTGCCCCAACTCCGTCTCCATGCTGTCCCCATGCCACCCACCTGTCCAGACAGTGGGCAGCATCATGCCACATCTTTGGCTCAGCATTTACATGTGCTGCACCAAAGAAGCAGAAAACAGTGACCACCACCATGGCCAGGGCACCTTTTCTGTGGCGCAAAAAGAAGCCACTTTTTGCAATTTCTTTTTACACCATGGAAAGGCTAGATCAAGGCTGCAGCTGCCATAGCCCGATCTGGCAAGGAATGGGGCAGCTGCAGGCTGCTCCAAAGGTCTGTTGAGCCCCTTGTTTATCTGGGTCACAATGAACATAGTGATTCAGAGATTATGGTATTTCTAGCATTCAGAATAAATTTTCCAAGCTCTGAAAGTAACTAGAAAGAAGAATTTTGTAGCATAAACATTTGTAGACTATACTCCATTTTATTAGATGCACATGAATTTTAGCCCACAAAAGCTTTTCCTGGAAATTTCTTCTCCTCAGTCAGAGGATGTGGAGATCACCCCCAAGCCACCTTCATGTGTGTTGGATTGGGGCTGTAGCAACCACATGCTGTGGCCCTAATCTGGCCTTTTCAGGGCACAATAGCTGTGGCACCATAGCCTGAAGGCGCTTCTGTGGTGTTGCACCATGTGGATGCAGCACCAGAGGAGCACTGTGATGCCATGCATTGCATGGAGTGGCATGTGGCATCATGGTGCCCTGGGGGCAGAGTCAGTGTCTGCATCATGACGCCCCAACTCTGCTCCCAGGCTGGCCTTAATGGCTGGTCCACACAGGACCTAAATCGGAGCAGTGCTTTCCTTTATAGAAGTGGATTCCTTTATGTTTTTTAATGCTAAAACAGAATAATTCAATTTGGGACTGAAGTCCATAACCCCACAAGAATGATGATTGCTTGTATAAAGAAAAATGATGGGACATCAGTAAACAGGCTCAGTGCTTACTTTTAGGGCAACATGGGCATGACACAGCCACAGGGTTAATACTGGTCATTTGTAATATGTTTCCCCATTATTTTTGGTTTTTTGTCATTATTATTTGGATGGTCAGGCATGTACATGGTTACAGCTGCTCATATTATTATTTTGTCCTAGAACTGCACCAGCCTTTTCTAAAACAAAGTAGTACTTATTCTCCAGTGAAACATTAAATGGCATTTGGGGCATGTGGAAAAGAGAATTATGAGTTGTGTGTATTTCACAACTAAGGGCATGTACACATGGGCCAATTACACTGGGTTCCCCCATGCGCCCACACTGCTGCCATCACCAAGACTTGTCTACATAATGCAGGGCCAAAGCCTCAATTCAAATGTGGGCTCTCTTCACAAGGGAAGGCTAGATCTGCACCAAATCCATCCTAAAAAACCTCACCTTTTACTCAAGATTTTTCTGAAAAATCCACAGCCCCCTGGAGTGAAAATAGGTGGCTGTTTATCCATATGTCCCACTGCAGTGGTGTCAGTAGGGGCTGCAGGGGGTGCAGCCAACACCAGGTGATACCCTAAAGGAGGGTTAATATACTTCTCCTCAAACATCTGCTTTTTTGCAGAAATGGGCTGTGGCATTTGCGTGTGTCCCTTTAAAATGCTGAAGAGATGGTGTGAGTGGGATGAAGCTAAGTGGAAGGAGAAAGAAAAGGTCCCAAGGCGTTTTTTATTTTATTTTTAAAGTTTTTTAAAAGTTTTTTATTTTTTTTAATATGTTATTTAAATATTCTTTAGAAAGATTTCATTTTATCAAATTTTCACTTTAACCACATGAAACTATATATATGTAAATATATTTAGGCTGTGCATGTGATACGATTTTTTAAATTAAGGATTCTGTATGGTGTGGTATGGGAGGAGGTCAATTGGGAGGGTAATACCAGGAGTTACCGCACTGGGTGGTACCAACCGTAGTGACACCACTCTCCCAGTGTGCCACCCAGCACTGCTTCAGCTGGTGCAAGTCACTCCTCTGAGGTCACAACAAGGTGCCTAGCCATGAGATCAACATTGGGTATCTTGTTTCTGAACTCAGAGGATAAGTCACACACCAACAGTGGTGGTGCTGGGCAAAACAGCAGGACACATGTGTAGACAGCCGTTTGGCATTGCAACAGAGTGTGGAGATAACAGGGAGAATCTGGGCCAACTCCAGGGCCACAATACTCTAGGAGCAGCCTGGAGTATTCTGGCTGGTGTAGACAAGCCTTAAGGAAGCACAAGAGGGGGCACCCCATAAAACACCATAAAAGATGTCCAGTGTGTAAAATCACCTGCTGGCTTGCTCTGGGGATTGCTTTTCTAGCCAACTAGAGTTAACCTGCAGCTTTTCATAATCTTATCATAAATGACAGGTGCATTGAAATTGGCTTAGAGGCAGAGAAATGCCTGTTTAGCAGTTTGCCTTAAAAAAAAAAAGCTGCACATTCTCTACAAGTTCTAGAGATGTGCCAGAAGCAAGATTCTCTTCCTGCCTCTGGCCCCATAATCAGACCAGACAGGCAAGGTGGGGCCTTCGGTTTGGAGCCAGCTGTGGCTGGTATAAATCACCCTATGTCAGCTCTTTGAAACTGCTGTAGGGAGTTTCCTTAGCTATTTTGTCTTTTTTTCCAGAACAACCTGCTCTTCAGTTCTCGAGACTGACCTGGTGCTTTCTATTCACCTTCTGATGCTCTGCATTCATTCATTAGATCTAGGCTGACTTGACTGTTAGCAAGAACTTGGTGGCCATAAGGGAAAAGCAAAAGCAAAATCCATTTTGTGGTGATAGTAATCTTCAGACATCTAAACAAGCACGAAAATGTGCATAAGATTTCAAGTTCATCAGAGCTATTCATCAGCCAAAATGTTGCCCAAATCAGTCAGTGAGTGGGAAAGGAAGAGCTGTTTTTAAATCATGCTATTGCGTATTGTGGTCTTCTGAGTGAATGAAGAAGAGTTTGCACATTCACACTAGAGCTCATCCAGTGACATCTGGGTTCCTCTCATTCAGACATTCCTCTCATTCAGAGCAGACCCAAGGTCAGGGTGGGTAAACTCTGGAGCCCATAGGGCAGAACGCCATCATTTTTATCTTACTGGATTGCACAGCCCCATTGTGGGTGCCATTTTGGCAGACTGCAAGTGATATTTCATTGGTTTTGACTGCTTTTAAAAGGAAAAAAAAATGTGGTTTCAGTTTGAGGAAAACAACTTGGAAAGACCTCATCTGCGCCCAACAAGTTGGTTTGAGGGCTGATAAACTCTTGTTTTTTCAACCAGAAAAATTGAGCAAAGGATCTGGATAAATCAGTGGGAATCCTGAGAGTCTCAGGGGCCATATCTGACCCACAGGCGATACAATTCCCATGTCTGCCCTGCTCTTGCTGAGAGCATGAAAAGCAAGTGTATCTTTCTCCATTTTGAAAACAACAGCACCCCTGCCCTCTTGAAAGCTCATTACTGTTTCCATTTTATCAAAGGTTCATGGGTTTCTTTGTTGGTAGAAGACATGTAGTAACAATGCAGTCTTTATGCTGATGATGCTGGAGTTAATTAATACTGACTAGCTTTACCTAGTGACTGGAGGGGATAAACCTTTTGAAAGTAAACTCCTATAAAGTTCCAGTTTCTAGTAGTGTAAAATTCTCTTCCTCCAGAGCTTCAGAGTAAAAAGTAACAAATAAATCATTGTAATTAATTCCTTATTGAATAACTAAGGTATGGCTACATTTCTTTACAATTCTAACTTAACAAGGAACAACTTCATTCCTTTTGCAGTGCAACTGTAACCTTTTAGCTATGGGTTGGAATCCTGTATGACACCCATGTACTAGGTAACACTCTAACATCATAACAGAAATATAAAGTGAATCCTGGACCATCGCCATCCATTCCAACTTACCAGACATCATCATCATCATCATTGGATGGGCTCTATTAAGGAGGTCATGGGTATGTCTTTGCAGGAACTAAGCAGAACAGTGGAGGGTAGGAGTTCTTGGAGTTGTCTCATGAGAGCTTATCGCTTGGCATTTTAAATCTTCTCCATCCTCCCGGGCTGCAGCTGGGATGTGGAATGGAGGCAGGGATTATCACACACTAAATCGCCACCAAATCAACAGCCGCCACCAGCCCGGGTCCAAGCCATGCTCCACCAACACTTTTTAGAATTTGGAAAGCTTTCCAACTTCTAAGAAATGCTGGTGGAGTGTGGCTTGGACCTGTCTGGGACCCAGGCTGATGGTGGCCAGTGGTTCGGGAGCAATTTAGATAATACCCGCCTCCATCCCACGTCCCAGCTGCAGCTCAGGAGGGCCGATTTAAAACACCAAGCAATAAGCTCCATCCACAGGGTCGCCATGGGTCAAGATGAACTCGAGGGTGGTTAACAACAACAACAACAACAACAACAACAACAGAATGGTGGAGAACAAATATGACTTAGTTCAAGTCTCATGCTGTGCCTTGTGCTGCAAAATTTAAAAAAACAGATTTTTAAAAACAATTAAAAATGTGTTTTTATTACTTATGCACAAGTAATGGGTTGATAAATGATTCTATGATTCTAAAAATGCTACTACTTTGAGTGCCTTTGAGCTATAACTGTAATTTATTACTTTTAACAAGTAACTTTCTAAGCATTGACAAGTCCAAGTTGCAGAAAACATGGATCCTGTCAAGCTAGCAATTCCTTGTTCTCAAAGGGTGTTGGTAGTCCACACAGAATTCAAAAGGGGCCTAAGAATTGCATAATTATGGAAACAAGTATACAACATGCTTCTGCCCATATGTGTGTGAGCCAAGGCTTCTATTGTTTGCAGCTTCATTCTGAGAATCTTGTTCCTCCGAAAGCAATTAAAAGTGCAAATCTGTTCTTTATTAATCCATCCCAAAGGCTGAGTGCTTAAATATGCAGCAAAATGAAAACTCAAAAGTTGTGGTTCTCATTCACTCACTCTGCCACGTTACACTACATATTTTATAGGAAGGGTTTCAAAATCAAGAGTCTCTACAGCAGACTTCCAGCAAAATCACTGAACTACTATGTTGATGGGATTTGAAGTCACCCACATCTGGAAATCAATAGGGTGGGAAGAATTGGTCTGTATGATGTCAAAAACAGAAATGACATCCAAACTATAATTAGCATACACAGAGCCATAACAGTTGTAATGACAACTGGGCTAGGTCTCACCACATGTCATAACTTTTGAGCAACAAATCTGCATTCTAAAATGATAGCAAGATGTACTATGAGCATGTCTGATGAATTGCCACACAAAGGCTGGATAGGTATCAGGGCTGGCACAACAACAGTCATTAGGTTCCTTCTGTCAAGATACTCGTGTACAAAAAAGAAGAGGCTTGCTAAGAAGACAGATAAGAAAATGAATCACTTGTGCCATGATCTTCATAAAAGAGCCCTGTTCAGGTTTTTCTTTCCCCATTTCAATCAAGCCTAATGCTAGCCAGTGATGGCTTGTAACTGCCATGTCAATAAGGCAGTGAATCTACTCCAGGCTTTAGATATCACCAAAGGTGCTTGGAATGGTTCTGAATCTATTTTGATGGTATGCATCAGTGCCTTAGACAGATGCTGTCCAAGCTCAGGTTAAAACCTGGTTGGATTTCTGACCCCACAAACATGGGAGCTTCCACCAACCACCTCTGGTTTCACCTCTTTCATCATTACTTTCCAAATGTGGAAAGTGACAAGTCCAAAAAGAAGGTTCAGTTTGCAAGGAAACTCTCCACATGAGCAAGAACAATAATTTTTCAGCATCTTTGCTTTTGTGTGGGAAAATGATGATGGGAAGGACTCGGAGATGTCACTCACATCTTCTCATGTTGATTCAAAGTAATATCTGGATAGACTTTAGCTCTTAAGGGTTGTTTCAGCAGCCTTGCATCCTATACAGTGATGCAATGCTATCAGAGGACTCTTTCAGACGTGGGAAATTGGAAGTATAATGCAAGGGCAATCCAAACGCAATCCTGGGGTTTCACGTTATTGCGAATTAACTCTTCTCATGCAAATTCGGGCAAAAGGGAAGTCACTCCGAATGCAATCATGGGTTTTGCGTTATTGCGCATTAAAGGTTCTCACACAATTTCGGGCAAGGGGGGGTTATTTTCGGGTACTAGGAAGACATTCCAAATGCCTTCCGAACGCAATGGGGATTCATGTAAATTCGCTAAACTAGCGAATTTACATGAATCCGAATGGGCTCCATTCGGATTTGGGAGAAATTCCTCCCGTTTGAAAGAGTCCAGAGTCAGGAAGGCCTGGAGCCTTTTCATAAAATTAGAAGAATACAGAGCATGGAAAAATTCCCTTTTGAACTATAGCTCCCAGCATCCCTAGCCAACCTACCTAGTATCTATGCTGGCTGGAGGCTCCTGAGAGATGTAGTCCAAAAGGTACCTTTGGCAATGTTTTTTAAAAGGAGCTTTACTTATACAGGACATAATAGGAAATTGCAGCAGTTCGACCTTGCTGTAGGAAGAGACTGTGTTGAAGCAGTGTTAGAGGTCAGTTATAGTCCTCTAAGTATTTGGGGCTGGGACTGGATTTTTTTGGCAATTGTTGTGAACTTTCCCTATTGCATCCCCATACCCACAGGTTTTGCTTTGTTGTTGTTACTATATACATACACAATCTGCTCATTCATAGCTAGAAAAGTCTTTCCATAGGCAGTTCATTCCATGCATCTGACAAAGTAGACCCAGCCTACACAAGCTTATGCCACAAATGTCTTTCTCCCAGTTAGTCTCAAAAGTGCAAAATATCCTTTTCACACTGATCCAGACTACCAGGGTTGTGTCACTGAAGTCTATTGCTATTATAATGAAAAGTATTTGGGAGTGACTTGGTCTTGAGACTGAGTTAGATTCATAAAATATGTTCTGCTGGTAGAAACCAAAACTGCAAGAACTGGTTTTGTGGATGTGGATCAAGACAGCTGTCTGCACTTTTGCACAGTGTAGGGGGATGGCTGTGGAGGATATAATTATGAATGTGTGCAGTTCAGCATTTACATTTATATTTACACTGCTGGAGTTTGTAAATGTATGCATGTTCCATCAAGTTGCCTTGTCAACTTATGGCAAACCCATTAGTTTTATAGGATTTTCTTGGGCAAAGAAAAGTTAGATATGGGTTTGCCAGTTCCTTCCTCTGAAATATAATCTACAGGACCTGGCATCTCTTGGTGGTCTCCCATCCAAGAATTAACCAGGGCTAACCCTGATTAGTTTCCAAGATCAGACAGGATCTGGATGTTACCACCTCTAACTAAAATGTAGGCTCTCCTTCTTCTGTCTGATCTAAACAGCTGCCGGTTGGTGCTTGATTCCTACTGTCAGATTACAAAGTCTGCTGAACCTGTGGCTTTCCCCCCATCCAGCCATACATCTTATCACCACAATTTGCTGTTATTATACAGCAAATTAGTTAAATGGTCTAGCACCAGATTTTAGTAACTTATTCCTTGGTGCATTTTCTGCACATGCCAAAGGACATAATATTGTCTCTTTGTTGCTGACGTCAGATACAACTGGCAAGGACTCTGATAAACTCCCATGGGTTATTCCCCAATGGCTTGTAAACAACTTTGCTCTCACCTCACATTTTATTATTTTAGAAAGGTCCCTGAATTGCAAAAGGTGTTTGTTTTGACTCAGTGATGATAAATCCCCAGGAATAAAAATAATACTGCCAACAAATTCTTATTTTAATTTCTCCTTGCACTGTGAAAGCACTGAGAATAACCACCATTTCCTGATGAAGGAGGAAACTGTGTTTTCCTTGACTGTTATAAATATTACTTCCTTGCTTAGATGTTTCCCAGCAATGGAAACATGAGTAGAAATATTCCCAGCCATAAAATTTGTTGGGTTTTTTTGGGGAGGGACAGGGGGGAGGGTTGGAAACCTTTCACCAAGTACTGTGTCTAGTTCCCTAAAACTTAACTAAGTTATTTACAGGATATAGAGGAGACTGGGACGTGGTCTTTGTCCATCTAACCACCATGTATGAGATCAAACATCAAGGCTGGTCCTACTCCTAGCCAAGCAAGGCAAGAGTCTCAGATGAGGCATGCTGAGAAGCAGCAGTGCCAGCTCCCTCAGACAGTTTGTTCTGAGTTCTCTCACCTTTTTTACACTTTTAGAAGAAGAGCTCTGTATGCCACATAGTTTGTCCTGCACCTCTTAGCTGGCCAGCTACCTTCACATGTGATGAAACTGCCAATATTGAAATAAGGCTCAATGGCCAGTCCAGTCGGGTTCTGTACAAAGAACAGAGGAGGCACCATCTTGTCTTTTACCCCAGCTAGTAAAATGTCCTTGGCATGCCCTGTCCAGCAGTTTAAACAAAATGAGCTCTATAAGATCACATTAGATAATATGTGCATAACAAGGGTATAGACAAGGGTACATAATTTTGTGATTCATTTTACTGTGGTAAGTAGGAACTACTGATTGGTAAATTTGGAGCTCAGAGGTATGCATTAGTACCAGTCAGCCTTTGATAAGGGACAGTTCAAGGCATTTAGGCTTTGTGTTTGTTTGACTGTGGATGAAGTCCATAAGCTGTCACATAGAGCCAGCCCACAATACTTATCAGTCCTCATGTGAGTGATCAGAAAAGAGTTATTGCTGAGTTTACACTTTGGAAGAGCTGTATCAGAAGTCATGCTCTGAGGAACCAGGGCCTTCAGTGAAGTCCAGAAAAACAGTGACAGCTCTGGAAACAATGCCCTATGAGGAGATGCTTAGGGAACTGGAGTGTGTTTAGCCTGGGGAACAGAAGGTTAAGAGGTGATATGGTAGTCCTGTTTAATTATTTGAAAGGACGTCATATTGAAGATGGAGAAAACTTGTTTTCTGCTACTCGAGAGACTAGGACATGGAGCAGTAGATTCAAACTAATAAAAAAAGAAATTCCTCCTAAACATTAAGAAGAACTTCTTGATTGTAAGACCTATTTGATAGTGGAATACACTGCCTCATGGTGTGGTGGAGCCCCCTTCTTCTGAGATTTTTAAACAGAGGCTGGATAGTTATCTTCAAGGTTCATTGGTTGTGTATTTCTGCATGGCTGGCAGTTGGACTGGATCTCTTCAAACTCTCTAACTGCTGTGTACAATTATAGTGGCTTGAAACTAAGGATGTGAAAAACGTCCGTTTCATTTTTGCTGAGTTTCTCCAAATCCCACCTACATTTCCTCCTATCTTTGTTTCATACCATGGCTTAATTATTTCTTCTTACACTGAAATTAATAAAAATGTGATTTTTCCCCTTATTTACATGATTACGTACACATTCATTTGGACAATTTATTCAATGTATGAAACTTTTCCATGTTAACTATAGCATGTTTCTGTGGGTACCTCCACTCGCACTTTGTAGTTCTATGTATTCAGCCATTCCCACAGGAATATGATGCATTGATTTTCACATGCTTTTATTTTGGAAATAAAAATCATGAGAGAGGTAAAAATGTTTTTATCATCAAGATTGTTAAATATAATGAAATTACTTACCACACCTACTTGTAACAGGGAACATTTCATGGTAGCTCTACCATAGCCCCTGCATGAATGGAAGCAATACTTGATAAAAACTATGCTTTTACATGAGCACCGTGCATTCCTCAGGCTTTTCTGTGGGTGACTACTGGATAGTGGGAACCAGGGACTTCACCTTGACTAGGTTTATATTCTCTCTACTGCAAGGAAAAGACATTCTGAATCAGGCTATGGTTGAATACTGTTGTGGCCAATGACATAAAGGTCATTTAGTCAAACCTGATTAAGGGCTCATCTAATTATTCCCAGATTATTTCCAGCTACTCCCAAAGTATTTTGGCCCCTGAGTTGCTCCAAAATCTCTCATTATCTGTGCACTATTGACGGTGATGCTGGGCAGCTATCTACACACACATCCCACTATGCTGCCCGGTGCCATTACTGCTGGCCTGAGTTGCTCCCTCTAAGGTCAGAAATGAGGCACTCGGCATTAATCACATTTTCCTTCAAAATCCACAGCAAAAGGTGACCTTTTTTTGCACCCGTTTAAGGGAGGGATAGGGTGGAATCATTGTGGAACTGGCATCACGTTGTGAAGATAGTTGGCCTTCAAATTGGGAATTTTGCGCTGCATCATATAGACAGGCCACAATAAGGGCAGGGTGAAACCAGTTTAATTGGCCCATGCAGATATGCCCTAAGACTTTCTCAGAGGTTCTGCAAATGCCGTTAAAATTATGTACAATTATGTAAATGATTGTGCAAACATACGTGCTGTCCAGCAGGTTCTGTCATTATGGTGTCCAACAGTGGATGGGAAGTTGGATGGCCTACTAGACAATGGGAGGGTGTACTGACAGCTGTACTGTCCATTACATGGTCATTTGCATGGTGACATGATCCAGTAACTCTTTACCTTATGCTGCACATCTAGTGAGCTTTGGCTGTGTCTTTTACCATGGTACATTCACTTTTTTAAGCTGGCATCCTATTGAGCAGGCATGAATATGTAAGCTAGAGTTATTATTATTAATTTATGAGTTATGAATTTATTATTAGAGCCAACTGTTGCCTGCTGCGATGCTTTTAATGACTTCTATGTCAACAAGATATCTCAGATAAGAGCCGATCTGGACACCGGCATTAACGCAAAACAGATAACAGAGGTGTCCAGTGCTTCTGTGGACTTGGTTAAACTGGATCATTTTGAGTTTGTCAGTACTGAGGACGTGGACAAGCTCCTTGGAAGTGTTAGGAAGACAACTTGCCCTCTCGATCCCTGCCCATCTTGGCTTGCCAGTCAAGGAGGGGATAGAGTGATGTCATTACTCCAGTTGATTATCAATAACCTCCCTCAAGGAGGGCAAATTTCCAGCAGTGTTGAAATTCGCGGTGGTTAAACCACTTTTAAAAAAGCCCTCTCTTGACCCCTTGATCAGGCAGAACTATAGGCCTATTTCATTGTTACAGTTTCTGAGCAAGGTGATTGAGAGGGCGGTCACCTTCCAACTCCAAGCTGTCTTGGATGAAGCTGATTATCTGGACCCATTTCAAACTGGCTTCAGGAGGGGATACGGAGTCGAGACAGCCATGGTCACCTTGGTTGATGATTTCCGTCTGGGCCTCGACAGGGGAAGTGTGACCCTGTTGGTGCTCTTGGACATCTCAGCGGCATTCGATACCGTGGACCATGGTATCCTTCTGGAACGCCTGAGGGAAGCTGGTATCAGAGGCACTGTTCTTCAGTGGTTCCAGTCCTATCTCTCGGGCAGGTTCCAGATGGTGAAGCTGGGAGACAGTTGCTCTCGTAAAAGAGAGCTGACATCCGGCGTCCCTCAAGGTGCCATTCTGTCTCCCAGGCTATTTAACATTTACACGAAGCTGCTGGGAGAGATCATCTGGAGACATGGGGCGCAGTGTTATCAATATGCTGATGACACACAATTACACTTCTCTATGTCTCCGGCTGTTGCAGCAACCGAGGATGGCACCTCCCCTCTGAATTCTTGCCTGAAGTCGGTAATGGGCTGGATGAGGGATAACAAACTCAAGCTGAATCCAGAGAAAACGGAGGTACTTGTGATAGGCTTTCCCAGCCCAGGGATAGAGATTTGCCAACCTGTCCTGGACGGGGTCACACTTCCCCTAAAGGACAGAGTTCGCAGCTTGGGTGTAATCTTGGACTCGTCGCTCCAGATGACATCCCAGGTGGAAGCAACTGCCAGAAGTGTGTGGTACCAGATACGGCTGATACGCCAACTGCGCCCCTACTTGGGCAGAGAAGACCTTGAAACTTCAGTACATGCACTGGTAGCCTCTCGATTAGATTTCTGCAATGCGCTCTACATGGGGCTACCTTTGTACCAAGTCCGGAAGCTTCAGCTGATTCAAAATGCAGCAGCCAGATTGCTTACAGGGGCTTCCAGATTCGATCATATTACCCCTGTTATAAAATCGCTACACTGGCTGCCAATTAGCTTCCGGGACCAATACAAAGTGTTGGTCATCACCTTTAAAGCCCTATATGGCTTGGGCTCAAGTTACTTGAAGGAACGCCTCTCTCTACATAATCCGCCCCACACCCTCAGAACATCAGGCAAAAACCTGCTAGAAGGCCCCAATGTAAGATTGACGGCTACATCTAAGAGAGCCTTTTCTTCTGTGGTTCCACAACTTTGGAATAACCTGCCAGAAGAGATCTGTCTCACTACCACCTTAGAGGCTTTTAAGAAAGCACTGAAGACGGACCTCTTCCAGCAGGCTTATCCGCCAGACTTGTTATGATACTGTGAATCACTCTGAGTGTTATGAGTAACAGACAGATAACTCAGGCAGCTAAATCTAGGACTGGATTGTTTTAATAAATATTGTTGCTGCCATATTGCACATTGCAATCGATGCACTTTAATTGTAAGGAATGTTTTATTGTTGTATTTTAACTGCTAGGAATGTTTTATTGTTACTGTTTTAATTGCTGTAATCCCGCCTCGATCCAAGGGAGAGGCAGGAAATATAAATAAATTATTATTAATATTAATATTAATATTAATAACTATTCAGTATTCATGTTTATGACAGTGGAATTATTTCCACAATCATAAATCCCCCCACCTCGCTTAGCAGCCAGCAGCCACACCAAGTGACAGAGGTCTATTCAGCAAGTGACTTGGGACTTTATCGCATGCACTTCCTTAACCGTTTTGAGGACAGGAACGGGACTTGTGGGGGCACGTGTGAACGCATTTTACTGCACACGCAAGCGTCCACCAAGAGGCCCCGTTCCGGCACCCATCCGCAAGCCATCCGTGTTCAGTGCCAGCGGGTGCCATTTTTGCTGCACGGAAGTCTTCCGAGCAGCACATTTAATGCTTTGTGGCATGGGACAGGGATGGGTGCCGGAATGGGGCCTCTTGGTGGATGCTTGCATGTGCGGTAAAATACATTCACGCGCACCCCCATGAGTCCCGTTCCCGTCCTCAAAACGGTTAAGGAAGTGCATGCGATAAAGTTCTGGAGCAAAGCAGGTTCATTTTTCCAGGCCCTCTCACCAGAGATCTTCAGTGTGACAATCAGAAGCAGGACATCCATCACAATTCCTCATTGTACTATAGTGGGGCAGGAGATAATACATAGTTACACATCCATAATTACATCTGTGATGTAGGATTTTGGTCTTTTTTTAAAAAAATGTTTCATTTTTAACCTGTATGTGATTATTATTTTCTTTTTCTGCTTTTTTGGCAGAAAAGAGGATATAAAACAAACAAACAAAGATATTTTACTTTACTACTTTCACTGCACTTTATCAGCTGAAATGAGTAAAATATAGACTAAACATTCAGTGTAGGTTTTCAAAGTGGAGGAGGAAATACAACACAGATTTTTGTTTTTTGTTTTTTAATGGGGCTATTTTTAGTACTCCTTGTCCAGTCTGCACCTGGATTGGAAAATAAGAACATGGATAAAATATCTGGAAAGAGATAACCATCTTTCTCCTCACTCATTCCATGAAATTAAATTCAGTTGAAAAACCAATCTCCTCAAAAATGCATAGTTGCTCCCCTTCTTTTGTATTTTACTTGTCCTTTAGTTTATTCTCTTGAGACAGGGTGTTTCAGCTTTGTAAGCATCTTAACTAATGCATGTTTTCTGGCATTTCAGGATAAGGTTCCAAGCAGAATGGAAGGAGTGCCATGTGTTTTCCATTACATGCCAAATGCTTTGTGGAGCCCAGGTGACAGTACATTTGGTAAAGCCATGTTTCATAAAGAAAAGAGGCCAGAATAGGGAAGCCATCTCAGCTGATTAAAATAAGTTTCTTAATGGGTAGGAAAACTGGAAATATGGTACAACAACAAGGGCATTTGGATGCTTTCAAGGAAAACATGAAATCTAGGTTCTGTTAGCTCAGAATGATTTCTTTTCCAAATAAGTCAGCCAAGGGTACATAATGTTCAAAGCATTTTAAAAATCAAATACATCACTTTAGATTACTTCAGGAAAGTACTGTTTACAACATTACCTCATTTGACAGAAAAACCTTCCCCAGCCCTCTAAAATGCATTTTCCCAATGATATTCGAAACCTTTCCATCCTCAGTATGATCCAGTTTGTTTTCCCTATAAAAATCATCCCACCCAGTTTTCTATGTAGTCTACCTCTAACCCCAGTCTTCTCTTCTCCCTCTTAATACAAGAAATTTGTTTTCATACTGAAATCAGGCCTTTCTTCAACTAGTCTTCAAAATCTAAAATAAAGGGGTAGGGAAAGAGATGTTTCAGGTTTCAGTGTGGTGTGGTGGTTTGAGTGACTCTGGAAATCAGGATTTAATTCCCTGCTGGAGCATAAAAACCTACTGGGTGACCTTGGCCAAACCTTAGAGGATGGCAATGACAAATGGCAAAATTGCCAAGAGAACCCTATGATGGATTCACTATAAGTTAAAAATGACTTAGAAGCACACAACAACCAATTACCTTGCGGACTCCAGTTCTTTTGGAAAGAAGGCTGAACACACAGTATTCAACATCTAATCACCACTGGCATACAAACCCCATGCAAAGTAAGCATGGCTCAAGACATGAGAACATATCACAAGACATATCTTTCTGTCTCCATGCCATGTGTGGGGCAGGAGTTGGATATAGGAAACAATCAAAGGTTATAGCCTTGATACAATCAGGATATAATTAAGACAAGCCTTTTTCATCCATCATTCAATGATCTGAAGATCTTACTGCTCTGTCTACACTTGAAACTGTGTCCTACAGGCTCCCCTTAAAATTAGATATCATTTTAGACATACAGTCAACTTATATTAATATCTAAGCCTAACCCATGATTATGCCCCATGTATAATCATTTTCTTGTTGCTGCTGTTATTGTTCTCCTATTTCACAATTCCGACTAAGAGGCTTAGGATTTGGCAGGCATTCTACCAATGTATCTGTGGCTTTTCTGCAGAACTGGCACAGAATGGGTATAGTATTGCTCCATATGGCAGCAGCCCCAAGTATACTTAGAAGTGGGCAAACCCCAATGACTTGGGGGACTTACTTCTTTTTAAAAAAAAAATGTTTAGGGATAAACTGAAAGTCTGTGTAACTGAAACGGCCTCTCAGAATCATGCTGGGTGGTTTGTATTCATGCTTAGTCACTTTTGCCTCTGCCTTTCATCCTGTCCCATTGTGCCTTCTCTGCTGAAATTATTTGAAGTTTGTTAGAATGGTGGCTTTACACACACACACACACACATATATATAAACACATAGACACATGATACTTCATATTTCTAGTTCAGACAAGTTTGCTATTCCTTATTTTCTGTGGGGAAACATTGCTTATTCTCTCATTGAGCCACACTGACAAAATCAAAATCAAAAGATTTTTAAAGCAAAATGCACACCACTGCCATCATTATCACATTTCATTATTTTGTGGTATTAGTGATGGAGTCTTGGAGCAACATGGACTAATGAGAATATTTCCTGGAAACACAAAATTCAGGTTTACAGTATCCTTAATTTAAATTATTCTTGCTTTCTCCTCTGTGTGCATATGTTTTTGCTTACTAATTAGAATGATATACTGTCAAAAGAACATAAATATTTAGACTGTCTCAGTATACTACTGATCTATATTCTGCTTCATAGTAATATGAGCTGAAGCATGCTGAGGCTTTCCAGGTTATTTGTTGCATTAACATAATGGTTTCTAAACTTCCAAATGAATGACATGTTTATCAAGCCTTCCATTACATTCAGTGTGCTCTCTTGAGATGAATTACAATATGGGGGGAAATGCAGGTTCAGTCATAAAATTTCCTGAACAGTGGTTGGAATTTAAAACCTCATTTTTGCAAAATCCTCTTGTTGTGCTACCAGTGGGGCCCATTTGTAAACAATGCTTACTCAAAAGAGTGTTGACATGCAATGTGATTTCAAAACCATAATTTAAATAAGATATAGAATTATTAAATTCATATTTTTTAAAAATTATTCTGTAAGCTACCTTGAGACCCAATTTTGGTGAAAAGGTGAGTTATAAATAAAATAATGATAAATGAATTAAGGTTTCAGAAATAAAGTGAGGTTTCAGGTTCTACTAAAATGCATAACATATTATGAGGAATGTATATTGTGTATTAGACTGGAGGAGGTCTTCAGTAGAGCCATAGCCTTGGATTGCCTGCACTTAAGTGCCTTTGTGGTTGGAGTAGATTCCAACAAGGTCTGTTCTACTTCATGAACATACTTTTTTGAAGTGACTGAGTGGTTGTGACTCTTCAGAATCCCAGAACTGTTTTCAAGACCATCTGACACACCATTGTTGTTGTGGCCAACAGTTTATGGCAGCACTGTCAACGAGAGACCTCCAAGTCACCCTGTCATCAACAACCTTGGTCAGGTCTTGTAGACGCAGTCTATCCACCTGTAATCTGGTCTTCCTCTTTTCTTACTGCCTTCTTCCTTGTCAAGAATCACATGGTAGTACAGGTATACCTCAGTTGATGAAATAGATGTGTTCCTAGGCATTGCTTCTTTAACAGGGAATTTGGTAACAGAGGCAAATAACACAGAATGAATACAAATAGTTCCTAAACCACAAAAAGGAAGAATTCAAACACATAGCTGTGTTAGATTATTATTATTATTATTATTATTATTATTATTACTACTACTACTACTACTACTACTAATTATCATTTATATAGTGCTAGCACCTTTGTGACTAACTGAAAGAAAGCAGCTGAAAGCAGGAGCTTTTGTAACTTCCTTCTACTTCCTCAGATGCATGGAGTGTAGTTCAATATTTTTCAGCAAACTTTGTATCCAAAACCAACCATATTTGCATATGAAATGGAACAACCATGTCAAGAAAGTCTTTCATAAGTAAAGAAAAAAAACATTCTGAATCCTCAAGAGACCACTGGAAACCTCTTCCAAAATGCATCAAACAATTATTATTATATTTCTTTCATTAGCCTCCACTTCTTATGATTTCCATTTTGGTGGCCAGGCATAGACATCTATATGTCTTTAACATTATGAGGGAAGCTGACGAGGCAGGCTTATCTGCTTTCCCTTTTTCTTTTTGTTTTATTGTTCAACATGCCCCATAAGGGATGCTGGAGGCAGCTGCAGTTTACATTGTCTGTTGTAGGGAGACACACACAGCTACAATAGGATTAGTTAGAATGAAAGCCCTCTCTTTCCCAGGTCAAGTTTTTATTGTTTACTGCAGACACACTGCTGTAGCCTGACACTAAAAGTCTATGTTTTTTCAGCCCACCTTTACCATCTTCCTGATTCTAATGATACTAAAAGCTTCCAGCTAGACAGAGGAGGGAAAAGGAGGGAAAAGGGAGTTGGGAGAATATTTTTTAAAACTCTGTTAAAAGAACCTTCTTTGTCAGAGCCTTTGTTGACTGAAGTATATTAGATAACAATGTCCTGTGAGGTTTTAAAGACCTCTACTATACCATGAGTTTCTGCAGATAATAGCCTACTTCATGAATGCAAGAATTAAGAGTTTCAGGTGAGTGTATGCACACACACATACTGTACATATGGTTGAGGTGGTACATTGACTAATTTTCAAATATCCAGAAACAAATGGGTTACAAATGGGTTTCTAGGACAAAAAATGATTACATAAATTGATCTATGCTATGGAGTAATTTCTGTATACATTATAACAACATTGAAATTTGCAAAATTGGTCCTGTTACTAGATCCTTTGCCAGCAAGTTTGGAAGCATCATCCTCCAAACTACACATGAGAATCTTTGAATTCATTATGAATACAATACTGTACTGAAAGGAGTTGGTAAAATGTGCTCCCCCAGAAGCTGTCGGATGGCATCTTTCTTCAGTACTAGGGTGTATCTACACTGTAGAAATAATGCACCACTGTAACAGCCATGATACGATCCTACAGAAACCTGGGTTTTATAGTTTGGTGAGGCATTAGCACACTATGTTAGAGAAGGCTAAGGATCTTGTAAAACTACAATTCCTAGGATCCCATAGGATATAACTACAACACTTAAACTGCATTATTTCTACAGTGTAGATGTATCCCTAGTCAATAAGGACATCATAAGCGCTGGTTGTGTTCCAACCACATCTGTAGAACCACATTTCCCACTCCTACTCTGCTTAGCCATTGCTCATTAATTGAACTCAGTGGAACTTACTATTGGGGGCAGGGGGGGGAACCAAATATAAGATTGTACTGTAAATGAGTTCAGGTAGATGTTATTCTACAACATAGTATCCTAGGCCTGCAATCACAGAACAACTGTACTATGTAGAGAGATTTTTTGGCACCTTTGAGACTTACTGGAAGAAAGAAATTGGCAGCACAAACTTTTGTAGACTTCAATCTACTTCTTCATCTGAAATATATAAAAGCTCATGCTGCCAGTTTCTCTGGAGTTTATCACATGGGAAGAATTTCTCCCAATTTTGAATTGAGCCAATTTGAATTCGCATACATTCGCTAGTTGAGTGAATTTACGTGAAATCTAATTGCGTTCAGAAAGTGTTCAGAATGACTTCCCATTTCTCGAAAATGACCCTCATTGCCCGAAATTGCCTGAGATACTCTTACACGCATTAACGTAAAACCTATGATTGTGTTCGGAATGACTTCCCTTTTGCCCAAAATTGCATGAGATACACTCATACGCAATAACGGGCAACCCCATGATTGCATTTGGATTGCCATTGCATTATATCCCCAAATTCCATCGTATGATAAACTCTTTTCTTTCAGTTAATCTCAAAGATGCTACAAGATCTCTCTACATAATAATTCTAACACGACTATATCTTTGAACAGGACTATGTGTTTAGGAAGCTTTGGACTAAGTAGTTTTGGACTACAAAAGGACTATAAGATTTCAGACTAGGAAGGGTTGCTTGCCTAAGAAGTTGTACCAACTTATCCATCATCAGCATTCCCACAATTAAATCAAGAGGTCTATTATATGTTATTAAAAGTGCATAATGTCCTGCATCTCTTCTTACCTTCTTTTTTTAAACCTGTATCTGAGGATTTATACATTTAACACTCCTCTTGCCCTTTACCATTTCCTCTGTATTCAACATGCTATCAAAATAGCATCCTTCTTTTGTGCTTGTTTACTTCCTTTAAAATTCTGGTGTGGAACTTTGAGGGAACTTCTTGGTCTTTGCCTCCATTAAACATTCTAAAGATATTAGAAGTCTTTTCGCATTTCCTCTCCTCCCAGAAAAGTATACTTGAGATCTAGGATGTGGCAGCCCTGTTGCAAAAAATAAACAATTTATAACATTATTATCTGTCATTTGTCTCCATGTAGACCTGCTGACTCCTTCTCAGTTTCCTTCATAGGTATTTAAAGTATATCTTAACATTCATCCTTGCTTCCTTTGCTATTTGTGAGTTATAGTCATGGCTATCATTCTCACTTCTTCAGCTGTATTTAACAACACAGTTCATTTTCAGGGTTATTGATAAGGAGTAAGGAGGTGAAGGAACCATTATTTAGGAAGAATATAAACAGACACTTCTTCAAATGCTATAATATTCCAAAACCAACCTGTTTGTTGTTGTTCTTCATTGCCTAATTATAAAACAGTTGCAAAACCTTACTGTTTGCAACGGAAATCCAGTGTTTAGGTCACCTGTCTCTTCAACTTCAATGCATTGAGAACACAAATGTATTAATTTTCTAGCACCCCTCAAATATGCTTTCTTGATGAACTGAATGATGGGCATGCTTGTCGGTGAGAATTATGATTTTAAAAAAGGTAACTTTTTCAGGCTCTGCACAAACCTTGCCCCAAGGTGTGTGGGCTTCTCTGAATTCTTTCCTGTGTTTTCAAAGCAAAGAAAGGTTTTCAAAGCATTTCATATTCCACTGAATACATTTAGAAGCCTGTGAGACATCAGAAAACTCAAAGAGTGAGAATAATGTAGTGGTTTGAATGTTGGACTAGGATTCTGAAGAGCAGGTTTTGAATCCCCGCTAGGCCATGGAAATGCACTGGGTGACCTTAAGGAAGTCATATTCATCCTCAGAGGAAGACAAAGGCAAATCCACTCTGAACAAATCTTGCCAAGAAAACTCCATGATAGGGTTGTTATAAGTTAGAAATGAAGGCACACAACAAAAACAGAAACAAAAACAACACAGTTCATATAGGTCCCACTTAATTCACTGAGACTTTCTCCTTAGTTGAAGTCTAATATCCTATCATCTTGTGCAATATCCCAAATTGTTCTTGCTTACAATTTATTTTCTATGCAGTCATACTTACCTTAGTCTTTCAAGCCTCAGTACAGATGAGTAAGATGAAACTGGGACTAATGAAGATAACCCACTTTGGCATGGTCCTGTGTTACCTGATGAAGTTTCTGTGTCCCACTCTATTGCTAGAGGAATCCTCACAAGAGTTGATCCATCCTTGCTTCTGGCTCACCTCCACAGTAAGTTTAAACTGTAGGAGATGGATGTCTCCTCTGGTGAGAATGAGACTGCTATTAAAAACTTTCAATAACCTTGTTTTTGAACATCATTGTGACTCGTGACTGTGCTGGTGAAGAAGTATACCCAAGCAAGTTGGCTTCAAAAGGTTGCTTATAGGGACTTATGTAAAAAATAAAGTTAGACTACTGAGCTCACCAAACTCATACCACACATGTGCTGGAAGGATGTCTTTTATGTAGTGAACAGGTAATGTGCTGGAAGTATGTCTTTTATCCTTCCTTGTTAAAAGACAAAACTGCAGGATCTTACCACACACCTTGTTTTACGCACACCAAACATTTCCAATTACGCACACCAAACATTTCAAAGCATGAGCTACAGGTGGAAAGCTCAGCATAGCAGTTAATAGTTGTTGCTTTCCTGCACCCCACTTTGACATGTTATCACTTTATGCCCAAAATTAGAAAATGGAATTTCCACACAGTTCAATTCTGCTGTGGTTTTACACACACACACACACACACACACACAGAGAGAGAGAGAGAGAAACTTTCTGTTTTGAGTATTATTGTGAATCTGTTCATTCCAAGTTTTCTAAAACCATCACCGTGCCACAGAGTGAAAGAACACTTTCTATACATCTGTTAAGAAACTATGACCCTTCCATGAAAACTGTAACATGGGCATAAGAACTTCTAGAAGTATGTGCCATTTAAGGAACTTGTAATTTTGTTGGGCTGTTTATGTTTTTAGGTGGGCTGCCAGACTTCTAATTCCTTTTAATTGTTTTAAACTTTGCTGGTGGTTTCTTTGAGGTTGTTGATTCCTTCCCCCCCCCCCCATATTTTTGTTTTGATTTAGCTCTGTTTTATCAGGATTTCACCCTTAACTCTTATCAGCTGTCATATAAACATTTCTAGATGGAATAAAAATTAAAAGTACTATTTGAGGCAGGAAAGTTTTTCTTATTTTCTGTGCATGGCTAATTCTCACAAAGTGTTGCAAATGTCTTTTTTAAGTCCTCTTAGGACCTTATCACATGGGGACCCATGTGCTTCCATCCAAAAAATAGTTAATTCCCAAATATCCTCTCCCTCTGCCTTCTCCCACCAGCTGTTCCCTTAGACTTAAGGCTTAGAGGCTGCAGGAGGAGGAGACCAGTGATGCGAGGGATAGAGGTGTGTGTGTTGTGTGTATGTCCCTTTAAGAACAAGGCTGCCTTCCTCTCCTTGACATAGCAAAGGAACCATGGGAAATATGGGAACAGGGAGAATCTGGCATATGGTTTTCAGACTACTGCAATTATGAGAAGAAAGCGAATTCGTTAATGAACTGGAAATGAAAACACAGTACTTTTGTGAAAATGCTTCTTCCCTCACTTTCACCTCACTTTCTGTTTGGTTTCTAGCTGGTTTGTGTGCAGTGTCATCTGAAAAGGAATTGCAAAATTGTCCCTAATGCACTGGATGACCCTGCATTGGGACCAGTTTAACCTTCCAATTTTCCCCGTGTGATAAAGTCCAATGGCAATTAGTTCCATTTCAATTCTAGATTGTAACATAACAAAATGTGGAAAAGTATATGAGTGTGTGAATACTTCTGCAAGGCACTGTCATTTCTGGAAAACTGTACATTTTGAAACAATGATTTAAATTTATGTGGAGCTGTTTGCCACTTGTGTTTCCAACTGTGTGTCATTTTCCCCATCTTTACAGATGGAAAAAAATTGAGAGGGGGATTGGTGTTCTTTAAAATCCAGGGTAGCACTGCTGTGTGCCAGCCTTTGTAGGTCATGTTAGAAACATTTATATTAATATTTTGAAGAAGCTGAAGTAAAGGGAATAATAAAAAAGTAAGCCTCAAGAAAACTGTTTTTGCAATCACACTTATTTTAGATTTTGATTAAATTAGTTGCCATTTTCCCATTACAATTTTAATGCAGCTCCAAGCAGAAACTTGGTATTACATACTAAATCAAGCTTCCTCCATGGCAGTTGTTGAATACTGTCTTTAAAACTTTCCAGACAATTTTGTTATTTTCTCTTAAAAGCTATCGGTGTATCAAATTCAGATTGGCCTTTTTTGATGTGGATCATCTCATAATCATAGGGTTTTCAAACTATAAGGCATTTGGGAGTGGTTTACCACTGCCTTCTTCTGTGAAGTACTAACAAGATTTAGCAGGGCTGTTGATGAATACAGGTCTCACGGAGGGCTCCCATTAATAGGGTAGCCATAAGTTGGAGCCAACTTGATGACAAATGAAAACAAACCACAAATTTGATGGAAGAGACCATCCCATGCATTTCCACATGCTATACAACAGGGAATCATAAACCTGAAACCTGGTTTTTGTGCATTAACCTTCCTTGGATGTCAAGTTTTAACTCTTGCTTCCTTAGTACTTTTAACTCTCACTTTCTTAGTGTTTGGATATGGTTAAGAGAGTTTGTTGTAATTTTGAACAGACTCTAGAAATACTAAGATTTTGTGATTTCTTCTTTGTATGCAAAGGGATTTTGTAGCACCTTGTAGACTAACTATGTGAAAGAAGTTGTAGAACAAGTTTTCATAGGCTTCGTCTACTTTCTCAGCTGTCTGGAGTGACCTGGTGCCCAGGGAGGAACTTTATCATCAGACTATATGGATAGCCATAGAAATGCAAAACTTGTGGGTATGGTGAGGAGGTATCAAGTTCAATTTTAATTGTGATTGTTGAGGGACAAAGGCATGAGGAAAGAGGTTGCCAAAGGCCAGGGTGGGTGGATTACTATATGAATGGTGGAGAGAGTTTTGGGTTGTGGTGTGTGCAGGCTGGGAACCTGACTAGCTAAGAACGTCCTCATGAGACTGGAGTATTAGCCAGTGTCATAATGCACTCCACCCCACTGTCAGCTTGCCATCTGTGGATATGGGCATCCACAGATGGCCATGATCCATTTACCCCAAGGGTGGTGCATGTCCACAACTGCCCTGTAATGGCAACATGCACAGAACACAATTAAAATAAATGATATTTGAAGTCCCATGGTTTTTGGCATCCATGGGTGTGTGTGTCCTAAATGGAATCACCGTGAATACAAAGGGCAGACTGGATATGTAGTGTGCGAGAAAGCCATTGTCTTTGTTCAACCAACTGTAGATGGATGGAGTTTTTGGATATATTCTAATTTAGCTGTTTTTCTTTCTCATCGTTCTTTGTAGGGTGTTGTTGCTGTTGTTCAAAGACCACTGTCTTGAGGTCTGAAATGATATACCAAGGAAGACTGAAGTGCTCTGCAACAGGTCTTTGTGTATGGCCATTACCATTGCTAATGTCTGATTTATGTTTGTTTATCTTCTTGTGCAGAGTCTGGCTTACTTTGCCCAACAGAGTGCTGAAGAGCATTGTTTACAGAGGCTGGCATATATTACATTAGAGGATGAGCAAGTGAAAGTGCCTTTAATAGTGTTGATTATCTGATTAGGTCCTGTGACCACACATCCTGAGCAGATGTGTGGACAGAGTTGGAATCTTAGTTTGTGGCAAGATCTTGTACCCGTCTCTCCATCTATGCTGTATCATAATCATAGAATTACAATCTATTTTGGACAATAACACTGTCCTCCACCAGTGGCTCTTGGTGGTAGGACTTTGTTTTATGGCAGCCTTCTGAATGAAGATGGTGGACTTGCCTCCAAATCAACTTGTTATCATCAGCCCTGCTCTGGTCTTGCAGACTAAAGGTTGTAGCTTCCTTATCTGAGGGGCTGTATACACAGCCCTGAAGGGGCAGCCTCCTGCCACCCCATTTATAGCCAGATTGGGGCCACAGCAACTGCACACTGTGGCCCTGATCTGGACTCTCCAGGGCCTGGAAAGGGCACAATAGCGGCAGCAATGCAGCTTTGTGGCACTCCTTTGGCACTGTTTTGACACTGTTTTCTCATGCAGATACAGCACCATAGGAACGCCATGATGCAGCATGCTGTGCGATGCGGTGCACAGCGTCACACCGCCTTGGAGACAGAGGCGAGGCATGGATCGTGTAGACACTACACTCTGACTCTGCCCCCAAGCTGGCCCAAACTGTCAGTATGCACAGGGCCTATGTCTATCAACTTGTATGGGTTTTACAGCTTTGGACTGTTTTCACTTCTGAGATTGTCAGCAGCTTTATGTCCTTTCAGCAGTGTTACTCCTGCTTTTCATCTGCTCTTTCTAGTAGCAGGTCAAGTGCCTACCAACCTGGAAGTCTCATCTTTTGGCAGTATTTCTTGTTTCACTTTGGACTGTCTCATCAGGATTTTCATGGTAAAAAACATTCAAAATTGATTTACCACTTTCTTTTTCCATGCAGCAGTAATAAGTGTTACCTAGGGTGCTGCTGTCATTGTCTTTGAGATCCTCCACCAATGTCACCTCATGCTGCTGCTGCTGCTACCCACTAGCTGTCTGACACATTTAATCTGGCTCCTCAGTAAAAGCCTGTGTGACATGGGAGACCCTACCAGCAGCGGTGCCACAGTCAGCTCTTGATTTATAGAAGCACACAATCCCACTGCCTTAGAAAGTAGGGCCTTGGTGTTGGAGGCATTATACTTGTGTAGACTACAGGTTATGACAATTGTTCTACTTTTCTTTTTAATTTTGTTCCAGTGATTTTAATTGCCCTTATGCAGGCACTTCCCCATTCACCTGCAGCATAATGGGCTCTGCCTTATAACCCAAAACAGCCACCAGAAGAGCCTCTGGAGTTTATCAGAATGGAGGAATTTCTCTCTTTTTTGAATGGAGCCAATTCGAATTCACATAAATTTGCTAGTTTAGAATTCTAATTGCATTTGGAATGCATTCAGAATGACATCCCATTGCCCAAAAATGACTCCCCATTGCCCGAAATTGCGTGAAATACTTTAATATGCAATAATGTAAAACCCATGATTGTGTTCAGAATGACTTCCCTTTTGCCAGAAATTGTGTGATACTCTAATACGCAATAACATGATTGCGTTCGGATTGCCATTGGATTATACTTCCAATTTCCGTCATCTGATAACGTCCACTGTCTCCACTGCCTAAGTATACTGGCAATACTTTATGCTTCACGTACACTGAAGTGGATCTCACAGCTTTTTTATTTTTTGCCTTCTCCACATGGAGATCATGGAATCAGAATCACAAGGGCCATCCTGTCCAAACCCTTACCCATGCAGGGACCTACTGGTATTAGTAAAGCACCCCTGAGAAGCAGCCATTTAACCTCTGTTTAAAAACCTGAAATGAAGGCAGTCCACTATCTTCTAGGGACGGCTATTCCATTGTTAAACAGCTTGTACCATCAGGGACACAGTATACATTTTGCCCATTGACACAAATGTATTTGTGCACATTATTCAACAGTATATGGCTGGAATCCTGTTGGATAGTTATGAATATGTAGCCTATGTGCACTCATGACTGTTTCGTATTCATGACCTCTACAGAGCCCCTTGTTTGTGAAAGTCTCTTCAGTCCTCACTTACTGTTGGGGTCTGTTCCTGTTGACTGGAATGGTGGTCCAACTCTGCCTTGTGTGAGTGGTCTTTGGCATGAGGGGAATTGCAACAACCTGCTCTTCTTTCTGTACTGCAGATCATTCAAAGGAAGGGGTGGGAATGTTATTTGGCTGGTTACTGACCAACAGAAGAACAGACCACACTGATTGCAATGGCTGATGCCCAGTATGTGGTGAATGGGAAGGGAGATCGAGAGGGGATTCACTACTATGGTGCCAATGCATTTGTTACTCCCTAACAGGTCCCCCCCCCCCCCCCCGTTTTTTAGATGTTTGCTTTTTAAAAATTTATCCATAGCTTTGTGTGCATTTCATTTTGACATATATGTCTTCTTCTTCTTCTTCTTCTTCTTCTTCTTCTTCTTCTTCTTCTTCGTAGCACAGGGTGCTTTGTCTTTCAATGAGTACTGAGAAATCTGAGACTCCAGTGAAATTCTTTTCTGTCCTGACACTTACTTCACTCTTGTGGGTGTACAGTTCCATTGAAGCCATAAAGGCAATATTGTACTAGACCGAACATTGGAAACAAAAGGAACAAATGGGCAAATTGATATGACACATGGGTAATATGTTAACAGCACAGTAAAGTATATGTAACACTGTGATGTATACACCTGTGATTATCATTGTTATTCAGTTGGCACATTTTTTACAGTGTAAAGTTAACAGCATAATCACAGTGTTTTGTTTTTTAAGAAATCATATCAGCATAAGAAATCATATCAGCAATCCTTTAAAGTGAGAACATGGGCTCACAATTGTGCCTGAAATATTTATTTATAAAGCACATTTATACAGCAATATTTTTGCAAATACCAACTTTAATTCTTGTACTCTACAAAAAGTCTTGTGTATTCCTCTTTGTACAAAAAAAGAAACATTAAAAAAATACAGACAATTTAATATGATTTTTATACAATTGTCTTTAGTTTGTTATTTTCATTAAAATATTGCTACCACAGGACTACAATATTTTAGTCGACTATAAAAAAATTAAGTCATTGCTTTTTTTAAAGCAGCAAACGCAAATAACACAGGTCAAAACACAGTTTATAATCGTAGTGGATATATCTAAAATTGTTTCAGAAATAATATTTTACATAGTTAATTTTTAATGTTTTTATACATTATTTATATAATATTTATATATATATTTATATATTTATAAAAAAAAATCATAGCTTGCTAGAATTGAAATGATAGGACGGATTCTGTATGACAAGATGTGCAAAGGCCAGTCTGCTTAGCTAGTATTTCTGTTCTTAAAAATATTTAAAAGCATGTCTTTTGGAACTCCCTCTGAAAGCATATGAAAGAACTACATTTGCTCTTGTTTGCTTTCTTCACATGGCCCTGATGTTATCTAAAGCAGAATTTAGCCTACTGTCCAATACAGTCTTCCCTACTCCAGTGTCCTTCAGTTGTGTTAACTAAAACTTCCATCATTCCAAATCGGCCTAATCCCTGGTCATGGGAATTAGGCATGATGAGAGTTATAAACCACTACATCTGGAACACCACAGGTTGGAAGGCTGGGTTCTAATGAATATTCAAGAATGGTCTCTTTTTTTCAGTCTGCAGGGAACAGAAGAGAGTTGTAACTGGGTATCAGGATAAGACGGTCCTGACCTGCAGTCCGCCTCAAAGCGGAAGTGTTGATGTTCTGAGACTCAACCTCAGAGCCCTCAGGGCTAAGAAACGTTAACAAGACTGACTGCAAAGAAGACAACACATTGTGAATCCACAATTAAGTGACCATTCAGAAAATACTTTTGTGACTGGTGTGAGTAAATGGAAGATAGGGGGAAGATTTTTCTAGACCATCCAGCAAATTAAATGCAGGCTGACGGTACTGTTTACATTGCATAAGGAGGCAAATGGGGGTTCCAGATATCTTGAGCAATTGACAAATCCAGCCAGCTCTCCAAAGTAATAAAGATGATAAAGGCATGAAAATGACATATAATTTGTGAGAGAAACAGGATAGATTAAAACAAAGATGAAAAGATTCTTACAGTCAGGAATATTATGAACAAGGTAGAGTTCAATTTAATAAGTGGCTTCAACTATGTCTTATTAGGTAAAGAAAGGTATTATTTTTCAGGGGGTTTACAGCAGAAAAGGATACTTTTCCACT
The DNA here is from genome assembly GCA_034509955.1 of Urosaurus nigricauda. Taxonomy (NCBI): domain Eukaryota; kingdom Metazoa; phylum Chordata; class Lepidosauria; order Squamata; family Phrynosomatidae; genus Urosaurus; species Urosaurus nigricauda. The sequence continues at coordinate 80,731,721 of JAOEGL010000004.1, forward strand.
ATGTTTTCCTAGTGTGCTTCTTCTAAACCAAACATAAGTCACAGTATGGAATGAAGACATAGAAAAAAAAAAATAAGTAGATGCCCCTTAGAAAGCGATCACTATTCATGAATCAGTGCGTATTTTCTTGTAGATAGTGCTATAATCTAGTTGATCCCCCCCACCCTCCTCTTTTAACAGGAATTGGAAATCTTGAGGGTTTCTTTTTTTTAAAAAAAGCAAAGATGGCCTGTTTCCTAACAACCATTTAGTGTTCAATAAGCTATGAACAATTCAGCATTCACTACAACATGAACACTCAGCCAATTGCACATATAAAATATTTGCAACATGTTTTGATTCATTTCAGACTTGTTGCCTTTGACTTAGTTGAACAACATCTATTTTATGCAAATGTTGTAAGAATAAAAAGGCCACAGAGTAAGACCTCATGGGTCAGGCAAGAGTCTCTCCCTACATTCTACTGTCTGATGAGATTGAGAGCAGCAGGTAGTTGCTGTCAGCAGTCATTTTGCAAAAAATAAAAAATAAAATAAAAACATTAAAAACATTTTCAAATGTCTACACCATGTTGTGATGGTTGTTCCGGTCAATGATGTCCACAGGTGAAAGTATCTCCTTCCGGATTGGTGGAGGAGGCTGAGAAATCTTTGCTTTTGGCTTGAAAAGGTCTGAAACATAGAACACCTGTAAATAAAAATACAGACATTCAATATAAATGCAAAACTTGGCATACCGATCCCATTTTTCTTCACAAATGCTAGAACTCCCATTTGGAAACGAAGTTGATGATTCAGCAGTTCTGGTGTCCCAATCTCCTGAACTGGGTTAGAGGCCTTCTAGATTTGTTGATAAGGGTAATGCACTCCTTAAACAGAATTTGGGAAAGTTGCCTTTTTGGAATACAATGTCTAGAACCCCACACAATATGTCCACTAGGGTACAGCAAACTGTACATCAAAAAAACTAACTTTACAAGGCTCTTTATCTGAGACAATTAGAGTCAACCTAGTTGACCATCATTTACCTCTTATTGATATATAAAATCTCCCTCCCTTGCCTTCCTTGATTGATTTCTGATGCCTCTTCCACACTGCAAAGAATTTCTTCACTATTTTAATTCAAATATATTCAGTGTGTGTGTGTGGAGGAGGAGGGGTTCTGAATAAGATCTTTTTGGAAAGAAGAAAGTATCTAATACAGGCTAAATCAAATTTGCTTTAAAAAAAAAAGAACTATGCTGTTTAGATGCTTTTAAAAAGACATTTTCCTCACCACAACCAATCAAGTGTTAACACCAAATACAAGTTCACAGAACTCAATTTCCTCTGGTAATTTAAAATGTACTATTATTAAACTTCCCTTACGAGTCAGTTCTCTACAATTATTAGTCAGGATGGCTGGATATTTCCTCAGTTTTCCACTCTTCACCCCCTTCCCACCGTACTTTCCTGAATGAAAGCTTAGTCAGGATGAGATTACTCAGTAGTTTCAGAGCAACAGCCCCATGGAAGAGATATCCCCAACCCCCTTTCCCTGAAAATCAATTATGTCTCTGCTGTCGGGGATGTGACAGGGCCCACACTTGACAATTCAGCAAGGTAGCTGCACAATGAGAAAGTCCTAAAAGGAAATTCTGACATCCTCCCTCAGCCTGAAGTCTTATCAAGTCAGTGAGACAGATGGGAATTTCTCCCTTGCAAAATATAACTCTGAGGCCAGAAAGGAAAAGAGTCAGACAGACCCATACTCTGCAGACAGCAGAAGAAGATTCATCCCTGTTATCTAGTGCTAGAAGTTTGGAACAACAACACAAATATTCCAGCTATTAAACCTAATTATATATCATGTCTATACACACACACACACACACACACAATGGGACAGTTGTATCCTCAATGTACACCAAATGAAATATGTATTAGATTGCTATTAATTTCTTTACTCTTTGTAACACCAAGTTGAGCTAACCGCTGTGAATTTACTATGGCTCAATGACATCAATACACCATGTGCAGTGTAGAATACAATACATCACTAACTCTCCTTATTAAACAGATGGCAACAATATCCTAGAGATGCACAAGTAAATATAACCTGTGGAGCAAGGGGTCCACTGCTATCCAGCCCCATAAAGGGAAGGTAATGGTAGCATGGCCATCTTTTCTGATGAGTATCAGGTACTCTACTGACTCTCTTCCAAGCACTGGCACTGGGACAAAACATTTATGCTTATTTTTCCTTACACCAGCAGCTGGTGTCTTCATTTGTTAGTGGGATGGTAAATCTGTTCTGGCTTTCCCCCCTGACTTTAAAGGAACTGTCCAAGTTGCTCAAAATAGATTTGGTACTATGACTATTACATTAAAGTTCAAACTAATGCCTAGATTGGAGTCACACTGCACTGACAATGGAGCCACCAGCCAACTTTGGTGCTGACAGCCTGGGCACATTAAGAAGAGCAGGGCACAGGGGTCTGAGATCTTGTCCTTACAGACAGGAGTCAAGCTGTATCTGGGTTGTGTCAGATGAACCATTCAATCCCATCAACTTCCATCTGTCTACAATAATACACTCCCAAGCTAGGAATGAACTGCTATTACTTTGACTTCCTCATGTAAAAAGAAATCTTTGTCCAAGTCGTGTGACATTAAGTCTACTTGGTGAGGCTTGGTAACAAAGGTTCTTGGGCCCATTCACACCACCCAATTAGACCACTATTATACCAGTTTCATACATCCTATGAAATCCTAGGGTTGGTAGTTTGATGAGGCACTAGAGCTCTCTGGCTGAAAATTCTAAATTCTTCTCTCTAAACTGCAAATGAAATCCAGCATGGTGTAGTGGTTTGCGTGTGGGACTATGACTCTGAAGACCAGGGTTTGAATCCCTGCTTGGCTATGGAAACCCACTGGGTGGCCTTGGGCAAGTTCCCCTCTCTCAGCCTCAGAAGCAAATTCCCTCTGAACAAATGTTGCCAAAGAAGCCTGTGACAGGTTTGCCTTAAATCAGAAACATGAAGGCATACAACAACAACAAAATCCAAACCCAAGAGCCCATCTGCTGCTAAGGCGGTTGAAGTAGCATCAAAGTGCTATAATTATGTAGTGTGAAGGAGCCTCATGTATCCCACTGCAAAGTGGTAAACAAAGTGCAAAACAATAAACAAAAAAATAAGCAAAACAATAAACCAAGCCACCATATGAGGAAGGTTATTAGAGCTACCAAAACCAGTTGATTTACTAGAGTGTTGACCAGGGTAAGCAATCTTGTATCCCCAACTAATATGACCTATAACTCCCACAACCCCACCCTGGATGGCCAATGTTAAAATGTGGCGGCTGTCACCCAAAAGCTCTGGAGAGTGAAAGGTTCCTGCTCCTCTTGTAGTCAAATGTCATGTTCCTTTAATCTCATTTGCAACTGAGGGAACATTCACTTTTTCTTCTAGTGACTGCATCCACCTCAACAGGAATATAGACTTTATAAAGAATCATGGAGTTGGCAAGTGTCCTACTGCCTGTTTAATGAAGGATGTCCAGTTACAGCATCCCCAACAGGTAGCTCTCCAATCTCTTTTTAAAGACATCCACAGAAGCAGATCCCACCGTCTCTCTAGGCAATTGGTTCCATTGCTGAGATCACTTTCACTGTCAAGAAGTCCCTTTTAATGTTCAATCGAAGTTTACCTCCTTTAACTTTAAACTGTTAGACCTAGTTCTAACCTCTGAGGTAGCAGAGAACAAGCCTACACCCTACTCTTTGTGGCAGCCCTTGAGATATTTAAAACATGCATATCATATCTCCCCCAGTTTTCTCTTCACCAAGCTGAACATGCCCATCTCCTTCAAACTCTTGTATGTTTTGTCTTCCATATCTCTTATCACCCTCACTGCCCTTCTCTGAACTTGATCCAATATGTCACTATCCTTCTTAAAATGAGGTGCCCTGAACTGGATGCAGTACTCCAGTTGAGGCTTGATCAGCACAGAATATAGTGCGACTATTACTTCCCTTGACTTGGAAACTATGCTTCTATGAATTCAGGCTAAGATAAGCAGCTGCCTTCTTTGCTGCAGCATCACACTGCTGGCTCATATTCAATTTATGAGCTACAATAATCCCAAGGTCTTTTTCACATGTAGTACTGCTAGGCCAAGTATCCCTCATCCTATAGCTGTGTATTTGGGTTTTGTGTGTGTGTGTGGGGGGGGGGGGGGGGCTAAATATAGAATTTTGCATTTGTCTCTGCTGAATGTCATTTTTTAATTTCAGCCCAGTTTTCTAGTTTATCAAGGTCCTTTTGAATTATGTTCCAATGTGTTAGATATCCCTCCCAGTTTTGGATTGTCTGAAAATTTGATAAGGACTGTAGCTTACATCATAATTTTTATACCAATTTAATGGTGAAAAGTTTCTTAGGGCTAAGTTGTGTTTCAACTTCTCTACTATTCTGTCTGTCAGACTACCAGGATTTTCAGAGTGAAAAATCACAAAGTAGTCAATTGTTAAAAGAGACTGCTTGTTTTACTGGATGCAGATGTTTGCATTCAGTCTTCCAATTGTCTTCCTGCGTTCTCAGATCAGTTAGTTTGACATCTAAATATTGGCATTGAAGCATACAGTTAATTCACCAAGGAAACAAAACTCCACTCAGAAAAACCAATGCTTGGCTGTAAAGAAAAACAAATAGTAGCTACCTCCTTCCCAGAGCTTATTTAGATTTTAAGATCCTTTTGAACCCCTGTTTCAGCAGCAATTTTAGTGTCCCTGAACTAAAATTACAGTTCCCCCTTTTCCTCAGGGGTACAATTCCACTATTTCCAACTGGGCTCCATCAGAGACATTCTATCTAGTTTTCTGTACGGTTCCGAAAAATCATGGTACTCTCATTACTTTGCCCGTTACACAGTAGTCTCTACAGAATCAAACAGAGTGAGTAAAATGTTTCTTTGTATACACTAAGAAGCTGTGGATGACAGACACAATCCAGTGAAAGTCATCTTAGTTTACACTCAATTTAAACTAATGACACATTTAATTAGTCTTAATCACAACTACTTCCTTTTGTTGACTTGTTTTGTGACTCCCACTTCTGTCCTATTTCTTTTAAGAAGCTTGTCCTGAAGAAATGTAATATCTGCTTACCACTGAAAATTCCTAGTTTCACTCCTTAGTTATGAATACTCTAGAATACAAATTAAGGTTAATTAACCCAGTCATTAATACTGAAGAAAATGACTGAGGCAAATGGGTTCTGGGTACCATAAGAGGTACAGAATACAAGCTCTGAAGTCCCCACCAATTTTTGTTGGTGGTGCATGTGCATCTTCTCTGGATTCTTTCTAGAATTTGTAAATATTTACAACTTAAACTAATTTTGTATTGCTGTATTGTTGCTGGTTATCTGATCATTCATTTCCATAGCTTTTATGTAGCTGAGGGCTGAAAGACAATTCTGCTACTATTATTCTTGCTTTCTACTTCCAAGGCTGGATTCAATCATAACTATATCCATGTTCTGTATAGAGATCTCCATGACAAATCAATTTGTGGCAGGAGCTAGCAGTGATTGCATACTGTAAGCAGCAAGTGGGGGATTAGGTTCAATCTGGCCCACATTTTCCCAATGAGTAATGTTATGGATGGAGTGTCATCTAGGCTGTTTTAGCCTTTGCTCTGTAGTTCACTGTGTGTGTGTGTGGCTTTAAATCAGATATTTGGTAGTAGCAGCAGCGTTAATTCTCCTTTAAATTGTATTTCACTTTAGCAAAGGCTCAGGGTTATAAAAACACTTTGAGAAATCATGAAACATGATCTTCTAAGGTTAGGAAAGTGTGCTAAACCCCTCCTAATGCTTCAGCTGCTTAGCGCACAAAAAAAAGAGTACATGCATAGAGTGTTTTTGCTTGGATTTGTTCCATTTCCTGTGGAAGGTGCTCTCCACCCATAAAGAAAACTCAGCAGCTGACAACTGGGAATGTGCTATACAACCATTGCAACTGATCAACATATTTTAATTTATTATTATTATTATTAAGAGAATTTCCTTTAAATGCAGAATATTTTAGCAAACAACTGACATAAGATTAAGGTGAACAGGGGAGGAAACTAGGATCACAAATTCCTGGCTTCACCTATTGAACTGCTGAATTATTAGAAGTAGCCACCAAAACTTGTCTAAATTTCAAAAGATATTTTGATTCCAGAAATTCTTAATCTGCCCAAACTCCAAACAAAGCAAGCTGTTTCATCAGCTGGACCTGAAATACATGTATTGGGTTGCTTTTTTTCATCAGATGGGAAAGGGCAACTGTGATTGCCACAATGAAACAGTGCAGACAGCTTTGGTGACCTTTGAAGATGAAACACTACATGTCTTCTACTGAGTACTTGAAGATAAGGAGCAGATAATGACATCAGGGTTTAAACAAAATCTTGAATAGTCTTCTCTTGGATAAAGCATTGCTTTGAATAAATATTGTGCCAAGTGATAATCCTGTGGATTGTAGCAGAGCAAAGGTAGCTGAAACCACAGAAGGCAAAAGCCAAGTCTATTTTTTATTTTTATTTTAGATCTTTGTTGCATTAGTCATGTATCACAAAGGGTCATTCTGCTGGATGAATATTATTTACTAAAAAAAACCCTGGTGAAACATTTCCACTATGAACAGGGCAAAAGTTCTATACCCAGGTTTAACCAACTCTGAAAAGGAAGGAGATGACATAAGAATAGGAAGGAGCTGGTAGTACTGACTGATTCATAAAATGATATTCAGAACTTAATTCCGAATTGCATTGTTCCTGTTCTGTGTCTCAGCTCAAGTTGCCCCAACCATGAAAACATGAGAAATAACTGCAATATCTGATATTTGTTATCCATTCAGAAATAATGATGTCTGGACATTTGTGGGGAAAAAAGTATTCCATCTGTGTTTTTTAGCAAGAAAATATAATGCTGAGGGTTACTTGAGCTTGCAAATCTTTTCTTTGAAGGATTTCTGAACACCTGCTTCTAAACTGGGGAGGGGGGTGTCTACCAATAATAATCAATTTGTAAGCAATGTACAAATGAATCATATAGGAAGATATGTGGAAACATCTGAAGTGAGTTTTTAAATACTTGATAAATACCACCAAGCAAAAGCACTAAAGCCAAAGGGCCAGTCTAGTCCAAAGAACAGGATAGAAACTAGCAATGAAAAAAAAAATTAAATTAAATGTAGTACGTGTGTGTGTAAGCAGAGAGAAAGAGATGACATTTCTACATCTTAATGACAGCACTATAAACAAGTCTTGAGATGATAGCTGTGTTTTAGTCATTCTTTGTGAACCAGAAACCACGGGGAAAACATAGGAAACCACAAGCTACCCCTCCTTTCACCTTCCTCTTCTATGGTCATGCCTGCCTTTTCTCCAAAGGGCTCTGTAAGGGCACAGCAAAGAGTGACCAATGCCCTCCCTGTATCCTGACTCAGGACTGAAGTATACAAAAGAGAGGCTGCGAGGGTGGGACAAGCCAGGGAGAAAGAGGAAGGGCCATACATGTGTTTGCCGTTTAACAGCCAGCTGTTTCCTCCGCGGCTTTACCTTGTCACAGGAAAGTCAGCCTATAGCTGCTGAACTCTCACCCCTCCTCCGGGCTGGTAAAGCACACCATCTGTTTACAAATCAGGAAAAAAGTGCTAGATTTGTAACTTGTCATTGGACAGGAAATGATGGAGCTGTCCATCCCTTGCATTTGGACTCCTATTGTCTGTCAGATTTTTTTCCCTTCAATGTGCTGCCTTCACTGGCATACTACACCCTGTCCAGCGGAGTTCCTCCTTGCTCTGTCAAATTCCACCCTTTGGAAAAGTGGTTAAACCATGGTAGAATTTATAGATTATTTCTATATAGCCAGTTCTGACAGCAGGGTCTCATAATAACGTCTGGACAAAGCCACATTATACCTGAGATGAGAGTGAAGTGCTTGTTAAAATAAAATATAATAAAATACTTCAGGCCTTTTCTCTTTTCTTCCCAAGAATTCATGACAGGTGGATGTTTGTGGTGTCTGTGACCATCAGGAGGGATAATTTTAAAAAGACCATTAAAGCTTTGAGCATATACTGTTGTGCGCATATGTAAACTAGAAATATTGGAATTAACACTACTGCTGCTGAGTAAATATAGGAAGGAGATGTTCATCTGATTTCAATGGAAATGGCAGTAACAAACACGTTACAAGAGAAATACAGAATTAGAGAAGGAACTTTTGCTGGCAAGAAGAGACAAGGGAAGAGATACTTTTACTATCCTCCTGCTCACAAATTATCCCTCATTAAATGTTTCTCCCCAGCAGATTTAAACTGGGCTCCAGACTAGACCTTGTAGAATAGATGGCATTGATGGGTGCGGGAGGGATTGCACACTTGCTCTCCAACTCTTCTGTGTACATCAGGGGTGATAACTGTGCAATGAGCCAGGTGCCTGTTGTTGTTGTTGTTGTTGTTGTTGTTGTTGTTGTTGTGTGCTTTCAAGTCATTTTTGATTTATGGTAACCCCAAGGAGAACCTGTTGTTGGGTTTTCCTGGCAATATTTGTTCAGAGGAGGTTTGCTGAACAGTAATTCCCATTAGCCCTAGTCAGTATAGCCAATGGTGATGAAGGCTGAGAGTTGCAGCTCAAGAACCTCTGGTGGACCACACAATTTCAACCCCAGCATAAATGTGCCTAATTCCTGCTGTTCTCTTGTGGCCATGCTGCATGCTAAGGATGTTCCTAGACTGCCTATTTTTATTTTGCAAAATTCATTTTAGGAGCCCATAATCCAGACTACCGAACCACAGGGGTGGCCGGAGTTCTCCTGAACTTGTGCTTATTTTTAGAGGTGAAGCTTCTAACAGGATCAAGGGCTTAGCTCCATAAATTTTCTCCTTTGAGGCTACCAGCAGCTTGGAAGATGTCTGCCATTTTTCCCTCTCTCTTTTCATTATTACGAGAAACTTGTACACTATTTCTTATTTCATGAAATCCCAAAACAGATTACAACATTACCATAACACAATCCAGCAAAAACACAGTCACATGGTAGTTCCAAACACTTTGTGGCCGAAGGAAAGCCAGCTTTAAAAGACAGGTTTCCAACAAGTGTCCAAAACATGTCAGGATTGCTGACCTTACATGATGCAGAGAGCCACCATTTAGGGGCTACTGTGGAAAATTGCCCTTTATGTAGAACCATCAAACAGAAATCCATCTGAAACATTCATTCCCATTCCCATTCATGGCACAACAGAGACAGGTCTTCCACCCTTTAAAACTTCAGTGGCCTGGAACCCCCCAGATATCTTTTTTAATGTGGTGAACAGGGCTCTTTTATATTAGATGATGATAGCACTATGATTCCACTGGCTACATCCTATAGAACCCTGGGATTTACAGTTTAGGGAGCAGTATTTAGAATTCTTGGGCAGAGACCTCTAGTGCATCACCAATCTACAAATCCGAGGATTTCAAAAGATGCAGCCATGGGGGTTAATGTGTTATATTGATGTAGTGTGAAAGGGTCCCTGTGGCTGTATCAGATTTGTGTAATGTTTTTACAACACGGGCAGTTTCTTTTTCAGACTAGTCCTAATCCTAAAGTAGAATCTGGCTAGTTTCTACAGCAGCCACACACTATGTGTGGCTCATTTACCTTGAACCATCCCACCCTTACAACAGGAGGGTCACTTTTCTGGCCAGCCATACCTAGCTCAAACCATGTTGGTGTTGAATTGGAGCAATGGTGTGGAAACAAAGGGTTAGAACAACCCTCTCCTTGTGCAACAGTTTTGGCCAAAGTCCTCTCAGCATGTTGTACAGAGAAGAAAGGATTAAGAATTTGTATAATGGAAGTCACAGATAGTATATAGCTTGCCTTTCTGCAAATATGGTATGCATTAGCAGAGACAATGGCTAGTTTGGCTGTAAGGCAAGATTAGTTCTGTATATAAGCAAGTCTGTCATGCTAGACCCATCTCCCTGGAAGTAAGCTCCATTAACTTTCTGAGTAGGCATGCATGAGAATGTGCCAGAAGTATTATTATTATTATTATTATTATTATTATTATTATGTTTCTGTTATCTAATCTGAGCTTCAAAAGATCACACACATTCACACACTTGTCTGTTGAAGGATTTAGATAGCTACATTTCCATCATGAATGAACATGATGAAAGGCAAATGAACTTTCCTGGTTGCTGGTCCTGTGTTTATTGAGGAGAAATATTTTTCTATTGGAAGAATCCAAAAACAAAGGTGTAAGGGAGGGGAACCCCATGCACACAGTGCTTTTCAAATATTTTGAATATGAATAAATTAGACATAGGCATAGATAAGGAAAAGAATAAGATAATGTCATTTAAGCAAGGTTACTTTGTCTACATGAAAAGACTTATATATAAAGGGACTGTATATGTGTGAAGTTACAAGGACTACACAATCTGGTCACTTTTGGAAAGTGAATGGCATGAGAACAAGTTAGCTTGGAGGAAATAAGTAATCATACCTTGGTGCAATCATTTTTGCATGAACACTTTTCACTACGTTACACAATAAAGCACACAGACAGATGCACTCCTGCCCTTTCCATCAAAAGAACAGACCCAAGTTTCATCTTACTAAGCCTTCTGATTCAACTCAAAGGGAAACACTTATCTGTGCATGTTCCTTCAAGCTGCTTAGATTTGCAAACCTTGCTTGCGAAATCAGAGACTGCATTGCTCACAAAATGTTGACAGTGGTCTGCTGACAGTGGGAATGAATGAATGAAAATAACTATATATATATATATATATATATATATTCAGCCGCCTTTGAAAGTGTTTAGTTTTTCAAAGAAAGAACTGCTGTAATCATTTATACATTTGGTTAGGTGAGCTATCCTGGTAATATGCCCAGTTTGGCACATGTTCAAAAACAGCTCCTTCCATGCACTAAACATACCAAACCTACCATAGTACTTAAGAGGAAAATGTAGAAAACAGCTGTTTCACATGAGCCTCATTCTGTATATATTATACCAGAAAGCTAGAATTCACTGGTCATTTATCTTTCTCGTTTCCAGCAGTATAAGGAAACATTCAACATTTGCTTAAGGCTATCATTTCTTCCCTTCTTGGGTTTTATGAATCCTAGCGTGATCCTACCTAGTCACTGGTAAAACTAATCGTATCCTGGATCTCTGGCTGCATCTTGTTTCAAAATCTATTGTTCATAATTGCCATCAAATTGACTTTAACTTATGGTGATGCCATGAATAAGAGACCACCAAGTCACCCTGTTATCAACAGATCTAGGAGCTTATCACACAGCTTTAAAAAGCAACTTACCACTCCCAAATTGAATTCTGATTTGTGCTGTATTCTGATATCATTGCGTGGATTTTTGCTGCTGCCATCGCCAGGCAAGTGTAGCCCAGTTAACTTCCAGATAGAATCCGAGTTCAGCCAGCCTCTTATCTTATCTGGCCTTTGCAAATCAGCCAGCTGAACTCGAATTCTATCAAAAAGTTACCTGGGATGCACCTGCCCAGCAACAACAAAACTCCACATGGTGATATCAGGATACATCACAAATAAGAATTCAACTCAGGAGTGATATAAGCTGTGCAATAAGCTACAAAGTTAGGTCTTGCAAACTCAGGGCTGTGGCTTATTTGATTGAGCTGTATATTTTGAAACAGCTCAATAAAACAGGCCAATTTTCCAAAGACATCATGCTTGATATATATACTTTCCAGAGTGCTCAAAGCTCCATTGAGATCAAAGTGATGAGGATGCAACCTTTTAAGATGGCTTTTGGACACTGTTGGTTTGTCATAATGCCATATACAGTCACCCTTCTATCACTCTATCCACCAGAAGCCAACACCCATGCATCTGAGTTAGAGTACTACCAATCTTGCAGAGTACTATCAGTCTTGCAGATATGATACATAGCAATGATTACCTGGAGAAGTAATGCACCAGAGGTATATGACACTTACTATGCAATAAGCCACCAGGGCCCCCTGTGTGAATCCTGCCAGTACGTCCGTTGGATGATGTTTGTGATCAGAAATACGAGAAAGTCCTGTATAAAATGCCATCATAATCAGTGTAAATTGGAGCAGAGGACGCAGCAGCCGAGCTCCTCTCCAAGTGAACCTGGCTTGCAGGTATAGCTGCAAAAAAAGGGGAAAGTAGGAAATCAGATACTATAATGTTTTTTCTCCATGAGAGTGTGCAGAAACATCATTATCTGTTATGGAGCTTCCATTACCCCAGCTCAGTACCACACAAACAGGACTGTCACACTTCAGGCTGGTTTATCCTGTGCAGCCAGCCATCATTTAACAGGAAACAATAGCTGGCATCCTGGCATGCATAGACTTAAGCCCACCTTTTTGTTATTGTTGAGGAGACTAGTACTCCCTTACCCCCTCCACAATGACCAAAGCTGCCTGAAAGTAACCAATGTTCCGTTGCAGACTCCCTATGTCAATCTGTGGCTTGTAGAGAGGTGGGAATGGGGTCAGCGAAGTGTCCAGCTATGCTCCCATGAAAACGGTGGCCTAAAAATATGGCAAAAATGTCTCCCACAGCCCCTAGAAGACTTTGGTGGTTATTTGGGGGCAGAGAAATGGGGGCGTACTGGGGGAATGCAGTAGAGGAATGCACCCGCAAGGTCTCCTCTATGGCTAATGTGCCTTGCTAACCTCCCACAGCTGCCCACCCCAGACAAGATCATCTGCTAAGACTTCCAGAGGCCTCCAGCAGATCTTGATAGATGATGTAATCATTCTACATCTGGCTACAGGGACATAGCCAGATACTTATCCAACCCCCCCCCCCACCACCACCACTTTCCACTAGCCACACTAGCCACTAGGCTGTGGATGAGGTTATTTTCTTTTCTTTCTTTAAATTATATCCTGCTTTTCTCCCATCGGGACCCAAAGTGGATCACATTGTATGTTAAAACAAAATAACTAAAACAATCAAAAATCAACAATTCAACAATTAAAAGCATTAAGCAAAAATCCACTTTAAAATACTGATTTAGAACAGTTAAAACACATTAAAACTTAGAAGAAAAGAAAAGAAAGATTACAGGAACCAGCACATCCTTTGGACTATGTGAATCTGTTAAAAGCTGAAGGACTATGTAATTTTTTTTAAAAAAAGTCTGCTGGCAGAAAAACAAGTAATAATGAATCAAACTAAGCTACCCTTGAAAGACATTTCATAGTATGAGGACTTTCCCAAGTCCTCATCAGACATACCTGTGATGGTGATGGGATCAAGAGAAATCCCTTCCCCCCACCCCCCCACCCCAAATCTTAAAACTTAGGTAGGCTTCTACAGACAGATACGGTGTTTAAGACAGTCTGTTGATGGAATTTTTAAAGCTAAAAGGTCTAAATACTTTAGTACTTTAATCCCTTCATCATTTTATTTCCCACTCTTCTTTTCCTTGTTCAGATCTACAAAATCATTTCAGAGATGAGGGACCTAAACACTGACAGTATTCCAAATGCAGCCAAAGTATTATCCAGTGATGGAACTCCTGATATTTAACTGCTTCTTAGACTAAATTTTAAAACTCTTTAAATGTAAAGCCCAGAGTCAAAATAATTATATTTTTTCTTTAGTGGCTAATCCAGTAAATCAACAAGCAACTGAGGACATGTTCTGAAAGTAGCAGAAGTGATGTCAAATGGGTATTGTCCCCTGCCTCACCTCTTCCCATTTATCCTGATCTAGTTTCCTCTCCAAAGTGCTGGGCACATCCTATTCCTTGGGTTCCTGTGGGAACTGGGGAAGCCAGAAGGGGAAAAGGCTGCAGGAAAAGCAAAAAATATCTACCCACAAATCAGAGACGCTGGAGAATGACCCAACCCAAAAAGCAGGGTGAAAGGGAGCGTAAGCATGAAGGATTGTCCTCCACCCAAATGCTGCCTTCCTGTATTACATGGAGCAACCCAGACGAGAGCAAATGAATGCTACAAGGTCAGAGAAATGTCTGCAGGGCGTAATCTATGCAGGGGAAAAAAAAACATTTATGGCAGGAGAACTTAAGTGTTGTAGCTATTGCATTACACCTCAAGATCATATGCAAAAGCCACCCACAAAAGTCATGTGCCTTCATATTATTCTTTATTCTGCCTGTTTAAAAAGAGAAAATACACAGAGAGACTTTTCAGTTCTGTGGATAAATGACATGCAATCAGATTCTCTGCCAGTACTTAATTACTATAATGCTGGGGCTCAAATTCAGGCTTGCAATCCCATGTGTCCTTTGTGATTAGGAAATCTTCATCTTAATCCCAGACACATAGACAACAGTTCTGGGAACACAGTCACAGCAGAAAAGCTTTGTCTGAACTAAGACAACATCTTCATAAAGTTCCTTTGTCTATTAGTGGCATAGGCATACAGGCTAAACCTAAATGAAGACCACTCCCATGTTATTTTACTCAGAATTAATTAATCTGTCAGAAAGCCAACTTTTTGTTTTTTTCTGTGCTTGTATTCTTGTGATAATTTCAGTGGGCCCTTGGTATCCAGGACCTCCTGTGAATAACAAAATCCATGGATGCTCAAGTCCCATTAAATACAATGGCACAGAATAATGGTGGCCCCTATTAAAAATGGCAAAAACCAAGGCTTGTGTTTTGGAATTGATATATATTTAAAATATTTTAAAGCCATGGACGCTTGAATCTGTGGAGAAAAAAATCTGTGGATACGGAGGGCTGAATGTACAATTTAAAATAGCCATTACAGATTTTAAAACCAGTTTTCAAAGTTACTGGTAGCTTGATTATTGTTTCAATCAAAAAGAGCATTAGAGCAAGCCAGTCAGCATTGTGTCAGAAGAAAGGGACCCATACCTTCGGTATTAAATAGGGATTGCTAAATTCAGCTGAAGAGGGCTCCTGAACTTTTAGGGGTGGGCAACTGTGCATGGGGTAGGGGACAATTTTTGCCCTAGCTTCCCCCTTCAGGCCACACCAGGGCACTGCAGAACACTGGAAGTGATTTCATACAACTCCCACTGACCATCTGTGGCCACTTTTCAGCCAAACAAAAAGCATAGAACATATGGTAAATGTAAACCATCTTGCATTTGGGGCAATAACCCCAAAATTAGCCTTCTGTTTTAAAAATAGAAGTTCTTTGGGCTTACAGGAGGACTGGAAGGGAGATTCCAAGACCACAAAAGGGAGCCCCATTTGGCTCACAGGGTGCATTTTTCCTACTCATGCTTTAAAACAGATATATAGAATTTTTCCAGGTAATACTTTCCCTAGCATTCCATTCCATTGGTGAAGAGGAATTAATATGGTGGAATTTTATTCTTTACCCAACTCTAAAGGCATATGAGCTTTTAATGGATTAGAGTCATTTTTAGATGTAACAACAAATGTAATAATTCCCCTTGGAATCAGCATGCATGATGAACAAGGTTTCCTTCAGGATATGAAGTGTTAACCAACTCACTTTTGTGTCCTTTTAATAAAATCCACCACCAGCCCCCCCAACTTGTGCCTCAGCTGTGATCCATTTGTGACACCGATACTGCCCTTCTTATATCCTAAGGCTTTCATTATAAAGTGAACCCAAGCTAAAGCAAACAAACATTTAATGTAAAAAAATCATTTGAGCTGAAGTTGTTTTTACAGCAGACAGTGAGCGAATTACAAGTGGTTTTTTTGCTAAAGTCTGCTAACTCAGTCATAGGAGGTTTACGGAGGCGCCTGTGTGGTGTTTATATAGTAACATAAAATGATCAACTACTGCTGCAGACCAATAGGCAACAATGGGAAAAGGAGTACCCAATTGCATGAAGGAGATCAATGCCACAAAACCAAACAGGGAGGGAAGAATGCAATGACCTGGTGACCCCTTGGAGCAGGAATGGTTGGGAAACCTCCCATGTATCACCACAGAACTGGCAGCACTTCTACTGATGTCAGAGGATCCTAGGCAAATGGAAAGGAGGCATTCCTGTCTCTTCAGCAACTCAAAGAAGCGCAAAGGGGAAAGTATTAGGGTTGCACACATTTCTACTTGGGGGGGGGGGAGCAAATTTTGTGTGTGCAAATTTGCGAGGGGCAATGTGGTGTTTGAGCATTGAACAACAACTCTGGAGACCAGGATCTGAATTCCTGCTCAGCCATGAAAACTCACTGGGTGACCTTGGGGAAGTCACACTCCCTCAGCATCAGAGGGAGGCAAAAGCAAACCCTCCTCTGAACAAATCTTGCCAAGAAAACCATAGAAAAGGGTCTCTAAGGCTTCTTCCACACCACAGAAATAATTCAAGTTGACACCATTAACTGCCATGGTGCAATATTATGGAATTCGGGGAACTGTAGTTTTGGGAGATATTTAGCCTTCTCTGTCAAGGGGCTCTGGTGCAGATGGGCAAGAAGTGGTGTGCCAGCGCTGATTCTAGGGGTCTGGAGTGTGCAGCAACTGCACACTTTGGAACCCTAGTCCATATGGATTCTGGCATCATGACGGCCTCCTGTCCACAGGGGGCTGCCATGATGACTCAAGTGCAGAACAGTATCTGCATGTGCAGGTGTTGCACTTGTGTCGTTGACACGCCACCATGCACCAATGGCAGACTGATGACATCGTCCACAAGCAGCAACCCCCCCTCCCCCCAGTTTTTCCGGGTTCTTTTTTGTGTGAAGGGACACCATGTGGTTTGACTTTTGTGGTGTCCTTCCACAGGAAAAATGGGTGCCTTCAGCCCACCTTTTTGGGACAGTCTGGAGAGTCCCTGTAAATACCAGGATTCCAAATAATGGAGCCATGGCAGTTAAAGCAGTGTCAAACTACAGTATTTCTATAGCAACAAGTTGGAAACAATTTAAAGACACACAACAACATGTGCTATGTAGCTAAAGATAAAATTATAGATATGAATGTTTGGAGTCAGTGTTACCCTGACTGCAAAAATGGGTCTTTCTTTTCTTCTCCTTCCCCTTAGCAGCTTTTTTCACTGCCTGATGTTTCCTCCTTGTACTCTGGAATAGTTCTGAGTCACATGGGAAACTGCAAGGAGAGCTCCTCCATTCCTGTTTCTGTTAACAGAAGTAGGTACCGTATATACTCGACTATAAGTCAACCTCATGTATAAATCGAGAGCAAGTTTTGAGGCCAAAATTATGGATTTTGCTATGACCCATGCCTAAGTCGAGGGTAAAATTTAGGGGCATATACGAAAGGATCTAAAGGATGAAGCAAAGCAAAACAATGTCAAATAACTTCCAAAAGTCCATCAGACATACCTCTTTGTGCTTATTCTTAAGACTGGATGGATGAGAAAGTAAAGAGGGTCGAGTGCTTCCAGGACAGATTATACTCTTGCTTTTCACCAGGGGATGGATCCTTCTTTTAAATAAGAGTTAAGATACAGTACTTACATTGACCCATGGATAAGTTGACTCAGTTTTTTGGGGTCAATTTTTTGACCTAAATTTCTAGACTTATACATGAGTATATACAGTAATATTACCAGAGGCCATTTCACGCTACATAGCTATAGTGTTAAGAATCCACAGTAACTTTTATCCTATGGGATCCTGGGATTTGCAGTTTAGGAATGGTTATTTAAAATTGTCAGTCACAACAATCCTCCAATGCCTCTATACAAACTACAAACTCTAGAATTCCATAGGACGTTGCCTCAGAAATCATAGTGCCATAACTGTGTAGTGTGAAAGGGCCCTACAACCACATCTTGGATCCATGCGTGTAGTGAGTTGCATCTCTGCCACTTGCCAGATGGGTTCTGGAGTCTATACATTAACAGCTCTCCAGTGGTATAAAAGAGTTTGCCTGTATTGGTGATCCTGTAAGATACTTTTTGTGTGTGTGCATTAGCTTGGCAGACTGAGGTAACAAAAAGCAAGGAAGGCAGAAAACAGATGGAAATAAATTATTCTCTTTTGCTAACATGCTTGCAGTTCTCATAGGTACTATATGGGGGGGGGAGGTGTCACATGTACACACTTTCATTTTCTTTGTTTGCTTCTATGCTATATAACCCCATAGAGCTATCTATCTATCTATATAAAAATATTATTAGCCCCATGCAGCTAATAATAGGGAATATGATTGCTGGCCAGGGATGGTCTGGGTAAATTAGTTAGGGTAAACAGCCAATGGCTGTTAAGAGATATTGGAAGCTATCTATGGAAGGACTGGAATGCCTTTCTACTGTTTATCATCTGCTGCATCATTCACCACCAATAAAGGTTACCTTATAGCGGCAATATGTGTCAATGTTCAGCATCAAAGCAACTTTTGTAGAATCTTGCAACTAAACCCAATCCTGGTAAATGACTCTGTGTGTGTGTGTGTGCAGTGTGAATGTGCGCTTTTTCATAGCCATATAAGTGTGAATGCATGCATGCATACGCAGAGAAAATGGCTTTTCATTACAGATATACATCCTTGCTTGTGTCATTTTCACATGCAAAAATGAGAAACTGTAACATTTTTCTCAACAAGTGAGATGGGCAATTTTTTTCTCGTTTGGTCTTGAGAAAAAAATTGCATTTCTGTAAATTTTAATTTTGTGTGTGTGTGAATTGAATCAATTGCACAGCTAATGTATGACATCTTTTGCTTTATTCCATGGACTTTTAAAAATCAGAAGAGTTGGGTAGGTTGTTGCATCTTTTTGATCAGGTAGCTAGTCCAGTGAATGCTCCCCCTCACTGTTTATTTTGCTTAAAAACCAGAAAAGACAAAAGTTTTGCAACCTCTCCTTTCAAGTTCCAGCTGTGTTAGAACATTGTTGGCTACTTCATGAGCTTTTTATTGTCTGAAAATACTTGAAAAAGATGGTGTGACTGATCAATACAGATTGGTGAACCAGTTTTATGAGAGGGTAAGGAGAGATGTGGCCAAGCACATTAAAAGATCACCTTAGAATCCTAGGTAGCAAATCCAAGGCAAGTGTGATGTTACATACATTGCAAGGTGAGGATGAATATGATAAATAACTGTAAGAAACTTTATAGACCTGGAACTAAAAATGATTCATAATTATTAAGTTGATGAATATTGACACTACTTTTCAAATGAATGAACATTCACTCAAGTAGATGGGCAGGAAACACACAAGGGAGGGGAAGGCAGAAGTCTTTCCCTTTGTTCAGTCTGGTGCTTTGAAATCAGTCACTAATGTTTATCCAATGACTAACAGATTGGCCATGATCCCAATATAATAGTCAGACGTTTGCTATTTGGCATCTCTTACGAACACACTGCTCATTTGGCTAAAAGTAAGTTTAGCACAATCCTAGGAAGTCAAACAAGCAGCATTTAAGTTTACTACCTCAGGGGTTTATTTCCTAATAGCATAAACAGTGGTAAATTTATATAAGAAATTAATCTAGCAGCTTTGTTAAAATTTGGCTGGCACATGTTAGAGTCTGCAGTCAACATTATGCCTGACTTATTTTAGCAATCTCTGGAATAACTGGACATGTTCAAAATATTACCTAGATGGTAGGTAATGTTCTTCTACAAAAGAACAAAGTAAAAGAATAAAGTGGCTTAGTTGTATCATAATTGGGCATTTAGTCAGCAATGTGCTATGGCCTAGCTTATCCTAAAAACCTTATTCTGTATTTCTGTGGTAACTTTATGGAACCTTGGCATGAATATCCTCTACACAATTCCTGAGTTTATAATTGGTGCCAATATTAATGTGACAATCTTTGTGAAAATAACATTTTTTAAAAAAAAAATTGAGACATATGTCAAGTCATACTTTGGGGACATTATGTCTGGTTCATAAGCTATGACTATTTCCATTGCAGGAGTTTGCATACAGTATTGGATGCTAAGAGGTATGTACACATATATGAATATACACGTACATAAGCCTGCTGAGTTCACTCCATACTATCAGCCAATGGAAGCATTTTTCACTCTAAATAGGCAGATATTGTAGTCACTGTACCCTTGCCAGTCAAAATGGAAATTCTATTAGGTGAGCCACCCTTTTTTAAAAAAGTCCTAATAAATGTATTATATGTTATGTTATTTTGGAGGCAACAATTTACTTGGTCAGATGCATCATTTTTTTCAAATTCATAATTTGGAAAAGTTACTTTTAAAAGTATAATTCCCAGTATCCCCCAGCCAGCATGGCTCAGTGAAAACTATAATCACCTACAGTAATTTTTCTATGCTTTATTCAGAATACAGCCATTATATCACAAGAATCCAAAAGCCTCAAAACAACTGTTAATTCCAATTAGTGTAGAACAGACCAATCAATGAGTGGGAACTTGGTATGGCAGTATTTTATGGAAATTCTGTTGATTCCACAGGATAATAACCAGAGTTAGATCCTGTGCTCAGCTGTTGTGAATTCTAAAAAATACCACTGCCAAGAGTGCATGATGCTACAATCTATTTACCGGTAACAGAAATACTCAGGTACTAATTTTGCCATTAAGATATATCAGGTAAAAAAAAATAACCTAGCAGTCTGCAGCAACCCTCACCTCCTATTTCCATGGAGGGAATCTGAGATGTACAGCAAAACAGAAAGTCAAATTAGAAGGCCTCCTTCTATATTTACAGAAAATAAAGATTGTTATTTTCTCTACTATAGTGTATAAAAACTATGCTGTTGATGCTATCTTCTGGTGACATACAGATTTTTAAAGCCCATGAAATAGGTGAATCTATTAACACAAAGTAAAAAAACCCAGAAAGCCACTACCTGTATATCACATCACCAGGGGCCATTCCTAGGTCAGGCTTCAGCATGGAAACTTCAGAGCCTGGGATGATTCTGATGTGTCAACTCTATCCCCTTATCACTGGCTAAATTAGTGAGGACTACAGCAAGATGCAGCCCAACAATTTCTGGAAAGTCATAGGTTTACCATCCTTAACCCCCTGCTCCAGAGGTCATTTCACCTGTTGCAGCTTATGAACCATATACTGCCCTTGCATATCCACTAATACTGTAATTGTGGCTGATGGCTCCCAGTGGCAGTGGAGTGGTACATCTACTCCAAGTTTTGGTTTTAATAATTTGGAGGATAGGGTCAAGCAGCTTTGAAAGATTCTTTAATATTTTCTTTTAAAGCTTCTTTAATGTTAAGGCTGAAGCCTAGAGTGGATGCATTGCTCTACTGACATAGATGCCACCATCTGTGCCAGAGGAAAGGTGTAATATAAATTAAATCAATATATGCATAGAGAAAAATCCAGCCTTTTAAAAATTATACATTTACTTGCAATTTTCAAGTTTCAGCTGGAAACAGGACATGAGTTTACCATGGACACTTGTTAAAAACTAAACTTGCCAAGCAGTCGGGGGAAGAGAATGCTGAATTTGCAGCAACCAAGAACTGCAACCCAGGCAATTTTCATAAAGATCCACTCCCTACAGGGCGAGAATGTGAGAGGGAGAGCCCCTACGGCAAAGTAGGCTCAATAGCAACAGCTTTCTTCTACCTGAAGTCAAATGAGAGCAGAGGAAAATTGGCACTTTGTGGGACTGTTTGATCTTAGTCAGCACTTTGTTTTTTCTGGCATTTTAACAGATGAAAGCAGAAAAGCTTTTTTTTTTTTAAATGATATGATCACTCAGGCCTATATAACCTGTGAATTGTTATTCTGCAGGTTCAGAATCAGCAAATATTGTGTACGTGTGGTGTGTCGGGGGAGCAGTGAAAAAAAGTCCAGCCACAACTTTCCAATGAAATGGAAACTGTAAGGGAGCACCCAGCTTTACAAAAATTATACACTTGTTTAAACATGCTGGGTGTTGGAATTTTTTTAATGAACCTAAAACTGTAAGTGAGTAATTTAAGCCAAAGGTGATTTCTCTGAAATTTGGGAGGCTCCTTAACTCTGTGTTCACTAGCATTTATTTCCAAAGATGAAATCATGTGGTTTCTAACATAACAAGACAGCCATGTTCTCAAACAGATGCGTATGCACTCCTAACATTAGTTCATCCCAAAATAAAAGCCTCTTCCCAGGATATTCTTGGACCACAATCTAATTGTCTCAGGCCTCAAACAAAATAACCGTCTCAAGAAGTCAAGTCACTATCTTCTTGTTCTTGTGTGCCTTCAATTTGTTTCCTACTTATAGAGACCCTAAGGCACACCTATCATAGGGTTTTCTTGGCAACCTCTGTTCAGAGGGGGTTTGTCATTGTCTTCTGCTGAAGCTGAGAGCATGTGACTTGCCCATGGTCACCCAGTAGGTTTCTTGGCCCAGCATTGAATCGAACCCTGGTCTTCAGAGTTGCAGTCCAACACACCAATCACTACACCACGCTGACTTCTCAAGTCACTGTCTAACTTTAGTCAAATAATTTATCCCTTTTTTCCTTCTTTTTCTTAGAACTATGTCATGCAGCCAGCAAGTTTTGACTATGTGACATTGGGCCCAAACAAACAGGCCAAAATAAAGCTGCTTTGGGTCACTTTGGAGGTATGCTGTTTAAATGCTGCATGTGTACTAAGAAGCCGGAAACTGCATTAAAGCCACGCTGCATTCCTAAGGACTGGAGCACAGCTTTGGCACAGCTTCTGGTCTCTTAAGATGTGTGTATCATTTAAACAGCATACCTCCAAAGTGACCTGAAGCAGCTTTATTTTGGCCTGTCTGTTTGGGCCCATTCGCAATGGGAAATGAAGCTAACTCACAGTAAGGGCAATTTCCTTACTTACAACAGATCATTTGTTTGCCTTTCATCATGACCTCATTGTCTAACTAAGGTCCAGTCCACACTGCAGAAATATTCTAATCTGACACCGCTTTAGCTGCCCCAGCTCAATCCCAGGGAATTTGGGGAATTGTAGTTTTGTGAGACATTTGGTCTTTGTCTGAGAGCTCTGGTGCCACAATAAACAACAATTTCCAGGATTCCTTGGCACTGGGCTAGGGCAGTTAAAATGGTGTCAAACTGGATTATTTCTGTAGTGTGGATCTGACCGAAATTTCTTTGGCTATGTGATTAATTCATTATTTTGCAAGAAAAGAAGATATGGTTTCAAAAAAATTGATTAGCAAGAGCATATGATGGATGCTCTGCCCTCCATCCACCCCTCATTCAAAAAATTGTCAAGATTTATTTCAATCTCACTTCAGGCCTGGATATTGGATGGAGGGAAGTCTGGGACCCTTAACACCAGGAAGTGCACAGCAGGAGTAACCCCTATTGGTTCTACTGTATTGTTCAGCAGTTTTCAGTACTATCAACCATGGTATCCTTCTGGACTGTCTCTCTTGGAATAGATTTGGGGGCACTGATTTACAGTGATTTTGGTCCTTCCTGGAGGAACAAACTCAAAAAGTGGTGCTGGGGAATTTATTTTTGGCACCATGGCCATTGTTTGTGACAGAGCTTGGGTCTGTCCTCTATGCTGTGATACGTAGACATGAAACTATAGGGAGAGCATACTTGGAGTTTTGGGGTGTAGTTCACCCTTCACAATTTCTTCTCATTTGATTCTGGAAAGCTATCTCAGTACTAAACGTGCTTTCAGTAATGGACTGAATGACAAACAAATTGAAACATAAGCCAGATAAGACAGAAGTGCTGCTCCAGTAGAAAGGCAGATCAGAGCACAGGGATTCAGCCTGTGCTGGATGGGGCTACATGCCCCCCCCCCCCAAATCTCAGGCTCACATCATGGGTGTTCTTCTGGACTCAACCCTGAGCCTTGATGCCTGGGTTTCAGCCTTGGCCAAAAATGAATTTGCAAAGTTAAGACTATGTGCCCACTGCACCCATTCCTTGAGATGTCAGATCTGGCTATGGTGACACATTTCTTGGTTATATCCCTACTGTGCTAATGTAACGCACTCGAGGTGGCACTGCCTTTGGAGATTGTTTGGAGGCTTCAGCAATTTGAACATGCTTCATCAAGAATGCCTATTGATGCCAGTCACAGGACCCTTGTGTACTCTCCTTTCTCTGGCAAAAACCTTTTTATTCAAAAGTCTTTTAATGGTTAATTGGTTCCAAGGACCTTTTATGGGGTGCAGATGCAGTATTTTTAACTTTATTGTTGTGTTTAAAAAATGATTTTAAAAGTTAATGGTATTGGATTGTGATGATTGTTTAATTGTGTTTTAACTTTCTCGATATCAAGTTTTTAGCTAACCTTGTTTTAGTCTTTATAAGGCACTTCAGGTCCCACACCATGAGAAAGGCAGCATAATAAAATAAACTAAATAAAACACCAGTGGGTGTTATACTGATTAATTTGCTCCTACAGCCCTTTTTATGCTTCCAATGTTTAGAATTGTTCATTTAGCTCAGACATACAAATTTCTGAGAATGAACCACTTGTGAAATCATGAAATCTCACTGAAGATTGGAGTTTCCCTCACACTCCAACTGTACAAGAGCTTTCTATTTTATTATTTCTGCTTTAATTAGTAAATAGGACCAGTGACATCAGTCAAAAGGAAGTTCTGGGAAGCTAAGGAGGTGTAAGATAGGAAAAGGTGGCACCATTTCATGGCAAATGGAAGTGATGCTAGCTAAAACAAACCATTTATTCAGACGTCCTAGAGGTCTGCCATAACCTTGCTATAACCAGTTGCCAGCCAGACACTCTCCATCTATGAATTCTCAGGCAAGGGAGAAGGGGGCCCGAAAATGAGTTTTCTTTCATGTTGTCGATCCCTCCCTCCAGTTCATTGGCAATGTTATTTTAGCATTGCTGAGAGGAAATGGTGTAAATGTTTACGGAATGACTTTGAAACATGTAAAGAAAAGTGAGAGAAAAATATGAGGAAATAAATTCATAGGGACCACCAAACAGTCTGAAAGGTATGGTAATTAAATTACAGAGGCTGCTTCCAGCTTAAAGAGTAGAGGGAGGAAAGGGAGGGAAAAACAGCAGGGAGTTGTGTCCTAATTTATCTTTTCAAACAGCAAAGAGAAGGAATTGTGGCGGAGAAGGCCTATTCATAGATACAGGTTCATGTGCAATGTTTTTACAAGTTCAGTCTGACCCCACTCTGTACCCTCCCCACATTTCATATCTAAGGTTACAGGAGATATGGGGCCCATGAATCTTTTGAAAGTTTCAAAGCTTTTTTTAAAAAAATGCTTTCCCCTAATTACATTTACCACAAATCACTCCCAAAATCTCACTTTTTTTCCTTCCAAAAAGCTTAGGGTAGTTCCACCCATAATTGACCTGTGCTGGGTTCCTTTCACAAGCTCTATCAAGCATACTTCCAGCAACTACAGTCAGGAAGCACTCTAGCAGAAGAAGCAGAGAAAAGGAAGGGCAGAGCCATTTTTCATTGACAAAGAAAAACAAGACCAGCCCCACCGTTTCAGTGAAACTACATTGGCAACTAAGAAAGTCCACCTGCCCTGCATCATGGAGTGCTACCCAATAAACAGGGGTTTGAGGTTTGGAGTATTTTTGTAACCTAATGAAATGCATAATTATGCTTTTGACTCAGTATATGTAAATACTAAATAAGCAGCCTAACATTATCACAATTATGTTCCGTAGTCAAATGAAACAGGTGCAAGATTACATTCCTTGTGCTCTTAGAGCTCTTGCTTTATCCAGAGATTAGAGACCAGTTGATTAATCCTCATTATCCAGGATGGAACATTTTACTCAAACTGAATTTGCACTGTAGTCATTCTGTTGCATTGTCACCTGCACAGCTGTAAACAAATTTTCTAAGTTTTCAGCTATTTGCCATGCATTTTTTTAAACAGAAAGAAAGAAAGAAAGAAAGAAAGAAAGAAAGAAAGAAAAGGAGCTGGAGACAAAATTTGCTCTTTGCCCAATGTGGCATGAAGGGACAAAACCCTCCCATGCTGTTCACTAGTGAGCCATAATGCAGCAAAGCTAGTGATATGTTCTTGTTGTTAGTAGGCTTGTATGAGGGGAGTGAGCTTTTCCTTAGGATTAGGAAATACAAGAAGTACACATAAACTTAACCCTCACCTAACCAGAACCCTCACCCTAATCCTAACCCTAAACTTCAATGCACTGGAATTTTCACTGCTGTCAGAAAGTCACTAAGTGCAAGTTCTGAAGTGAACTGAACATGATTTGTGGTTACTGTTGCCCAGCTAACCACAGGTTATACATACAAGTCCACACTTGGACACACAAACTCATATTGTGTTCATCTTGTGGCTGTACACCACTGAGATCAGCTAGAAACAATTATAACCAGTGGAAAAAGGCCACATGGCAATTATAACCAATGGCAAAATACCAAAAACATGTACAGACTATTAATTAATCAGTATTTATTCAAGAATCAGTTATCCAATTTCAGATTTACAGAATCAGAATAATTAATGAGGATTAGATCACAGGTAGCAATATAGCTGACCAACATTAGATTAGAGTGCCATTTTGGATGTAACAGAGAACTCTATTTTTATAAAACAAACCAGAATCTCTAACGCAGCTCTGACACTTGTTCCTGGCTTCATAAACTATAATACTACCCCTTCAGAGACAATAAAAAGCCTTGTGGTATGCAAACAACGGAATCATACAGGCCACTTTCCCTTGGACAATGTGCATGGAATTAGTTTAAAGCTAGGTTGACCATAAATCATACACCTATCTGATAACCATAATGCCAGGGCAGAAAGCTTATCTTTGGATCCAGGATCTGCCTTCCTCTCTCCAAGGTTCTTCTGCCTGATTCAGAGAGGAACTTCCCCCTCCTGCAGATACCATAATTCACTACATTTACCAAGGCCTTGACCCTCCATGTTTCATTTTCAGGAGCCTGGAGGATCTTTCATGAAGTAGAGGATAGAGAAGTTGACTTCTACAAATGCAAAGAATCTTAGAACTGGAGAGTTGGAAGGGATCCCAAGGGCCAATTTGTTCCACCACCTGCCAGGGGGAATTAACAACAAAAGCAACTGTGACAGATGGCCACCCAACCTTTGCTTGGAAACCTCAAGGGAAATCTCAAGGGAAGGAGGGTCTACCACCTTTTGATGTAGGCAGAACCTGATAATTTGCTGTGCTAGAAATAAGTAACCTTGTGTTGACATTGCATGCAATAACTAGTCATGCAAACTCACATTAATGATTTTCTCAAACTACTTTGTATGCAGCTGCACAAACCTGTAGAATCATAGAATCATAGAATCATAGAATCATAGAGTTGGAAGAGACCACAAGGGCCATCCAGTCCAACCCCCTGCCATGCAGGAACTCCAAGTCAAAGCATCCCTGACAGATGGCCATCCAGCCTCTGCTTAAAGACCCCTAAGGAAGGAGACTCCACCACACTCCGAGGGAGTGTGTTCCACTGTCGAACAGCCCTTACTGTCAGGAAGTTCCTCCTAATGTTGAGGTGGAATCTCTTTTCCTGTAGAGACAAGTTGCTCTGAATCTAGAGTAAAACAAAAGCATGAGCAAGCAACCACACGAGTTCCTATGGCTACACTTCTTCATGGTGGCAGAATTGGCTGCACTTTTTACTAGCCATGTCATTTATTTTTGCAAATTATCATGCATTTGGACTCACACATACTATAAGTGGCTTTATGAGGCAGGCTCTTTATTATTTTCAAGGCTGCAGGTTTGAGTTTTTGGTCAGAGAGTTTAGGAGGATAAGATTTCAATTGGTAACTATATTAACTATAAGATCTGTACTAGAGATTCTTCTCTGCCTCTCGATAAACATACTACACATTTTCCTCCAACATCTCAATAAAAAGAGATTATGCATGTTATCAATCAAAGTATCTTATACTTACCACCAAATAGAGCATGGTATACAAGGAAAAAGAGGCATGACCGGAGAAAAATGATTTCCTGTTAAAGAAAAAAAAGCAATAGCAAAGTATTATACTCTTTCTGTTATTTCAACAAATGTTTAAATTTCATTTTTCTAACACCTATTCATGCTAATATATTAAGATGACAAAGCCATAGAAGCATAAATCATTGTTAGCCAAAACCTTTAGAGACAGTCTATTACTTTAACAGGTTTTTGTAAATATTCAAATATTCAATTAAGTTACATATTAACTTATATAAATAAGAAAGCATTATTCACTACCCCTATTTTTCCTTTAGTTTGAATTGTAAAAGGTGCAACACCCCCCCCCCCCCCATACTTACAACCCCTATCAAGATGGCAGTTTTAAATTAATGTTTGGAATAAAGCCCTGTTGCCAGAGCACTGACAATGATTATCTCATCTTGCTGTTGCCCAACTATTGGTTCAAAGTAACTCAAAGCATTTGGGAGAAAGATTTTCATTTTAAAAGTTATTACTGTATTGGTGTTACTCAGACTTTTGATTTATATGTTCTCTTTAGGACAATTCCCCAGCACAATTCTGCCCGAAGATAAGAATTGAGTCACACTGGAGAACCTAAAGATTCCTAGATAAAACACTTCTCTAGGCATTTGCAGTTCTTCCAGCATGATTCTATGGTCAATTTACAGCAGATGTGGATGATAAGAGTTGCAGGGGAGGACCTAGAGATTCTAGGGAAGTGTTCTCTCAGGTTAAAAAAATAATAATGATTTTTTAAAAAATATTTTTCGCTTTCACAGGGGTCCAGTCCCCCTAACCCCAGAGAATGTGGAGGGCCCATTGTATTTACTTGCCATTTTTCAAAATGATAAATATTTTGGATACATTATTATTAGTAGTAGTAGTAGTAGTAGTATCCTGCTCTTTTCCCAGAATTGGGACTCAGAGTGGCTTCACAATCAATATATATATATATATATATATATATAATTAAAAAATAGAAAACTAATACATTAAAACATAATTACATTGTTACAATATTAAAATAATTACTTATTAAAAGAATAAAAAGATACTTTAAAAGATAAAAAATTTTAAAACACTTAAAATGATACAACACCCCAGCTGGTCCTTTAAGAACATTCTGTTTTTAAAAGCCTGCCAGCACAAGAAGGTTTTAACCTGCTGGCGGAAGGCCAGTAAGGAGGGAGCCATTCTGGTCTCCATGGACAGGGATTTCCAAAGTCTAGGGGCAGCCACTGAGAAGGCCCTCTCTTGCTTGTGATGGTGGTGGAACAGAGAGAAGGGCCTCTCTAGAAGATCTCAGGGCTCAGGGTGGTTTGTACAGAGATATGGTCTGCCAGATATACACTACTCCTTCATGGAGCCCATACAAGCAATGTAATGGCAGAAATTTAATTAAATTCGTGCAAAACTATTTCTGTTGTAAAGAAAATTGTTCTTACCTGGCTTCCTGGACTTTACTTTCATCAGGATTAAGGCAGTCATAGTCCTCAATATATCCCTGGGAACAACTTATTTTGGTAAAATTGGGTTCACAAACTGCAATGAAATTGGGCCTCAAGCGGCCAATAGAAACTTTGGCAATATCTGTGAAGGACTGGCTGATGGCACAACCAAAGGCAAAACAACCCACTTGCTTGTACAAAGCTGCCACATATGGGTTCTGAATGAAAGACCGAGATTTCTCCTTCAAACAATGGATCCGGTAGAATTCTCCTATGATGATCTGTAAAAAAAGAAGAAGAAAAGATTCTCCATTAACAGAACAGAACAATACTTTTTTTAAAAAAACCTGTTATGGGACAGTAACAGCATTGGTCAAGAAACAGATCAAAGCAACTCCTCTTCCACTCCCAAGATGTTTTCATGAAATATGTATGAAGCCACTTTTTTTTTATTTATTTATACCCCGCTCTTCAGCCAAGACTATCAGAGCAGCTTACAATTTATTAAACAAACAGCTTCATTTACAATTGTAAGCTATTTGCCCCCAACAATCTGGGTACTCATTTTAGCGACCTCGGAAGGATGCAAGCCTGAGTCAAGCTTCAGCCCTTTGCTGGTCTTGAACTCGCCACCTTCTGGTTTTGAGTGAGTGGCTGCAGTACAGGCATTTAACCACTGCGCCACCAGGCAGTGTGAAGAATGGTGGAACTAACCCAGGGTGATGGTTTTATGCTGCACAGGTGGACCTGACAGAAACCTTTCTCCCTGGCACCTGCTTGACCTCCCCCCCCCCCCCCCATTGCCAGTTCAACTTGTGGTCTAAACATGAGTCAACAGTGTGATGCGACAGCTAAAAAGGCCAATGCAATTCTAGGCTGCATCAATAAAGGTATAGTGTCTAGATCAAGTAACAGTGCCACTCTATTCCGTTTTGGTCAGGCCTCACTTGGAATACTGTGTCCACTTCTGGGCACCACAGTTCAAAAAGGATTTTGAGAAGCTGGAGCGTGTCTAGAGGAGGGTGACCAAAATGGTGAAGGGTCTGGAAATCATGCCTTATGAGGGGACACTTAGGGAGCTGGGTATGTTTAGCCTGCAGAAGAGACAGAGGTGATATGGCAGCCCTGTTTAAATATTTGAAGGGGTGTCATATTGTGGATCGAGCAAGCTTGTTTTCTTCTGCTCCAGAGAATGAAACCAAAACCAATGGATTCAAAGTACAGGAAAAAAGATTCCACCTCAACGTTAGGAGGAACTTCCTGACAGTAAGATCTGTTTGACAGTGAAACACATTCCCTTGGACACACCTGTGATATGCCTGTGTTCCCCAGTATTTACTGGCTGGAGTTCCTACTTCTGTTTTGCTGGATTTTAATGTATGTTTTTCTGTAAATATGTAGGTATCATTGAGCTGGGGAACTGGACTGGTAGGTACACATGTACAGAGTTAATGCATGGACAGAATATGACAGTTTTCTGTTGCACAGCCTGTTTTCTCTTGTGCTGCCACTTTTACAACATAGATATTCTGTGCAACTATGCAGATTAGCGCACCAGCTTTTATTCCCATGCTAGGTGCAGTACGCATCCAGTACGCAACCCGGGCTTCTCCCAGACCTTTCAAAAAGTAGGGTTTTCCCATTTTTAAAAGGTGTGGGAGAAGCTCGGGTAGGATACAGGATGAGTACTGCCCAGGGGCAAGGCTACACAATAGAATCCATCCCTTTTTGTTTACATCCCATGCCTAGCATGGGAATAAAAACTGGCACACTAATCTCCTATCCTACCTGAATTACTACTAAATGAGTTACTGCCCCTCTACTAGTGTCATCACACAGGATCATTTTCCATGGGGGGGGGGCATGACACCTGCATTCACATACTATTACATGCACATTAGGAGGGAAAATACTTATTAGCATATCAATTGACTGTATTTCCCCAACAACCTACACATCCTAAATCTTTTATACTCTTTTGTAAGTGTAATTTGAGATGGAATGTTCAATCAGAAGGTGTCTGTGTTAGTGAACCTTCTTAATATTGCAAGGATTGCAACATGCGAATTATACCTGATATTCCATGCCTTAGCCTACAGGCAATGACAATAAGCTCAAAATAGAATATAGCAATAGAAAAACTGGTCAAGCTGCTTTCATGTGAAGATCATATCTACTGCACATTACCTAAACATGAAAGCAAAGCCATGTGGGGTGGGGGAGAACCAAAATATAAAAGATATGTGTATTTTTGGCACTACTATCAGACAACTACTGATTAAGCTTGAATATAAGCTAGAGAGCCAGTATGGTAAAAATGGTTTGAGCATTGCCCTAGGACTGTGGGAGACTAGGATTCAAATCCACTCTCATCCAAGAAAACCCACAGGCAAACTTGAGCAAATTATATTCTCTCTGCCTCAAGGTAAGAGAATGGTAATCATCTTCTGACCAATTCTTGCCAGGAAAACCTCATAATAAGTTTTCTATAGGTCATTATAAGTTGGAAACTACTTAAAGGCACAACCAAAATTAGCAAAGATGGCACAGATGGAATAACTGATCAGTTGATCCCAAAAATTAGTATTGAAAGACAGAGTGCCAGTTTGTTCTTGTTCACTTAACTTTTGTGTCCCAATAAAACTATTTTGGACGTTCAGAGCTGAGTATCTTGTGCACAGTACATTAAGTGGTAACAGTTCCAATTAAATCCATTTCAGTTCAGGATTGCAACACAAGAAATTTGGAGGGGAAAAAAGGCCAAGGTACTTTATAAGAAAGATAATTTGATCAACACAAAACATCCCCCTTTTGTGCTTATTTTTGTGGTCCAGGGTAAGTGTGTAGGATGAGCTACGCACATTGAAACAAACAGGAGGCAACCAACCACTAAGCAAATAATAAATTACATGAACATACAGCTGACCCTCCCCATCCATGGATTTTTTTATCACTACAGTCAACCATCCATGGACTGAAAATATTCCAGAAATATATAAATTCCAAAAAGCAAACTTTGATTTTGCCATTTTATGTAGGGTACACCATCGTACTATGCCACTGTATTTCATGGGACTTGATCATCCACAGATTTCAGTATGCATGGGGCATCCTGGAATCAAACCCCAGCAGGTACCAAGGGCCCACTGTATTTTTTCCCTAGGTTATGGAAGACCTACAACGTTTGGTTTTACACATTACATATTAGATGTAATGCTAAAATATTTTATATGTAGATATCAAAATATAACCTATGAATGCATTAAACAAGATAAACATAACAGATAAACAAGTAGCCACAAGATATAGTCCATAGCATTTTGAAAACTGGGAGAGTTTTTCAATGAATACCAGGTGCTGTAGGCTATATTTCAGAGGAAGTAACTGACAAAACCACTTCTGAGTATTCCTTTCCTAAGAAAACCATATAAAATTTATGGGGTCATCATAAGTCAATAGGAGACTTGAAGGCACATACACAGAGACAATAAGAATCATCAGTGCACATGTTAGAGTGTTGGACTATGACGTGGAGACCAGGATTCAAATTCTCACTTGGTCATTGAGTGACCCTGGGCAGGTCCCACTCTCAGCTTCCAAGGATGACAATGGCAAACCCCGCTGAAGAAAGTTGTCTAGAAAACCTTATAATTGGTTCGCCTTAGGGTTGCCATAAGTCGGAAATGATTTAAAGGCACACAACAACAATAGATGGGTACAAAATGAACTTCTTTGTTAGAGAATTTATTAACTGAAGTCCAAAATACAATTCAGAAATAATCCAACTTGAGACAGCTTTAACTGACTTGGTTCAGTGCTAAGGAATCCTGTGAACTGTAGCTTATTTTTGCACCACAGCTCTCAAGGCTCACAAAACAGTTCCCAGAATTCCCTAGCATTGAACAGTTAAAGCAGTTTGAAAGTGGATTATTTCTGTGTCTTGGACCTGAGGTAGGCTTATAGTTGGCTGCTTCATGGTATACAATGTAGAGGAAATGTGGTCTTATTCTATTTTGGGGAAGATGTACATGCCATCTGGAACACTGCCATATTTTCCCCTCTGACGGAAATTAACATCAAGGTCCCTCTGGTTTCACCAAGACAGTCTAGGCTTAGTAAAGCCCTGGAAAATACAAGTGCTGCACAACTGATGGTTCTTGTAGATGTTGGATTATCTTCAAATGCAGGCAGTGAGCCAAGGCCTATGTTTGCATGTGCAGTGAATGAAAACATCTGAATCCCAGTATGATCGTCGTTGGAGAAATGCAATTAATTTGCCAGATTACTCATTTGTCATTATATGTAGGCAGGGTCTGTATTTAACAATTGGAGCATCAGTCTCTTTTCTGGATTGCTCACCGACTGGAGGATGAATCTCTTACAAATACGCTGTGTTTTTTGTGGGCACTTGGAGATGTATTTGCATCACAGATGCACAGCCATTCAAGTATAATTAAGCACAAGGAAGACATGCAAAACATTATGTTCTTTCAGATGACGTTGTGTGCTCTCTAACTGGTCCTCGGGGAAAATGGGATGGGGAATCTTCCTCCTCCCCCCCCCCTCCACTGATGTTCTGGACTTCAGATCCCAATAGCCCTGTCCAGAATGGATGTGGGAGCTGACATCCAAAGCATTCAGGCATTCAAAATCTTCCTATCCCTGTTGTAAATAGTCAGTGCAAAAAACTTTTTTGTTACGGTATTATATGCCACCATGTCAGCTCCACTTATGGCAACCTTATCATAAGGTCTTCTTGTCAAGGTTTATGCTCAGGTTTGCTATTGCCTACTTAACTAAGAGAAAGTGTGAATTGGTCAAAGTCACCCAATGGGTTTCCATGGCTGAGCAGGGGTTTGAATCCTAGTCAAGCATTCAGTAATGAACGGAAATGGAAATGTTTGCCCAATCTAAGGAGGAAGATGACAAATGGAATAAAGGAAAAATTGTAACTAAAGAGTCATGGCATCCAACCAACCCTCAGTAGCCACAAGCACACAGACCCTCTAAAAATCTATAGATACCTGGTCTCATATAGGCATGTGAATATTTTGACAAGGGGCAACAAAGTGCAGAAATTAATATTTTCTTTCACTGCTGGTGGTATTAATAATTGCAGAGATGTACTAGACTGTAAACTGTCTGTCCCCCACCTTTGCCAGCACACCACTGTGCAGTCATGACCTGTCCTGCTTCAGCTTTGTACAGTCATGGCTGAACTCTTAATGAGAAGCTGAAGGAGGATAGCCTTGTATTTTTGGCAATGCTGTCCTTGGTTTTATTTTATTTTTATAAAAAGAGGAAGAGGGAAGGAAGGAAAGAAAGAAAGAAAGAAAGAAAGGAAGAAAGCTAACTCAGGCAACTAATTCGGCACAGATGTGCAAAACCTGAAACTTTATCCTGAATAAACAAGTCTTAAAGATATTAAGCTCCTCTTCTGACTTGCGTCTCCAGCAAGCAGGGAGCATGTGGTGTGAACTGCTGGAAATGCTTAAAGGGGAGCAAAGCTGGGAAGAAACAAAGTGCAAAACACTCTGGTATTTGGAAAACACGACTGAAAATCTGGTTTTCTCAAATCCTTGAAAGGCCTCTATGCAATTAGTTTCTATTATTCAATCTCTCCCCACCCATCTCACAAGACCATCTCATTTTCAAGCTATTGTTTTTCCAGTATTTAATCAGATGGGGAAGATGTAAGGTTTAAATCAAAGACACTCCTTTCTCCCCATTTTAGTTTCATGGATTGTGCCCACACTAAATGCAAATTTCTCTCTCTCTCTCCCTCTCTCTCTTTCTCTCTCTTTTTAAGACATTGTTCTCTGCCAGTGCCTAAGGCTGAGAATGAACTCTGTTAACAGGATAGAAATGTTACTTCTTTGTATGGGTCATGATGACGTATTTTAGTTTCATAGGTTTTAGAAGGTGCACTCAATAAATTAATAAATTGAATTAAAATACCAAGCTCTTATGTTAAGTTGTTGTTATTGTTGTTGTTGTTATGTGCCTTCAAGTTGTTTCTGATTTATGGTGACATTAAGGTGAACCTATCATAGGGTTTTTTGGGAGCTGAGAGTGTGTGACTCCCCAAGATTACCCAGTGGATTTCCATGGCTCAGTGGGCAATTGAGCCCCAATTGCCAGAGTCCAAGTCCTATGCCCAAAACCACTACACCATGCTGGTTCTAGTTAGTACCAAAAAGAAAACCCAGGAACATGGCAATTTCTCACAATCACTGATTAAAACCCATGTGTACATATGTGTCACTGCCTTCAAGTTAGCCTTGACTTATGCTGACCCTATGAATGAAAAATATCCAAGACACCCTGTCCTCAATAGCCCTGGTGAGGTCTTGCAGACTCAGGGCTATGGCTTGATTGAGTCTATCCACCTGTAATGCTCTCTTCTTCTTTTCCTGCTTCCTTTTACTTTACCTAGCATTACTGTCTTTTCTAGTGAGTCATGCCGTCTCATGATATGACCAAAGTACAATAGCAAGTCATTTTGGCATCTAAGGAGAGTTCAGGCTTGATCTGGTCTAGGATCCATTCATTTGTCTTTTTAGCAGTTCACAGTACCAACAGAACTCTTCTCCAACCCCACGTCTCAAATTAGTTTTCTTCTAATCAGCTTTCTTCACCACCCAGCTTCCACATCCATACATAGAATAGAAAATACAATGGCATGGGCAATCCTAACTTCAGTATTCAGTGAAATATCTTTGCAGGCTAAAATCTTGTCTAGTTCTTGTATAGCTGCCCTTCCAAGTCTTGGCCATCTTCTGATTTCTTTTCTGATTGCAATTTCCATTCTGATTAATAACTGATGCAAGGTATAGAATTTTTTTAACTGTTTCAGTTTCTTCATGATCTACAATAAAGTTATGTAAATCATCTGTGGTCATTATTTTTGTTGTTCAGCATTAAACCTGTCTTAATGCATTCATTCTTGAGTTTCTTCAGTAATTGTTCTAGGTCTTTGCTATTTTCTGTTAGTAGTATGGTGTCACATGCTACTTTTCTTTTGGATTTTTTTTGGTCCACACCATTAGCCAACATATTTTTGCAATGTGCTCTCTAGTGCCTCTTCCTTTGCTGAAACCAGCTTGAACATCTGGTACTCCTTGCTCCATATATGGTAAAGGCCTTTGCGGTGGAGTTTTGAGTATGACTTTACTTGCATAAGAGATTAATACATGCAATCTGTGGTTACTGCAATCTTAGGAAGAACTTCCTAATGGTAAGAGCAGTTTGATAATGAAATACACACCTCAGACTGTGGCAGAATCTCCTTCTTTGGAGGTTTTTAGAAAGAGGCTGAAAGGCCATTCAGGAGTGCTCTGATTATGTATTCCTGCATGGATGGCCTTTGTGATCTCTTCAAACTGTATAATTCAGTGATCCTGCGATTCTATGTTGGAAAAGATACATTTTTACAAGTTTGAAGTGAAATGTCCGGTGATGAACAGGACTGGTTACATCTTCAAGCACACAGAAAGAAAAGATCCACCTATTAAATTTACCAAACTTCGGCAGTAAGGGGATGTTTTTATAGTTGAAGCCATGACTTGTGGTTGAAATGAGGTTCTGAGGGGTGAAGTCACTACATTTTCAAAAGCAAGATATGTATTGTGGGATAAATGCTGGTAACATTTAGGGGAGGTCTGGAAAGCATAGTCTCTAAGGCAAATGTGAGCCCTGGTGCATTCATATCCTCTCATGTACTGATAGAGAGAAAGGTCATAATGTCATGATGTTTACTTAACAAGAACTCTATGGGCCTTGGAAGCTTCTAAAGTATGACCTAGACCTTTTCCCTGGATGAGAGCCTCTGTTGATGATTCCATGGTTGAGAGGTGTGTGTGAAAAAGTCATGCCAGACTTTTGTTTGGAAAATCAGTTAATCAGATAGCAAGGGAAGAATTAGCACTCTTTAAATTTGGAATAAATTTATATTATACAGTACTACAATTTTATCTTCTGTTTTGTATCTTTAGGGGCATATATGGAACAGAGTGGTAGATATATGTATTTTAAAATTGGTAATTAAAATGTCACATTTTCCTAGAAGACAGATTAATCTGCATGATTTACAAAGCAATATAAACTGAATGCCACTAATGGTTGGTGATACTAAACAGAGAATGCTTTTACGTGCATGAACTTCTTACACTGTGTGTTATGTTTATCTGTATGTCTGCATAGAAAATAATTCTGGAAAGAGGTAATAAGAATAATC
This sequence comes from Urosaurus nigricauda, assembly GCA_034509955.1. NCBI lineage: Eukaryota > Metazoa > Chordata > Lepidosauria > Squamata > Phrynosomatidae > Urosaurus > Urosaurus nigricauda. The sequence goes on from JAOEGL010000004.1 coordinate 80,769,230, forward strand.
TTTCAGATTAAAGGAAATAGAGATGCTATGCATGCAATATTTCATAATTTAAGGTTATTTTAGGAAGACTGATACCAGCAGTGAGAAAGTAAATGAATTTTAATCTATTAACTGTGGTAGGAATTTAACTGATAACTGAACATTTCTCCTTCATCTGTCAATGGAATAATATACTGGAGATACACACACACATATAATGGATTAATATATTATATAGAAGGGGAGAGAGATGGCTGTACCAGTAAGAATTTAATCTAAATTATATTTCTTTCTTTTATTGTTGCAACTTTTTATATGTAATAATTTTGCACATATTCTTAATGATATAATATATATCGATTTTCCATATATTTTGCTTCAATAAATAGCTTATTAAAAGTAGTAATGCCCCACAGTTTGTTTGCTTTTTAAAGGTTCCATCTTGTTTTGTATTTTTTTTTTTCCAAGCCAGGTAGTTTTAATTGTAAAAGCCAAGTATCCAACAAAGAATGATCTTATTTTACAACAGTTCTTGTGGTTTTTCTTATGTTCTTTCCAGTTTTTAAATGAGCCTGCCATTTTGTATTACAAGGCTGCTGAATTATGTAGTCAGCTGATTATGTTTCCAGGCACATTTGCTGCACTAGTACACATCACTGACTTGTCTCTGATCAGAAGCAGATTCTGAAAGAACCCAAATGAGGGCATTTTATGCAATAACATAAAAAGGAAAACCTTTTTCTCTTTCACTTATGACTTTTCCATAATGAAAAAGTTTCCGTGCAGGACAAAATTCTTTGTTGTTTACAAATGCTTATCCATTTGCTCTAAGAATGCAAAATACAGTAAGTATATTTTTAAAAAAAAAAGTCTGTTTGGGCTTATTAAGAGTAAACTTTGTTGGCAAACACTGTAGTGTTTTTCCCATATTTCCAACAGGGTGAAGTGGTTTGGTAGATATCCAGGAAATAAATGAATGATTTTTTTTTAAAAAAATGGAACCCACCTGTTGAGCAGAAACGCAAATACACACAAATGTGGATTACTAAATAGGTTGCTCCATGTCTTTGTATTTTTACCTAATTTAGTCTCATTGTTTTATCAGTTGATGTACCAGGATGTCTGCTAACAGGAAGAGGAGGAGGAGGAAGAAAAAAGTAGCACATTCAAAATGAAACTTTTATGCAATATATATGTCTTTAATGAGATCCCATTTCTGAATGCAAGCCAAAAAACAACTGTTTCTCCAGAAATGATGTCCCAAATTCATGAGACTTCAGGGGAAAAAAAACCCTCTAAAGCAGTCTTCCTTAACATCTAAATGTTCACAGCTAAAACTGCCATCATTCCCAGCAAGTACTTCCATTATATCCTTCATGATGATCTTGGGTGTATTCCAGGTAGTATCTGGCCCCACTCAAGCTGCAGGCCACACACCAGTTTTTTGCTTTGTTTTTTGCTGGGCTGGATGGTGGTGACCTGAGCATAGAGGAATTCTTGGTAGTCCCATTGTCATGGTCAGATCCATCCTTTATGGGGTTTAGACTCTTTGGAAATTTTAGCCTTGGCAAGGATGTGTGTGGCTGATTAAGGCAATCTCCCCTATGAAGCTGTGGGCCCTGATGGCTCTTGGGAGTTTTCTGGTGCTTTGGCAGGCAATCTTGTTGAAGACTAGCTTGACAGCTTAGATGGGAAAACATCCAGGATGGGTACACTCCCAGACTCAGTCCTGAACCTGGATCTTCAACTTTCCTCAATAGCTGAGAGTTCATTTATACTATTAAAACTTGTTTATATGTGCCTATTTCCTGAGATGTCTGGACACAGGAGCATATGGCATGGGGGATTATCATGCTAGCAAATCAGCTGTTTTCATAAGGGCTGAGTGCGTTAGGAAATTTTTGAAAATTTTTGAAATTTTTTGAAATTTTTGAAAATATCAGGTGTAACTACACACCTCTATGTTCAGACAGGATCTTAAACATCCCAACCCTGAACTGTCCCCAATTTGCTGTCCCCAATGAGTTAACAGCTCATTGCGAAGGACAGGGAAGGACAGATCAGGGTCAGGATGGCTAAGATCGGCATGCGATGCCTCCGGTCTGAGCACGGAGATGTGCAATAACACCCGATCTAAGCAAATTTTCAAAAGTTTCCTAATGTGCTCAGCCCATTCTTGTCATGACCTATTTGGGCATGCGATAATCTCCTTGGTTAAATCCAATTTGCAATATTGTATCCCACTCATTGTGCAGCTGTCTTTGAAATATGTTTGGGAACTTCAGTGTCCAAGATGCTGTGGGCCAAATTGCTAACCACAGCTGATTAGGGGAAGAACAGAAATTTCTAGTTGCAACAATTCCATTGGTTATTGTTGGTTCTCCTACACAAATCAAATGCCTATAGCTGTATATGCTGTATAGCTCATGTCCAGACTATCAAAGACCCTAACTCCTGGTCTGCCTAAATTTTAAGATCTTCAAAGGGAAAGATCCGTCTTGTTTCCACCAGCCTCACAGGCATGTTTGATGACCTATTAGAGGTGTTTTAGTGATTTCTTCCATGCTGTAGAATGCCCTAGAATAAAAGTTAAGCCCATTCTCTGCTCTCTTTCTGCTTTTAACCTTTTTAAACTCGTAATTTATTCTTAATATTATAACTCATTTAATTGTTTCCAATGTCCTTTACTATTAGCAGCTTTTAGATGCATTCTATTTTAAATAAACATAATGTAAACATATGTGGAGAGGATTAGGGTGAGGAAGGCTGCTCAGCTGGGAAGATTGGAAATGCCTCTATTTCTACTACAGTTTCCCAAATCCAGAGATCATATTGGCTGGAGAATTCTGAGAGTTGTAGTCCAAAGAAGGAACTTTTTACAGTCCTATTAAAAATTTACCACCTCCAACATCTTTGTAAAGCAGGATGCCACCAACCTTTAGCCTTCTCTGTTTTCTTCTTCTCCAATTCATTTGCAAATCTGGTCTCTCGGGTACAGTTTGAGTCTTTTCTAGCTTCATTGGTACAATGACATCATGTGTCTTCCAACTATTCTCAGCTCCTTCCTCATGTTTTCTGGGCCAAGACTTTTGTTTGCTCATTTATCTGGATTACCAGGATTATTAATACTATTGGTTACCTGGATAACTGCCCTAAAATAGAGACACCTTAGAAAATCTAATTTCTTTTTATAGATTTCACAGTCTCATAGAGTTCCCCAACACAATGTTCTTCCCAAATTACCATCAACAGAAGCCAGCATGGCCAATGTCCAGCACAAAATATCTGGAGGGTACCAGGCTGGGGGATGCTGGTATACAAGTTGTCATTTGATGTGGCTGATGGCCTAGATCTCTGCTATCAAAGCTCTTGGTATAATTTAAAAGTGCAAGTTGTCTTCCCTAGTATGCATTCAACACCATGCAGAGTTTTACACATATGGCCAACAACAGCTTCACACTAGAAAAATGACCCTGGCTTCTTTCACACTCCATACAGAGGTGCTTTTTCGTTTTAGCAACCATAGTTTTACTTTACAACTAAAGTATGGTTTCCACAAACCACAAACTATGGTTTCTGCAAACCAGAATTTAATTGTATTATGCAAGCCATACAGAAATCATAATTATTCAGATATGACACACTCACAAACTTCAGTTTGCAAGCGGACATGAAAGAGTCCATATTTCTTCTTAGTTTGTTCTTGTAGCACCAAGACACAGTTTACCATCACTTACTGAATTGTTAATAAAGTGGTAATTAATACAACAATATTCGCAGAATCCATTCATGTGTGGTGAAGGAGGCATTTGTTGATTTGGAAATACAGACCTGCTTCTCATCATTGAAACACAATGTTATTCTAAGAACATGTTTCAGGAATTTTTTTTTAAAAAAAATCCCCAAAAGCCCAGAATTGTCTTAGAGCAAAGAGCTCTGGGAACACAAGACACTGCTCTTTCCTTTCACTCTTAATTTTTACTTCAAAATTGACTTGCTTACTCGTATTTCAGAACCCAATACAGCTGCAAAACATTACTAAGCAGTAGTTGGCTACCTCAGAATCCAACATGAAATATGGGCTAAGTAAATACCAAAAACAAAAACACACATTAGAATGTGGAAAACACACACAAACTACTCCAGGACTTTAAATTCTATTTTGCTGAAATATGAAATGAAAACAGTGGTTGTCTGGTGTCATGGTTGTTTGATAATTTTTATGGGATTTGGCTTGCAAGCATGGCTTTGCAATGACTTAACTGTCTACAGTTCAGGTTTTGTATTTAATAGTACTCTTCTGTATTTCAAATTAATACTTTGATAGTGTGACAGATCATTTTATTCTGATTGGTCCAGGAACTCCAACTTCTACTAATCCTACCACTTACCCTGTCCTTGTTCCCCCAATTCTTTCCTTTAGACGTTTCACAGTGCTGATATCCAAATGATTTGATATTATACTTGTACAGAAAATTGTTATCTTACAAAGCTAAAACATGATCCACTTTCTTCAAAAAGTATAGTTTTATTATCATGACACATAGAATTTTTCAAAAGGCAAGTCCTTGCTCCAATGAGTTTAGAACAATGGTTCCCAAACTACAGGTGTTTTGCTCAATTCCCAGAAGTCCCATCCAACATGGCCAACAGCCAGGAATTCTGGGAGCTGAAGTCCAAAACACATAGAGGAATAAAAGATTGGGAACCACTGGTTTAGGGTACTATTCTATGACAACCCACATAAGAACTTCAATCCAAATGAATACAGGTTGTCTAGTTTGGGCTGAAGTCACTAAGAGCATCAATAGTTTTTAATTCCAGAACTGTGGTGGCTAGGTAATGAGTCCACTTTGGGTTTATTTGCAACTTTAAAGGAGCTGCTCCAAGTTCTACTGTTTTTAATGATGCTATTAGGATTATTAAATATCTTTCCTGTTTTTATTATATTGTCAGTTTGTTTGACATGGCTGACATGGAAGCCATGAGTCAAAAGAATTCCAAAAGTATTTATAATAACAGTTATCTAAAGCCATCTTTAGAAGGCTTTAAAAGAGCCCTAAAGACGCATCTCTTCCGGCAAGCCTTCCCAGAGAATGTGAATATCCCCAGCCCCATACCTAGGTTTTAAGGGCTTTATAAATCTTTTCCTGCATTTTTCTCCATACAACCTAAGCTGGGTCCGCTCCCTACTATTGTGTATTGCTATTTTAATCTATTATGTTTTTTAACTCTATTGCGATTTAATTCTTTTTTAAGGGAGGGTGGTAAGGGTAAGGAAGGGGCATTTTAACTTGACATTGTTTTAACTTCTGCTGTACTCTGCCCCGATTGCTTGTTCAGAGGGGCGGAATAGAAATAAATATTATTATTATTATTATTATTATTATTAAAGAACAAGCATGCTGTTTTGTTACTTTTTTAAGATGAAGAAAAAAAGTTATCTTGCAACATGATTAAGAGATGCACAGAAACCACAACTGTATTGTCCTACTTACAGCAAGTATGGCTATAAGAATCCCTGCAGCACAAAGGACAGCATCATTGATGGTCTCTCCAGTTTTCACAGGGTAGCGAATGCTTTCATCATCACAGTAAAATCCCCGTCGGTAGGGTGCAATTGTGCTTGTTTCTATGATCAGGAATGGCAGTCCAGCTGGTGAAGGAAAAGAAAGAGAAACAAAAGAAACAGCTGTGTTAATATCAGTGCACCTTTGACACTAACTGGAAGAAAGATCTTTGAAGCACAAGCTGTTCTATACTCACTTTGTGAAATCTATGTGTTCAATAATTATTTTGCAACTAAGCTATTTCTAAAAGCAGATGCATATCAAGAGAACTTCTAAGTGCAACCAAGTACTATCACCATGAAAGTGATGAGGAAAACAGAAAGAAATGCCCATGTGGCAAAATACACAACATTACCCAACCACATGATGTTCTTACCAAGTTCACCAAAACATAATGATAATTGGGAGTGGTGGCGGTAAACGGGAGTTAAAAATAAAAGAAACACCATAGCATTGTACTAAAATGTGCAACAGAAATAAAATGTCTATGGAAGCTTTTAAACATAAAGATGTTCTTATTTTTTTTTTGCATGCTATTATAGTGATACTGAAATGATTAAAAAAATCCCAAAAGGAGGCATAGTTTTTAATCTTTTGAGTTTGATGAAAGAAGCCATTGTAGTTTCATTAATGTACTCTCAACGAGAAGCAGGACAAATCTTGGGTAGACCTAGGTAGCCACCAATATGAGGTTACTGATAAAGTGAGGAACAGTGAGATTTACTACCCCACAAGGTTGTTGTGAGGTAATACAAATATTAATAAACCATAATTAGATGTGCAAGGTTATTTCAGAATGATATAGGGAAATAATATATATTTTAACAATACACCCAATTTACAACAAATCTGAGCATATGACAAACTGACTTAACATGATCATGATCATTCAGTTTATTCATTTACTGCATTTTTTCTGTTTTTTTTCCCTCCAGTTTACCTAAAGTCAGTTATGACTAGACATTCATGCAAAGGGAAAACCTTTACATTTGCATGGCTTTTCCCCTCCAGTTTTATCCTCACAACAACCCTATGATGTACGCTAGGCTGAGTATTAGTGATGAGATGAGATGGAGAAAAGAAGGTCAGCCACTTGGGATTTGCTAAGTATTCCTTGTATAAGAAAACACTATGAAATTCATGGGGTTCCTATAAGGCAGGTGGGCACACATGTAGACACATCATTTCTAGGTACATTTTATTTTGCTTTTAAAAAACAGAATGCCAAATACAACATTTAACTATGATTTTGTTGTTGTGAAACTCATCATACACAATTTGGCAAATATTCTACTATGAAGTGCCAGTGTAGGGAATATACTCAACTGCCTAAATATCCTAAAGGTATTAGGATGTTGCAAGCAAAGCAGGATCAGCCCTGGTTAATATTTGGATGGGAGACTGTTAATGAATACCAGGTGTGTAGTTTGCATTTCAGAAAAAAGAGGTGGCAAAACCACTTGAATATTCCTTGCTTAAGAAAAGCCTATGAAATTCATGGAGTCACCATATGTCAACAGGCTACTTGCACACACATACAAACACACCTCTGCAGGCTGAATCAAGATGCTCAATGTTTGAGGAAGGGTCTGTTTTGCAAGACACTCATAAACAGCAAATAAATGTGGTAAGAACCATACTTCTTCTTAATCAGCACCTGAATTTGCAAATCAAAACTTGGCAAATATTACGTGGATCCAGACCATTGTTTCCACTACCTAATGTGTTGGAACAGAGCCAACCTGAACACAGGGTCTCCTTCCCAGGCTTACAAGGCATATATTAACAGCCTAAAAGAAAAACTCTCAGCATCCCAATGAAAAATTGCTGCTAAAAAATTCATACTGCATGATGTGATCTAGTTTCATAGTCACTAGAAGTAGCGGTTTAATAGTCAAACTTTAGGGATTAACCGTACCACAGTGACGTGGCTTATTGTTATTGCTCTAGTTCCTTTTCTAAATAGCTTTCACATGACAGGTCTGTAAAACACATGTTCCCTCAAACAATAAAACATATCTGAGAGCTAAATCATGTTTTCTTAAAAAAGAAAAAGAGGGCAGGGCTAGTGAAGACAATAGCATCCCAGTATATTATGTGAACTATGGCATAATAAAGATTTGTTTTTCCTACATTCACTGAACAGCATGGGGGGTAGTATTTCCTCATTCTGATTATTTTCAGGACTGCCACCAGTACAATATGAGCACGATTTGACCTGGATTGTATATATTTTCTTTAAAAGCATGCAGACATGGTTTTGAATATCTGAGGGTTTTGTTTCTTTCTCCTACAAACTTGTGGTTTAGTGGGATATTGCCAATTGAGCCTTGACATTTTTCCAGCACAACAGTAACCTCAGATTCCCTATTTTCATATGAGAAACATAAACATACCCTCAGGAGCTGAACGGATATTGCTCACAAAACCCACAACATGCCTAGACTCTGGCAGCCATGCTTGGGAAGGTTACCACCTAGGCCAGGGCACACCCAATGCTCTTGTAATGAACACTGCGGCGCCACAGGCGGTGGGAATAGGGACTTGAGAAGGTAGCTTCATTTCCAAGGAACATCTCTTGAAGCACAGATTATTTGAGGAATTGTGTCACCGCCCACAATGTCTGGCACAAGCCCCATCTTCTGGGAAGAGTTAGCACTGAGGTTCCAGGATGGAAAGATGCCAGTGGCCACCCTGAACACAGGCTTACAGAAGATAAGCAGGAGATGTCACATATGAAAATCAAGGACAAAAGGGTGGGTGGGTGAGAGAAACTTAACAGAAATAGCTTTTGCTGTGTGACTGTATACAGCAGAAGCTCCAGAGAGCTGCTTCCATTTATCCCAAAATGTTAAGGACTATTAAGAAGCATAAAATCAGACTGTGGTCCTTCTCAATCCCACAGTGCTATCCTAGACTGGCCACAAATTACTATGGTTGGAAGACGACACATGAGGTTCTAGTAAAGCACAGACTGTGAGCTCAGTCTCAAATGTTGCCCCATTCAGACTTTGACAACAATTGAGATATTTCACAATTAAAGCTAGCTTTGATTTTTGGTAGCAGAAACAAAGTTCAATAGACAAGATCTACATGTGGTTTGTGCCTGTATCTGTGTGCAAAACAGAGAGGCAGAATGTGTTTGGTTCAAGGAAATTCCTCAGCCCTTGACTGTATCCACAGCAAGCAAAGGCTACATCTGATGGGCTTCTCAGAGGCAGTGTTTGGTTACAGTATAAAAAGTATGTTGGACCAGATAGACATTTCATCTGATATAATATGGTGACTGTAATGTTCTTATTTGCCAGTGTGCAGAAGGGTTCAAACAGTACCAAAGCCTCATACTCTTTTAAAGACCTTTTTACATTTATACTAAGATCTAAAGGGGAGACTGCAAGCACGTTTGGCTGAACACATTTTCAAACCTCCCCATGTCTGGGAACCTTGCTGTATCTGAGCAGCTTGTTCATATGAGGGGGTGAGAGGATAGGGCATACAAGGGCTCTTTGTGAGGACTGCTAGGAGTTGCACCAACTGGAGAATCAAATGATTTAGATTGTGTAAGAGTCAGGGTGATGTAGTGGTTTGAGCAGTGGACTGCAACTCTGGAGAACAAAGTCTGAATTCCTGCTTGGCCATAGGAACTAGCTGGGTGTGCAAGTTACACTGCCTGAGCCTCAGAGGAAGACAAAGGCAAACTTCCTCTGAATAAATCCTGCCAAGCAAACCCCATGATAGATCTGCTGCAAGGTTGTCATAAATTGGAAACCACTTAAAGGCACAACAAGAACAAGAACAATGGGAAGCCACTTAGCATAATCTCTTTTTCATCATCCTGCTGCTGCCTAGTATCTAGTGCCTGAGATAAGTGCTTCACCCTAACTGTCAGACCTCACCTTCCAAACCTTAGTTATTTACCTACAAGAGGACACACAACACACATGTGGACACTGGTACCAAGCCTTGCCACAAACCCAGATGCCAACTCTGCCCACATATCTGTTCAGAAAATCTCATCACAGGACCTACTGACATCACCCACAATATTAGAGGGTCTTTCACTTCCTCATTCTCTAATATGCCATTCTATGTCAACAATGGCCTTTAGCACTGTACATTGGGAAACTAGCTGGTCCCTGTGCCAGAAGATAAATGGACATAAACTAGACATTAGGAATGGGAATACATAAAAACCAATTGCAGAAGACTTCAAACTTCCTGGTCATTCCATCTCAGACCTCAGAAATGTGGTCCTTGAACAAAAAGACTACAAAGAAAGATTAGAAAGTGAAATAGCAGATTTGGAATGTATCCACAGACTTCAGACCATCAGGAGTTGGTTGAACAGAGACAATGGTTTCCTTCACACATTTCAACACTATCTAATCCATCTTCATGTGGGCAGCCTTGACCAGTTCATCATGTCTCTCTTCTGGTTCTCATACTATATTCCAATACTCATTCATATGGCTATCTACTCTCCTTGGCTTTAGGCAACATCCTTCCTCCTGCCTTTGTCCCCCAGTGACCATTAAACTGAACTTGATACCTTGTCTCCATACTCACAGGGTTTTGAATTTCAGTTGACATTCTCACACATAACTATCTCATATAGGTTTGTCTCTGGACTCTACGCTCCATCTCATGCATCTGAAAAAGGAGAGTCAAGTCAACAAAAGCTCTTTCTTTGTTAGTCTCAAAGGTGCTAATGACATCACCCTTTGCACCTTGCCTTGTTCCTTAAATACTTAAAAGTGGCTTCAAACTGGAACTTTCTTTCAATGCTGCTTTCCACTCCAGCAAACAAGGAGCTTTATTGCTGACTTCATTCATAACCCGCTGAATCAGGTATAGATGTTAATGGATTCAGCTAGGGATCTTTGGTGCTGTATAGAAGAGAAAAAGGAAGGGGAAAAAATTGTGCTGCTTTTATTTGGCAGTGGGAAGTCAATGTGACTTTCTGACTCCTCACTGCTGGTGCCCTTGCATGGTCAATTCTGCTTTACATTTCAATAAAAGATTCTGTAGTTTAGATGAAGCTTAGCAGGGTTTAAAATTCAAAGGCAAAGAAAGGTTATTTTATTAATGTCTTTCCCAGCAACCAATTAATTTTTGTGCACCTCCTGGGAATGCTAACAATCTTAGGAGGTGATTTTTTTCAAGGCACGCATTTGCAATCCAACTTGCAATAGACAGAAAAATCAAAGGACTCCTGTGTTGGATTCGGTGCTTTGAAACATGGAACCTTTGAAAACCTAACACTTGGGCAGATTGGGGAGGGGGGTTGGAGCTAAGACAGGATAAGCTTTCATTGCCCACCCACTGATAAAGTCATGTGGGATGTGTTTCTATGCTGAACCTGCCAGGCATCTCTGATCTTCTCAGCTGAAGTTTCACCTTTGCACTAAATTAAACACAATTGCTTTCCCCACTTTCAGACTGCTGCTTCTTGTTTTGCTTTCCGCCATGGAGGCATCATCCTCTTCCGCTCCATATGGGCACTACAGAATATCCCAGATAAAGCTCCTCTGCTAATTCTCAATACATCAATCTACTGTATGGTATTTCTCTGGGTTGTTATTTATTCACATATTTGAATTAAAATAAAGAACCTCTGCAGTGCTTTAAATTTTGCTTCTAGAAAGGGAAGGCTATGACTTACACACCAGTAAGGATTGTACTAAAAAAATGTTTACTTCTGCTCTGGCATCCTCTTAGGGTGTCTGGTTTTAGAACAGAGCAGATGTGATAAAATTCAACATTTAGAGCAACTATGAAATGATGATGCAAAGCTTGTACGCTCATGCATGTTCTTGCCTGGCCAAACAAAATCCAAGGTAATGCTGTCAAACGGGGATAAGGAGCCAGATGAACAAACCTCTAAAACTATTATATGCTATGCTTGACTCTATAAAGAGGCAGACCAGACAGCAAGGGAACAAACAGAAATTCTTTGGGGTGAGTGTTCAGTGAAAGCATGAACTGTTGTTTTCATTTTGTGAGAGATGTTGCAAAGAGAGGGCCAATGCTTGTAAACATGATACCTCCATAGGGATGGCTGACCAAAAAATGTTGTTGTTGTTGTTTTTTTAAAAAAAAACATTTTAAACAACCACTATACACAACAAAGAAACAGAAGGGTTTTTTTTAAGCTTATCAAAGATTCTTCCATTTAAAAAGTTTTTAAGGCTTTTGCAGAAGAATGATTCATGCATGGAGAGGATATGGTGAAGCTTGCTGTCCTCTGTGCCCAACACTCTTGCCCTACTCTCTGTGGTGACCTCCCCATGTTAGGGTCCTACAGCAGGCATCCAAGAGCCGAAGGCCAAGTCAAAGCACTAAGATCTTCAAACAAGTGTGTGGATACTGAATATTAATAAGCCCAACAACAACATTTTGCCTTCAAAAACAATTTCAGGAAATTGCTAATACACTTGATACTTCAGCTTTTCATATTGATCCTACTACTTTACATTGCAAGCACTGATTTACCTGACCCTAGTTATACCAATTCTTGACTTCTGTTCACACTATCCAATCTTAGCAATGACTCCACTTTAAATGGCATCCTTCTATTCTATGAAATCCTAGGATTTACAGTTTAAGGAGATATATTTAGAACTTTCAGCCAGAAAGTTCTAGTGTTCACCACACTACCGTACATACCTCTGAATTCCATAGGATCAAGCCATGGAAATAAAAGTGGAATCATACTGCTCTAATTATGTAGTGTGAACCCCTTTTGGTGCACCCATCATTTGCTGGAGGATTCACCAAGGTTCTTGTGTCCGCCAAAGCAATGACTTCTTATGAACTATCCATTACTTAAGCTCTTCACATGTATGGGCATCTACATCAAAGCTTGCTCTAGATAGCAGGGCCAAGCCCTACCTTTGGGCAGAATTAAGCCATTAGTTCAGGCAGCAGATGTTCAGTGTTACAAAACGATAGCAGACTCTTTCTGATTAAGGTATCCTGTTGTATTCTACTACTAAAAAGGAGAACCGGGAATTATGAGATGCTCTCTAGCAAATAAAAGTTTTGTCCTCAAATTTTACTTATTGTTCCAGCAGAATTTTGCTATGAACACTTCACTTCATTCAGACTTTTGGTCTGTCATATATTTTGGATTTCAGCTCCAAGGAGCTTCAGCCAACATGGCCACTGGTAGTGGATTATGAGGGGAGGGGGGGGGATCTGGAGGACTATCCCACCCCTTACTTTATGTGCGGTATCACCCCTCAAAAACTTTTTGAGTCACATACATATATTTGTCCACTAACTTCTATTGCTTTTTTGTTCCTACAGTGCTTTTACTCTATGGAGACAGAAGAAGCTTGTGGTTGAGAATATGCATCCTCCCAGAATGAAAAAAGGCATCCTACTCATTCAACAAGATTAGATGCTCTTCCACATATAGGCCTGCATGGACAGCTGCTATGCTCAGGAAAGTTTTCTTCCATAGAGATATTTGCTTCGTTGGATCAAAACAAAATGGCTAAAGGCCCCTTTCACCAAGTCTGGAGTTTGAGAACAGAAGTAGTTCATTATTCAGAAATGCCAACTCTAATCTCCTCTTTCTTAGGCTGACCTCTATCCATAGCTTTTGCCCCTTGAAACTCCTTGAACTCCCAAAGACTTCCCTAAAAGACAATTCCCTACAAAGCTCCCAGAATATCGAAGAATGTAATACATTTGTTCACATTGTCTGAACAGCAGTAGTAATCTGAGAGCAAATAGGTGGAACTTCAGTCTCTTGAATTTCCAGGTCTGAGGTCCTACAGAATAACGCCTCTCTTACTGCAGAGTGGTCTGTGGCCGAGTTCAAGGAAACATTTGTAGTAGAGATGAGAAATACATTATTTGTGGGTTCTCCCTTACCTTTGTGTGTGTGGGGGGGGGGCTTTATCCTTACTTAATTCCCCTATCCCCAAAACATTTTGGCTAAAAATAAAGGATGGAATTGCAGTTTCTGAAAACCTCCAGGAGCAGTCAGCTTCCTGAAAACAATGTGCAACCCTGTCCTCTGCCTAGTGTTGTCCTCCCCACCCTCTCCCCACAAAAAACCACACTTAAAAGGGATTTTGCAAAACTAGAAGTAGACTTCTGGCAGCTCCAAATTTCATTGTGGCAGGTCCTATGGGAAAAAGCTCAGTTTGTCCACCTGATTTCTAGCTATGTTCATCTGTTGCAGCAAAAACAAAAATATCCTATAGTGCTTTAAAGATCAACAACTTTACTGTAGCACAAATGGTCATGAATTATTGTTCACTTCAACCAATACATGAAGGTAACAGAAGTCCTTCATCAGACAGAGCTGATTTTCCAAATGCAGAAGGAGGCTAGAAGTTGCTGTCCATAACATAAGGAGGACACAACACACTGAGGAAAGCAGAAACCAGAGTTTTGCAGTTTACCCATGAACTTACAGGAAGATTATTTTAATTCATTTTAGATTTTTATAGGAAATTTAAAAAATTATTTTATCTGTGAGCTGCCTTGGGTCTCTTTCTGAGAGAAAGGCAGCATATAATTGAATTTAACAACAATAACAACAACAGCAACAACAACAATTATATTTTACATGGGGTTTTAAAAATATGTAGCCTAAATCTGGACCCTATTAATAAATCCCTGTGGAGCAAGCATTAGCAAAGCTACAGCTCACTTGTTCTTCAGGAGCACAATGGATATAGTGTTCCTTTACAGTTAAAAAATGGAGAAGGCTCAACTTCCCTTTTCAGACCACTTGTAACAATGCAGTGCCCAACTGTCAGGCAACGTGTGAATAAACTGGAGAAATAAAAGGTTAAGGAAGCCTAAAGGAATAACAGCCTTTTTTTCTCACTTTCCTTTCCTCCTTTTTTTTTTTTTTTTTTTTTTTTGCTTTATTGCAGTAAATTTTGGACAAAGACGCCCCTGTTCTCTGCACTTTTCCCCCCTTAAGGGCTCAGTGCCAAATAACGTTATTCCCCTTCACCATGGTACTGCCATGAGAGCAGACTGGTATGTTTGCCTGAATATCGTAGGTTTTTCATGGAAATTGCTTTCAGTCAACAACAATTCACTTTTTTGTCAGATTAGACATGAAAAAGAATAAGTGCTCAGATGAAATTTAATCATCAAAATTGGGGAGAAAGTGTGGAGCAAATGGCACAGCCAGTGAAGAATAAGAAACAGAAAGTGCAAGCACCTAAATGGCAACTAAATTTGGGAATGCCCAAAACAGCGTTCAAAATCATTAAAATGTGTGTTCCCCTTCTCAGAGAGTAACATATTAAAACTTTGTACAGTCTACCTTATACTACTGAAGTGGTTACCAGCTTATCAGATACAGAGCTAGAACTATAAATGACTTTTTCACAGTTGTTTCACTGCAGCATCTTAAGATGCTGAATCAAAGCACATTTTCCTGATTGTTCAGTGACTTGTGGAGCTGGTCCTGATTTGAGAGCATCAGCACACATTTCTCTGGGATACTCAACTTCTCTGGCTTTCTTGTGAGAGCCAAAACCCCTTTGAGAAGTATCAGCTCATGATTGTCTCTTAAACAAGCAAATAAAAAGATGTTTTCCAGTTTTAAAGCCTGCCTCAGTTAGGAAAAAGCTAAGGCATAGTTTAGTTCAGACTCAACTTGAGTAGGCAAATTGTTGAGAAAACTGAACGTTTGTTGCTGTTGTTTGTCTTCAAGTTATTTCCAACTTATGGTGACCTTAAGGAGAACCCCTTAAGGGGTTTCTTGGCACAATTTGTTCAGAGGAGGCTTGCCATTGTCTTTCTCTGAGGCTGAGAACATGTGACTTGGTCACCCAGTGGATTTCATGGCCTAGCTGAGAATTGAAACCTGGTCTCCAGAGTTGTAGCCCAACACTCAAACCAGTAGAACTCTTTGTTGATGTTGTTGCCACTTTTTAATATGTTTCCTATGCAAGTATTTTTTAAAGCTTCATTTAACTTCATGAACTAAGCAGGAGTCTGGTTCTGGCAGAAGCAGGTGCAGTAGGAACTGTCTGGATTTTTCCTTGGGTGGCTTTTCATTAAGTAGAGAACTGCTGCCAAGACTCTAATCTACAAAGAGAAGCCAATTAAACCAGCTGCTTTGAGATTCACAGGTAGATAAGTGTCAGAACTTATGAAACCAGCCAACCCAACACCACATATTTTAAAAATAACAGTCATGAATTATTAGCACTCTAGAGAGATGCATCATAGGGTGAAATTGTAAAACAGCTGACTAAGCAATTTTATTTATTTATTGCTTACATCCGAGAAATATCTTAATATGATCAGTCAGTAGTAAATTCTTGTTGAATTTATGATTCAAATAACTGAGATCAACTCTAACCATCTCTAAGTACAAGGAGTTTCACCTATCTAGCACCTTAAAGATTTTTCCCAGCTGCAACAATACGAAGACACCTTGAGAAATTCAATGTTCTCTGCCTAAGAAAGGAGCAGTTAGCTTCCCATAAGGGGACATCTGGTTCTCAAGAGAACTTACTTTTCTGTTGCTATTGGGAGTTGTAATTTTATTACCTGTCTTTTATTGCTCTTTGTTTCTAGTCCTCACATGGCCAACAATTGAAATCCCTCAGTACAATCTTAACTGAGAACAGACAAAATAGAGGCCTGTGACTCAAACATTGTCACTATTTCCCGCCTGTATAAAGTAGCCAGTGAAGCTTTGAAAATATGAATATATTTTATGCTTTAGAGCTGACTTAAAAGATATAACTGCTTGTGAATTTTGGATTAAAGTTTCTTTCAGACACACACAAAAAGCAAATGGAGTTGTGCCAGCCATAAGGGGAGGGGGACACAACTCCCCACTTGTACACTCTATTTATTAGAACTGAACTGTCACAAAATAGTGGTCCAACATTTGACGACTCTTGGAGAACTCTTCATACTGGATGCTAAGTAAATTGGATTTGGTGTAAAAACAGTAAAGAATGTACTGATCACAGTTTTAAGATGGAGTGTGAGAAGAGGTGACAGACTAAACTGAATCATATACTGTGATTATTGATTTGATGAGTTCCCAAGAATTCTCTGACAAGGTTTAAACAAGTATGTGTGTGGGTGGGGGGAGATTTTAAGATTATGGGGAAAGGATGGTGCTATCACTATTTACCCTAATGTTCAGATGAAACCTAGATGCTCTGCATTCCATCAAAATGCTAACTGCTATGGAGTATCAGCAGAGAAAGCAGGACTAGAACTGCATCTACACTGCAGAAATAATACTCATAGTACAACTGCCCTAACATCTTAACAACAACAACAACAACAACAACAAGAACAACAACAGGATGTATTTCTATTCTGCCTTTTCCGATGAGGAATCAAAGCGGATTACAGCAGTCAAGCAAACAGCTTCATTTATATACTGCTTCATACTGCCTAAGCAGTGTCTAAGCAGTTTACAACTGTAAGCTACTTGCCCCTAACAATCTGGTTACTCATTTTAGCGACCTCGGAAGGATCCAAGCCTGAGTCGAGCTTAAGATCTTTTGGTGGTATTGAACTTGCCACCTTATGGTTTTGAGTGAGTGGCTGCAGTACAGGCATTTAACCACTGCATCACCAGGGCTCTCTCTATGACATCTGTGGCCCTTCAGTCTACTTTATGGTAGGACTGCTCTAACATCTTTCTACGACATCTGGTTGTCCTTCAGTCTTTCCTAGGATGGCTTCAGTCTACCTTATGGTAGGACTGCTCCAACATCTTAATTTCCTTCTTGTGGGCTTCTCAAAGAAATCTGATTTTCTTTTACAGAAAACAAGGAATGACATTGGATGGATCTTTTGCCCATCTCTGGAGGAATCTGTGTTGTAACTCAGTATAAATCTATACTGCATGATTGTGGCAAATTAATATCACTTCAACAGCCATAGCTCCATCCTATAAAACCAGGTATTTGTAGGTTGGTGACTTTGAATTCTTGCTAGAGAGCTCTATTGCACTTCTTTGAACCAAAATACTAGAGGTTTTTACCAGACATTTCAAAGAACTTCACCAAACACATCTCCCAATAGTCTACAGTTTGAAAGCATGTGGTATGAAACTGCAGTAGTTGTGTAATGTGGAATACCTTCTTAATCTGTAGACAATTTATTATAAAATGTAAGGGTTGTAAGGGAGCTATTCTTCATCAACTCTAGTTACTCACTGAAAGAAATAGCATACTGAAACACTATGCCTACAGACTCAACCAAGCAGAATATAGGAAATTAAATTATTCTTTACTTGGCTTTTTTCACAAGTTTAAGCAAGTCATTTTTCATTTCCCAGTGCTTAATTGCTACCTCCCCCAACAGGAATGCAGATGGTTTTCCCATCACTAGCAATTTTGTTATTGTTAAGGCTTTAATGAATTCTAACATGTGGGATACAGCAGGAATTAATTCATTATGGAGTTAAGCATTTTCAGCACAGTTAAATAGACTCTTCATAATACACAAGCAGGTATTCATAGGCAAAGCCCAAAGCTGAGGGATACTGCCTTTGCATGTTGTTTTTATCAGCATCAGAAATCCAACTGAAGATACACAGATGGAACATAGCTGTGATAAATACTTTAGAATATAGCTGGACTGTAATTGAGAATTGAGCTATACAGTTCACAGTTGAACTATACAGGCACTAGTGAGGGAGGGATGATAGACATAATGTAAAAGTAATGAACTAAATGTAAACTAAAGAAATTTTAAATGTTGCAGAATTAGATTTACCTCTAAAAATCAACCAGTGGAAGATTACCTTAGGAGATTTTCATACTGGAAAAAAAAAGCCAGAAGTAAAAGGCATACATTCCCAGCAAAGTCACATAATCATGCTGAAGATTTTCAGATGACATTGGGATGATCCAGGACTTTTCATGGGAAGAACGAGTAATGCTCCAGCAACAAAACATTCATGGGACTTCCTTGTGAGTGCCTCATTGCTGGAGAATTCCTGGTTCTTCTCAGGAGAAGTCCTGGATCAGCATGATGTGTCTGAAAATCTTCAGCATGATTGCGCAATTTTGCTGGGTGTATGCCTTTTACTCCCAGCTTTTTTTCCCCGTAAGAAAATCTAAAATAATCTTCCACTGGTTGATTTGTAGAGGCAAATCTAATTCTGCATCCTACTCAGTTTCAATGTCATTAACGCCAATTTTTGCACTTTTCAACATTTACAAACCAGACTTTGTGGTTTCATTTTCTCTGAGGATATAATTAATGCAAGCAGAAATGAGTGAAACACTCAGAGATGATGCTTGATATATAGACTCCAAAGGTGTTGCCATTTTCAATATTGCTACAGTAGCTGATCATGCAGCTGAGTAAACAGTATTAAATATTGATACACTTACCATCAGGGCTAGACTAAGGGGCGAAACAGACCGCCCTGAAGGAGTGGCCTGTCAGTGTCCCTTTGAGTACCAAATTGGAGCCGTGGCAACCGCACGCCACAACCCTGACCTGGCGTTTTGCCGGTTTTTTTGGGGGGGGCTGAAAAAAGGGTGCCTCTGCCACTGCTGGTCAGCTCTTCCCCATTTATTCAGCACAGCATGTCTAAAAACTGTGCTGAAGAAATGTCGTGACACTGCCCACCGTCTGATCGGGCGTACAGCATAATGTCACTTTGGGGGTGGAGTAGGAGTGTGCAGTTGCCATACCCCCACTCTACTCTAACACCAGCCCTTTTGGCCAGTCTAAGACATTTATTATTAGGTCCTGATCAAGATAATACAAATATTAATACTTTTCCTCACATGGGTATTTCAAAGGTATATGATGGCTTGTAAGTGAGCACTTTACTACACAGAATGCACTGATGGACGACCAGATAATACGGAAAGGTATATGCAATAGTAAATGCATCTGTTTTGGACAGCAGAATTTGAGAATGAAGAATGTTTTTGAGAGAATGCACTGTTTACCCATGATGTTTATCTGAATGATATATTTTCTAGGAGTTTCTAGTGTGCTTCATCCTTATCCAAATTCATGTTCTATAATCAGCTGTATAGTAAATCTGCAGCTGCTTTAGATGAAATGCATTCTTCTGATAGCCCATATCCGTTGGTATGCTTGCTGTGTTAACCAACCACTTCAATAAGCACCATCAACAGTGCCAGAGAAATACAGGGGAATTCACTGTCTGGCCTGAGAGCTACATGGCATTAGACTTGTAAGCATGCTGACAGGTCATGCTGCTATCGTTCTTCAAAAATACTCCAATGTGCCTGGCCTGGCTTGTGAATAGCTGAAGAACTCTCATTGCTATCTGGTTATGGCCCAGCCTCAGAACAAAGCAAGAAACAGACTGTTCTCCAAGCTTGTAAACAAAAATACCTTGGAAGATAGGTAGTAAGAGAATGGAAGGACTTTGGACTCACAGTAAATTTAAACATGTTGGTTGTCACTGAAGAGCCAAACAAAAAGGTCTGGATGAGTTAGAATGTTTATTAACTCTAATACCAGTATTAATCAAACAATTCAAACAATCTGATACTCCAGAATGAGGAGGGTCAGAAGTAATTTCAGGTTGGGAAGAGTGCATTTGCCACATTTATTCCACCTAAAGCACAGATAATTTTTAGGGAGACACATTACATATCCAATTACCATATTTGTTTTGTCTTCATAACACTGTATGAAGGATATTCTTCCTCATCTCCAGATATACTTGATCAAACACACACACCTGACAGGAAATGGCACAGAGTATTTCATTTGTCAAACCTGTCTGCACTTGAGTTATGTGCAAGCCTTTTTTAAAAAAATCAACCATGTTTGTTGTTGCTGCTGTCCTTGTGTGCCTTCAAGATGACCCCAAGGTGAATCTTTCACAGGGTTTTCTTGGCAAGATTTGTTCAGAGTGGGTTTGCCTTTGCCTTTCTCTGAGACAAAAGATCACCCAGTGATCTTGGCTGAGTAAAGATTCAAATTCTGATCCAGAGTCATACTACAATGCTCAGTACACTATGCTTACTCTTCTAACTATATTACTCAGAAACAACTCCACCAGCTAAAACTTAAGCTACTTGTAATGTATACTAAGGCTAGAATGCTCTTGGCGTAATTGTTTTTCCTGCTTTATAAGAAAGTATCCAGTACTTCCTTGCACAGTGATTTTCCTCAGGCTGCACAGCAGCACCTGGGTGCAGCTCTGTACCTCTGCCCCATATATGCATTTGCTGTACCAGGTGCTGTACTTGCGCTGTCACCTATTTTGTAGCCATCACCCTCCCAGTCCTGCTAGACTGCCTGTTCTACTCATGTCAAATAGGATTTCAGTCATAACTGTTTCCAGGCTAGCAAGGCAAGATTTAGTGGTCTCATATATCCCCAGTTGTTATCAGCACTGTTATCTAAGTCTAGCTCTAATAGTCCACAGATTTCCAAATAAACATGCATATCTTCAGAAGTGTACCTATTGTTCTACAAATAATAAGCCTTTACAGAACCTTCAATTCTCCAACAAATGCAACACACAAATATCTGTGTGTTCCTTTCATTCATTTCTTAAGATTTCCCAGTGTTCTCTTTTATTATCCTTTTGGTGTGGAAAAAGCAAATTAGACCTAAACTTACATCTCCGTGTCTTCTTAATATTTCCAAGGATAGTAGAAACAGCTTATGCTTGCATGGTTTGTTGATTTCATGATGCCTCCAGAGTGACCCACCCATCCTCCCCTCACCTTTTAAAAACAAACATTTCTGCATGCTTGAAAGAAGGCAAGTCCTAACCAATCATGCAAGGGTGGTTTTTGTTTTGTTTTCTCTCTTCTTTTGCTCTGCTCACCATTACAATTTACTTAAATAAACTAAGAAGAAATTGAGAAATGTAAATCTGGCATTTTACTGCAGGGCTTTTTAGATACATGGGGGATAGGAGCCTTGCTAATCCACTGGCTGGAACTGCTAAACTCTTTTAATGCCAGGTGTCACACTATGGAAAATTTAAGAGGAACGGAGGAGGAGCAATTTACATGGCTAACTGGAATGTTGAATGTTCAGCAAAATATTCTGCCACAAATGCAAAATTTAAAACAACAGCAATTATAACCAAGTAACAAACCAAAGAGAAATTAGATTATTCACAACATCCTTTACTAATGTTTAGCTTCTCTTTCCTCGATTTCACTCACACCCTCCTTTCTCAAACCTTGCAAATGTCCAAGTTTGGCAAGGACAGTCAATGTTGTGCTCTCCCACTTTCTCAGAAGCTCTTAAAATATCCCAGATTTTCTTTCTTCTTTCCCTTTTGTCCTCAACTTACTTCAATTACTGCAAACTTAGATCAAAGTGCAAAAGTAGTTTGCTCTAAATTATCATATACACTCGACTATAAGTTGACCTCACATATATGTCGAGGCCTGGTTTTGGCACCAGAATTATGGATTTTGATATGATTCACTGATGGTAAAACCTAGGAGCATGTAACAAGGATCTGAAGGATGAAGCAAAGGAAAACAATGCCAAAGAACTTACAAAATTCCAGCAGGCATAATTGTTCATGCTCACCCTAAAGGCTGAATTGGATGTGTGTGTGGGGTGTGGGGGGGGGGAGGTCAGTGCTTCCAGGACAGATTACACACTTGCCTTTCACCAGGGGATGGTCCCCTTTTAATATAAGAATTAAAGTACAGTAGTTACATTGATCAGTGGATAAGTCAACTCAGGTTTTTGGGGGTCAATTTTTTTAAATGAAATTTCTAGATCTATCAAGGAGTATATACAGTAACCCAGCAGGGAGAACAGAATCTTGACTTTGTAAACTCAGACAAAAGCAAATTGCTGCAGCTTCTCCTACTGGTGTTCTCTCACATTTGGCAGACATGTACTCCAGTTAGCCAGGACTAGGTTGGCAATTGTCAGCCAGAGGACTTTTTCTTCAGCTGCCCCTAGACTGTGGAATGTCCTGCCAGAAAAAAAATAAACAGTTGAACATGCTATCTGAATTTAAAATAACACTGAAGGCCAGTCTCTTCTGGTAGGCTTATCCAGATGTTTTTTTTAAATTTTGAATTTAGATGCTGAATTTTAAATGGGGATTGTTTTAAAATGTGCAAGTCTTATCTGTCTTTATGTTGTTCATTGTTGATTTGTTGTTGTTTCCCACCTTGATCAAAAGGCAGGCTAGAAACTATCATCATCATCATCAATCTTTTGTCACCTCTGATTTTGCTTGGCCACATAGTGTCCCAGTTTTCCTCTATGAAATGTTGGAGGTTATGCTTTCTATCAGGTGAATTCCAGTTCAAGTGATACAGAGAGTATAATGCAAAATAATCTACCGTAACTAGGGCCCACTGAAAACAAGGGAATGTGATTTCTCCA
This sequence comes from Urosaurus nigricauda, assembly GCA_034509955.1. Taxonomy (NCBI): domain Eukaryota; kingdom Metazoa; phylum Chordata; class Lepidosauria; order Squamata; family Phrynosomatidae; genus Urosaurus; species Urosaurus nigricauda. The sequence goes on from JAOEGL010000004.1 coordinate 80,792,113, forward strand.
TGGGATGGGGGAATGCAATTTAAAATACACCCAGAAGCCACTCCTACTGTATTCAGAGACGGCTGTCTAGTGTCTTTTAGCATTTTAATTTCAGTGGATGTACCTGAGAAATGTTTGCTGGATTGTACTAAGCACACCATCAAAAATTCTGGGAACTAACAGCAGACCAGAGATGTTTTGACAGGAAGGGGGGGGGGAGGAGCCTAGCACTAGAAAAGTAGAAAAAGAGAAAACAAAATGTAAAAAGAATAGAGAAAATAAAGCTGATTTCTGAAGCTTTCAATAAAGCAATGCTATGCATTTAGGTACTTTTCTCATTCATTACAGACATCCGGTGTATTTCTGCTCATCTCCCAGTAGTGCTTGGGATACTTCTCTGACCCAAAACTGTTCTCAAGCAATGCCAAACCTCAGTTTTGCCACTGAAAAGCTTCTTTGTTTGCCATCTCTTTCCAATTCAGCGTATCCTGCGATTGAACCTTGCAGTACTGTAGAATGCTCAGAGGCTTTGGCAGCTGTAGGAAGCTGCCAGCAGGTCTATGGTTCCCATAATAGCTTTCTAAACTTCAATGCTTGGGCACATTTATTACTGAGGAACTCTTTGCACTGCACACACACAAAAAGCAGAGTGTGGGGATGTGGAAGGAAATCAACTGGGCAGGCGAAAGGAGAGAATATTATAGAATGGCTTCAAATAAAACTTTTATCCTTAATTATTACCAGAGCTCTAAAGTCATCCCACTGCAGGTTAAATGATAAAAAGTAGTCAGCTTCTAGCAACATCTGTTTAAGATGCACCATAAAGCTTGACTCAGTTTTTTTTTTTTATCTTTAATGCTGAAATATTATCAACTGAAGTTAAAAGATGGAACTTCCTTGTCGTTTTTGTAGCAGCCATATGTTTGGCCCAAGCTTTCTATAACTTGCAGTCCACTAACTTTTTATTCCTGTTTTTCTGAAGTAATTTTCCTGACTCGTGCAGTTTATTGTAAATTTAATGTTAATCCCACCACATATCATTAGGTATCAATTTCCATTATCTCTCACCACTGGCTAGGAGTGCCAAGCGTTGGTGCTCAACAACAACTGGAATGGAAGAGGTGGCCTACCCAGGTACTCTGGGTTTTAAAAGCCAAACAAGCACAGAGGCCAGAGTTTCCTGTGATTTTTGAAATATGTAATTTCTAAATTTTATTTAACAGACGAGGTTTACAGTATCACAGAATAAGTATGTCATGTCTATTATTAGATTGGGCCACAAAGTGGTCCCATACATATGAGATGTAATTTCTTTTATATGAAACTTAATATGCACTTTAATTGAAGCCAACTAGATCAACATATGCAGTCAACGAGGGACTCTACTAAAGTTAAATTTATTAATTTTGCTTGTTTTTATACCAAATCACTGTACCCTCTTGATCTAGCTGCACACACAAATTTTTTTGCATAAATCAAAGTCCCTGAAACCAATTTTCCTGGATAGCACCAATGATTTGCCTTAGAAAACTCAGGGTTTGCTTTTTTTTAAGCACCAGTGAGAGAAAAATTCCATTTTACCTTAGAGGAAGAATTCTGCACTTGAGTGAAATTATATCCCACCTCCTCTAACTCCAGCAATACATGTTGGAGACAGGATGTTCCCAATCCAAATGGAGACCACAGTGGGGAGCCAAAGGATCAAGGTCCTCTAAATACCCTAAAGGAACCAGATCCTGTCTGATTGTGGAAGCTAAGCAGGGTCAACCTTGATTAGTACTTGGATGAGAGACCGCCAATGAATACTAGGTGCTGTAGGCTATATTTCAGAGGAAGGAAATGGGAAAACCATAGGGTTGCCTAGGAAAACCCTATGAAATTAGTAGAATCAACATTAGTTGACAGGTAACTTGAAGGCATGCACACACACACTCCCCCCCACAACATACACTTGTGCTGAGGTCCAGGTCAACACTACTCTCTGAACTTACCATTTGTGAGGAGAAATAGTCAGCAAAAGCTAAATTAAATGTAATGTGTAATCCGGCCCCAATGCAGTTGTCTGAGTTATGAATAAGACTGACAACCTTGTTGCCATTGATACAAATAGGAGACTGACAACCAGAAGCATTGTTTAACTAATGGCTGTGCAGGATGGTTTTATAACAAAACAACTCTTAACATCATTTTTACTAAGAGAATAAAAGAAATGTAAACATGCCTAAAACACAGGCTTAAAATTAGCTAATTCTCAGATCAGTCTAAGATCTAAGCTATGTGTTGCCATCAAGATGTTGCTCAATTGCTGCTCCAACCCATCCCTCATTACTGGCTATGCTGCCTAAAGCTGACAGAAAGATTACTTTTTGGACTCCAACTCTCAGAATCTGAGCCACCAGCTCTGAGAGTTATAGTCAAAAGAAGTAAATCTTCCAGACTATGATCTGGAAGGCTACAATTTGCTACGGCTAAAGACAAGTGGATAGTTTTTGCCATGCTGATCTCATAATCCTCCTACTATGTCATTCAGTCTACTGGAGGATCAGTGTGAACTATGCTGAGGCACCACACACCCAGATGTGCTGAATCAGCTCATCTCCCCCACACACACACATCTCCTAATCCCATTGCATTAAATTGTCAACTGATGAAAAGCTACATGGACCTATTTATGGCATGCGTTAGTTCACACCACAAAGAATTCTGTTTTAAATATTCCTGTTCCAGTAAGTACAGAAAATTAGGAACAACCTCACTGAAAGAGAAAAGGGGCATATGAAATTAAAATCAGATCCAGTATTAATACCAAACAAATCCTTGGTCTCATTGATGCAGTGTCTGTTTTGTAGTTGCTAGTGATGGCAAATTTTCAGAATGTGAACTCTAACGTCACATTCAGTTTGGATCCTCAACTGACCCACAACACTCCTTCAGCATGAGGGCTTCTTCACCTGTTTGCAAAAAAAATTGTTTAACATCACATTTATTTTGGCATTCAGTCTGATCGCTGTAGTTTACGATTGCTGGTATACAGTCTGCTACAGTGTGCCAAAAAAAAAGAAAAAGGCTGGGTTTTGAAATGTGTTTCCAAGAATGTAACTGAGCCAAGCTTCCAGAAAGCATCTTTGTAACCTTAAACGTGTGAGGATGTTTCCCTCTCCCCTTTAAGGGGACCCCTCCAAAACTCTATTTGACTTTTCCATGGATTTCTATTTGTGAAAGATTCATGCCAAGCAAGTAGGAGAGGAGACCAAAACCCCAAACAAATAATGCATGCCATGAAAGTTGTCCTTTAAGAGAAAAGGGGATGAGAAGTATTCTTTTTTAGAAGTTTGCTCATACCTTAAACTTACCAGAGATGGCATTTCAACAAATGTGCAGCAACATTAAGGCTGATTAAGGAAAAGAAGATTAACTGGGGATCTTGGGGCCCTTTCTTTACTTGCTTGAAGAAGCATAAATTTAATGAGACAAAGTTAAACCTGGAAATGTCACAAGGCATACTTATTTAGGGAATCAAGATTCTAATACTGATTCTTTGGTAACTGTCAGTAACATCAGTGCTAATAACATAGTTGTACAGTTGCAAGAGTCTAAAGGGAATCCCTCCATCTTCATTAGATGAGTTTTTGTTGCTTCAATATTAATACTTAATTTACATAAAAATAAAGGTCCAACTACTGGCGATATAATCTATGTCTTTAATAAATGCAAGCAATGCAAGAATCAGACTTTTGATTTAACCAAAACACACTACAAAATTAATGCAGTTTGACACTGCTTTAACTGTCAAAGAATCCTGGGATTTGTAGTTTGTTGCAGCACCAGAGCTCTCTGAGAGAAAAGGCTAAATAGCTCACAAAAGTACAAATCCTATAATGAGCCGTGGCAGTTAAAGTAGTGTCAAACTCCATTAATTCTGCAGGTGCAGCCAGTGTCACCTGCTAAGTCTTCCTAGGATAATTCCTGTGTATTTCTATAGGATATTAGTGATATTCAAGGGAGGTTACTAGAATCCAACAAGACACAAGATAACGCCCTGCTCTATCATATCCATTCTTCTCAGGCCATAGATCTCTTCTCCTTTGCTGGATTGATGCAAATGAAGGAAAGAAAAAAATCCTTAGCTGAAGGGGAGAGGGTCTAGGTACTGATAAGACTGATGCTGCTTTTATTGTTATAAGACCTCCCACCTTACATTATATGTGAATGGGGTGAAAAGGTGCTTTCTTTCAGGAAGTTACAGGAACTTCTTTCAGCTGCAGGAGTTTGTACCTCTTCTAATAATATTTGAGGGGCAGTATTAAGAAAAGAGGTAAGTTTCCACAAAGAGTGGGCCTCAAGCCCCCCAAATGGCCAGTTAGAACATACAATACTACAGTGTATACACGAGAAATAATGAGAGCTGGAATCCAATAATCTGACTACATGATTCCCACTCTGACTTACATGATCCATAGGATTTCAGAGAATCAATAACCCTCTTCAGATGTTCAGAAAAGTCTCACCTCACAGGAAGAGTCTCACTCCATAAGCAGACAGGGAACCCCTCTGTCCTGACCCTTCCATTTCCACCTTTCTCTACATGTGGAGTGAGAATTGTACTGTGTAGAGAGACTTTCTGAAAAGAACAGGCAATTTTGGAGCCCTGGAAGGAAAAAAACAACAACAGGATTTGAAATTGTGCTGTTACCATCCATGGGAGAGTTCCCTTTTCAGAAATCCACATTCTATGCACTCCTCTGTTTCCCATGTTTACCTAACCCTGGTTTTTGAACTGCTGAAGAAAAATAACGTTAGTTTTTAAAAAGACTTTAGGAAAGTTCTATTCTTTGGACTACAGCTCCCAGAATCCAATGGCAGTATGGTGAAGGGATTCTAGAAGCTATTGTTAAAAACAATTGCCTGCTGTACTTTTTACTAGCTGAATACCTCCCCACAAATGATTTCATGAGATGCATCCAACCAGCTATAATAATTAAAATTTATTAAGCAGAGGAGGCACAGTAGGAAGACTGGTTGTGAAGAAAGAATTTGTCACAAGGTCTCTGCTTCACTAAGCAATGTAGTAAGCAACATCAAAATGACCAGTTTGCCAAAAGCGTCTGGGATTATGTGCTCCTTTTCTCAGTGCTTCCCTCAAAACCATGGAGACAAGGATGCCTTTTGCTAAGAAGATCTTAGCTTGGCGTTCTTGGCCAGTCTCCATGGATACCAGGTTTATACAATGCCCACAGTGAAAGCAACAGTGGGAACAACAGCTAGTTCAGGCTTCTGTGCAAATTAAATGCAGCAAGAACTGACCTCTGCTAAGAGCTTTGGGGGTGAGGAGGGGAAGGTAGGGAAAAAGGCCTCCAGCCCACAGGAGGACCTAAACAGCTTCAAAGAGTTGTGGCACACACATACTTCACGTTCCCTCCATTTTTCCCCTTCTGAATGAAACGCTTAAGCCAACGTGGTAAAAGGGGGGAGGAATGATCAGGTCTACATTCTGAGTAAGCCCATTATAAAAACCCTGACACTTGAATTAATATGCACCCTGCAGACCTTATTTCAGCACAGGACTTGCGAGTAACTCACTTTAAAAAGAATGAGAGCTTTGAAAAATTGTAGTTTACAATAAAAGCCTACCCTATCCTATCCTATATGAGAACCAGCATCACATAGTGGTTTCAGTTTTGGCCTACGACTCTGGAGACCCAGGTTCAATTCTCAGCTCAGCCACAAAAACCACTGGGTGACCTTGGGATTTTGTCACACACTCTCAACCTCAGGCAATGACAAATTTCCTGTGAACAAATCTTGCCAAGGAATCTCCATGATAGGTTCACCTTAGGGTTGCCATAAATTAGGAATAATTTAAAGGCACACAACAACAACCCTAACCCATAAATATACTGTGATTTTGTCACTTTTTCAGTGTAAGCTGCAAAGGCTACCCAAAGTGTGCACAAGATGAACCCATGAAACAACCTATGAGAAAGCAAAGAGGAACTAAAAGGATCACTATCTTAGCTTTGTGGTTAACCAATGAACCACAGTGAAACCTGGGCAGCTGGTTTCACTGATAATGCAACAGTATTTTATAAAAATATTATTTTTGCTTACAGTAGGTCTCGCACACTGAGACAAGACAAACTGTCAATCCAACGAGAGTAGACTACAGAACCAACTGGATTTACATAAATGCTGACTTGCCATTCAACAACGGATTCAGCCTCCTCTAGCTCCCATTAGCCTCAACCAGCATAGCCAATGTGAGAAATGTGGTGAGTTATAGTTCAAAAACATCTGGAGGGCTACATATAAACCCCAGTTTTGGTTGAGGCTTATGTCTGCAAATTTCAGTCACTTTTGAAATACAAGGGGTTTGTTTTCTACAAACAAAAAATTGGGGACAAAATTGGGAGGTGATACAGAAGTACTTTAAATAAATAGACTTTGCAACAAAAATAATACAAAAGGGAGACAGGAAGGTTACCTCACACAATAATTACTGGAGAATCATAAAAGCCACCAGCAGACTCTGATTCCACTACTTTAGAAGGACATTATTAGTTGAGCACCACTACTTGGAAGGAACGTTTAATGGAGTGATATTATACACGCTATTGATGTGGTGGTTAGATGTTACTTGACCTTGACAGCAGCATGTTCCTTACAGGCCCTGATAATGGGAAAGAGGAACCAACTTGAACTGTCTTGGAGACTATTCCTATCACTGGCGAAATCCTATTATTAAACAAACAAACTGAAAGATGACATCACTTAACAGCTCACTGTTTTTCCAAGTTGAATCATAACTTAGGGACCAGTGATTAATTTCTCCAGAAAATAAGTAAAGGAGACTTTCTGTGCTGATTCAGATCATTGGTCCATAAAGCTTATCTTTCTTCTCAGGACAAAGGACAGACAGATGCCCAAGGGGGCATCATAAGCAGCACAGAATAATAATGTACATTCTTGGTTGTTAATCACCAACATCTGGAAATCAAGGTCTGTACAACTGAAAATTCCTTGAAAATGGAGGTTGTGGATTCAGTTATTGTTGCTAGTTTCCACTAACAGACTTCAATCAAATATTTTAAAGAACATATTTGACAACACAAGCAGCATTTTACAGTATCCAGCACTGAAAAAGTGATTGATAAATCTGACCTCTTCTAGATTGTTTTCTTTTTAACTGAAAGTTGTCATTAGTTATTTTATTCTTAACTACAGGCATAAAACTGCCAACCAAATCTGACTCTCCATTTTGTCACCTGTCTGCTCTTTTCAAAGTGATGACAACATCTTGTGATTTCACAAGCTGCTCCTACCGATTAGAGCCCCCACTCTTATAACTAGTTGATTCGCCCACCAATCAAGTGAAAGCTATACCTTTCCAATATCATTTGACAGCTGTCAAAACAAAAGCCTCATACAGGAGCCTGATTTAGGGGCTTAGTTTCCCACTAGCAAAAGAATCTACACATTGTGGGAACATATAAACTCCAGTATACTCAAAGCTGCATGATAGGCAAGGGACTAAAGAAAATAAAACAAAAGCAAAGCACACTTGAAACATGGTGCAATGTGGTGCATTTAGGCTGCCAGGTGTTGATCCCTGTTTTACTGTGTCACACTCAACTAAAGAGAAGTTGTGGGGTCCTGCCCAAAAAGCTCAGGTAGGTATGTAAGGTCATTAGTTAGTGCAACATGATACCAATTTTAAATCTGGAATCATTTAGAATATAGTGTTGCCAGCTCCTGTACCACAAATAGGTCTTGTTACTTAAACTAACCTGGAATAGTACTCTTTACTTCCCAGTGTTGCAGTGGTCCATTTTGATTCCAGAAACTCAAAACTCTAGAATAAATGGAAAGTGGTAATCATTCCCATTGTAAGACTTTGCTACTTAAGAGACAGTATTCCAACATGGATCGTACTGCTGGAAACCCTATTTGTCTAGCATAGATTTCAGGATCTGGAAATCTAGCCAAAAATAGACTGGATTGTCCAAATTTAGATCTTTATTTGTCTTCTCAAGACATTATCAAAACATATTTGTATCCCTTTCTTCTTTGATTACAAATTTTATAAATGTAAATGTTAATAACAAGCACTAAGCTGTAGTGATGTTGTGAGTCTTCAGAAGCTGCTCTTAAGCCCTGAACAGGTTCATATGTGTGCAGTGCTTCAGATTTAAAGGTCACATCAGGATTTTGAAATGAGCTAAAAACAACAACAACAACAACAACAACAACAAAAAATAGCTACTGTTACCAGGGTTATAATATCAGGGTTATGTGAGAACCAGTGTGGCATAGTGGTTTGACTGTTAGACAACGACTCTGGAGACTGGGTTCAGTTTCCAGCTTGGACATGAAATCCACTGGGTGGCCTTGGGCAAACCACATTCTCTCAGCCTCAGGGGAAGGCAATGGCAAACCTCCTCTGAACAAAACTTGCCAAGAAAACCCCATGATAGGTTTACTTTAGGGTCACCATTAGTCAGAAATAACCTGAAGGCACACAAGAACAGCAGCAGGAGGAGAGTTATGTGTTCTAAAAGATTGCCCTTATAAGCATCCCAGATGTTACGTTGCATTCTCTGCAAGCTGGAAGTTTCTGAACTGTCTTGAAAGACATCCTTACAAAGAGTACCAGAGAATGCACAGCTAAGATAAAGTACAGTTCCTTTCGTAGAAGACACTGTGAGCACCAACACCATTTGTATCTCCACAGGTAACAACAAGCCTAAAAGAATACCCAAGCTATAAACTAAGTCATTCAGGGGGGAATGCAGCCCTATCTAAAAATGGTTGCAAGACTCCATCTAGTTCACAAGACTTCCCAGCCCTCAGCACTGCTATCTTATTAAGTTTCAGCTTCCTTGCCATAATCTACCAATATCCTTAAATCCATTACTCTAGGTACCATTCATAAGTTTCACAGCCAAGCGGATACTAATAGATGGTAAAGAGATAGAACTGCATGCCATCTGCATACTGATGAAACACTGGCCTAACCTCAAGGTAACTTCTTACAACAATTTCATTTAACTATCTGAACAAGTGGCAAGATGGACACTTCAAAGATCTAAGATCATGAAATGGAATGTGAATTTTCTATACCACTTTCTCAGTCTATCCTTCCAGAAAGTATAGGAACCACCATAACATCATTTCTTGCTGTTCTAGTCCAGAAAGAATACCCAAAAGGCTATGATGTGATACAGCAGCCTTTTTAAATCTGGTGCCCTTCAGATGTTTTGGATAACCACTCTGATCATGCATGGCAACTACCCAGAGGCTGACTGGAGCTGTAGTACACAGTATTAGGGAGATACAACGTTAGAGAAAGCTGGCATTAGCGAAAGTCCAAGAGAACCAGCACATAGCCTACAGCCTGTGACACAATGTTGTTGAACTGGCAAGGCATGCATCACTTTTACACAACCACATTTTGTCCTTCCTGTCCTCTCTAATTCTTTGGGTTCCAATGGGTCTGTGTCTGGTGCTGCCAAGGGCTGCTGGCTCTTTGCTAAGAAGAGATGGGTGTGATGGTGATTGTAGATAAAGAGGCACCCAAGATTTGACGGAGGCTAATTACTGACAAACAGACCTAGACACTCAGCAATTAGACACTTTCTCCTATTCTCCTATGTCTTGAAGCATCTCCTGAAGATTGAGAAGCACCTGTCTCCTTCTTGATTCACTGGCTCATTCTCTCATGCAAATTCCCTCATCTTGACATTTGCAGTGGGACCACAGCTGTGATCAAAGCAAAATCTTAGAACGTAACTCTTTCCATACACACACACACACACATATGCACAATGTAGATTTCTTTATTTGCTTTCAGTGAAGAGGCCACAGATCAATGACAGAATGTGTATTTTGCATATACAAGTTCTCATATTAATATCCCACCCATTTCTTCTATTTTTCAGTCCAATGGGAAAACGTGAGAGCAGAGACTTGAGAGAGCTTGGCCACAGAGATTTTGAAGCATTGTTCAGGCTGGAGTGAATCAGGCTAGACCTTCTCACACTAAGTACTTACAGCACTGCAATTCCATATTAACTACCATGCCAACATCCTATGGAATCCTGGAGCTTGTAGTCTGGTGATTCACTAGAGGAACATCTCTGGCTGAGAATTCTAAATACCCATTCCCTGAACTGTAAATCTCACATTAATGTATTGTGAAAGAGCCCTGGAAAGGGGAATCTCTAGTCCACAGGTTTCAGAACAGCCCTCATGGGTTCATTTCCCTTCCAGCTTGCCATGCTTATATCTCAGTTGTTGTTTTTTTTCCCATTCCACTATCAAGAGGAAAGGGCTGATCTCTGAACTGAAGACTAGAAAGAAACCCTCTTCCTGTTGAGAGAGGGTCATGAGATGGCTCACTAAATTATTCTGAGATAAAAGGACAATACAGGAGAATCTGAAATTAGATGAACTAAATATCTGACTCGCTGTAAGGCACTTTCTCATGGTGAGGCATGATTAATATTGAAATATAAAAGATATGACTTTAAGTTAATAATACTTTATGTGCTCCAAAAGTGACAGTAGAAAATATCTACACTCCCTGAATGATGAATTCATAGCAGGATGGACAGCAATGTAAATGACTACTGATCTTATGAGACTTAAAATACTTAGGCCTGAAACCATAATTCTTTCCTTATTTGCTTACCAACCAGTTTAGAAATCAGAAATACTAAGGCTGTTATATGGCCCTTACTTTAAAAGAAAGTCATTTGTTTCATAACATACTCATATAACATAATGAGTGTTCTTTATTTCACTCATTCCCTTGCTAGAATTTACTTTGAAATATTCACTCTTTTCCCTAGAGTTCACACAAGTTGAAGAGACACCCCACACATTATCATCTCATCTCATTCTGCTAGCTCTTCTTAAGTAATTAGCTGATGCAAAGAGGGCATCTTCAGTAGTTGAACCTAGATGGCAATTATGACATGAACATACAAACATGCTTCCACTTGTAAGCCCACATGGTGTCTTCCAGCAGGCCTCAGAGACAAACTCTTTATAAAGAAGAACTTATAAATTGCTCAAAGGTCGTCTAGTGCCATCATTAATACACAAAGAGGCTGTACAAACAGACCTGAAGGGGCAGTGTGGAGCCACCCCTGTTTCAGCCAGATTGGAGCCACAGCAACTGCATGCCACTGCCATGATCTGGCCCTTCCAGGGCGCAAAACCCTGAAAAGGGCACCATAGCCATGTTGCCATGGCTCAGCAGTGCTCCTTTGGCACTGCGTTGTATGGACGCAGCACTGAAAGAGTGCCATAACCCTGCATGCCATGTGAAGCAGCGCATAGTGTCATGGCACCCTGGGGGCGGAGTTGGGGTGTGTATCATGTGGATGCAATACCCCAACTCCACTGCCACGCTGGCCTTAATGGCTGGTCTGAACAGGGCCCAAGTCACTCAGGTTATACATTTTTAAAACGTACTGGAAGGATAACATTTAACCTAATCCATCATGACATAGACCACACCTCGGAAATAAATTCCAAACAGGATCTCAGTCTTAACATTCTTACAATGACAACAATCCAAATATAAATAGATAAACAAAGCAAGGTCTATTTAAACAATAATCCTGGTAGGAAAGAAAGAGTTCAGAAACAAAGGATTCAGAAACAAAAGGTTCAAAAACAAAGTCTTCAGCCATACAGAAAAGCAAAGGAAAGTTCATTCTGAGTGCTTAATGTCTGAAATTTGATCTTTGTTAATAAAGGTGTAACCGTACACCAATTTACCTGAGAGTAACCACCAATGAATTTTATTTTGGGTAGACATGTAAGATTGAGCTGTTTATTGTCTATGATTCTTCCACCATTGTGGGGGTGGGTAGGATTTTCTTAATGACTGGGAGTATATGAAAGGAAAGACAATTATTAACATTGGATGGAAGGGCAAGTATAAGCACTAATTAAACATATTTCTTGCTGACATTCCATCATAAGAAATCCAAGAGACCATTTTTGCTGCAGTTAGCTGGCTCCAGGTAGTCTATGTAAAACAATAGTCCAACACAAGTTTTGTTTTTATAACTGTTATTTTATTTTTTAAAAAGAAACAACACTATAAAATTAGTTTATGTAAAGACTAAAATGGAACACTGCACAGAAAAGGAACTGTTACTAAAATGGCACAGGTGAGGAAAATGTTACAAATCTATAGTTTTCAAATTATTAGCAGAACCACACAACTCTTTCATGTTTTTATTCAGAAGCATTTCCCACTGACCTCAGTGATACCCAACCCCCAGGTATATATAGAATTCAGGAAATACATGTACAGGATAGATGCTTATATTCAAGTGGAGTGGTAAGCCAGGGACACCTCCACTCAACCAAATGCACCTGAGGAAGTAGACATAAGTCTACAAAAGCTCATGCTGCCAACTTCTTTCTTTCAGTTCCTCTCAAAGATGCTACAAGATTTCTCTGCGTACTGACAGACTAATGGCTATATCTTTGACTACTATCATAGACAGTCATTTATACATTCTACCATCTTGATTTCTACAGTGATTGGGTGTGGCCATTGTAGAAACAAAATGTGTCTGAGAGAAATAATATAGAAATACAGACTGAATATTTAAAACATTTCAACATCTTTAACCTCATTTGCCCTAATCACATCATTATGCCTGCTTCAGAGACTGGAAGAGTAAGGTTGCAAAACAGCAACTTGCCCAAGGCCACTCTGTCTGTGACTCAGCTGGAATATCAAGAACCTTCTCCCACTATCCATTGGATCCAAACAAAACTCTTTTGAAGTGACTTTTCATCTCCTCTAGCAGGCTCATCTTTTTCCTTAGCTGAAAAGCATTTGTTGCTTTTAAAGGTGATATGAAAAGGAATGTCAAGCTAGGATCAGGTCTGAATCAAGCCCATTCAAAATCCTGTGGGAAAATATTTCAAATCCTGCATTTCCAAATATAGGCTACAAACCTGTCAGCACTATCACTTCTGTCAATATGCCATTTGAAGAAGCCTAAACAAGCTTTGTTCTCAACATGCAGGTGGTGTTATCCCATCTACATGTTGACCTTGGCACAGGTTCCACTGGACTCAGTGGGACTTAATTAATTAATTAATCACATTGTTAATCACAGAATCAATTTGCCCCACAGGAGATATCTGAGTTACTCATTTGTCTTCATTCTTATATTTCATATTATGTAGTTGTCTCCAATTTCTGCTATAGTTTCTAGTCCTTGTTTAAAACATTCCCTCCAGAGTTAGGCTTGCAAGGAAAGCCTATATTGCATCTCTAGATTCCATAAATTTGAACAATAAGTCTCCCCTTCTTTTTCTCCTTTTTAAATGCTGTACTCCGCCCAGATTGCTCACCCAGAGGGGCGGAATATAAATAAATATTATTATTATTATTATTATCCGTTCCAGAACCCCTTGTGAAAATGGAGTTTTGCTTATATTCAAGCCCCACTGGGTTGAATATAGGTGAGGGGGCATGGGGGTGGTTGCGCCACATGGGCATGCCCCATTCTTTCCCCCTCCATAAGCAAGGGACACGAGTCTGAACACCACAAGAATGGAGGGAGGACTGTATAATCCTCACTTTTTAAAACTGGCATGTATTGTGCTTCCCCAATTGGGAGAGACGGAAGTTTCATTAAGAATTTGAATAAATACAGGACCTGCACACTGTTGTAATAAGATTAGTAACAAAACCCCTGTAACCATACTGTCCTTTGCAAGTTCACGCAAGGAAAGAGAGGATAAACTACATATAATCTTTATTTCCTGATACTGTACTGTCTTCTCAGTGAGAGAAAGAGTGCTGAAACTCTTCGAAGGCCTGGACAGCAGATGCATCTCTGTGAAGATGTGCAAGTGTCCACTATGAGTGTTTAATGGGATACTCACAGGAAATGTAATTCACTTAAGTTTCTTACATTCACTTGTATCATTGCCAGTCTAAATGTCACAGAGTTTTATTGTCCTATTCCCATATAGCTCAGGGGGACTTATAAGTGTGCACAATCTTCGGCCATAATCCTGTAAACACTCTCATGGAAGTATTATTGAACTCCATGGGACATATATCTGAACACACATGGATTGGACTGGGCCATAAGAAATTAATTCTTATTAATAAATATGACTGATTATTAGTCAATATTATTAAAGTGTGGTTCTCTCATTCTGAGTCTCAATAAGCTACATGGCAATTGGTGTCAATGAATAAAAATCCAGAAATGTAGGGATGAGATCAGAAATATATCTATTTTCTCCCCCAGTGACCACGCTTTTATCTTGCTATTATATTTTGATTATCCAGTAAATGATACTATAGCCAATACACAAAATAGTACAACTCTACATATGTCTACTCAGAAGCAAGTTCCACAGAATTCAGTTGTAGTTGTAGTTGTCACATAGGAATTACAGATTGGACTCCCTTTCAGCTTCAGGAGCACATTCAGTATCAGAGAAGACACAGCTATATTCCAAAAATAGCTGTGTATGCCAAAGGCAAAAAAAAGATGGGACTAGAAATACCAGCATATTTTAGTTTAAATTTGGTATTGCCTAACTAAGAGCCATTTCAACATTTTAGAATAAGGAAAGCCAATATGAAAGCTGGGAAACCACCCAATAATGGCAATTTGGGGAAGCCCAGAAGGTCTTACTATGAGCTGGATTCAATCAAAGGGCCTGGGGTTTCCCCATTCATGTTACAGGACTGCAGTCAGACTTGGCCAAGGAAAAAGTTTTCAAGCCCCAATGCCAGGGACTTTGAATGGAATGTTTATTATGTCCACAGAGTAACCTAAACATGTTTACATGGAAGTAGCCTGCAATGTGTTCAGCAAGGCTTGTCCTCTTCCCAAGTGTGTTCAGGACAGCAGCCTCAAATGAGAGGCATTTTTATTTCCAGCTCTGATAAAGGGGAGCTATCCTCCCAGTGCTGAATAATCTATGTGAAGTAAGGTAAGGTGAACATATCACTATGCCACCCTGAAGAAGACCAATTCTCATTTGATTTTGGAACTTGAGCAGAGTCAAGCCTCATCAGTACCTGGGTAAAAGACAATTACAAGGAAACACCAGCAACACCAGTAAAACTAAGAAAATAATCTTCCCTAAAATCCTAGAGAGCCATTGCTGTTAGTTCAGAGTTGACAGTACTGGACTAGGTAAACCAATGGTCTGACTCACTATGGGTACATTCACACTGCTGAGATAACACAGTTTGACACCACCTAAACTGGCATGGCTCCACCCCACAGAGCCTGGGATTTGTAGTTTTGTGAGGCACCAGCACTCTTTGGCAGAGAAGGCTAAAGACCTTGTAAAACTGTAAATCCCAAGATTTCACAGGACGGCACTATAACACTTAAAGTGGTGTCAAACTACATTAATTCTACAGTGTAGACTCACACTATATGGCAGGTGCCAGTGAGTGATAAGAGCCCGCTTTATTAGTTTTATATAGTACCTATCAAATTGTTTTATTTCTTTTCCTTTGAAAACAATACTTTTTATTCATGTGAGATTATAAAGCAAGAAGTCTTATATCTCTGCCTGATATATTTGAGGCTTATAATAGAGACCAGATGAGCAATAAACTCTATAAAAAATTAAACACAGTACTGTATGAAGAAAAATGTCCTCAGAGCAGAAACTAACAGTTTAAAGACTGTGGTGATTAACATCATATGCTGTTATGTTATTCATTTCTTTCATGGAAACTAACAGATTGTTCTTCCCTTTGGTTTCACAACAAAATATTTTAACAATATGCATTACTATTTCTATATTTCTTCTTTTGTAACTGCTAATTGTTCAGTGTAAGGGCTGCTCTTTAGGAAGTCTGCCCATATTTCTCTAGCTTTGTCCAAATACTGAACTCTGTTAGATGCACACATGAGATTACAGTTTTAAATTACTCTGTTGCAGTGCAGCAAGAGGAAGGAAAAATGTGTAATGCCACTTTAAGAACTACTGCTTTATTGTGCCAGGATGTCTCTTGAGTATTTCTTCTTTCAAACAGAAGTGAAGCTGCTATGCTTGTTTTACAGGAGTTAAAGATTGCAAACCTATACTGTACACACTTGCGTAGAGGTTAGGTCATTTAATTTAGTGGGATTTATTTGAGGGTAGAGAAGAATGAGACTGCACAGACTGACTAATCCTGTATCTTGTTCACTCCCAGAAAATTAAATAGGTGTTATGTCAATGTGCATAAGACTTCAATGACTCCTGAAATCATTTTTGTTGCTATTGTTCTTAAAGTGACAAAACCAGAATACAGTGTTTAAGGAAGTTTTTAAACATCCAATACTCATATTAATATTTCCAATGGCCAAGCAATGTGTTGTTTTTCTGGGCTCAAACCTGGCTATTTTGATTGTTCTGTGAGCAGGTGGTTGGTTTTAGCACCCTATCACTTTCACTTTCTTAGTTATAGAAGAAGTTGTTACATATACAAAGCTTCAGCCCACAATAAACCAGTTATAACCTGCCTGTATAATAGTCCCAGCTTCTGCCAATCTAGCAGTTCCAAAGCATGGAAATGCAAGTAGATAAATAGATACCACTTTGGTAGGAAGGTAAACAGCATTCTGTGCAGTCATGCTGGCCACATGATCATAGAGCAGTCTCTGAAAACGCTGGTTATTTGGCTTAGTAATGGAGATGATCATTGCCCCCTACGGTCAGACACAACTGGACAACCTTGTCAAAGGGGAATACCTTTCCCTTTTAACAATATATCCATACTGTTATTTCAGGGAAAAGAGAACAAGATGTAGATATGCTGCATTTTCAGACTTACCATGGGACTTTGGCAAATGACGCATTATATGCTGTCAGCCACAGCTCCTTTCTGTTTTCACTTTCCTACTCTGTTGATACCATATGGCTTCTTCTTTTTTTAAAGAAACTCTCACTCACACACTCTAAATAAGCAGTGTTATTTAGAAACCAGAATGGATATAGTGAAAACAAATGGACATTATGTTACTTTACAAATTGCCCAAGCTTAGGAAACAGGATTGGAACTCAGATCCTTCGTTCTACAGTGAATTGTACCTTATCTACTAACCCACAGCACCCCCTAGACTCTGCTTACAGCTACAAGCCTTTTACTACTTACACTTCTGCCTATAACTAAGCATTTCCATTACAGTAGAGGACAGGAAGATGTATAGATAATGGAATCAATTGATTTAAATTTAAACTCTATTTGGAAGATGGTTTTGCTCTCAAAGAAGTCCTATCTCTTTCTGCTAGATAAAGCTTTTCCTTTCTTAAGCAAAGTGTTTCAAAAAGTTATTGTTTTCATTTATCAGAAGTATCCAACTGAGTACAACACCCTTTCATAGTGCATCTTCTGAAGTTGACCACAAAGCAACAACTTTTTGAACTTAAGTTTGTTGTTGTGTACCTATCAAGAAGACAGATGTTCAGAAACTACGGCAATTACTTGACTGTTGTAGGCAGTGACACTGAAGGATATGGGTTAACTTACCAAACATGGTAGTTTTCTACCACACAAGAAATGTACATCAGACCTGGAGATCCTTTAGAGATCCTGGTTCTTATTCAGATATTTATGAACAGATGATACATAGCAGAGAAATGAAAGATAAACTCCTTTTGATAGAATAAAACCTTGTATATACAAATTATATTAAAATGCAGTATCTGAAGTGGCATGGAGTGTATCAATGGTCAACTTCCACATATCTATTTTATCACTTGCCCCCAGGCAAGTCGAACGCTCGCACCCAGCAAATAAATTACAACACCCATCCTTTCCAACCAGCATAGTCAATAACTTGCAGAGTGAGGAAAATGAGACTTGGAGTCCAATCTATTTGGAGGGCAACAGGTTGGGGAAAGGCTTCAGTAGAGCTATTCTGCTCTTGAAATGTAATTGCTCTAAGCAGATGCATTGATATAATATACACATCAGACTGTGCAAATTGGACAGCAGCAAGCAAATTACATATCTCAGAACAGCCAGACTCTCAATCAGCATAAACTACAATAAAACATATTACAAATTTGTACCAGCCTAAACCTGTGAAGTATGGATGACACAAACAGGTAACTGAAAACATGTATCTCATGCAACTACACATAAAGAAGCTCAGATTGGGCATTACTTCCTGTTAAGTATAGTAAATTTAGGGCTGGCACTGTTTCAGTGTATGAAATAATCATTATTCTGATTCAACACATCGCGGAGACCTGCTCCTTTTGGTGTCTGTAATATTGCTCTAAAAATCACAAGCCCATAAGTATTTAAAAATGAAAAATGACACACAAGAGAACTTCAAAAGGAGCAGTCCTCTTCAAACCCTTAGAGTTACTGCAGAATTAAGACATCTGGGGGGATAGAATCAGAAGTATTTTTGCTCTTCTCTACAGCCGGCTCTGTCAATGAGCAATTCACTATTGTATCTTCACTATCAAGAGATAAAGGGCACCATATAGAAGCAGTGGTGTTTGTTTTGGAAAGTTCTTTGGAGAATTCTTAGTCTTAAGAAACAATCTTTTCAGTCAGAGAAGCACCTTTCTATCCTTGGTGGTTTGCAAGGTTCCTGCAAACAGATGTTTATCAGGCATGCATAGGATTTCCAGACATTTCTTAAGGTCTTCATTATGTTCAGTTGCCTTATAAACTCAGTCTGAATTTATGTACGCTCACCACCTTCTCAGAATAACTTTTGTGTCTGATCAAGTGGACTGTTGTCCATGAAAACCTATGCCACCGTTAAGTACTTCTATCATACTAAGATTGTCGCCTTTTCAAAAATGTGTGTGTACCCTTCTGGCAGGATTCCTCTCTCCAAACAGTAGCAGTCAGAAATCTCCAAAATAAATACCTTTTCAGACACGGACAGCCAAATATGCAGGGTCACCCACTGTATTTCTGTCACATAACTTGTTATAATATATAAATACAAGGCGTTCTCTATTTTACAGGTGTATCCCTGGTGTAAAAGTACTTAACACCCCACCACACTTTCCTGGAACACCAAGAGAGAAAATGTTAGCCATACCAACTACTGCAACTTTGCTTTCTAATTTTCACATTGACAGGTCAAGCGCTTGGAAAAGTTACTTTTTAGACTTCACTTTCCAGAATCCCCCAATCAGCATCTGGCTGGGCTACTCTGGGAAGTATTATATGATTGTTCACAAGCTTTAGGTCTCACTCTTCTTTCTCTGGAGAGCCATCCAAGTGTAGTGGTTTGAGTGTTGGACTACAACTCTGGAGACCAGGGTTCGTATCCCCATTTGGCAAGGGAAACCCACTGGGTGACCTTGGGCAAGTCACATTCTGCCAGTGCCACACTACATCTACACTGTGGAAATAATGCAGTTTGACATCACTTTAACTGCCGTGGCTCAACTCTACAGAATCCTGGGATTTGGTGATTTTTTTTTGTGAGGCACCAGCCCTATTTGGCAGAGAAGGTCTGAAGACCTTGTAAAACTACAAACCCCAGCATTCCATAGGATGGAGCTACAGCCCTTAAAAGTGATGCCAAATTGCCTTATTTCGACAGTACAGATGCACCCACAGATCATGGCAAAGCACTGAAATGTGATGTCAAGCTGCATTATTTCTACAGTGTACATGCAGCCTCACAGAGGAAGGCAAAGCACTCAAAAGTGGTGCCAAACTGCATTATTTCTATAATGTAGATGCACCCTCAGAGAGAAATGCAGAGAACTCAAATATGGCACCAAACTGCATTATTTCTATAGTATAGATGCACCTCACAGAGGAAGGCAGAGAACTCAAATATGGTACCAAACTGCATTATTTCTACAGTGTAGATGCACCCATAGAGGAAGGCAGAGCACTCAAAAGTGGTGCCAAGGTGCATTATTTCTAATAGTGCAGATGCTTTCCCCCAGAGGCAGCAACAGCAAGCCCCCTCTGAAGAAACCTCGCCAAGAAAACTGGCAACTAGGACTTGAAGGGAAGGCAGGCCAGGCACACAACAACAAAGAAGACCACTTAGGGGCTCCTCCTCCCCATCTCCAAATGGCCCCCCTCCTCTCTCTCTTTCTATCTCTTTTAGTACAGCTCCATTTTCAGGAGAAGGAGAAGAAAGAAGAAAGCAGCCCTCCTGGCTTTAGGTTGCCCCTCCTTGAGATGCTTTTGTTTACACACGAAGCTCTCCTGGACCTGGGCATCCATTTTATCCCTCACTCTTTCCATCCCTCTCTCTCTCTCTGTAGTTTTGCTGGGAGTAGTTTCCAAACTTAAACCCCTTTCTCTCCCCAACCTTTTTAAAAGACAAGGTTTAACCCATGTGTGCCTCTCCCTCCATGAGGAAAAGAGACTATTTGGACCCACAGCCCTTTCATTTGGACCCTTTCACGTCCCCCATCCCTGGGAAGCTTGGCTTTTTGATACTTTGGGAACTTTTTTCCCTCTTTTGTCCTCCATTATGGGTCGAATGCCCTCCATTTTGGGGGTGAGGAGGCGAGGATTTGGGGTCACTCCCAAAACAAGCCACATTTGGGGCTTGAAAGGAGGGCACACTCCAGCAAAAGGCGGTGGAGGTTTGGGGTTTTTTGTTGTGGTTTTTCCTTCTCACAACGACACACAACAGACACACGTCAATATAAGCAAAACCCAGGCAAGAATGGACGCTGGGGAAGGCAAAGGGTTTTTCCCAACAGCAGAAGAACCACTAAATAACTGTGTAATAAACAAGATATATCATTAATATTAGTATCTATAGTTAAAGCATACTATAAGAAATATATATGTGTGTGTATGTGTGTATATACATGTATATATGTAAATACACACACACATATTTACAAACACACACACACTTCTTATAGTATGCTTTAATGTGTGTGTGTAGTACATATGTAAATAACACACACACACACATATATATCTATACACACACATCTATTTCTTATAGTATGCTTTAACATAGATACTAATATTAATAATATATTTTGTATATATATATATTTATATATATGTAAAAATGAGGGTTTGAACAATGTCCAGACTACAGGGATATTTATGTTCTCAATTTATACAATTAAAAAAAAAAAACAGCTTAATAACAACACCACAACTTTCTGAGGGGGGAAAAAAACAATCCTTGGTAAGCCATAAAAATAAAAATAAAAAGAGATGGACTGGAGAAAGGCTGAGGGGAAAAGGGGGGGGCAAGGAAAGAGAGCAAGCCCCCAAAACCCAAAGAAGAAGAAAAAATGAGAGAAGTTTGTGTTAGTTTCCCAAGGCTGCATCCAGACTGGAGAAACAACCCGGTTTGGTCCCGCTTTAAGTCTTTTTTTCTGGCTCAAGGCTATGGAATTCTGGGAGTTGGAGTTTGTTGTGGGCCCGAAGGGCCCACAACAAACTCCAACTCCCAGAATTCCATAGCAAGTGAGTCAGACAAAGAGTTAAAGCGGGACCAAACCGGGTTATTTCTCCAGTCTGGATGCAACTCAAGGGTAGAAAAAGAACTGGAAGAAAAGTCTGTGCAAGTCGAAGTTGTCGTTGTTGTTGCAAAAAAGGCATCCGAAGAAAAGGAGTTAAATGGAGTGAAGAAGAAGGAGAAGGAGAAGGAGAAGAAGAATCGTTGGCTTTGGAGGCCGAAGAGGAGCCCAAGAGGCATCATCATCACCATCATCATCATCATCATCATCTCAATCAATCTCACCCATGAAAAGGCAGAAGAGGTCGAGGCAGACGAGCAAAGCCTTCTTGCTGGGGCTTTTGCTGGGAGGGTTGTTGTTCAGAGCCGGGCTGCCTCCGTTTTTGGACTCCGGGGGGACCATCGCCTTGTCGTACTTGTAGTTCTGCATTTTTGGGCTGGTTTTTTGGGTTTTGCCAAGAAGAAAACAAGAAGAGAAATCCAGGTCCTCCTGATCTCCCCTTTTGCAGGAAGACAAAATAAATTGCTCCTTAGGTTACTTTTTTGCCCAATTTTTTTTTTTTTTTTTTTTTTTTTTTTTTGTAGCAAGTCTCTGGGTGCTTGAATAAGTTGGTGAGTCTTTGTTGCTATAGAAAAAGAAAGTAACCAAAGAAGAAGAAGGGGAAAAAAGAAAAAGAAAACCCTCCTCTCTGATGATGGATAATAATAATAATAATGCAAAGGGGAGGAAAAGTGGAGGCAAGAGAGGCGACCAATCCAGGCTGGGTTGACTTTTTGGAGAAATAGGAGTAGTAGTAGCTCCTTTGCAAAAAAAAGCCTTGCAAAAGAAAAGTAACTTGGTTGGATGGAGGCGAAGCTTAGCTCTCTCTTTCTCTCGCTGTGAGCTGGGTTTTTCTCTCTGCTGCTGCACTTTTATTTCCTCTCCTCGGCTCCTTTTTCCAGCCCTCTTTTTGCTAGGACTAGGAGGATCCAAGGACAACCCCTTTCCTGAAACTGACATCTACATCACTGAGTCCATTTTCTTCCTCCTCCTCCCTCCCCTTCTTTCTTTTTTTCCTAGTTTTGGCAAAGGAGTAAGGAAAGGAGGACCAGGCTCCAGGGTGGAAAGCAGGAGAAAGGGAGCCCCTAGCGGCCCAATGAGGAAAGGCACCCCCCTTCCCTTCATTTTTGTTGTTGTTAGTGTTCTCTGGTTCTTCTTAAGGTGGAGAACAGCAAAAAATAATGTACATAATGTATTATTCAAATATATAGCCATGTTAATCTGTAGAATCAGTATATAGAGAGATCTTGTAGCACTTTTGAGACTCACTGAAAAAAAGAGGTTGGCAGCATGAGCTTTCCTAGACTCAAGTCTACTTCCTCAGATGCAATTATTATTATTATTATTAGTAGTAGAGATCTTGTAGGACCTTTAAGACTTACTGAAAAAAAGAAGTTGGCAGCACAAGCTGTCCTATACTGAGGTCTACTTCCTCAGAAAATGCATCTAAGGAGTTTATCGGACAACAGAAATTGGAAGCATAATCCAATGGCAGTCCGAACACAATCATGGGGTTTCACGTTATTGTGTGAACCAAAAGCATTTTCAGGCAATGGGAAGTCCTTGTGAACACAATTGTGGGGTTTCACATTATCGCGTGAGAAACTATCACACGCAATTTCGGGCAATGGGAAGTCATTCCTAATGTGATGCAGCGTCAATACACAATCACATAAATTAGCTGAACTAGCAAATTCACTCATTTCCAAACTAGCCCCACTTTTATTTCTTTCAAAATTGAGAGAAATTCCTTCCATGTAATAAACTCCTACCCTGTTTCCCCAAAAATAAGACATCCCCATAAGACCTAGTAGAGGCCTCCCCTGAAAGAAAGACCTAGCAAAGTTTTTGTATATAAATATATGTACAGTATATAATGCTCATATTTTTTGTTCAACAATAAATGTGAATTCTTCTTCATGGAAAAATAAGACTTCCCCTGAAAATAAGATGTAGCACATCTTTGGGAGCAAAAATTAATATAAGACACTTTTCGGTGAAACACAGTAAGAAGAAGACTACTTTAGGAAAAGCTCATGCTGCTAATCTCTTTTTTTTCAATTACAGTTGGCCCTCCTTATCCACAGATTTTTATCCACAGATTTGAGCTTGAAAATTTTCCCCAAAAGTATAAATTCCAAATAGCAAACCTTGATTTTCCATTTGATATATGGGTCACTGTTTTGTTGTGCCATTATATTTAATGGGACTTGAGCATCCACAGGTTTTATTATCAAAGGAGGGTCCTGGAACCAAACCCCAGTGGATAACAAGGGCCCACTGTAGTCCCAAAGGTGCTACAAGATCTCTCTACATAATGTATTATTATTATTGTTGTTGTTGTTGTTGTATTGTTATTGTTGTTATTATAATCACGATTTATTTATATAGCACCCTCCATGTGTGTGGTGCTTTAAAAAAGAATAATACATAACTACAGTGTTTTGATAATATTAAATACTAAACTGCAATATTCTGTTTACCCCAAAATAAGACATTCCCTGAAAATAAGGCCTAGTAGATTGTCATTGGATTATACTTCCAATTCCCGTTGTGAGATAAATTCCTTAGTGTTTCTTTGGGAGCAAAAATTAATATAAGACACTGTCTTATTTTCAGGGAAACAGGGGTATTAAAGTACAACTGCCATGGGATTTCTACTTTGCTGTTGGACCAGAGCTCTCTGATAGAGAAGGCTACATGTCTCATAAAACTACAGATCCCAGCATCCCATATCATTGAGCCAGGGAAGGTAAAGCTGGGTCAAACTACATTGTTCATTCAGTGCAGAAACATCCTAAATCATTTTATCAATTAAAACACCAGAACATTTTTTAAAAAGATTACAGTAGAATACAAAATGAAACAAATGATCCTTTATACCTGGGACAACTTGTGTGTGTGTGTGTGTGTGTGTGTCCCTGGAATCCTTCAGGAACCACGTGGACAGCCCAAAGTGCATCCCCACAACAAGAGGCAGCAAATATGGTTGAAGTCTGATTTTGAAAGGTTTTTATTTTGTTTTGTTTTGTTTTGTTTGTATGTGTGGTAAACTGTGCGACCTAATTAAAAGTTTAATTGCCATTCTTAGAAGCAATTTCCAGAAGAAAAGGGACAGTCCGACTCCGTCCACACCTTGGAGGGTTGGGCCAAAAATGCTTTAAGAGCTCTAGGATTGCCCCCTTCCCTCTACAAACACACCTTAAAACAAACCAAAACAATATTACAGCCAAACAGGGGTTTGTTCAGTTTTCTAAATTCTCTTCTCATTTGGAATATCCTTAATTGCACTTAATCTGCTTTTGATCTCAACAAACTGTGGGATTTTCAGTATAATACAGAGTAGGCTTCCTTTGGTAAATCTTGGGGGTTTTTTTGTTTTTGTTTTTTTTGTTTTGTTTTGTTTTGTTTTGTTTTTTGGAGTGGCACTTCACTCTAGGACACATAAAATGTTAAAACTGTCCAGAATAACTTTGTCCGAACATGGCAGTCATCATTCACACTCCTGGGATTAAAAAAGAGTGACAGATAAGAAGGCATTGTTTTTGAAAGCCAGCATGGTATGGAGATTGGAGGGTTGGACTGGGACTCTGAGAGATAAGAATTCCAACCCCCACTTAGTCATGGAAGTCCACTGAGTGACCTTGGGCAGGTCACACTCTCTCAACCTAAGAGAAAGGCAATGCCAAACCTCTGAATAAATCTTGCCAAGAAACCCCCATGATAGAGTCACTGTAAGTCAGAACTGACTTGAAGGCACAAAACAACAAAACCATTCCCAGAGTCCTACTTTTTCCAAAATTGACCTTTGTAAAGCAAAATATGTGTGACGATTTGCTAATTACAGTATATTCCAAAATTGTGGGGCTTAGCTGCACAAAACTCATAATTTATGAGTCATAATTTGCAGATGTATACTTCTGAGTTTTTTTTTTTTTTTTTTTTTGCTTGCTTGCTTCTTTACAAATGCCATACAAGTTGGTACTTTTTGCTCCTTAATTTGTAATTGTAGTCTATATGTATAATAGATTCCAGATTTTCTCTCACATTTGTTTTGTTTCTTAGAATCTTTGCTTTGGGGAAGGAAGATTAGTACAGGCCTTGTGATAATCGTGGTTACCTTCAGCACATGCTTGGAGTAGAGGGAGTGTTTTGTCCTGCCAAAGTGAGCTGTTGCATTCTCTCAAGCTCAGAACTCAGGCTCCAGCAAGACCTATTTTAAAGGCGAACACTTCCAGACGCTGCAATTTACCCCTTCCCCCCCCCAGAAATGGGGGAGATGGGGGCCATAATAACAGACCTGGAGGGCTTCATGGGGCCCTAGGTAGCACTTTCCATATAACTTGTATATATGTGGGCAGGAGATTTTTGTTATTGTAGTGGAGCAATTTGATCATACATCTATCAGAGGAAAATGAAAGCCAAAAAACCAGGATTGGTTGAAACTGAGGAGCTGATTTGAATTAACCAACCAGGTACAGTATGTGTGTATGTGAAAATGTATTTGTGAGTGTGGGTGTGGATGTGTGTAAAAGAGAGAATGACCACAGTTGTTGTACAGAGTGGTAAGTACAAAGCTTGGTGAGGTGACCCGTATTTGAATTTTCTGTTTCCTGGATTACCTTGGACCAGGGGTTCCCAACTTGTGCTCTGAAGAGCCCTTAGGGCTCCACATGCATTTCCCAGGGGCTCCACAGCTGCTCCAGGAAAATGAAAGAAATAAAAATTGAATGAAATTAAAGAATAGGAATATATTCTTATATATCCTCCTAAACACCATGAACTTGTAAGACATAGAGTAGGCCCCTTAGGGGCTCCGCTATAGAAATAAAGGCTCCGTGAGTCAAAAAGGTTAGGAACCCTTGCCTTGGACAAACTGCTAGTAGCACACTATTTCATTAGTCTCCCTGTGTTGGAGTGGAAAGTGAGATTATAATAGCACAGGGTTAAACAGTGCTACAGACAATTAAATCAATACATCACGAGTGCTAGGATAATAAATATACAAGTAAAGCAGAGGGGATTGAGTACTATGACTCTCGAGTCCAGGGTTCAAATCTGAGCTTGGCCATGGAAACCCATTGGGTGACCAAGGGCACGTCACAATCTCTCAGCCTCAGAGGAGGCTTAGGGCTGCTGGAAATGTCTTTAAGGCCTACAATAAAAAATAAAGCATCCTTTACATAAAACATGCTGGAGATTACTGTAGGGATGCGGGGGGGGGGGAGGAATATAGTTTTCAAAGTGCTTCTGGACTGCAACTCCTATCAGCCCTAGCCAGCATAAGTAATAGTGAAGGATAATGGGAACTGTAGTTCTAAAAAATTGCATAGTAATTTGCATAGTAATCTTAAAAAACCACAACTTTCCCCCACTTTAGATTATCAGTGCATCCTTTAGAAAATCCATTTGTTTTCCTACTGGATCTTCAGTTCTGATTGAGCATCCGGGAACAACAACTAGTTATCATTCTTGTGAAACCTTGAGAGGCAATCCAAAACTATTTAAATTCCCATTCCACATTATCCAAACCACCATTAATCCACCATCATACTTAGTTTTAAGCAAATGCTCATTAAAACAACCATCACACGGAAGCTATTCTATGTGGCAACTGCCTCCATGTGGCTGGCCATCTGCCATATGACTAGCCACTTTGCAAGTGTGAAGAATATGGAAATTATTTCCAGATCTTGGAAAGATTACTTTTTAAACTACAACTCTCAGAGTTCCTTGGCATACCTTGACTGGCTGGAGGAACTATATTTGAAGAAGTAACTTTCTCAAGTTCTTGCTATTTCCTATACAGCTTTAATTCGTTCATTATAGATGCCAGGGATGTATGTGGATATATAATTAGAAGTTCAAACTTTTGCTCTTTATTGTTATTTGCATCACATTACCAAATTACTAAAGCCTAGACATTAAAAATTTCAGCACACATACTAAAAGTTCTATTAGCCAGGAATTTGTTTTAAAAGTTTTGTGCAACTAGATTGATCATTTGCCTGGATGATGCAGTAAGATGCATAACCAGAACTCAGGTATTATACCTGTCACATAGACAGTATTTCCATTTAAGTGCTGTAATAGCTATTGGTACAGTCATACATACAAAGGTCCACACTATGTTTCTACCACAAATTTATCTGCAGGTCTTGCATCCAGGTAGCAGTCCCTGCACATTTCAACAAAGAGTGAACACATCAGCTTACAAAAACAAAGGATTACAGATAAGTTTACACGAAATGAATCAATCACATATCCACTGGAGTTCTGGAGCCTGTTATGAAGGATATTTGTTGTCCTATTATGAATGGTTGGATCATGGCAAGTTTACTCAGAGTCCATAGCATTGGGTTTGGAGCTCTCTAGCACAGTTTCAATACCCTGTATCTAGGGGAAAGGTTAACAAAGAGTGCCCCTTTACTGTATAATCCATTTAGCATTGTCCCTTAAGCATTAACTGCTTTGCACTCATGGAACTGAATGATTGACATACTGGGATTTGGGAAAGAACAATATCCAAACTGTGAGACTTCAGCCACCACTATTCATTTAGGATTATTCTTATTGCTTAAGCTTCCTTTCCTGTTCATTAGAAGCTGCTTTGGAATCGCGGACCCTTTCCTCCTAAATGTCTGGCATGAGGGTAATTCCAGCATCTCTGTAAGCAGGATAAGAGATTGTTACATTATTAAGATGGATTTGACTTCCATAATATATAGGGTAGTGCATCTCCTCTAATGGCTTTAACAGACCTGGTTTTACTTTGCCCTAAAAGGAAATCTCATATTGGCCAGGAAAAATCAAAAAGCCACAATTAGAAACAGACCTTAGAAAATCTACTTTTCGTTTTATTTATATCCCACCTTCTACCCAAGACTGGGATTCAAAACAATTCCCTAACCAA
Organism: Urosaurus nigricauda; assembly: GCA_034509955.1. Taxonomy (NCBI): domain Eukaryota; kingdom Metazoa; phylum Chordata; class Lepidosauria; order Squamata; family Phrynosomatidae; genus Urosaurus; species Urosaurus nigricauda. The sequence continues at coordinate 80,820,479 of JAOEGL010000004.1, forward strand.
CGGGACCAGTGGCTGTGCAAGCTGGGGGATTTTGGAGGTTATGGTCCAAAACTGACATTTCCAAGTTCGGACCAGAAGTATACAAAATATTGCACTCATTTCTCTCTCTCTCTTTCTCTCTTTTCCAAAGTACAAAGTTTCTCAGTATGCAACTCTGAACATGATATTTAAATGCCTGAAGTTTTTAGAATGCTTCAACCATAAGTCATCTAGAAAAGAGATGCAGATAAAAGATCTAGTGTACTAGCCAAGTAAGATGTGCAGACGGAAAAGTGGTGTGATCTCAGTTACCTTGGTCTTCTTACCGGATGGAAAGCCCTGGTTTTTATAACAACTGGAAAAGAGGTGGGTTTCCTATGCCAGGTGGGTTTCCTATGCCGGGTGGGGGGGAGGGGGACAGAACTTGACAGTCTCTTTGAGAAATCAATACAGTGGGCCTTGCACATCTAGTGGGGTTTGATTCCAGGACCCCCCATGGATACCAACATCTGTGGATGCTGAAGTGCCATTATATACAATACACTAGCAAAATGTTGTCCTTGAAATAATATGGCAAAATAAAGATTTGCCTTTTGAAACTTATATATTTTTAAAATATATATATTTACAAGCTGTATATAACTGAATCTGTGGATAAAGAATCCATGGATATGGAGGGCAGATTGTAGCTTGTTAAACTGAGAAGCCATTTTATACCAGGCCAGATCATCAGTCCATCTAGCTCAGTAATGTCTATATTGACAGCATCTCTCTAGGATTTCAAACAACCCTCAACCTGGAGATACTTGAGACTGAACAGGGCTCTCCTCTTTATAAGCATGTGCTCTATCATTGAGCTAAAGCCAGCATTTCAAATACATGAAGAAGAACAAGAGTACCACTCAGGAGTCTTAGAAGATAACAGAATCCTTAGGTAATTTTATACAGCCTTGTGTCAATACGCAAGGAATCTCTAGTTTAAGCCCCTCATGATACAAAAGAGAATTGCACAAGAAAAGAATAGTATACTGTAGTTAGTTAGTCTTTCCCTCTTATCCAGTGTTATCTATTTTGGTATCAGGTCACATGTAGAATCCTTTGTTTAGACATCACTGATGTGATCAAGAGTTTTGTGTCAACATCAGCAGGCTACCCTTCCTCCCACAATAGAAAAATCTACCCTGGCTCTAAAAACAGCTGTAAAGTTTGAAAGAAATGGCCATGATGGTTGTGGGATTCTGAGATGTGTAGTCCAGAAAATAATGGCCTACCCGCTTTATGTCAAGAGTGTGAATTATGCAACTCCAGAAGATGCTGGAGTACTACCATCAGCATCTCTGGCAAGGAATATTGGGAGCTGCAATACTTCCATCATCAAGTAAAAACTTTTCTATTCTGGCAAGCTTTAGGAAATTGACTGCTAGGATAGGAAGGGAAGAAAGGCAATAAAGAAGATGTGGGCTTGATTGTTTATGCTGGCAGTTTTCCTTTACGTTGGACTTTTTTGTCAGTGTATGAGGCAAAACCTAACATATGGTTGGCACATGCGTCATTTTTTAGGTCTACTACCTATGAAGTGTGTTGTATAACAGAACAGAAGAAACTAGGCTCATCTTCCACTTTCTCTGCATACGGTTGCACTGCAGCTGCTCTAACAATTCTCATAACCAACCCCAATCTATATGTCAGGGGCAAAGACTGCTTTATTCTTTATAGGAAAAGAAATCATTTTCTTCATAGGAAAAACTGATAAAGACACCCAAATCTCCCAATGAAGGCTAGCATGTGAGAGTTCTTCATCCTCACTCCATGTTTTCACTATTATCTCAGATCATTGATACTTAAAGCCCAGGAAGCTGATAAAGCCTGGGAACTGAACTGTGCCTTGCACCCTGGGGAATGTTAGACAAGGGCTTACTCTTGAGTAGACTTGACTAGAACTAAGCTTTGCCTTTATGTTTGTTGGGAAATATGTTCAGACCTTCACAGTATTTAACCACTGTTAGGTACTACCTGCAAGAGTACATTACTGTGCTAAATAAGTGACTTTTAAGCAGGTACATTTAAAAAAAAAAACCCTTTTTTATCCTTTTTATGCCCTTTTAACTTCTCAAATTGTTTGATATATGTTTGTATATTTCTTGAACTATTTAGTTATTTTAATTTGGAATTGTTCACATTCTTTATATTGTTTTATCTGTTTGCCTCTCTGAAATCTCATGATAAAACATAGAATAAAAGTATTTTAATAACAAATAATTAAATATAGAAGGGGAATGTATTTCCTGTGCAAGATCACTCAGCACAAAGTGTTCAAAGTTTAGTAAAGTGAAGAGAGAGTCGAGCTTGTGGTTGAGGGTGGCTTCTACACTATGTTACAGTTGCTGTGTGGCTTCAAGTCATTTCTGACTTATGGAAACCTTAAGGCAAACCTATCATGAGGTTCTTGGCAAGATTTGTTCAGAGGAGGTTTGTCATTGCCTTCCCCTGAGGCTGAGAGCATGTGATGACTTGCCCTGGGTCACCCAGTAAATTTCATGGTTCAGTGGGGAATCGAATCCTGGTATCCAGAGTCATAGTCCAACACTCAAACCACTACACCACACTGCCTCATCCACTATTGTACACTATATCTAGGCCACAATGCTTTAATGTGGGGCAGAAGAAAAAACAACTTTATGATTGTATGTACAGCACTGTGTAAATTTACAGCGCTATATAAATAAAGGTTAATAATAATAATAATAATAACTGAATAAACCCTTCTGATTTCTATGTATGGTGGTGAAAGCTGGAGAGTAAAGGAAGCCAATAGGAAGAAAATCAGGTCATTTGAAATGTGGTGCTGGAGAAGAATTCTGTAGATACCCTGGACAGCTAACATGGCCAACAAATGGGTCCTAGAGCAAATCAAGCCTGAACCATCCCTACAAGCCAAAATATGACCATACTGGGGCTATCATATTTGGACTGGACATGTCATGACATGACATGACTTATTCCAAAAGACAATTATGCTTGGTAAAGTGGAAGGCAGTAGAAAGGGAAGAAACCTGCATTAGACATGGATAGACTCAATCAAGGAAGCCATGGTGTGCAAGACTTGATCATAGCTATCGTTGACAAGGTTTCTTGGAGGTCTCTCATTCATAGGGTCATCAAAGCTGACTTGATAGCAATTAACAGCAAAGTTTACCTGAGGAGATAAAAGATCTCCACAGCAATTTAACTCAAATAAATGAAGCATTTTAAGGGGAGAAATGGGCTTGTTGGTAGTGATGGTACGTTAGGTATGGCAAAAGATCTTTACCACCTTGACCTTTCTTCAATGTCTCTACGATGGAAATTAGTTGAACATTAATGCAATATTTTCATAGCAGCATACACAACAGATCAGTTCTCTACATATTAACTCAAAAGCAAGTCCAATTGAATTCAATGGGAATTATTTCTTTCCAGTTATTCAGTTCCTTTTGTTAGCGTGGAGTACTATATTTGTTCAAACATTATAGACACCCTGTTATAAACAGAGAAGAGAGTGGGATGGGCAAGTTTTTACTCTTTAAGAAAACTGCTGCCAAAGACTGTTTGGAAATAATTTTACTAGACAACTCTTAAGTATACTAAGACTACTTGGTGTTTTACAGCATGTTCATACATGAAATTCTGACTCTCTGATCGATGCAGCAGTCTCTGCATTTCTGCTGTGTTTGCATTCCCTTTGAAGGTAATGGGCAATTCACTCTCTACAGAAAAGCTATAGTCCACCATATTGATTTGAAGGGAAGCAACAAGCAACATGCTGTATCTGAAATGTCTAACAGACTGAGACCACAATTCCTGGAAATACAGTGATGATGAATTTATAGCACACTGTAAGAGTGACAAACCACAGATGCATCTTAATTGGAGGTCAGTGCTAAGCATATGATTCCTTTAATACTTTCAATTGATTCTTTGTGAAAAAGCTGCCCACCAATTTAATTCATTTTTATGCCAAAAGTAACAATAGAAAAATAGATGGCTGTTGTCAGAAGCTAAATAAACAAACCAGAAAATATATTTCAAGATTTATAAGAAGTGAATTACATGTGAAAAGAATATTTCATAGTACCAGGCCTTGAGTTCTTTCTACATATTGCTGAAAGAAACAATACAATCAATTAAAAACTAGAATAAGTTTTAAAAGATGTCCCTGATTAATTGGGCTATGTATACACATGCGTGTACATGCCACACTCACACACTTTTTACAGTACAAAAGCTTACAAAAACATCCGGTGGCATCATCTTAAAAGAGACATTTTACTTTCTCTAACAAATAAGAACTGCACTTACCAAAATGTGATCCACTACCATAATATTGTTTCTACATGAAAATTTCATTGATAGAATAATTCGCTAAAATAATTGACTAAATAATTTACTAAAAATCGAATGAAGAATACATGAAAATGTCATCCAGCTCCTAACTGGTCTGTTTCCTCTATAGCTTCCAGAGAACTAACTACTACTTGTCAAGGAAATGAGACTGGTCTAAATAGGCCATAAATCCTCCATTTCGCAGCCCTAAACCTATCTATTAGTAATTAAATCACATAGAAGTCAGGGTTTGTGATTTCCAATGAAGCAGTAGCTGTGGAGTCATATTGCATGAGGTCCAATTCTATGCATGCTTACTTAGCAAAATTAAACATTTTCAACATGCCTCTCGGCATGTTTACTCAGAAGTAACTGTTGGTGGGGCTTGGTCCCTAGTTATAGGTGTGTTAGTAACTATAGGCTTAATTCTGAGTGAGTAAGAATAGGGATAGACTGGTGCATACCTGGGGCTGAGATATGCAAATCCCAGGGTTTTTTAGATGATAAAGGCACACACATGCACAAAGACACACACACATACGGTAATGAGAGCCAGCATGGTGTAGTGGTTTGGACATTGGACTAGGACTCTGCAGACCAGAGTCTGAATCCTACTCAGCCACAAAAACCCATTGGATGACCTTGGGCAAGTCACATTCTCTCAGCCTCTGAAGAAGGCAATGGCAAACTCCCTCTGAACAAATCTTGCCAGGTCACCAACTTGAAAGCACCTGACAACAACAACAAAGAGCTTTTAAAAAAAATTACTGAAGCAGGATCAGAAAACCAGAATTAACTATTGGTAAACTGTTCTGGGAGCCCTTTGGATAAAGCTATAAATGCATCAAACAAATTAAACACTTTTCATTTGACCAGTGTGCAAGTTTTCCCCTAGAATGAAGCAACTGCAGCTGTTATCAGAATAGGTAAAAATGTACCAACAATGTTTTACAGTCTGAACAGACAATTGAAAAAAAAAATGTTTAGCAGAGAAAGTACCATTTGATCATCTGACTGATTTGCTTCTCCTTTGTTTGCATTCTAGTTTCATTGAAGAAACTGCCTCTTAGAAATTCATACAGAAGGAAATACTACCATCTAGTGCTTTCAAAAGATAATACAATCAAAGCAAATCTTCACCCCAGGCTTGTGAACAGCAAGGTTATTCAGACTTTCTGTCTCTTTCACAGTGTGTGTTGCACAGTCTGGGTGCAATGGTGCTGTATCCACTAAACATACACAATTTTTTCATCTTATTACTTACTGTGGGATCCATCCTGTAATTACAACAGTTATTTCATTCCCATATTCTTTTAATGAATATTTAAAAACACAGCAAATTATTGTTTGTGTTTTTATTTATACCCCGCTCTTCAGCCAAGGCTATCAGAGCGGCTTACAATTTGTTAAACAAACAGCTTCATTTACAATTGTAAGCTATTTGCCCCCAACAATCTGGGTACTCATTTTAGCGACCTCAGAAGGATGCAAGCCTGAGTCAAGCTTCAGCCCTTTGCTGGTCTTGAACTCGCCACCTTCTGGTTTTGAGTGAGTGGCTGCAGTACAGGCATTTAACCACTGCGCCACCAGGGCTGATTATGAATTATTATGAATTATGAATTATGATTATGAATTATGAATTATGAATGAAATTATGAATGTATTGTGCGGGCAAAGCAGAATGTGTTTATGCATGGCACAATACCCATCTACCTTGGTCAGAAGGTAGAGAAAGGAGATGAAGAGCGACCTTTAATTGAAAAACAGGAAAGCTGTATTGGGTTTATTTGAGCAGACAGATGAGCACAGGAGCCAGTGTGGCATAGTGTTTTGAACATTGGACTACAACTCAGGAGATCAGGGTTTGAATCTCCACAGCCTTGGAAACCCACTGGGTGACCTTGGGCAAGTCACAGTCTTTTAGCCTCATAAAACCATGTGATAAGGCCCCCTTAGGGTCACCATAAATCAGAAATGACTGAAAGTAGAAAACAAAAAAATACAGATGAGTTATAATTAGTGATAACAAAATTAAATGTTTCCTTATCTATGAGACATTATTGGAAGGAGCCGGGAATCCTTTTACATCCATAGAAAATAAGGTTGACAGACTGCAACCTGGACAACTATCTTTAATTATGAAGATATCTGAAAAAGTGGATTCATAGCAATGAAAGCTCATGCTAAAATAAAAACCAATTAGATTAAAGGTGCTGTTACATTTCTTCTCTCCCTGCTTCTTTCCTTCTATTTATACAAAAACCAATAGCATCAGGAAAACAGGTACAAATATAGGTTTGTATACATCAGTAGTTGTCAAACTCTGCTTCTCCAATTGTTTGGGGTTTCATCTCCCAGAATTCCCAAGTATTGACAACAGTGATCTGGGGGAGCTAAATTCCAAAGGATTCAGGGGACAAAAATTTCAGAACCATAGTCCTACAACATTTCTTGCCCAATCCCATCATTTATCTTCCATCCTTGGCTACAACAGGCTCCTCTTTGCTTTAATGGATGAGAGGGCTGATGAGAAATGGAACTAGAGGAGGTGGGTGCCAGGAAAAGAAATAATTCTATCCTATGGTATAGCTATAGTCCTCTAAAAGAGCAGAACATTTTCTGGGTCTCAGCCTGTCCCTGCTGTTAAATTCAACTCTCACTTTGAAAATCATTGAAGTAAATTAACAGCGAAATTCAGACACTGAGCATGCAAGAACATAAAATATATGCCCCACTGTCAAAATCAGTTTTTGGATTTTCAAATGCTAGCAGCTGGTACACTTTCACTTGTGAAGGAAATACACTTTCTTGTCTGCTGTGCTTACTTATTCAGCTATTGTATTTGCTCAGCATTGTGTTGTATGTGGTACTGTGAGGGTTATTTTATGGTGAATTTTAATGTAGTTAATTTGTATGTTTGTATGTATTTTTTATCTGCTGTGATCCCACCTTGATCCATAAGGAGAGGCAGGAAATAAAAATAATAATAATAATAATAATAATAATATATTATTATTATTAGTAGTAGTAGTAGTATATGGATTTGCAAGTATTTCATCTTACTCTTTAAGTTTGGGTCTGAAATGATATAATAGCCTTCCTCAAAATGGGGAGTGTATTAGCCTGCAATTTACACAGGTAGATTACCAGACAATTTGCCAGCTATGCTGAATAGGAGATTTTAAGAATTTCAGCCCTATATACTGTACTTGGAGCACTAGGTTAGTCAAGAGCTGAATCTGCACTATAGAAATGATGCAGTTTGACAACACTTTAACTACCATGTCTCAGTGCTATGGAATCCTGGGATGTGCAGTTTGTTGTTGCACCAGAGCTTTCTGACAGAGAAGGCTAAATATCTCACAAAACTACCCAAAATTCCATAGCATTCAGTCATGGCAGTTAAAATGGTGTCAAACTGCACAATTTCTGCAGTGCAGGTGCAGCCAAGGTTGATAAGAGTACAATGAAATACTTTTGAAGAAATAGTCACATTGATTAGTATCATTCTTTTGTTCAGTGCAGCTAGTAGGTTTCTTACATATTCCTTCAGCTCTCTTCTGTTCAATTGGAGAAAGAATTAAGTTCTGATAGATTATGTTGTGGTGTACAAGTTTGGAAAAAAGCATGGTATGATACACAGGACATTCCCAAGATCAACTATATTGAGTTGCACGTACAGGAATTTTATCAATTAACAAAGAATTTCCACCCAGGCTTTTAAGATTAGATTTCTTTCATTTTTGATGAGGCAAGTACACCCATGAGCTTTAGTTTTGAAAACATATATCTTCAATTGATTTGGCTAAATTCAGTTTTCAGTCTTTCTCATCTTGAGCAGACCCACTGAACTAATGGCAAGGAGATAAAGGGTTGGCTTTGTTTGTTTGCTGTTGTTGTTGTGTCTTCAAATTGTTTCCAACTTATGGTGACCTTAAGGGGTTTTCTTGGCAAGATTCTTGGCAAGATTTATTCAGGGCCCGTTCCCACTTACAGGAAAATCCGTTGAACTGATTCCTGAAACCGGTTCTGAAAACACATGGTTCCCACTATGTTTGTACCAGTTTCAGGAATCGGTTCGGGGAAGGGGAGGCAACTTGATGGCCCTTCCCATCTCTGGCCTCTCCTGGCCCCAAAATCTCTGGCTGAGCATCCTTACCGGCTTCTTTGGCCACTGACCAGCTTCCCTGTAGCCTTTTCTTTAAATTTTCTGGAGCCAGGGAGGCCGGAAGGAGGTCACAGAGAATCGATTAAGCCCAAAAAATGCCTCACTTTCCCAGTGTCTTTTTGACATGTGTTAAATGGGCCAAAATGGGCAAAAAGCATTGCTCCCCTTTCTGAATCGATTTCTGAAATCGGATTGTAATTGTTTGACTGGCCGCACCCAAAGGGTGCTCAACAATGGTTCCTTTTAATCCTGGAGAGACGTGACAAGTGAGATGCCACAGGATTCTGTCCTGGGCACAGTGCTATTCAACATCTTTATCAATGACTTGGATGACAGAATTGGGGGCATACCTATCAAATTTGCAGATGACACCAAATTAGGAGGAGTAGCTAATACCCCAGAGGACAGGATCAAAATTCAAAATGACCTGAATAGACACGAAAGCTGGGCCAAAGCTAACAAAATGAAATTCAACACAGAAAAATGTAAAGTACTGCACTTATTGCAGAAAAATGAAATGCACAGATATAGGATGGGGGACACCTGGCTTAAGGAGACTATATGTGAAAGGGATATAGGAGTCCAAGTAGACCACAAATTGAACATGAGCCAACAGTGTGATGTGGCAGCTGAAAAGGCCAATGCGAATTTTAGGTTGCATCAATAGAATTATAGTGTCTAGATCAAAGGAAGTAATAGTGCCACTCTATTCTGCTTTGGCCAGGCCCCACCTGGAATACTGTGTCCAGTTCTGGGCACCACAATTCCAAAAGGATGTGGGGAAACTGGAACAGGTCCAAAGGAGGGTGACTAAAATGGTGAAGGGTCTGGAAACCATGCCCTATGAGGAAAGACTTAGGGAGCTGGGGAAGTTTAGCCTGGTGAAGAGAATAATAATAATAATAATAATAATAATAATAATATTTATTTCTTACCCGCCCCTCTGTAAAACAATCGAGGCGGGGTACAACAAGGTTAAAAACAGATTGCAGATTAAAATAATTCAAGAATTCCATCCCAACCTCCCCCCCTTAAAATAGGATTAAATTAGTTAAGTTTAAAATTAAATTACTAATAATAAAAGTACAATAAAACATGATACACAAAACCGCAATGCTGGCCACAGCATGGGTAGCAATAAAATACAGAGGGGGGGGGATAAGGAGTTGAGAATTGGCTGAAAGATTTTAGGAGCCAGGTAGATTATACAGTTTCAGGGAAGGCCTGCCGGAAGAGATGCGTCTTTAAGGCTGTTTTAAAACAGTCTAGTGATGTAATGAGACGCATCTCGTCCGGCAGGCCATTCCATAGCCTGGGAGCAGAAGCAGAAAAGGCCCTCTGGGAGGTCTGCGCTAACCTAGTCGGTTAAGGTTAAGGGATGATATGATAGAGCTGTTTAAATATTTGAAGGGATGTCATATTGAGGAGGGAGCAAGCTTGTTTTCTGCTGCTCCAAAGACTAGGACCCAGGACAATGGATGCAAGCTAAAGGAAAAGAGAATTCACATCAACATTAGGGGGAACCTCCTGACAGTAAGGGCTGTTCGACAGTGGAACACACTCCCTCAGAGTATGGTGGAGTCTTCTTCCTTGGAGGTCTTTAAGCAGAGGCTGGATGGCCATCTGTTGGGGATGCTTTGATTGGGAGTTCCTGCATGGCAGGAGGTTGGACTGGATGGCCCTCTTCCAACTCTATGATTCTCTGATTCAGTGGGAACCATGCCTGTTTAACCTGGATCATGATCTGGATTTAAACATAGTGGGAACAAAGTCTCAGCTGAGGTTTGCCATTGCAGTCCTCTGAGACTGAGAGCATGTGACTAGCCCAAAGTCTCCCAGTGGGTTTCATAGCCAAACTGGGAATTAATAGTCATAGAGAGAATCGAGGCCCTGGTCTCCAGAGGCATAGTCCAACATTCAAACCACTACACCATGCTGCCTATGAAAGGGTTGGCTTAACAAATTCCATTCATTTAATAGGTTTCTTCTAATTGGGACTAACAATTGGATTTAGCCCAATTATCTTCTGGTTTCCAAGACAGTTCAACTGTCAAATATAAGCATCTAGAGCAAATTTTGAATAACCATGGCAGACTATTAAGGTAAAGGGGGAGTAATTATTAGACATTCCACCAGAAGAAAAACAACAATATTTCAAAATCACTCTCTCTGTGTGTGTCAACTTCTTTTTCATGTGGTTATACTTACCCTTACAGAACTTGTGTGTATACTGCCTTATGTGTTATTTACACAAAGCAGGCATTTTGGTAGTAAGCTGGCAATGAAAGAAATAGTATGTGTGTAAGGGGCTATATAAAGGTTGGTAAATTCTTACTTTGTGCTACATGTTGGCCAGTATCCAGAAGTTTGGAAAGCAAGTGAAGCAGTATGCTGAGCCTGCATTTTCAGGTCATTGAAAGGATAGCCTTGTACATCACTATCTTGAAGCATGATTGTTTTTAAAATAGAGCATCCATCTTATTAAAAGTTGTAATATCCTGTTATTTATACTAGACAAACTCCATATCTAGAGGCCCAGGTGAAAAGCAATATATACCTGGAGCCTTTGTAAGTCTCAGGCTATCTGATTAATTTCCAAAGTGCATGCTGCTTTGCTTGCCATACTGAATATATGTACAGAGATGCTCCTCCTACTGCTGTACATGGAGAAATGTTTGCAAGTGAGAGAGGTACTGTATATATTCATGTATAAGTTTAGAAATTTTAGGTTTAAAAAGTTGACTTACATTCAAAAAGAGAATCATGTAATCTGTCCTAGAAGCACTGACCTCTCTCTACTCTTAAATCCATCCAGTCTTTCATGTGACCACATACAGTTACACCTGTTTAAATTTTGTAAATTCCTTGGCAATGTTTTTCTTGGCTTCATCTTTTTGATCCTTTGTTACATGCCCCTAAGTATTGCCCTCAACTTATCCATGTATCATATCAAAATCCATAATTTTGGCTCAACCTATATATGAGGTCAACTTAGAGGTCACGTATATGGAATTTGCATAGTAGATTTCTTATTTTGTCCTGTACACTCTACAGCCGTATGTGATGAGATCACAAAATCAGGATAAACAGATGTGTATTATAAATGTACACTGGTCAATTTTTAACATGTATTTAAACAGCTAACCATGCAGTTGATCACATATATTCAGAAAATCCAGATAAATTTAGTGAGATTGACTGACCTGAAAGGAAACTTACTTGAGAGTAAATCCCATCAAAAACCTTGGAATTTACATTCCAGTAGATCACAGTCAAGGCATGAAAGAAGCAACCCTACCCTACCATTGCCTGCTAGGTGTACTGCATTGTATCATCAGTGTTTTGTTATTGTTATTTTGTTAGGGAGATCTGTGATTTCATAGATGTGGATGGTCCTTCCAGCTATGCTAGTCACAACCATGAATTATGGTACAGCTAGTTCAGAGTTCAGTGTTGCTCTGGCCAGATCAACTTGTGATGGCCAATCTTCTGATGTTGAGCCTCTGTACTCAACTAGGGTAGTCCTCAGGTGGGAGACATGCGGTTTACCACTTGAACTTTTTCCAGAGTCTTGCCAGTTTGGTAAGAATAGTTACAAAACAGAACCAGAACCAGAGGTGGAAGCATAGCTGAGTACATACCGTGTTTCCCCAAAAATAAGACAGTGTCTTATATTAGTTTTTGCTCCCAAAGATGTGCTAGGTCTTATTTTAGGGGATGTCTTATTTTTCCATGAAGAAGAATTCACATTTATTGTTGAACAAAAAAAAAAAGAGAACATTTATTATATACTATAGATTTATATACAAAAACTTTGCTAGGTCTTACTATCAGGGGAGACCTTATATTTAGCAATTCAGCAAAATCTCTACTAGGTCTTATTTTATGAGGATGTCTTATTTTCGGGGAAACAGGGTAGAGGCTCATCACCAGAAGAATGGCCAAATCACTAATATGAATCTGCTAGAACAGGGATGGGCAATTGTTGGGAATTAAGGGTCCCTATTGCTCTATACAGAAACCCTGGGGGCTGTGTCTGGTTGCTACTTCTTGTAAAAGAAATTTCATAATATTTTTGGAGCTGTACTAGCAGGTCACTTCCTTTTTTAAAGGCATGTCCTGGGGTGGAAATGGCCCAGAGAGGGCCAAAATGAGGCATCTGTGCCCAGTGTTTTCAGAGATAATTTTCCCTGAGCCATGGGGGGAATGTGTGGACACTGACAACTCACTTTTTTTCTGTTATAAAGGCCCTTCTTTGCTTTTGTGCTAGGTTAGCAAACTGAGCTACCATACAGGTAATATATTTTGCATGAGTGCACAACATACGGTTTTCTTTCCTTTTACTTTTGTTAGTCTCACAAGCAGACCTGACAATAAATGTATCATTGGAGCTGAATAGATTGAGCAATGTAACAAACAGTGAAAGAAATTTGTCCCAAAGATACAAATATGGTTTATTAGAACCTTAGAGCAACAAGCTAAGAAGTATTGAGAACTCATTGTCTGGCATCTCAGTGTAGTAAAATCACTATCTAGAGTATAGTGTACCAGATTATGGAAGTAACCTTTCATGCTATATATCTCTCTTGTAATATGAGGAAAGAGACAGACCTGAATTACCTCCACATCATTACATTTCATGTTGTAACATATCATGCTTTCATTTTTTAAAAGAAATTAAAACATGAAAAGTTAAACAATAGCCTATGCTATCTTTTTTTCCCTAGCTTAATCTTTGGGGCTCATACCCATATATCTTAATTTTACCATGCCATTTCAAGTTGTCAAAACTCCCTTATTAGACTACTTTCACCTAAGCTGCAGAGGGTCTCTAGCAGCAAGTTTTATGTAGATCTTAAATATTTACAGTACTTTGAATATCCCCCCCCCCCCCCCATTTTAAACTCCTCACATTTTGGCTGTCTGCACTGTCTGTGGCCGCTTGGCTGGTACCAGCAATAAGTACATTTGGTTGTCCGCTGAAATAAAAATACTGTTGAGAGGCCCACATCCATTCTTCTGATCTTTCCTGGTATTGATTCTGTCTTCCCTGGTATGGTTTGTATATAATACTAATAATAATAATAATAATAATAATAACAACAACAACAACAACAGGCTAGAATCCTCTATGAACAGTTAGAACAAACACTTTTGGTAGATGAGAGGGTCTTCTTAATGGCTGCCCTTTGGTACACTTTAGAACTCCCTCCCTAGGGAGGCTGAAATAGTCTCATCCTTGCTGTCTTTCCATCAGCAGGCCCAAGCCTTTAAAGTTGAAAAAGGACTGTAAATACTGTACTGCTTTAAATTATATTGTTTTTAAAATGGTTCTTAGTTTGTTTGATCTTGTGTGCCTTCAAGTTATTCCTGACTTATGGCGACCCTAAGGCTATCATGAGGTTTTTGTGGCAATACATTTTCATAGGAGGTTTGCCATTGTCTGCCAAAGGGCTGGGAGCATGTGATTTGCCCTAGGTCATCCAGTAGTTTTTTGTAGTTTTTTCAGGCTATGTGGCCATGTGATGGAAGATTTATTCCTGACGTTTCACCTACATCTGTGGCTGGCATCCTCGGAAGGTGGTGGCATGGAAGTATATGGAAATATATATATATATATATATATATATACACACACACACACACACACACACACTTGTGTGACTCTTGCTGGGAGGAAGTGATTTACGTGTTAATCTGTGTGTTGGTCTGCTGTTGAATTGCAAGCCTCAGAGTGGAAGGATATGTGTGTCTATATAATTAGCAAGCCATTGTCTGGGGGGAAAACCCAGGGTGATGTTCATTTGCATGTTTTGAGTCTTGATTTTGGTGTTTTTCAGGACTGGCAACCAAACGTTGGGGCTTTTTAGATTGGCAGGAAAGTGTGACATGAAGTTGCCTTTACCTTAATGCTCAGCAGCTAGACTGCAAGCCCCAGGTGTGCATTTAAAAGGTACAGGGCAGCTAGACTGAGGGGTGTGGGAACGACTTATCTGAAGTCTTTTCTGTGGCTCAACAGCTACATGGGAAGCGGTCAGAACGCTACAAACACAGGCAGAACAGCTACATGGGCGGCAATGAATGCGGCTTTTAGCCGCGGTGAACCTTTAATTTTTTTTCCTTGCCAGCTGCGAACTGCGCAATTCCTCAATGCCCTGCAGGTGTAAAAGCTGGGGTTTAACCGCGAAGTTTTTTAAAGCTCCCAAACCCTAGCTCCACCCCTAATCCAAACCCTAGACATGCGCAGTAGGGACTCTGGGATGCCGTTACTGTTATTCTACTGTGGATAACATGTCAATTCATTCACAAAATAAAGGGGTTCATTCATGATGCACCAGTGCAACGGCACAGTTTAAAAAGGCAGAGGAACCACAGTGATAAACCGCTGAACTTTTAATTTTTTTTCCTTGCCGGCTGCAAATTGCGCAATTGTGCAGCTCCCAGCAGGCAATGATAATGTCGCTGTATTGTGTACCTGCGCAATTGCGCAATTCGCAGCCGGCAAGGAAAATTTTTTTTAAGCGCGGCTAAAAGCCGCATTCATTGCCGCCCATGTAGCTGGTCCGCCTGTGTTTGTAGCGTTTTGACAGCTTCCCATGTAGCTGCTAAGCCACAGAAAAGACTTCAGATAAGTCGTTCCCAAACCCCTCAGTCTAGCAGCCCTGTCCCTTTTAAATGTACACCTGGGGCTTGCAGTCTAGCTGCTAAGCATTAAGGAAAAGGCAACTTCATGTCACACTTTCCTGCCAATCTAAAAAGCCCCAGCAATGTTGCGCCCTTTTTTAAAAAGTAGTGGGGAAATCAAGCTCCTTTTTAAAGGCACTTCTTCTCCCTTAAAACGCCAAAATAGTGTTTTCATGGCACACTTTCCCTTTTTCTCATCTAAAGGCTGGGCTTTCATGCAGCCATCAACACACCTCTTTTTGCCAATCTAAAATGGGCCCCAGCTCCTTTTTAAAGGCGCTTCTACTCCCTTAAAATGCCAAAATAGTGTTTTCATGGCACACTTTCCCTTTTTCTCATCTAAAGGCTGGGCTTTCATGCAGCCATCAACACACCTCTTTTTGCCAATCTAAAATGGGCCGTTGTTTACTTTCAGGATTTCTTCTATCCTGTTGAAGTTGTGAAGGTGTTTGTGGATTTCACTGGCCTCCCTGTGCATTCTGACCTGATAGTTGTTGGCATTTTATGCTGAGGTTGGTTTATAACATTTTCTGCTACTGCTGATTTTTCTGGCTGGCCCAATCTGCAGTATCTCTCGCGTTCCTTGATTCATGTTTAAATGCTGCATTTGGTGGTCCTTGGCTGCACAGTATGAGGTAAACTCCTGTGGCCATAAGAGGATCTCTCCTGTCCATTCTTGAGTGCAGCATTTGCTGGATTTCCTTGGTTGGTCTGTTGATCATTTGGAGGTTATGTTTCCTCATCAGTTTCCCATTTTGCCCCTGACTTCTTTGATGTATGGTAAATATACCTTCTCTTTCGGTGGTTGTTTGTCTTCATTCTTGTGTTGTTGTTTTTTCTAGGTCTTGCAGCTCTTCTGATTTCTGAACTGGAGCAATCATTAGCCTGTAGAGCCCAGTTTAGGCATTTCAATTCATCTTCCAAGAAGATCATTTTTATGTGGTTGACCAGTGTTTTATTGTGCCTCTTTTTTTGTCCTGGGTGATGGTTGGAATTCTTGTGTATGTATCTGTCTCTGTGTGTAGGTTTTCTGTATACCAACAATCGTTGGTTCAGTTTATGGAACCAGGATATCCAAAAATGTTAATGTTCCTTCCTATTCTTTTTCCATTGCGAATTGGATGTTCAGGTAGATGCTGTTCAGATGGTTCAAAAACAGTTTTCCTCTCCGTGGTTCCAAATGGTGAAAGTGTTGTTCACATACTGGAACCATGTTGTAGGCTTTTTGGTGTTGTTTCCAGGGCTTGCTTTTCAAAGTGTTCCATGTAAAATCATGGGGCTCAGAGGCCTTGCCATGGCTACCCCATGTTTCTGCTTGTAGAATCCATTGTCCCACTGGAAGTAGCTTCCCACTGGAAGTATCCACAGATGCAGGTGAAACGTCAGGAATAAATTCTTCCAGAACATGGCCACATAGCCTGAAAAACCCACAAAAACCTATAGACGCTGGCTGTCAAAGCCTTCGACTTCATGTCACTCAGTCTTGCGGTAGAGCTAGAAATCAAAACCCTGGTCTCCAGAGTTATAGGCCAATAATCAAACCATGACACCATGCTGGCTGTCTTAATTCAGCTTTAATGTGGCTTTTTCTATGTTTGTAATATTTTTAAAGTGCAAGCTGCCCTGAGTCTTGGGAAAAAGGCAACATATAAATAAAGATAAGGAGGAGGAGAAGGTATAGATTTGTTTTGATGCAGAACCCTGGAACTGGAGAAGCACTGGGGTTTGGATTTAACATGATCCGCCTTCTGTAATACCACTGCCCCTTCCTCTTTCCTTTACTCATCTACAAGAAAGGCTTTAGCTCAGGCTGCTGTTAACCCCGTGCCAACAGCTGGAATAGTTAGGAACCATAGGAAATATATTTCCCAGGGTGCCTGACTTCTCTAATTAATTCACTGTAGTCCTTGATGGCTGTGGATATGGTTCAAGTAAATAGTTTCCATGGTGCCTGACATCTCTGCTTAATATCTCTGGGATCTGTCCTCCTCTTGATGACACTGGGCTGCATTTGAATCAGATGCTCCACAAAGCCAAGGAAACATTTACTAGTGCTCATAGCCTTAAGGCAAGTGAATGACAATGACTTAATTATTCGCTGTTCCATGAAACTCTGAAAGTCTGAATTTCCTACACATCAAAGATTCATTTATATCAAGACATTTGTCAAGCAACTGACAACAGCAGGACCGAACAATACTGGATTTTGACTTTTCTGATGGAAGAGCTGCTGTAACATCTGTCATAGGGTGCCATAATATTGGAATGTTTAGTCCATTTCAGATATATGGGCCTCTTGTGTTACATAAATGGTAACTCAGGTAACACGTTATTCAAACTGTTATAAATTGTCCCATTAAGTCTGAGGTGCCCCATTAGACCAGATTCCTCCCTCCTGGAGGTGACTCCAATACACATGTTCAGAGGTAGAACATATATTGTGTCACTTCTGGCTATAATTTAAGCTAATGTATAGCCAAAGGTACAGGATCTTGGAGTTTGTGAGAGATTCACTCCTTTTGGGTGCAATTTCTGGGCAAAAATGATTCTCCCATAAGCATGCCAATTAAAAAAAAGTTTTTGTGGGTTTTTTTGGGCTATGTGGCCATGTTCTAGAAGAGTTTATTCCTGATGTTTTGCCAGCATCTGTGGCTGGCATCTTCAGAGAATGCTGGCATGGAATATAGATATACTGTGTGACCCTAGGTAGGGAGGAGTGATCTCCATGGTAATTTGTGTATTGTTCTATTATTGAATGGCAAGGCCTCCCGGTGGGGAGATATGCAAAGAGGACTAGAGTCTGTTGAAATAGTGATTGTCTGCTGGGAAAACCTCTGACCCTGGCTGGTTTTCATTTGCATTTTTCTGGGCCTTGATTTTAGTGTTTTACAGGATTGGTAGCCAAACTTTGCTAACTCTAAGGCTTTCTTCTTTGCTGTTGAAGTTGTCTTGGTGTTTATGGATTTCAATGGCTTTCCTGTGCATTTTGACCTGATAGCTGTTGGCATGATCCAGAATTTCAATGTTTTCAAATAACATTTTATGCCCAGGATGATTTGTAACATGTTCTGCTACTTCTAATTTTTCGGGCTGACCCAGTCTGCAGTATCTCTCATGTTCCTTGATTCTTGCTTGAACACTGCATTTGGTAGTCCCTATGTAGACTTTTCCGCAGCTGCATGGTATGCAATACACTCCTGTAGCTGTGAGAGGGTCTGTCCTGTCCTTCGCTGTGCACAGGATTTGCTGGATTTTCTTGGTTGGTTTGTAAACCATTTGGAGGTAAATTGGCAAGGAAGCACAACCTCTCCATAGGGACCAGGGATTGCATTACACTCATGACCCACACTTTCTCCATCCTTCCACTCTAGTGGCCAGAGTATATATACTTAGGCAAAATATGTTTTTCTTAAGCAAACAAACAAACAAACATCATTTCCCTTTATGTTGCTGTTGGTCGGGTTAGTTGTCCATCTCTGTTATCATTCATAACAAATACATTACCATAAATCACTTTTGAGAAGGTATGTTGTATCTTGCAAAATTTAGCTTTGTGTTCATGAAAAATCTTTCATATCACTAGTCTGACATAGATATAGAGAATTCTGGGCTGACCAAAAAGGGAACATGTTCTTTCACTATGCTCCTAAGATTTTATGCAAGGAACACTCTTAACCTAGGCTGCTGCCACATTGCACAATTTATGCAGTGTGACATTGCTTTAATTGTCATGGCTTCATCCTATGGAATCCTGGGATTTGTAGTTTGCTGTGGCACCAGAGCTCTGTGTGAGATAAAACTAAATATCTCCTAAAGATACAGTCCCCAAATTCCATAGCACTGAGCGATGGTAGTTAAAGCGGAGTCAAACTGCATTAATTCTGCAATGTAACTGCAGCCAAAGAGCCTGTAATTTTTTTCTGTTCAGACTATTTAATTTGCAGTATGGGATATGCACCACCTAGTGTTTCTTATTCAGGATTCATTGTGATGTGGAAAAATTTATCAGAGCACGAACATTTGTTCAGGATAGTTCTCTCTCTCTGTGTGTGTGCTGAAGCTTTAAACACACACATATTCTGGATCATCTAGGTTTATACTTATTTGTTTCTGAGACGTCAAACACATAAATCTTTTACAGCAGCATCAGGCTTGTGAATGTGGAGTGACACAGCTGTCCTTGAATCTGCAGTAAGACAAGCTGTTGTCTTTTAGTCCCCCTTGGTCACTCTTGTTTACCCAAAATAACCCATTCTCTTTTTCCATTCATGTCAGCTAACATGAAGTGTCAGAGATAATAGGCTCTCCTCTTTCCTATTATGTACAATAACGACACTGTCCAAATATACTCTGTTATGATTTATGAGCTGTTGGAGAGATAGACAGACTGGTTTCAAAAATCAATACAGCTACTTTAAAAAAAAAAAGAACATTGAACTACGAACCAAATATTTTTTGCAACCAAGTATTCCATGTATTTTTAGGAAGTGGCCCTCAGTGGACCCTCTGCATGTCTGCTCAGAAATGTCCCCGCTGAGTTCAATGGGGCTAGACCTCAGGCAGGTGATTGTAGATTTGCAGCTTTCCAGTGACAGTCAGCACATAACAGTTCATTTATAACTGCTAGGCATAATAAATCGCATGGCAGTATTAAAGTACCACATCATTAGAAAATATACTTACAATTTCTGCCAAAAGTTTAAGAGACTAGAAAGCCAGTCCAAGAGCTTGCAGTCAGCATGAGATGAGCTTTTTCCCACCTGCAAAGTCCCGTTGTAGACTATATCAGAGGTCCATTTTATTCTCCTCTATCATTGGTAGAAATCAGCCACTGGTAGGAATATGACATCTCTTCAGACCTTGTCAAAGTGCAACTTGCAGTGTTCCTCATCACTAGCTATGCTGGCTGTAGCTGACTGGACTTCTGGAGGTCCACATGATACCCTCTCCTCATGTAAGATAACATTTGTATTGATCTTTGTCTAGTGATGTTGTGTAGGGTGTGTGTAAATTGCCTTACCTTCCCCCCCCCACCCAGAGTGCTGTTGAGGGGGGCACGCTGAAGCCTCTGGAGTGCCCATTCAGGGTCCGGTGTAGTTGCTGGGTGAGTGCAAAAGCACCCTTTTTTTTCATTTGCCCAGTAGCCGTGCCAGATGTACCACTCTTCTGTAATGTCACCTGGTAAAGTCTGAACCCTCTCCATATTAGTGACTGGCTTTGTTGTCACTCCAAGCTCCCTCTTTCTTAATTTTGAATATCCTATATTTGTTATCCAAATACTTTCTTCCTGCCATTTGCTTTCCTTTGCTACTCCTGACTTCCAAACAAAAATATCAAGCCTTTGTGTGTAGCCATACACTGAATTTCAAATTGTATTATAAATAAAGTTTGGAACTATGCATAAATTCAAACCATGTAGTAACCTCAGACCCTTTGGTAAATCCCACCACCAAGAGACCCTAAACTGTTGGAAATACGGGAAACTGGTTTCCCGGAGAGGCTGTCCAGACTGTGGAATTCTCTTCCTAAAGAGACTAGACTGCTCCTTCTTTATTTGACATGATGTATCTGTTAACTTTGTTTCCTGAGAAACAATAAACACCTGGTGAAAATGTAAAAGAGAATTAGGGACACTATATCACATGTAGTGGCAATGTAGTGAAACAAAAGTGTTTTGGAAGAACATCCACAGGAATATCACAGAAACAATGCACAAGAATATACCTTTAAAACCCGAACTCTTTCTACTGAATTTTGCAGATGTCATACAAGATAAACTAAACCAAGATGAAATAAATACAGTATTATATATGATTATGGCAGTGTAAATGATCTACACAAAGTATTGGAAAAAGAAAGCTGTGCCTGCAGTGGAAGAATGGATTCTAAAACTAAGTGATCTAACTTTAATGGACAGACTTACAATGTATATAAATGGGAAAACAATCCAGCAATATGAAGAAATAAGGAAACTATGGGAGGTATAGAAATAATCAAGGATAAAGGAAAATTTAAAGATAAATCTAAAGTAAGCAAGGAAGAGACAATGATGAGAAAAGATAAAAAATGAAACTCTTTGAGATAAAAGGTTGTGGGAAATAACTAAATGAAACACATGTGGCTTTAGAAGAGGCAGCTTTAAGCCACTTTTTCCTGCCTATCTGCTTCGCCTCTAAGAGACTCAAACTGGTGCAAACTTGAGGAAGAATAACCAATGTGTTGTATTATTAGGAAATCAATGTATAAAGAATGAGTGTAGAAATATGAGGAGAGGGAGGGGTGGGAGTGGAAAGGGGAAATAAGAATGAAGATGGTATGTGAGAGATGTCTTTTAATTTGTATTAAACTTAATAAAAATCAATTTTAAAAAAAAACTACTTTGTTTTCTGATTTTGTGTGTGCCTAGATTCACCTTTCCAAATCTCATGCAAAGAGGCATCCGATATCTTTTTGCAAGCATAGCTTCACCAGTACCACATTCTTCCTCCTTGCACCTGATACCTCCTTGCAGAAACATAGCCCTTGCTCTGACACTCCCACCAACACAGCAGTTGACTGGGTCAGAGAGATTAGGATACATGCTCTGTTGACTCTCAAAAAGCTGGAAGAGGCTGCCACTCTTTTGGTCACACCTTCATCCTTTCAGAATGTGGAGTAACTGCTGTACACTGATGGGGCTTTTCATTTTCCCTGCAATATACATTTGACTTCCTCAACGTTAAGTTCAGTACTACTCTATATTTCAGTCAACCCAAGCATTCATATCATATATAGCAATAGGAGCTTCATTTATATGCTGCTTTGTATTGCACTGAGCAGTCTCTAAGCAGGTTATGATTGTAAGGTAATTGTCCCCATCAAGCAGGGTACTCATTTTAGCAACTTCGGAAGGATGCAAGGTTGAGTGGGCCCTGAGCCCCAGGCTGGGAGTGAACTCACAACCTTGTGGTTTGTGAGTGAGTGGCTGTAGTACTGGCATTTAACCATTGTGCCAGTGGCATTAAGCTAATTGAAATAAAATAATTGAGATATATTGTGTATGTATGATAAACAGATATAATTATTTAAATTAAAAACACCCTAGTCTTCATTAGAACTGACTCTCTAAGTGTATATAGGATTACAGCCTCATTCCTCTTGCTTTGATCATAAGAAAAAAATTTGGTTAATATTTTTCCCTCTTCTTTCTCTGCTCTACTCAGTCTACCCTCTGTTACCGTATAATTTTCCAGGGACAATTTTGTGGACTGGCTACAAGATAGAGAGTGAAGGTAAGGCCATATTTGTTTATACTTTGAAAAAGGGCAAGGTTGTATGAAATGGAAACCTTCCGTCTTTGTTTTGGAGTGTTGATATGGATGTTGTGGGTATTAGAAATTTGTTTTGATGACATGCACCCTGTGAGGTTAAGCAGCAGTGGAATTTGGTGTCATGGTGTGTAATAATTAAGTCATGTTCTTTTAAGTCCTCTTTGAAACCTGCAACGGATGAGCAGCAGAGGCTAAAGAAAACGGATCACCAGACAGCAGCATTCACAGATCCATAAATGTCACATGCATATTTGCATTAAGTAAAAAACAAAACAAAAAAGCACTGCTTGAACTCATTTGCAAACCCCATTATGAAAAGAAATCAAGCACTAAAGTATTTGATGCTGCAAAAGAGAGGCCAGGATTCAAACCCTGCCTTACCCTGGTTCAATTTGGATTTATCACAAACACTCTCAAACACACACCTAATCTTATCTCCAAGGGTGGCAGTGAAGGGAAAATCTGGTACCTGGGACTCCTTTAGTGCAGACTTTGGTAAGAAGAATGAATATAATGACAGGAAGAGCAGTTTTAGCATGGCACTCTGGATGTGAGCATATTCATTCTTCTTTAACTTTCCTTTAGTTGAGTGAAGAGGTGGGTGCAAATCTCTCTTTGTGTGTAAAGTCTATTACAGCTGGGGAGCCAGCTGAGGAAGATCATATATGCAGGTGAGTTGTAAACATGACCACCACTTTGATCCAGGCACCAAACCTTTTGCTCTTACCTAGAATTTGCAAAGGAGTGGTAGATTCAGTGTCCACCCACCCCAATCACACCTGGCCCTGAGTAGCCAATAATCTGGCCTGACCTGTGTTGTGATCTGGGTTAATGCAACATTCAAAACACAATGGTAAGGACAATAAAACCATTAGACGACATAGTTTATACTACCATAACATTTGGTATGGTGTAATTTTTATTGAGAGAGCCAACGACTCTGACATCAGGGACTGTGACTCAGATCAGGGTTCGATTCCCTGCTCAGCCATGTAAACCAACTTGGTAACCTTGTGCAAGTCACACTCTCTTAGTCCCAGAAAACCCAGTGACAGGTTCATCTTAGTTTCATTGTAAATCGGAAACAACTTGAAGGCACATAAGAGCAACAGCAATTTTTACTGAACATCAGTATAGAGACAGTGGAGCACCAGTTACCCTCCCCCCCCCCCCAAAAAAAAAGAAAGATCTCACCAGCTTCATGCCACTGGAAGCAATGCTGCATGTCTAGGCGTCAGTTAGGCACTGAGTTACTACATGGTTGACCCAGGATTTTTGGCTGCCTTAGGCAAAAATGCCCTCCCTCTCCATTCCCTATGAAGAAAATAAACTGGACTAGCAGTTGAATCTTATTTCTATATTCGTAGTGAGGTAAGATCTTACACTGTATTGAAGACACCATGCGAATCTGGGATGGTGGTGGCGAAGAACATTTTGTTTAGCACACACAGCTCTACTCTCCAAGAATACTATTGATGCCCACTTCTAGCATCTGCCACCTGAGATGGGTGTCTCATTCTGCCTACTGGTAGAAGCTGTTGCCCACAATCCCCAAAGTATATTTTTCAGCACAAATGTGCTAGGTTCTTGACTGATAAGAGCTTGAACAGTTGACAGAAACCTTTGCACAGCAGATCATTTTCCACAGCTTCAAATTGCTAGCTTTCAAAACTGCTCCTATTTAAGTTCGAAATGTACATTAACAATGATAAAAACAGTAGATGGACACAATAAAAAAATTGAGAGGATTCAAAATATTTAAAACAGATAGGAAAGGCACATCAGGCAAGTTTTGTGGTTTCAGGGTTGTGTCACTTGGACAAAGAGAAACATATGGTGCCACCCTTGGAATATTTTGTCTCTACTCAGATAAAAAGTAGAATTTATACGAACAAGTTGATCTTGTAAGCCCATATGTATTTTCAAACGTCTGTGCCTATTTCATATACTAGGAACAGAGACTGATTACAGGGATGGATATGCAGAAATAGCAGTTAAGATATAGGTATCACCTTCCATCTCGGAAAGTCTGTTGTCCTTACATGCCTAACGTACATACAGTATGTTGATTCTGCCAGATACGGCAAAAGAACAAGTAACAACCAAAGCGCTTGCCTTTCTTTCAATGCCACATTCCTTTTTTATCTGTTGGGAGAAAGGAGTCTTTTCTTGCTGGAGGACAACACAGATCACTGTGGTTTAAGACCCATTCATACTACACAGTTATAGTGCTATATTCTACACTAACTGCCATGGTTCCAACCTGAGCGTTTCAATTTAGGGAAGGGAATTTTCCTCCTGAGAGCTGTAGTCCCTCATCAAACTACAAGCCCCAGTTATTCTATAGGATATTGTCCGATTCATGTTTTATGTGATTTTATATGGTTTTAGCATGTTGATTTTATTTTAAATTGTATTGTAAAATTTTAAAACTATTTTATCTGTGAGTTGCTTTTCCAGGAGAAAGGCATCATATAAATATAATATAAAATAAAATAAAAGTAATACCAGTTCAAGTGGACCATACTGCTACAACTGTGTAGTATGAATGAGCCCATAGAGGAATGGAGGAGACACACAAACAGGTCTACTATGAAGCTCTGCTGCCAAGTACTGGAAACTTCTGACATCCTCTTGTTTACAAGCAAGGCAATTCTGTATGGTTGTGGGCATCAGAAGACAAGCATTCAATAGGTGAGAAAAGGCACACTCAAAGCAGGAATGAGCTAGTTCCTCACCTAGAGATTTCTTGAGTGGCTCTTAATTTCTCATCCTTCCAAAACTAATTATTTTCCTTCATTTGCTTTCAGGGTCATAGTTGGCTTACAAGAACTAAACCATCCCACTAGTCTGGCATCAATTTTCATAGACTGGCAGAACACATATTTTGAATATAGAAGGGTGCAGCTTCAGGCCTGAAATTGTTAGCTAACAAGGATGAGATAGCATGTGATGTGAACAAAATGCAGCCTGAAACCTGGCAGTAGTCACAGCAGAAAGCAGTTTGACCCAGTCCAACGTAGGTCCCTGTTTTCCTTGAGAAATTTCTTTTTTTGGTTTTGTTTGCACTGCTGTGGCCAGATTGGCTGGGGAATTCTGGGAGTTGCAATCTAAAAAAGGAACTTTAACCAGACTTTTTCCCAACATATATTCCAGAGTATGCTGACTGTGGATGTGGCCTCCTGATGTAAGAAAGCATGTAGCTATGAAAGGATAGAATATCCATCTGCTTCCTCCAGGTACTTCATTGATCTCATCTCTGTATAGCCATAGGATCACAAGACAAGACTCAGATGGTGTGACTCTTTGTCCTCTTACCAGGTCAGGAAATACTGACTGGTTTTGATGTGTTTGTCAGGTGGCACAGAAGAGCTGTCAAGGGCCTGAATGTGGAGCCAAAGACACTAGGCAAAGTAGAATCTAAACACTTGCATACCTGGAGAGGAATATAAAAATTAGCTTTTAGTTCACTTAGAAATCACTTTACATTCAAGCAACAGTTTAGAGAAGGTAAAACTGCATTTATTGCAAAATGCCGTGACCTTACTCTATGTCCAAATTAAAAGCTGTGAATGTCACTAGTTACCACTTCATTACAACCACATTTTCAGCCTTAATTGGTTTATAAATTGGTTTATAAATCTGGTTACTGTGAAACCCAGGAGAGTTTGCTCTTGATTTTCTTGGAACCAGAATGTGACTTTGAATAAGTTCTGTTGCTATCTGCTGGGTCTTGGAGCTTTATTTGTTTGGGTTGGTGAACATTCACTGTTCTATATCCTTTGCTCTATTTTTTTTTTTTTTGTCTTGTAATAATCTGCATTATTTCTACTATTTAGATGCACCTTTGCTCTACTTTCTCAGGTGCATCTTGTTGCAGCACAAGAGCTTCCTGACAGAGAAGGCTAAATATCTCACAGAAGTACAAATACCAGAATTCTGTAACATTGAGCTATAGCAGTTAAAGTGGTGTCAAACTGCATTGTTTCTGCAGTTCAGATGTGGCCTAAGACATACTCAATGCATAAGTCTCTTCTAAATGCTATAGAGAGAGCAGGATTTTACAAACAATTGTCATGCTTTCATCTTTCAAAGAAAGTGAACCTACTAACATGGTGTCTTTAAAAAAAACTGGGAAATGCTCACTTTTAATGATAGCTTATAAAATAATACTCTTTATCAGTTTCAAGTTTTGTGAATGCCATTATATTTAGTTATTTTAATTTAAAAACTGTGTTCTAAACTGACATATTTATTACCTGCTTTTTCTTTAATGTCGACTGTGAAATATTCACTGAGAATTGAAACAGACAGTATTCTTTATACCACAGCTTGCAAGAGCAATGCATTATGTCCAATGGTGATATGAAAGATAAGAAAGAATATATAAAATAATGGTTACCTTCCCTTAAATTTAACAATATTTGGAAGAAATCACTCAAAGCAAATACTCTGTTTCAAGATGCCTTGCTCATGACTAAAAATAGCACAGCTAGGAATGCCTCATGTGGGGCTTTCTTTTTTAATTAATATTTCAGACCAGTTCCTAGCAGAGGAAGAAAGTAAGGCTCCTATTCATAAAAATACTGGCATTCTGCCACAAAAAGTTGGTTTATAGAGCCAAGCAGAGGGGACTGGAATGTGTCTTTCCAACAGGAATGCATATTATTTTTTATTTAATTCATAAATCCTTTTTCACTCTATTGACTACAGATGAACAATTTATTAAAAAAAATAGTTTACTACTGATGTTGAGTGGGCAGGAAGGAGTGACACTTAAACATAAGCAGAAAAGAGACACTGCATTTTAAAGTACTTGTTACAATAAATACTGAAAAGAGTGTCACAGTTGTGTTGGGGAAATGTGAAATAAGCACAGAGATAATTTATACCCCGCAAAACAGTCTCCCGAGGCAGCTAAATCAGCCTGAAGTAGGCTATTGCTAGCAAGACAATTGAATTTTGCACTGCCTTTGCCCACACACACAAATATGTACACGCACACAATACAGGTATACCTGAATTAACAAAGTAGATGTGTCCCTGAGTTATACTTCTTTAACAAAAAATTGGTACCACAGGTGGAATAAAATAGAAAGAATAGGAATAAGGTTCCGACACCACAAAAAAATGAAAAGCAGTTATATTTTAGCAAACTTTTATCCAAACAAAGTGAAGCCTTGCATAAGTAAACAAAATTTTGAACTCTCCTCAGAGCATTTGTAGACTTCTTCCAAAATGGACACATAAATTTTTCTTTTATGGCCTTCCGCTTACTCTTATGATTTCCTTTCTCATGACCAGATTTCTAACTCTATACCCCTTTTTAAACATGCCAAATGTAGCTGGAGAGGCAGGCTTATCGGCTCTTCACCTGTTCTCTGTTTTGCTGTTCATGATTCTTGAATGCTCAATAATTTATTCTGGAGCCAACTGCTGTATACCTTACCTGTTGTAGGCAAGCACACACAGCTACAGTAGGATTGGTTAGACAGAATCTGATTGTTTCCCAGATCAAGCTTCTTTGCATTGTAACTGCAGACATGTTACTGCAACACAGCCCCAATGGTGTTTCTCATGACCTCCTGCACCATTCTCCCAGTGTAGATGCTGCTGAAAAACCTCCAACTAGACAGAGGATAAGGAAGAAAAAAAGTGGGTTTGGGCAGGCATTAGAAAGGAGTTTCTTTGTCAGAGGCTTTGTTAATTGAGGTGTGCCTTCAAATACTTTAAATGTTATTTAATAGGTTCACCTTATTCCATATGCTCCTGTCTACATTCTCTGCCCATGTTCTGAGGCACTGTTTCAGCCATCCTTACTGTATGAAGCTAAGAGGGTAGCCGCAAACTTTCTTGGTGGTTCTCTCATCTTGTGTAACGCTCTGTCAATAGGGATTTGTTATGCCCGATGACTGTATTCTTGTAGGCAATATATAAAAACCAAATAACAGTAGCTTTACTTTTGCACCATTCTTTTTTAATCATCTGGTATAATTTGAGATATAAACTTGTATGCATTTTGGTTGGCTCCATAAAGGTGTTACTGTTTTGTGGATTTTGGATGCTGCTGTACTTTGCTATAGAGCCAGTGTGGTATAGTGGTTTGAAGGTTGGACTTTGCAGACCAGCGTTCAAATCCTGGCTCAGTCTTGGAAATCCATCGGTTGACCTTGGGCAAGTCACATTCTCTCAGCCTCAGAGGATAGCAATGGCAAACCTCCTCTGAAAAAACTTGCCAAGAAAACTCCATGACAGGTTCTCCTTAGGGTTGCCTTAACTTGGAAACAACTTGAAGGCACACAACATGGCCAAGATTGCTACTCCTGGATATGTTTCCTTGTATAAGCTAGCCTTTTAAAAGAAAATGTTCAGTTAATAATTTTGAATGGTCATTTTGGGGCTTAGGTTTAACTACTGTTAATTTTTACCAGTGGAAGAGAAGTGGTAGTTCATAGGCCACATACTGTATTGCAATTGCCTCTGACTATCCCAATTTAGCAGGGACATTTCAGCTGCTTTTAAAATGTCCCACATATCACCTAGACGATGATATTTCAGGGAAACTGATAATAATAATAATAATAACAACAACAACAACAACAACAACAACAATAACAATAATAATTTCCAAGAAGCAGGTGTGGTGAAGAATGGGCCTAAACTTATCCAGGTTGGGGTGCAAACTGTGGTGGAAATTCATCCCATGCCCATTAGCTTTTCTGTTTCCCATCCCTGCTTCAGCTATTGCTCAATTTGTTCATCTCGACACCGCAAATTCCCTCTAAGGGAATGTGGGGATTACGTTTTTGTCATTATTTTCCATGTTACGCTACCATCAAGACTGTCTGCTGCAGTCAACATTTGTGGAGTGCACCTTTTTGCAGTGTGCCTTATTTTCTTCTTTCCGAATTACCAAGCATCACATTATTTCAAAAAACAAACAAACAAAAAACAAACAAACACAAACAAACACCCAGCTTTACTTTAAGGGGACCTAAAATATGTTAGTAAAATGCTGTGGCTTTCATTTTCTTCAATTGCTAAACATGAAACGATAAAAAACGTGTTATTTTTTAACCTCTGCTTGTTAATTGCTTCATATATTTTTAGTGATTAACTGCATCATTCTGGGATTCAGGGCAAACTTGGGAGAAGTGCTGTTGGTTTGCTTTTTAGTCACCTATACCCACACACACCCACACACACACTTACACTTTCTCTCTCCCAGTCTGGCATCTGATCAATATCAAATTAATGTCCATCAGGTATTTCTGTCTGACACGTGTGTGTGTGCGCGCACACTAGCTTGTATGCCCCTTCAAGTTGCTGGTCGTATTCTGGCAACCCCATGAATTTCTCACAGGGTTTTCTTACACAATGGATACTCAGAATTAGTTTTGTCAGTTCCTTCCTCTGAAATATAGCCCACAGCATCTGCTATTCCTTGGTGGTCTCCCATCTAAGTACTAACCAGGGCTGATCCTGCTTAGCTTCCAAGATCAGCCAGCATCTGGTGCCCTCAGGGTATTTACTCAATCTTTGTCTCCTTACAGCCCAAACCTACTCTTCAAAAATGACAGGATCTTGGAGCACATCATTCAGCTACTATCCAGGTATACCACCTTGGGTGCCATAAGTGCCTGTCAATATACAAAGTCTTCCTCCCAATCGTATCAGTGTAGTTCCATCAGCGATCCAAATAGAGATTACTCAACAATATCTATACAAAAGAATTAAAATATTGTTTTAACTGGAAACTTCCTATGAACAACAAAAGGGAGGGCATTGCTAGTTTAGACATCCTTAAGACTTCTGGTATCTTGCAAATAGTCTCACTCACACATACTGGGTTTATTGTTCACGCTATGGAACACCACATCTATTCACATCCCTGTGAGCACACGTGTCAGCACTCAAATAAAGAGACAGTCAATGATGTGGATGAATTCGAAGCACGTTCAAGGCATGTAGAGTTTTATCCCGACTTATTCCAGGTCTATTGTCATTGGTTATTCACACAGGAAAACCCAGGGGAAAAAAACCTAACATTATTCCAGGTTAAAAAGATTTTTTGGCAACCTCCCCGGCTCCCCGCCAAACTTAATCAGATGCATTCAAAAAGCATATGAACAACAAAGATTCATCCCAGATTCTACCTGGATAATTTTCATCGTATGAAAACCCCTGTGGTTTTCCTGCGGACTCTCAGCACCTTTTAAAGTTTTTATTTTATAATTTTTGCAAATTATGGAAAATCAGCTGGTTATTTTCAGCAAAGCATCTGTACGCACTTCTTTTTGTAAAAGTTTGAGTGGATATGCAATTCTGAAACGTGGCCAATGGTTGTCCTTGATTGGGAATGTGCATTGGTTTTAAGAACCTGAACAAATGTCAATTTTCAGTTTTTAATTAACTCCTTGGGATTATCTCTTTCCCTGCCAAAAGTTACCTCAGCTCCCTCCAGGACTCTCTCTTTCTTCATTCACACTCACCCTTCTCACAAACACACACAAAAAGCAAAGACTGTTCCACCTAGCGCTGTGTTACAATTTTTATTTCAAAATGTGGCTCCCCCCCCCCACGTATTCCAGGTTTCTTGTATTTGGTCAAGGCAGCATTATTCGAGATGGCAAGCAAGTTTTCAGTCCTAAGGTTGAGCATAACGTTGACAGGTTTTCAAACGAGAAATAAGAGACAGGAGAAATTCATGACACAAGGGCTGACAATCAAGAAAAGTAGCTCCTAACAAGTTTGAGTGGTTTTCCTAAAATACCAAATGTTTCTCTGTAAAGCTCTCCCCATTCATAAATTATACAATGCACACATTTTTTGTTTTTATAAAGTGTCCACACCACAAACTACAGTGTGTGTGTGTGTGTGTGTAGGTGGTCATCATGCTTAAGTGCACTGATAAGGGAGTGCTTAAGTGCACTGATAAGCGGTTTAGAAATATACTTGCTCTTGCTATCCCTTCATATTCATGGATTCAGCCATCCCTGATTGATATATATATATCCCCATATATCCCCATATATATATGGAGGGGAAAACAAAAATCATTGTCTTTGTCCCACATATCACCTAGACGATAATTTCAGAGAAACTGATTTTAACAGAAACTGATTTTGTCTTTTTATGTAAGATGCATAATTTCTATGTCATTGTATTTAATATGATTTGAAAAGCTTGTGAAACCCCAGTAGATACCAACAGGTCACTAGAAAAGGAAATGCTTTCCAGCACTGAAATAAGAGATCATTCCTTATTAATAATATCCCTTATAATAAGGTACTCTTTTCAGTCCTATAGAGCCAGCGTGGCTAGTGGTTTGAGCATTGGAATATGACTCAAGAGACCAGAGGTTGAATCCTCACTTGTCCCACCTTGAATTGCCTTGTGAGAGAAAGGCAGGATATAACTCTTCCAAATAAATATAAAATAAATTGTCCATAGAAACTCACTGGGTGACTTTGTGCACGTCACACTTTCTTAGCCTCAGAGGAAGGCAAAGGCAACCCCCTCGGAACAAACCTTGCCAAGAAAAACCCATGACAGGTCGAAACTCTCTGGGTGACCTTGTGCAAGTCACATGCTCTCAGCCTCAGGTGAAGGCAATGGCAAATCTCCTCTGAATAAATCTTGCCAAGAAAAACCCAGGATAGGTTCACCCTAAGGCTGTCATAAGTCAGAACTGACCTTAAGGCACACAACATTGGTTATCATAAATAAGGGATACTTGGCAAGCCTTAGTTGAGTAATAAGGAGAGTACTTGATCTTGCAGATAAAATATGCCCTTGAGCATGTGCAGTGAAGGGCCATCTCCACAAAGGTTGAATGGGCCACCAAAGCTTCTCGCCCTCACCACTCTCCATTTTCAGGCTTGTTTGTTCAGAAAACACAGCCTACTATGCCCAAGGTGACCAGATGTCCTCCTTGTCCAGGACATGTCCTCCATTCCAACCTTCTTTCCAGGAGGAATTTCAAAATGTCCTCCATTTTGAACATCACTTAAGAAGCATGAGATTATATTTCTATAAGTGTTTTAAGCTTTTATTTGGTCATGTCTTCCAATTTGTGGTGTCTTCAGGGTGACCAGACACTAATAATAATAATAATACATTTTATTTATACCCCGCTCTTCAGCCTTCACTACCCTTTCCCAGGACACGTCCTCTATTTCGGTACCTTCTGTCCAGGAGGTTATTTCAAAATGTCCTCTATTTTGAGCATGACGAAGACGCATGAATGTACATTTCTATGAAGTCTATCACACAAAGGAGATTGGGGGTTTATCTCATGAATATCCCTGAAAAATTGCATAATTACACGTAACGATTTCACACGATGTCACCAAAAAACCGCTATTAAAGTGGTCACAAAGAGGCAATAATGCACATCTTTTTACTTTTGGGATTTCAGCGACAATGCATTTCCAATGTCACTTTATTTGCACAAATGTGTATGATAATCATTTGTGCAATTACTAGCCATTTTCGCTTCATTTGCAGGATGCTTTAAATTCGCTTTAATCTCTCTTTAATGTAATGTAGCCTCAGTATGATAAATTCCTATGGACGTTATCAGACGATGGAAATTGGAAGTCTAATCCAATGGCAATCTGAACGCAATCATGGGTTTTCACGTTATTGCGGATTAGAGTATCTCACTCAATTTCAGGCAATGGGCAGTCATTTTCGGGCAATGGGAAGTCATTCTGAACGCATTCCGAATGCAATTAGAATTCATGTAAATTGGCTAAACTAGTAAATTTACGTGAATTTGAATTCACTCCATTCGCAATTGAGAGAAATTCCTCCCGTCTGATAATGTCCTATGAATGTTTTGAGCTTTTACATGTTGTCATGTCCTACATTTTTCTTGAAGGTCCTTCATTTTGCAGTGAGGCCACTGGGTCACCCCCAACCCAGCAACTGCTTTTGTCCCTGTCACATTTCTTCAATTTGTTTCCTATCTAGGGTGGCCCTCTCTGCATTGTTCATTTCTTCTGAGGCTGAGAGAGTGTGACTCCCAGCCCTCCATTCAGGGTGACCCAAAGTCCTGAAAAAGGATGACAGCTGGTCACCCTGGAGACACCACAACAATGTAGGACATTCAAGAAAAATGTAGGACATTACAAGATAAAAGCTAAAGGCCATGGTAGAAATATAAGTCCATGCTCTTCAGACATGCTCAAAATGGAGGACATTTTGAAATTTCTCCTCCACAAGGTCACAAAATGGAGGGCTAGTCCAGAAAAAAAAGGAGGACGTCTGGTCACACAAAAATGTAGGACATTGAAGAAAAGATGTAGGACATTATAAAATAAAAGCTAAAAACACTAATATGAATATAAATTCATGATGTTTGGTCATGCTCAAAATGGAGAACATTTTGGAAATTTCTCCTGGGCAAGAAGGTCTCGAAGTGGAGGAAGTGTCCTGGAAAAAAGAGGACGACTGTCCTAATCGCAAAAGATGACACCAAAAAATGTAGGACGCTGAGGGAAAATGTAGGTCACTTCAAAATATAAAAGCTGAAAACCCTCATAGAAATATATATAGTCCCAATGCTTCTTAGTCATTCTCAAAATGGGAGGACATTTTGAAAAGCTTCCTGGACTGAAGCTAATGAAATGGAGGACGCGTCCTAGAAAATGTAGGACATGACCCATTAAAAAGGCTAAAAAAAAAAAAAACCCTTTGAGAAATGTATATCATCCATGTTTTAATCATGCTCAAAATGGAGGACGTTTCAGGATCCCTCCTGGACAGAAATGGAGGACGCGTCCTGGAAAAGGAGGACGCTGCCTTAGAAACGCCACAAAAAAATGTAGGACGGCCAAGGGGGGGGGGGGGAAATGTAGGCCATTACCAAAAACAAAACCTAATGTCCCTAATATAAATAGACTCTTGCATCATGCTCAGAATGGAGGACGTTTTGGAAGGCCCTCCTGAGCAGGTGAAATGGAGGACAAGGCCTGCCATGGAGGCCCTCCTCCCTCCCTCCCTTTCTTGCCAGGCGCCCTTGTTGTTGTTGTTGTTGTTGTTGTTGTTGTTGTCAAGGCCTCGCCTCCCCTGCCTGCTGCTGCTGCTGCTGCTGCTGCTGCTGCTGCCTTGTGGCCTGCTCTCTCTAGTCCTTCCATCCAGACTGAGAAGATGAGAAGGAGAAGATGGCTGAGAACATGAAGCCTAGTCCTCCTCCTCTTCCTCCTCCTCTGCCTCCTCAGGCAAAGCAGCAGGGGCACGACGGGCGGGTCAAGATCGGCCATTACGTTTTGGGGGACACCCTCGGGGTCGGCACTTTCGGCAAAGTCAAGAGCTGAGTATTATTATTATTATTATTATTAGCAGTAGTAGTAGTAGTAGTAGTAGTAGTGTTTGGGGAGGAAAAGGCGGGAAGGGACTACTAGGGAAGGATTATGGAAACTATAGGGGTTTTTATTATTGTTTTTAATTGCTGTTTTTTTTTTCTCTCCTCTCTTTCATCGATTATTTTTAATTATCACATTAATTATTTTTATCAATAATTTTATTAAATTTTATTAATTTTATTAATATTTTTTATTTTTATTAATATTTTTCTTATTTTTTACTATTTATTTATTATTATTATTATTATTTATTATTATTTTAAATATTATTGTGTTTATTATTTTATCCTAGTGAAATGGTTATTTTTATATTTTTTAAAATAATTATAATAATAATATTTTTTTAAAAAAAATTATTTTAATTTATTTATTATTTATTTATTTATAAGTAAAAAAAGTTTACATTTTAAGCCTTTGTTTTGGCCTGTCTGTCTGTAACTGTCTGTAACTTAAATACACACACACACACACACACACACACCCTCTCTCACACACACACACACGTACACACACAATCAAACACACACTTCTTTCGCTCTCATCATTTTATCACATGGTTCTTACTTCTCCCTGAGACAGGGCAGTTAAAGTGGTCTCAAACTGGATTATTTCTGCAGTGTGTTTTGGACCCATGATGCCAGGTTGCCAGAGACATCTTTTTCAAATTTTTTAAAAATAGTGTATCTTTTACGGCTACATCTACACTGCTGAATTTTTATTATTATTATTATTATTTTATTGATATGCCACCTTTCTTCTAGAAAGGGATCAGAGGCAGCGCACACATAGAATATTTTAAATCATTTTGGTTTAAAAAAAAACAACCACAGTGTTGTTCAACAACTTTTTAACCGCCATGGACTCCATGCTATGGGCTTCTTGGCTTTGTAGTTTGGTGAGATATTTAGCTTTCACTGTCACGGTGCTCTGGCGCTGCCACAAACTACAAATCCTACAGTTCTGCAACATAGAGCCATGGCAGTTAAAGCAGTGTCAAAGTGCATTATTTTGGCAGTGCAGCCTGCAAATAATGAAGTTTGGCACCATTAGTAAGACTAGGAAAATAGTCTTGCCTAAAGACCTAGGGAGCCATCGCTGCCAGTTCACAGTTGACAGTACTGGACTAGGTAGATCAATAGTCTGGCTCACTACGAGTGCCTCTGCACTGTAGAAATAATGCAGTTTGACACTGCTTTAACTGCCATGGCTCCATCCTACAGAATCCTGGGGTTTGTAGTTTCATGAGCCACCAGCACTCTCTTTGGCAGAGAACATGAAAGACCTTGTGGAGCTACAAATTCCAGGATTCCCTACGAGGGAGCTACAGCACTTAAAGTGATAGTGAACTGCATTATTTTTACAGTTCAGAAATGTAAGGTTCTGCACTTAGGGAGAAAAAATGAAATGCACAGATATAAAATGGGGGACACCTGGCTGAACATAAGTTGAACATGAGTCAACAGTGCAATGCGGCAGCTAAAAAGGCCAATGCAATTTTAGGCTGCATCAGTATAAGTATAGTGTCTAGATCAAGGGAAGTAATAGTGCCCCTCTATTCTGCTTTGGTTAGGCCCCACCTGGAATACTGTGTCCAGTTCTGGGCACCACAGTTCAAAAAGGATGTGGAGAAACTGGAACGTGTCCAAAGGAGGGCAACTAAGATGGCGAAGGGTCTGGAAACCATGCCCTATGAGGATCGCCTTAGGGAACTGGGGATGTTTAGCCTGGAGAAGAGAAGGTCAAGAGGTGATATGATAGCCCTGTTCAAATATTTGAAGGGATGTCACATTGAGGAGGGAGCAAACTTGTTTTCTGCTGCTGCAGAGACTAGAACGCGGAACAATGGATGCAAACTGCAGGAAAAGAGATTCCACCTCAACATTAGGAGGAACTTCCTGACAGTAAGGGTTGTTCAACGGTGGAACACACTCCCTCGGAGTGTAGTGTAGTCTCCTTCCTTGGAGGTCTTTAAGCAGAGGCTGGATGGCCATCTGTCGGGGATGCTTTGATTTGGAGTTCCTGCATGGCAGGGGGTTGGACTGGATGGCCCTTATGGTCTCTTCCAACTCTATGATTCTATGATACAGTGTAGATGTACCCTCACTCTCCCCTTCCCATAGGCAAAGCCAGGGCCCCTCTGAACAAATCTTGCTGTTGCTACAGTGTAGATGCACCACTTTCCCCCTCCTATGGCTGGGTTTTATATATATACCGTATATATTCTGATGGAGCTGTTTGTGGAGTTGTAAGAAGTGGCATTCCCTGCCAGGTTTAGAAGGCACAGGCAAAAACTTTAAAATGCAAGCATCCTTCTATTTTTATTTTATTGTTTACCACATATGGGCCTGTGTGTCTGTTTTAAAAAATGGAGCAAGGATGAGGATTAAGATATGTTCCTGCCTTGATGGATATACGCTATGGAATTTGGCATTGTGGAAGGCACAGAAAAAACAAAACAGCCCAGAGAGGGAAACATAGGTGAACAAGTGTAGTGACACATGGACACTTGATGAATCATGCATTCTTTCCTAATTCCCTTTCCCTAAACTGTGTAATAATGTATTTGTGTGACACACTGGGCCAGATTAACTTTCCGTTAGTGTAGGCACAGCACAGTTCATCTCTCATAAAACCGTTACTTGGCTCTCCCATACAAGATGTTTCTGATCTGTACTTGGAAAAAAAGGGACTCCTTCCCTGCTGGGAAGAAAGACCGAGGTATTGGAATTTGCCTCTGTCAGCTTGGTATCTGAGTCCTCCCCCCAATGTTTGATAAAAAAAAATTAATAAGTGAATGTCATCCAGTCCCCATTTGATTTGCTGTCCATGGAGAATTGTCACAACAGTGGCTTATATCCCAGCTAGAATAAATCCAAGGAATCAATGAGAACTTGTTAAATCAACACTTGTGTAAGTTTTATTGATTCAGTGAATATACTCTAGTTAGGACTAAGACCCAGAGTTAAGCTGCTAAGTACATTTTCTAGGAATATCAGGGTGTAGTCAATTGGCTTCCTCCCCACGAAAGGCAATCCTGTGTGTATTTACTCAAAAGCATAAATAAACATTCAGTTGTGCTTGCTCTCAGCTTAGTGTCCCTAAAAATATAGCAATAGCAATATAGATAATAGATAGATAGATAGATAGATAGATAGATTTGTGCTACCATTCTTTCAAGGAGCATAACATCTAAGGATGTTACAATAATCTAGTGATGTAGGTTAATCTAAAAGCTAGAGACTGGCCCAATAGCACTCAAGTGAAATTTGTTGCTATATTGCTAAATGCTAGGCTCTGGCATTCTAACACTCTGTCCAGTACACAATTACTGAATGGATTTTATTGCTTCTTCCATTCTAGTGCCATTCACATTGTATATTTCCATTAGCACTTTAAGTCCACATTTCCCAGTTAGCTTGCTACTTGTCATGGCACTTACTTACAGTGAACAAGAATTGGCAGTAATCAGGAAAGCTTTTGGCCCTCTCCTATATTTACAACATCTTATTTATGTTTTCTCAAAAAGAAAGTCCCATTAAGGTTGGTAAGTCTTTGTTGTTGTATGCCTCCAAGTCATTTCTAGCTTATGGCGACCCTAAGGCTTCACAGGGTTTCTTGGCAAGATTTGCTCGTGTGTGCGTTGCCTTTACCTTCCTCTGAGACTGAGAGAGTGTGACTTGCCCAAGGTCACCCAGTGGGTTTCCATGGCTGAGAGGAGACTTGAACCCTGACCTACAGAATCATAATTCAATGCTCAAATGCTACAATGGCTTTATTTTCTAGGATATAGGATTGATGTCTTCATCCATGGATATGCTACAGTCAAATGGCTAATGTGACAACATGCAAATGAATACAAAATTACCCATGCTTAATACCTTTCCTTAACTTATTTGAAAACCTGAAAATGTCCTTTCAATGTGTCTAAGAAATTAGGGAACAGCATGTAATAGCCCCATTAAAGTTAGTACCTTATGCATCTGAGGAAATACACTTAAGTCTTTGAAAGCTCATGCTTCCAACTTCTTTCTTTCAGTCTCAGAGGTGCTACAAGATCTCTTTAAATGCTCAATTACAAACTAACACGGGCTGTATCTTTGAATTCTAGTACATAAGAGGGAACATTTGACCTTCTAAAGCTTGTTATAATAACCTGAGCTGAACTAGTTCTCATAATCTTGCCAAAATCATCCACCTCAAGGTGATATTGTCCTGTAGTGTATAGGTTTAATAATGTCCTGTTAACTCATCACTTTCAGCAATACTGTACTACTTCTTGGCTTTATAGAGACAGAACCATGTTAGAAACCTGAGTTACTACACCACACAATAAACAATACTCTTTCTCTTGTATCTATCTTTGAAGACATTCTAGTAGCATTAAAAAGTCCCATGGGAAGGAAAGAATAACATCTCTGTATTTGTTGCTTACTGTAAGCAAATGATAGATTACAAGGCAGACTGTTTAGTATTAATTATTAATGTATCAGCAGTAAGAAAACCACAGTCAGACACATGTCTTTTATAAATGAAGTACAGGGGATGAGTTACAACTAGCAACATAATCCTGCCCTAGTTTGCTTTCCTGGTTAATATGAAGTACAGCAAAAGGAGTGGGCCTTTAGGGAAAAAGTACCTCTCAAGAATATTGAATAAAGCACAATTATCCTAATAAAGATGAGGGGGTATAGTTTTATAACTAACTCTTCGTTCTTAATTTTATCTACATGGACGGGTGTTTTTTTTATAGTCGTTATGGAGGTTACCATATAAAAGAAGAGATCAGAGAAGAGAAAGGATAACAGACAAAAGGAAACATTTTTCAAAACCAGAAGTGGAGTTCTGGGCACTTTCAGGAGTTTGTTTGCTTGTTTTGCTTTGTTTCTATTTCTTGACGTTTTGGCCACAATTTCTGTGTTCCCCTCCAAGAAAACTTGCTGTAAGATTTACTCAAGTTCCCCATTCTTGCACTGAGGGGCTGAACAGACCACTCCTAAGGGGTGGCCTGCAGCCGCCCCTTTCAGCACCAGTTTGGGGCTGTGGCAACTACATGCCATGGTCCCAATCTGGCCTTTCTGCAGCAGAAAAAGGGGCTGCAAAAATGGCTCCTTTTTGCACTGCGAAAAAGGGCGCCATAGCCATTTGTGGCACGGCTTTTCGGCGCTCCTTTGGTGCTGTGTCATCTGGACGCAGTGCCAGAGGAGTGCCATGACATCACCCACCATGTGATGGGGTGTGCAGTGTCACACTGGCCTGGGGACGAAGTCAGAGTGTGCATCGTGTGGCTGCCACACCCCCACTCAACCTTTGATGCCGGTTTGTCGAGGCTGTAACTCAACAACTTTCTTTATTGCTACCACATGCATAGTGTTTTCTTTTTTGCTCCCTTAAATGTCAGGGCCATGGAGAGTGATGAGGCACCCCTGATGGAGCAAAACGAAATTCATATAGGAAGCTACAATATTGATCCTTGAAAGAGTCTGTAAGGAAGGTGATTTAGGTTGCTGGAGCTACAGCTTGCATATTATAACTCACTGACTGCTATTCCCACTACTCCTGAAGCCCAGCTTGTTTCATGTTTGTGTACAGATGACATCTGTGTTGTGTCATCTCCCAAAGAAAATATCATTTTTTGCCAAGGGGGAAAAATGCCTTGATTTATTTCCGTGCTCTTAATAGCAACTTGATATTGAGGAATTAGCAAGTGAAGCTTTTTAGTGAATGGGGATAACGATTATCATTCACTAATATCTGCCAAATAAGATACTGTTAATAGGCACAGGGGCTGTAACCACACTGCAGTTTGATACCACTTTAACTGTTATAATTCTGCCCTGTGGAACCATGGGATTTGTGATTTGGTGAGGTGCTAGAGCTCTCTGACAGACCAGGCTTACCAAACTATTATTCCTAGGATCCAACAGTACCTTGTCTAATGGCACATAAAATGGTGTCAGATTGCTTTTATTCTGCAGCAAGCCTATCCCCCAAAATGGGACAGTAAAAAAAAGTTAGCAGCTACAATTTCAAACCATAGTTTCTTGTGGGTATTTCAGGCTATATGGCCATGTTCTAGAAGAGTTTATTCCTGACGTTTCACCAGCATGTGTGGCTGACATCTCTGAAGATGCTGGAAAAACGTCAGGAATAAACTCTTCTAGAACATGCCACTTAGCCTGAAAAGCCCACAAAAAAACTATGGATGCCAGCGATGAAAGCCTTCGACTTCACAATTTCAAACTAACTTGCACAGTTCCACTAACTCGTCGTTCCTGTTTTATTGGCTGCAGTATCTCACTTTGAGTTTTGGAATGAACACTACTATAAATTGGTTTGACAACATCTTGAAAGGACTTGGAGGTTGAACATGTAACTACCGGTAGATGCAAAAGAAGGTAGCATTTCTGGCCATTTTAGTTTGTTGTTGTTAACTGCCATCAAGTTGACTTTGACTTATGAATGAGAGATCTCCAAGCCATCAGTTGTCCTGCTCAAGTCCTGCAAACTGTCTATCCATTTGTATGCAATCTTCCTCTTTTCCTACTTCCTTCTAACTTAGGGGCTGTACAGACAGTCCGTAAGGGGTGGCTGTATGCCACCCCTAGAAGTGCTGGGTTAAAGATGCAGCATCCACATGCCATGCCCCCAACCTTGTGCAAAAAGAACCCACAAACAGTAAGTTCTTTTTCTTCCCTGGAAAGGATGTCATAGCCATGGTGGCGCAGCTTTTTGACACCCTTTTTATGCTGCATCATCTAGATGCAGTGCCAGGGCATCTAGAAGGGTGCACAGCATCATGGTGTGAAGGGGGCGGAGCAACAACATCCAGTGTGTGTACACTGTGCTGTGGCTCTGCCTATAAGCTGGCACAAAATGCTGGTCTGTATTGCCCCTTAGTAAGCATTATTGTCTTTTCTAGTAAGTCATGTCTTCTCATGATGTGACTAAAGTATGACAGCCTCGGTTTAGTCACAGAATCATAGAACCAAAGAGTTGGAAGAGACTACAAAAGCCATCCAGTCCATCGCCCTGCCATGCAGGAACCACAATCAAAGCACCCCCAACAGATGGCCATCCATCCTCAGTTTAAAAACCTCCAAATAAGGAGACTTCACCACTTTCTGAGGGAGTGTGTTCCACTGTCAAACAGTTCTTAATGTCAGGAAGTTCTTCCTAATGTTTAGGTGGAATCTCTTTTCCTGTAGCTTGCATCCATTGTTCTGGGTCCTGTTCTCTGGAGCAGCAGA
Organism: Urosaurus nigricauda; assembly: GCA_034509955.1. Taxonomy (NCBI): domain Eukaryota; kingdom Metazoa; phylum Chordata; class Lepidosauria; order Squamata; family Phrynosomatidae; genus Urosaurus; species Urosaurus nigricauda. The sequence continues at coordinate 80,862,600 of JAOEGL010000004.1, forward strand.
AAACAAGCTTGCTCAATCCTCAGTATGGATTGCTTATATGGGGCTATCATATCACCTCTTAACTGCCTCTTCTCCAGACTAAACATATCCAGCTCCCTAAGTCTCTCCTCATAGGGCCTGGTTTCCAGACCCTTCACCATTTTAGTTGCCTTCCTCTGGACACCCTCCAGCTTGTCCACATCCTTTTTGAATTGCGGTCCCCAGAACTAGACACAGTATTCCAGGTGATGCCTGACCAAAGCAGAATAAAATGACACTGCTACTTCCCTTGATCTAGACACTGTACTTCTATTGATGCAGCCTAAACTGCATTGGCCTTTTTAGCTGCTTCATAACACTGTTGACTCATGTTCAAATTGTGATCTACGAGGACTCCTCGATACCTTTCACACATAGTCTTGTTAAGCCAGGTGTCTCCTGTCCAGTATCTATGCATTTTTAAAATTTTTATTTTATTTTATTTTATTTTTGCCTAAGTGCAGTACCTTACATTTCTCTGTGTTGGACTTTGTTTTGTTAGCTTTGGCCCATCTTCATATTTGATAAGCATTGTCCAAATCACTGATAAAGATTTAGCACTGGTCCCAAGACAGAACCTGGGGTACCCCATTGGTCACTTCTCTTCAGAATGAAGAGGAGCCATTGCTGAGCACCCTTTGGGTTCGGGCAGTCAATCAATTACTAATCCACCTAACAGTTGCATTGTCTAGCCCACATTTTACTAGCTTCAATGGCACATTAGTTTTGCATGAGATCACCCTGGATAAAAATCCTACACGATATGCATCTCATTTATAGATGCAAGGGTTAAAAGTATGTTCTGAAATATGTTCAAAGGCATTCAAAAAGATCAAATAGTCCTGCAATACCTTGAAGATCAACAAGTGTTTTAATATGATGAAGAACCCATGAAAGTTTATGACATAATATATGGGTCAGTCCTTCAATTGTAGGGGGGCCTCTTGGCTGTTTTTACTATAACAAACTAACTCTTAAAGTTCAAGGACATGATATCTCTTTACCTTAAGCTGTTTGTGAAAACAGCACAATGGTTGCAGCACATAATCAAGAGCTAAATGCTTTCTAGACTCCCTTTCCACAACTAGATAATGATTAATAATTCTTTATCCCCTTCCCCCTGCCATTTCATGGCAATCATAATTTGAAGAATTTCTTAGGATGTCTTACATTTCCTAGAAGCATGATATTTCAGCTCTAGAAAAAAATGTGTTTCTTCTCACTGCCCTTTAGAGGCACAGGTCTTTATTTATCTTTGTCATTGGGAACTTTTGTGTTAACTATATATTATACGTGCATAGTATAAATAATAACATCTTTTAAATTTTGGTTTCCTTATTTTCAGAACATAGAAAGGAGCACATAAAAAGTAACAAGCCCAAGTGTTTTTATTTTGGAGCGGGCATGCCAAGGCAGTTTATTTTTAGAACACTCTTATTGAGGAAAGAATTTCAGGCCACTCTTATCTCTGCTAATAATAGTGACTTGCTCAATTTATACAGCTGCTACATTACTTCTCTGCTTGTGTTCATTAGTCAGACCACATCCACAATTGGAGATAGTTTGTCTCCAGATTCTTAGTTTCAGCAAGTTTTAAACTTTACTAATTTCAGATTGAGAAACTACAGTTCAATTGTGATTACATACAATTAAATATACAAATTATTCCTGTTAGTAAGGCCTCCTCCACTTCCATATCACAACAAAATGATATCCCCCCTTTGTAGCTCACCAACAAGGTGGTAAAATAATAGAGCACATTTCAATGCTGTCCTAATTTATACTATTATTGTTATTGTTACCCTTGTTATTGTTATAACCAACATGGCAAGCCATCGGTTTACAGACAACTGTATGCCCTTCCTATATGAATTGGGTCATGTGTGTGCAAAAAGGTGGGGTATAAACTGAATTAAATTAAATTATAAATAAACTAATTTCCAGGAAAAAATAATGGTCTGGGACTGAGATAAAATATTCCAAATCTGTCCTGTGCATGGTTTACAGGACAACCTTCTATTGAGTCTCCTGAAGCTTACTCCCAGGTATGTGAGTACAGAATTGCACTGTCTTTGGCTGCATTCAAAACATATTGACAAGGAAGTACATCTCACTGAACATAAAGGGACCTATTTCTGAGAAGACAAACATGGGGTTGCATGGCTAAGTACGTAAAACATCATATTTGTCCAACCAACAGTATATGATCTAAGCGGGGGTCTTTCCTTCAGTTAACGTTTTTCTTTTTGTTTAACGTTTCAGTTAACAGTTCAGTTAACAGCTTTTCTCTTTATTTAGTTGGTGAACACCAGCTCACAGGACATAAAGTCGCAGTCAAAATTTTAAATAGGCAAAAAATTCGTAGCTTGGATGTGGTTGGAAAGATCAAGAGAGAAATCCAAAACCTAAAGCTTTTCCGGCATCCCCATATTATCAAACTGTAAGTATTCCTGTTTCTCCTTCCTTTGGCGTATCACATTTATGTGTTGTGTGAAAGAAGGATACCTTTGGTGGTCCTATGTATGGTATTGCTGATAGTTTACTGTATGTCTAACACTTTTAAGAATGAGACAAAATGCAATATTTTGCATGTTTACAGTATTTGATTTTATTATTTAATTTGATATTATTTAATTTGATTTATATCCTGTCCTTACTTAGAAATTATTTTAAATCAGGTTCCACTGAACTTAGTTGAGCCTTCTCTATAACACTGTTTTTGTGTGTGTGTGTGTGTGTGAGAGAGAGAGAGAGAGAGAGAGAGAGAGGTTGGCCAAGAAATAAGTGATGAAAAACTCTCTTGCCTGTTCTTGCAATTGCAGTTGTCTTTTTGTACCATAATAAGCTGGATCATTATTAGGATTCAGTTAGAAGATTGCTGCTAGACTAATGTGGAGGGAATGTTATAAAATGCTCCTGCTCTGTCCATTTGTGGGCTTCTGATATCTAGCCCGCAATGGATAGATTATACTCATTTTTCACAGATGAGCAGAAGAAATCTGGTAATAGTCTATAGATTTGATGTGGTTTTATGGGAGAGTTTGCTGCATAATTGGAAAAATTCTTTGCACAGAGCAATTGTGTGTACTTCTGTGATGTTTGTCTAGCACTTTCAGAGCTCATGAGTTTAAACATAGATCTTACTTTAACCTTTGCTATGCTTTAGGGGTTTTTTTAAATAAAAAACTAAGGGTATTATAATTAACGGACTGGATTATACATATAAGTGTTAAAGTTTAAGACCATGACTGAAAGCTCCACAGTTCTGTTCCACACACAACAATGGAAGATCAAGAACGATTTTGCAACCTCCACTGCTGAAAAGCAATATGCACCTGGAATTTAATATGAAAAACAAACCACAGGGGTTGGTTTTTCTATATGTTGTTTCTTTGGGATCGTTGCAGGGCTACCGCACTGCCCACTCTTGGAAAAAGATAAACATCAAAGCTTTTTCTTATCATCTTATGATGGGAATAGTGTACAGTGAAGAAAAAACATTGCTCTGAATCCATTTCTTCTCCTAGAATCAGAAGGATATACAGCGAGTCGTTGGTATCAGCTGAAGTTTTGTTCCAGGACCCCCTGCAGAGTCTGGAATCCATGGATGTTCGAGTCCCATTATATACAGAAGCAGAGTAAAATAGTGCCCCATATAAAATGATAAAATCAAGGTTTACTTTTTGGAGAGAAAAAAATGATGAATATTTTCAAGCTATGCATGATTGAATCTATGGATGCAGAATCTGTGGATATGGAGGGCTGACTGTACATTTGTAAACAGACAACAGTTATTGTTATTAACTGATTGTGAGGATGGATGAGACAAAGTCAGAATTATTAATACCTGGTAATGCTAGGAAAGAGCAAGGTAGCAAGAGTTTTCTCTCCCCAAAACTAAAACACAATGGCACGTGGATTCAGATTTACCATGTTCCCTTACTACAGAGAAAGGTATGCTCCTTATAATAATTATTATTTATTTATTGATACTCTGCTCTTCAGCCCTAAAGGCTATCAGAGCGGCTTACAAATATTATTTTAATTAGACAGTTCCCTGCCCTCAGGCTTACAATCTAAGAAGACATGACACAAAAGGAGAAGGGAATGGCGTTGGGGAAGGGGATCAGGTCCAAAAGTTCTTCTCTCCCTCTGACACCTGGACCAAGGCAGATAGACTGGAGGGAGGGCTCTGCTTCATACTCTAGGACAGGCCCAATGGAGTTTGGCCTGTCCTTTCACTCCCTCCTGGGTAAGATGGTGTAGCATGGAGAGAGGGCTCTTCTACTTGAGGTGAGGTCCAATGGTGTTGCTAGCCCTCTCCTTCACTGACTCCCTCCTGGGTCAGATGGTGTTGCCGTGGAGAGAGGGCTCTTCCACTTGAGGCCAGGCCTAATGGTGTTCCTAGGCCTCTCCAGTCCCTTCACTTCCTCCTGGGTCAAATGGTGTAGTATGGAGAGAGGGCTCTTCCACTTGAGGCCAGGCCTGATGGTGTTGCCTTGCCAGTCCCTTCACTCCTTCCTGGGTCAGATGGTGTTTCCTTCGCCTGCAAACCATACCATCCAATATTTGGATACTCTGGAACTCTGAAAGATGATAGTATACTGTTTCAGCTATCATTTTGGGTGACTGAAAAAGAAATTGCATCATTCCTGATAATAAAATAAATAAATTTAAATAAAACTTTTTATTTATACCCTGCTTTTTGTGAGAACAATCAAAATGGCTTATGTAGATAAAAATACAAATACAAATATACACTGTATCCCCTCCTTAAAACAAAATTAAACAGTAATACAATTAAAATTTCAACAATAGTTAAAATCCCAATAGTACAATTGACAATTAGTGGTGGGCAGAGATATCATGACCAAGGTTGCACCAATACAGGTAGTTTGGGGTTCTTATGTGGCCGGGGGCTGTTCTGGGAAGACCTGCCAGAAGAGATCCGTCTTAACAGCTTTCTTGAAGCTGTCTAGGTTAGATATTAGATGGATCTCATTTGGCAGGCCATTCCATAGAGTGAGAGCAACTGCAGAAAAAATCCTCTGGGAGGTCGTGACTAACTTAGTCCTTTCTGGTAATAGATTCCTCCCAGAGGATCTGAGTGTATGGGGCAGATTATATGAAGAAAGGCAATTCCTTAGGTAGGTTGGGACTAAGCCATGTAAGGCTTTAAAGGTGATAACTGACACCTTGTACTGTGCCCTGAAACTAATAGGCAGCCAATGGAGTGAGTTCAATATTGGTGTAATATGTTCACTCCTAGTTGTTCCGTTAATCATCCTGGATGCCATATTCTGTACCATTTGGAGTTTCCGGACTAGGCACAAGGGTAGCCCCATGTAGAGCATGCTACAAAAGTCAAGTTGTGAGGTTACTAGTGCATGTACTACGGTTTCGATGTCTCCCGGTTCTTTTGGGTGCCATTACTGGGTTTGTTTTTTATGGTGTTGTGGCTGGAACAAGGGGCTGAAATAGCATCTTTATACATGCTAGAGCTGTTGTCATTTTTTTCCATTCAAAACAATGTGGGTGTGGGTAGTGGTTTCAGCATTGGACTGTGACTCTAGAGATCAGGCTTTGAATCCTCACTTGGCCATGGAAGCCCACTGGGTAACCTTGGACAAGGCACACTCTTTTAGCCCCAGAGGAAGGCAAAGGCAATGAGGCAAACCTTCTGTGAGGAAATACTGCCACGAAAACCCTGTGATAAGATTGCCATAAGTTGGAAACAACTTGAAGGCACATAATAACAACAACACAGTACATGAAGATCAAGAAAATCTCTGGGACCACACTAGATGCCCTGAGTCACTTGAGGCTTGGGGGCTCCATGACTCCCATGTTTGCCTTATTATATGAAATTAAGTATCATCTTTTCCTTTTCACTTATTCTTGTGCATATCAATCCAAAGTGAAAATCTGAAAGAGTTGCCTTAGTAGAGCTTAAACAAAAGTAACAGAGCTTAACGAAGTTTAAAGATCCATAACAGAGCAGTGTGGGATAGTGCTCTGGGGCTCATCATCCTACTACCACTCAGTTATGGATGCCTTCATGAAGTCATTATATTCTTCTTAAAAGTAACTTTTAAGCTCTACCTAAATGAGGTAGGCTTAGTGAGCAAAGATTCCAGAGGATTAAACAAGCTTAATGGGGAGGAAAAGTAAATCTGTCAAACATACTCATTTAACAGAGTCCAGAGGACTTTGTATTTGTGTTGTGAAAAATGTAATCAATTTCTCCTTCAGAAGTGAGAACCAATTATGTGCAAAGTGAAATCCAATTGCTTATTTTAAGGTTGGCATTAGATTAGTAAGAGGTTTTCAGACCCTTTTCTGGTCTTTACTAGTGAAAGCCTTTCAGATAAGAAATCATATTTCCTCCTCATTTTTAATAGGTACCAGGTCATCAGCACACCAACGGATTTTTTCATGGTAATGGAATATGTGTCCGGTGGGGAATTATTTGATTACATCTGTAAACACGGACGTGTAAGTGACTTTATCCAGCAGAGATAAAATGTGTGGGTGGGAGGGAAGAGAATGGTATTGGGAAGCAGAATGGCTTTGCTAAATGGGACTCTTTTAAGGTTATTAAAGCCAAAAATAGACTTGGCTCCATCACAATCCCATCTGTAATAGCTTGCAATTGACATAACACCACCATGGTATATTTTCCTCTTTGCAGCTATTCCCTAGAGTCTTACAGTTCAAACGTTCTGCAAATCTCCTTGAGAGTCAAATTACATACGATTATTTTTAAAACATGTAACAAACATAGGTGATAACCAGTAGCAATGCCCACCTCCCTTTATATTTTAAATGCTTTTGGATTCAAACAACTTAATTGGGATAGTTGTCACCAACTTCTGTTGAAGTGCTTCAGCAAAAGAGATTTGGTGAGAGTGGTTCAGCCCTAAATATGCTCAGGCATGTGTGCCTACAGTAATGCTGTTATGTTGCAGAACTGGTACAATGTCCATTTCAGACAGTCCTAAGCATTCAGTTGCTGTTGCAGTATAGTTTACTGATACTTATCAGTTTAGTGCTATAATTCCCTTGCAAAGATAGTGAGCCTAGAATGTAAGTAAGAGTTCACCCTACAAAACAATTTAAATAAATTGTAAATGTCTGTTTTTGCAACTAGTCAACACAACTGATGGATGGATATTTTTTTGCTTATATTTTCCCAACTTTTGTCTGAAATAGAACTAATGTTTATACTTAGAAGTTAAATTTGCAAACACCATAAAGAGAAACAGAATTAACATCCATTGCTATAATTCATAAGTTAAGGGGTCTCTGTACTTCAACCTTTAGCAATGTATTAACAGTGTAATATGTACTACATAGCATTCCATGGATTAGGTGAACTTTCAAAAGATGCAACATTACAATTTAGGGACATTCAGTGTCCATACATTGATTCACTTCTCTAATTTATTCAAAGAATTGGTATTGTATGTGCTAAAATATAATGCCCCTTATAAAAGTCATAAAATATAAAGTATATGCAATTTTTTACTGTTTTATTACTGTGTAATTAGTCTGACTCATCAGTGGTCTGAACACAGCTTAAAAATGATTTCTTCTATGAACAGACCAAGTCATTGCAGGTTACAGCTGTGTGTGGAGGAAGAAGTACCCATTAAAAAAATCCTCCAAAGGGGAAAAACCTTCCCTACAAATATACAATTAGTAGCATATCAGGATGAAGGTTGATTGTTTCTTGCTGCATGAGTTTTCTTCATTCATGGAGTTTAATTTCATTTTTGAAGGCAAAACATTAAAAAGTTATCTTCCACAATTGCAGTCCATTCTACCACCTTTTTTACTCCATTTCAGTATCTTTTTGCAACAACTAGTGTATACCACTTCAAATTGATTGCAGGTAGTATCAGTTTTAAATTTGTCTAAAACAACAAACAAATTAACCTCCCCTGTTAATAGAAAATTAGCTTAACAAGACAGAAAGCTCAGGCCCTGTTTTTCCCCTTACAATTCCCAGAATTGAACCATGGCAGTTAAAGTGGTGTCAAACTAGATTATTTCTGCAGTGTGGATGCAGCCTCTGGTTGTACCCCTAAGAGTTCTGGTTAATGACAATATTGGATACTTGGCCCCAAATACTGTACCCAATTTGTACATTTTATTTATTTCAAGGATTTATAGCCCACCTTTCTCCCACAATGGGATTCAAGGCGGGTAGCAGTAATTGCAGTGTTTAACTTATTTTGCTAGTTTAACTTCTTTTAACTTGTTAGGTAGTTTAATATATTTTTAGATTGCAAATTCTAGTACTGTTTTACATTTCAAATCACTTTAAATTGTTATTGTTGCTATTCTATCCTGATTTTTTTCTAATTTTGGACTTAAAATGGCTTACCATAGATTAAAACATAGTTAAACATTCACAAAATACAAAAGTTAAAAAGTAATGGAACTATTAACATGTTTTAAAAAACAGTTTAAAAAATAAACCGTAAAAAAAAATTACAGCAGCCCCAGCCAAAATTACAAATAGGAAACGCAGCATTGAAACGCAGGATTGATTGCCCCAGCTAATCAATCCTCAGAAATTAGTCAAAACAGAAAAGTTAAGAGTCTAAGGGCAGCCACTGTGAAGGAAGGCCTTCTCCTATATTCCCATCAAATGTATCTGTTAGGAAAGTGGAAGAGAGATAAGAGCCTCACCAGTAGATCTCAAAGCATGGGCCAGTTCATAAGGGAGAATACAGTCCTTCAAACAATCTGGACTTAAGCCATATACTACCAGTATTTCATTGTATGCCATTTTAATGTCTTTGGCTGTACAGGGGAAGTAAGTATTTTAACAACTAAATAAAAATATACAAATTAAACAAACCATGATCTTAATTGTAATTAAAATTTCAATATCTTCTGTGTGTGTATGAAGGAAATGGAAGAGATTATGTGTATGCCTAATTTTAAACCATGGTTCAAATTTTAATTGGGTGATGGTAATATCCTCCCAATGGTCTCATCCTTCTCACTGCAATTACTGTTAGCTGTTAAGTTGATAGGGAAAAGTAAATAGCAGTTGGTAGCAGCTGCCCATTCTCATTTTTTTTTCTTTCATCCTCACTCCTATGTTACCCTAGGTTGGGGAGTGAGCAAGCAAAGAGATTTAAACAGTTTTTAAAAGCAGGAGAGAAACGGGCTAGAGGCTATCAGTGGGTCCCATAACAAAATAAGGACCTTGGCAAGTGTTCAGACATGCTAAACTCTGGCATTGGCAATCATCTCTAAAGGCTTAAGATGATGAAGCACAATCCTTCATTTTGCAGTCTCTGACATCTATGGAGGGAGTTGAATGTGCAAGAGGTAGTTTTTGCAGCAGCAAACTCGCACTTATATCTCCTTGTTTTGGTGAAGTTCTTTGGGGATAAACTGTTGAGGACTGTGATATGTAGCAGATAATTTTTTTCAAGGCAATTAGTTGAACATTTGCTTTGTTAAAGCTGCACAGTTTTAAAGCTTTTAGCAGCCTTTAATTGTTTGACAGCCTTACTCATAAGAGAATACTGTAATGTTATCTGCTAAGGATGGTTCTTTTCTGTTTGTTTGCTTAGTAATGTTTACGGTAATTCCGTCTCTTGTGGCTCATTAAGGAGACACATCTTGGTTTGCTGAGTGTCTAGTTTTTTGTGGGGGGAATCTTGAGTACTGTTTTACTTCCTGATATTTTTGCATTGTAGGTGGAAGAGGCTGAAGCCAGGCGTCTTTTTCAGCAAATTCTGTCAGCTGTAGATTACTGTCATCGGCATATGGTGGTTCACAGAGATCTGAAACCAGAGAATGTGCTGCTGGATGCTCACATGAATGCCAAGATAGCTGATTTTGGTATGTGACCCCAATAGCATTCCAGAAATGTAACTGACTATAAGCCACTGGCACAGGCTGAAGGGCTAACATCCAGAATCAGTTTTCATCACCATTAGCAGTTTCTGTGCTGCTATAAAAAGCTTATAGGTTAGCTTACACCTCCTCTTCAAAGTAGCAAACCAACATGTGAGGGACCATATGAATGAGTGTTATTTCATTATTTCACCATCTCCTGCAAATCCCTGTACGTCAAAAGTTACATTTCAGGGAGGAGACGCCCCAGCCTGGCCATTTCCCTGATTTCTAATGTTCTGCGCAATACTGATTTGTTTTTTATTTGCTTTTTGTTCATTTGATTTTAAATATGTGGGAACATTCAGTCATGCAAACCTGCACCTATTGTTTAAAATGGTACAGAAATAGAATATCTGGGCACAGGTTTGTTAAATCAGTGAGAAACACATCATAGACTCTTCAGGTTCTTTGTATTTCTGTTTTAGCTTCTTGTAAATATATTTTAAAACTTGCTGATTTTATTATGCTTTTTATACTTTGTAAGCTCCATTTTAGGAAGGGAAACTCAAGATATAATTTTTTTACAGAATAATTTAATTTTATTATTCTATAGAAGCTTCCTATCTGCGCTTTTTGGTATTCCTCCTTTCTCATTTTTTCATTTCAGCAATATGCCATTCTGCTTAACCATATCTTTTGTTTCATTGGGATGTTGCAACATGTGAAAGTCTTCTTTTTCAGGGTTGTCTAACATGATGTCTGATGGTGAATTCCTCCGAACCAGCTGTGGCTCACCCAACTATGCAGCACCAGAAGTCATCTCTGGAAGGTAGAATATAAAGCCAGTGGGTATGACTGTTATCAAAGATATGGGATGGGTTGTTTCTAATAGCTGAGCTATTTACAATCCTTTATGTATATATTCTTCATATGATAGCATCCTATTCTTTGGGTTATACAATTATCTTGAAACAAGAAACTAACACAAAAATGAATCAAGGTGTAAACACTTCATTTGCATTCTTTGCACCTAAGCATGCCCATAAAGAGTAGGCATTTTTAAGAAACATTTTAAGACACAAAGGGTGTCTTAAGGTCATTTGACATGGCAGAGGGATGATAGGGGAAAAGTTTGGGCAGTTCTGGGTTGAGGGATGGACTGTGAACCAGAACTGCAAAATTAGCAGGAAGGATATTACCATAATCAGATGCACTACCTGCTCTCATTCTAATTAGAAGTGACTCGTCAGCACTACATCTCTCTTCCTCTTTCAGCTGTCCAGCACGTGACTTAATTTGTTGCTGCTTTACAGGTGTTGTCTTAAGAAACTGGTTAACATTATCTTCTTTTTGTCCAGATTGTATGCCGGTCCAGAGGTTGATATCTGGAGCTGCGGTGTTATTCTCTATGCTCTTCTCTGTGGGACTCTTCCTTTTGATGATGACCATGTCCCAACACTCTTTAAAAAAATTCGTGGAGGTGTCTTCTACATTCCTGAATATCTCAACCGCTCAGTTGCCACTCTACTCATGCATATGTTGCAGGTTGACCCACTCAAAAGAGCAACCATCAAGGACATAAGGTAGTTTTGGTGCCAGAATTTATTAAAATGTCACCTTGAAACATATTTCTGAGGTAGGGAAGACTGATATTGTCAGGGAAAGTCAGCCTGTTTATCCTTTTAATATCTGATTAAAAAACTGAGTACAGCAGGCCCTTGGTTTCTACTGGGGTTTAGGATCCAGGACCCCCGTAGATATAAAATGGCAAAATCAAGGTTTGCTTTTTGGAATTTTCTTTTGAATATTTTCAAGCCACAAATGGTTGGATCTGTGGATATGGAGAGCCAACAATACATAAGTAACATTGCATTATCGCAGAGGCATCCATGCTAAGACATTTCTTAACATTTATAGGTAGACTGGGAGAGACCAAGGTGGGACTTGGTTGTACACAAACTCAGATTGAAATAGGATTCGGTGAAACAGCATGAGTGCCTTCAGCCTTCTCATTGGCTCTTCTGTGGATGACACCATAGTCATCCTGCAAGGAGTGAACCCCAGCCAGAGCTGAGGTAGAAGCACTTTTTAACAAGGGTAGCCAAAGTTCTTAAACTAAGAAGCACACATCAAAATCTCTACCTGGCCCAGAACCTCAGGTTGCCATATACCATCCATCATACTACTATATTCTTTTCTCTCATGCTTCCAACTCATATCGACATTCCTAGGAAGCTTAGCTACCTCTGTATTATCAGTGATAATGCAGTATGTAACCACAGCATATGGCTGGGACTGATGATACCGAGAGGCATCTGGCGTTCTTTACAGCAGATGGGCAGAAGGGGCTTTTTGAAAACCATTAATGAACTCTATACCTGTCAAGTTTAATTCTTCCTGTTAATGATTAGCGTATTTTAATCCTTCAAAATTCTTCTCTTCCTTAGTTTCTTCCAGTATCATTTCCCAAAATTATTGATCATTTTGAGAAGCTTATCAGCAGCAATATTAGCACAAGTCTCAGCTGTTTCAAATTCAAAGTTGTTAATCTAGTAGACATTACCTGCCATTGTCATACAGCTTTTTATATTTCATGATAAGTCAGATTTAAGGTTGTTACATAGAGTTTTAACTGTTAGGTAACAATTCTTTTTCTAGAGAACATGAGTGGTTCAAGCAAGATCTGCCTAGTTACTTGTTTCCAGAAGACCCTTCCTATGATGCCAATGTCATTGATGATGATGCTGTTCGTGAGGTTTGTGAGAAATTTGAATGCACTGAGTCTGAGGTGATGACAAGCTTATACAGTGGAGATCCTCAAGACCAGCTTGCAGTTGCTTATCACCTTATTATTGATAATCGGAGAATCATGAACCAAGCCAGTGAATTCTACCTCGCCTCCAGCCCACCTTCTGGTTCTTTTATGGATGACTCTATGCACATCCCTCCAGGAGTAAAACCTCACCCAGAGCGGATGCCTCCATTAGTAGCAGATAGTCCGAAAGCAAAATGTTCCTTGGATGCATTGAATACCACTAAGCCAAAACCACTCACTGTCAAAAAGGCCAAGTGGCATTTAGGAATACGGAGTCAAAGCAAGCCTTATGATATCATGGCAGAAGTCTACCGTGCTATGAAACACTTGGAATTTGAATGGAAGGTGAGAAATAGCAATAGTCTGTGTCTCATTAATATTTTTTTCTAGAAAGTTCTGTTTGTTAATTTATTAATGATTATCAATTTAATAATTTGTTGAAATAATTTAAAATATTAGTTTGCTGCCCTTTTGTCCAAAATATGTAAAGTAAAGCTTTTGACAATAAAACAGAGCAAACACAAAAATGAAAAAAACTGCTGAATCAGACCAAACAGCTTCTCTTGGGTGTTGGAATCATGCACCTCTCCAGATGTTGTTGGACTACAAGTCCCAGAAAACCTCGCCATCATAGCCCTTGATAAGGAATCCTGTGAGATGTATTCCAGCAACTTCTGAAGGGCCACTTGCTCCTCTGGTCCAGCATTTTTTTAGTGCAGTGGGAACAGAAGCCTATGGAAAGCCCATGCATAGTATGTGAACATGATAGCAACCTCATGCTCATGTTCCTCAGCAACTGATATTCAGAGACATCCTGCTTCTGATGCTGAAGGTAGTATCTTCTATACCAGGGCCAGGTGGGGCTGCAGGCCAGATTTTTGCACCTAACATCCATCATGGTCTGCATCAAGCCTGAACATACAGAAACAAATATAATAGAAACAAAACATAATCAGAAGTGACCAGATTGTCAGTGCCAGTTTGGATTTTTTTTAATAGAAGAGAGCTTCTATAGTTTTGGTGGGGTGATTTTTGCTAGCCTAAAACTGGCATGGTAATACACACACACACACATATATTGGAGCTCCAGGCATGGCAAAAAGCTTATTCCCCCTGATTCGACCTGGCAAAAATAAGCTTTTTGGACATTTTTGGCCCAAGGGGTATATTTTGAACACCTCCGCTCTAAATAATAAAAGCTTTGTGGATATTTTTGGCCCAAGGGGCATATTTTGAACACCTCCGCTCTAAATAATAAAAGCATACAATAAATATCATAGTCTTTGCCTGATACAGAAATAACAGAAAAATAAGTAGCAGGTGGGACTCCCAAGGCAGGGAATAGGTTAAGTGAGGCACCCCAGTTAAGGAGGTACTCTCTTTCTTGCCACCTCTCCCCTAATTTCAGCTACAGGGGAGTGTGGGCACTCAGAGCAGAGCCTCTGTTAAAGAACTGAGACTAAAGGCAGTGAAATGATCGTTCAGGTACTGTGGTCACAACAGTGCTCCCACCCCCTTAAAAAACAAAACTTTCCCATGCCATGGAGCCCAAATTGCTTAGAGCTTTAAATGTAAATAAGCAGGATAGCATCAGCAGTGTCTTTAGTCTATTGACATCACCTTCTTTTAGAACATTATAACTGAAGCCCTAGACACATTTTCCTGGGGGCAAGTCCCACTCAATTCAGTAGGTTTTATTTCTAAGCAGACACACACTGCATTGTAACTGTAGGCTATTTTTAATTATTGGCTTATGATTTTCTTTCTTAAGCTGCCTGAGCTTGATGGGAAGATAATTCTGTCTGGCACAGCTGTAAAGATGCTAGGAACTCTTCAGATTTCTAATTTTAGTTGTTAATTCCCTTCTAGGTAACTAATCTTTCTAAAAGCTCTTAAGAGAAGATGTTTGTCTATTATTTGTGCATGGTTTCAAGGAACCATGTGGCCAGAGAAGACATAGAAATATTAGTACTTTAAATCTGTTTCAAATAATGGAGTATTTTCTAGTTGACTCTTCTTTTTACTACAAGGTAGTTGCCAGATTGCACATTGATACACTATATGTAAAACAGGCTCAGGCCTTAACTGTTTGCACATTTATTTGGAAGTGGGTTTCATTGAACACAGTAGACCCCCCCCCCCCCCCGGCAATCGAATATAAGATTGTACACAAAGGCATATTCATATCCTCTTCCATTCATCCTTAATTTATAGCCATATTTGAAGATGAGCATGATTTCATCTCAAAGAGATTAATAGTTTTATTTCGGAAATGCTCTTCCCTAGTTTCTCAATAAATTATTCATAGGCAAGAGTCAATATTGACTATTGAGTAGATTCATTTTCTTTTACTTTTCTGATTCTATTTCACATCCTCAGTAGGTAACACTTTCTCAACTATCATTCTACATTTGATAGATATGTTTACTGAAAATTAGACTGTTAAAAAACTACATTTGAAATTTAATTTTAAGATATTATGCTCTTGTACTTGTTCTGCTCATTTTATTTTAATTTTTCTTTGCTGTTACAGTTCCTTTGTGATTGTTTATTTCATAGAATCATAGGGTTTGAAGAGACCACAAGGGCCATCCAGTCCAACCCCCTACCATGCAGGAACTCCCAATCAAAGCATGTCCAACAGATGGCCATCCAGCCTCTGCTTAAAGACCTCTAAGGAAGGAGACTCCACTACACTTCGAGGGAGTGTGTTCCACTGTCGAACAGCCCTAACTGTCAGGAAGTTCCTCCTAATGTTGAGGTGGAATATCTTTTCCTGCAGTTTGCATCTGTTGTTCCGCGTTCTAGTCTCTGGAGCAGTAGAAAACAAGCTTGCTTCCTCCTCAATATGACACCCCTTCAAATACTTAAAAAGGGCTATCATATCATCTCTTAACCTTCTCTTCTCCAGGCTAAACATCCCCAGCTCCTTAAGACACTCCTCATAGGGCATGGCTTCCAGACCCTTCACCATCTTAGTTGCCCTCCTTTAGACACGCTCTAGTTTCTCCATATCCTTTTTGAATCCTGGTGCCCCGAACTGGACACAGTATTCCAGGTGGGGCCTGACCAAAGCAGAATAGAATGGCACTATTACTTCCCTTGATCTGGACACAATACTTCTATTGATGCAGCCTAAAATTGCATTGGCCTTTTTAGCTGCCACATCACACTGTTGATTCATGTTCAACTTATGGTCTACTTGGACTACTAGATCTCTTTCACACGTTTCACTCTTTCATTCAGCCAGATGTCGCCCATCCTATATCTATGCATTTCATTTTTCCACCCTAAGTGCAAAACCTTACATTTCTCTGTGTTGAACTTCATTTTGTTAGCTTTGGCCCAGCTTTCCAGTCTATTCAGGTCATACTGGATTTTAATCCTGTCCTCTGGGGTATTAACTACTACTCCTAGTTTAGTGTCATCTGCAGATTTGATAAGTATGCTCCCAATTCTGTTATCCAAGTCATTGATAAAGATGTTGAATAGCACTGGGCCAAGGACAGAACCCTGTGGCACCCCACTTGTCACTTCTCTCCAGGATGAAAATGAAGCCTTGCTGAGCACCTTTCCTCAACCAGCCAAAGTTGAGGAAGCTCCCGTAGCAGCACAGGGATAGGTCAAGAAAGATTAATCCTAATAGGAGAATGCTAGAGCTTGAAAAAGTTAATAGTTTTGCATGGCAACTATGAGAACCTCAAGCAAGCATACCACTGGCTATGGTTTCTGGCCGATTCTGGAAGATGTTGTCCAAAAATTTTAGCCATCTTCCTCTCTTATCCACCATCCATGTGCACATGTCTGTGTGTTAATGGAATATCTGTAGAAAGGAGTTTGATGTACACACGGTCACTCTCTTTGTTTACAAATCTTGACAGGCATGAGTGGGAAAGGGACAGGGGGCAGAACCAATGGTTCTGTTTCTATTCTTCCGCTCCCCACAGTTATGTTCACCTGAATATAAATGAAGTATTATAGTTTTCTTCTTCATCATCCCGTTTTTCCCCCTTCATGTGTATTTATTTAATGTTTAATTTTGTCCCACATAGTTTTATAATAATGTGGACAATATGAACTGCCTTGCAAGCAACATCTGAATATAGCTAGGACCAATTGTTCATTTAGCATAGGCCGATTTAAACCCACAAATAAACAGGTATGAACGGGCAAAGGATTACAAAGATTATATATGACACTCATCCCTTCACATTCGCTGCAATTAGGAACACAGGACCTCCATGCATGTGGAAAAACAGCAACTAACAAAAACACTGTACCTGAGAGAACACCTCTCTAGGAATCTCTGCGTCCTCCAGTGCAACTCTGTGATCAACATCTGCCAGACATTGGCCATAGAATTATGCTGGAAGGGCTACAAATGCCTAGTGGAGTGTTCTCTATAGGAATCGCTAGGTCATTCAGTGCGACTTTTGGTTAAAGTTGACCATAGAGTTATGCTGGAGGACCTAGAAATTCCTAGAAAGAATATATTAATAAAATCCATGAATAATCAAAGTGGCAAAAATCAAAGCTGCAAATGTGGAGGGGTTGTTGGAGGTGAATTCTCTTAACTTTATCGTAGACTGTACCTAAATGCTATCTGAGTGGCCTAGATTGGCATTTTTTATAACCTCCATAATTGTATTAGTGTAGCACAGGCAAGGAGAATCTTGATGATCGAGAAACTGAAAGACAGCTGTTTGTTTTTTAAATTGTATAAAAAGTATTTCTGGGAAGTTATGTATTTATGATGTGGTTATTTAAAAGTGATACTCTTGTTTTTTTAAAAAATTCTCAAAGGTACTTTCTGTTGACAGATAATGAATTTATTTTATGTTCAAAATTTCTTTGCACAAATCATACTCTTTATTAAGCAAAGAGACTGACATTATTTAAGCCAGTTAGAGTGCAATCTAGCATGGACATAATCAGAGGTAAGTTTCAATGGGTCCACTGGGAGTCAATGAGCCATAGGTGTAAATAGGACTGTAGTAAGTCTCCCTGCACTCAGTGGGATTTCTTTTGAAAAGACATATGTAGGATTGCATTCATGATTTTTTTCTTAAAAAATAAAATAAAATTGTTTTCTTAAAATTAAATTGTTTCAAAAAGTCATTGTCTTTCCTGTGCAATAATTACATGTTTTAGGTGGTGAACGCTTATCATCTTAGAGTTCGTAGAAAGAATCCAGTGACGGGAAATTTTGTCAAAATGAGTTTGCAACTTTATCAGGTTGACAATCGCAGCTATCTGCTGGACTTTAAAAGTATTGATGGTAAGAAGGAGCTGTTGTAGAATAAAAACCCCAAGATGAAGAAGGCTTGATTTAAAATGATATAGTCTCTTTCCCCTTCACACATTTTAATATTTTCTGTTTCCTTATAGCATCTTATCTGGACAATTGTTGCTCTAGCTACTACTTTAATCTGTTAATCATCATTAGTGTTAACTGTGGTAGTTTCATATGCATTTCCTAATCAGCTATCTACTGGGTGTTTTTGGACTGCAGTTTCCATTTTATCTAGTTAGGATGGCCAGCACTCATGCTGTCTGATGATGAAGCCACCAGGTTGAAGAAGGTTGGGTTAATGGCATCAACCTAATGTGGATGCAAGAGAAGTTTCATCAAGATTCACAGCAATCTCTAAATGGATGATGCTGTTGCATACCTTTTCTGATCATAGACCATTTCAGGCCTCCTTATAACAGATTTTTCATTATTGAGTTTTTTTCCCCCATGCATAGAAGATTCTCTTACAGTCAGGAGAGTACTAGCTGACAGCCCTTTATATGTCATTTTCATTTTTGTTATTGCTGAAAGTTGTGTCAGTTGTTCAGTTTGCTTTATGCACTTCCCTTGATTTTGCCCTCCCACCTTTTGTCCCAAACACTAGAATGAAGTAGAAAAAACAATTTAATGTTTATGTTGTTAACTCTTTCTCCCACACTAAAGTTTTACATTTTGACTTGATTATCAAAACATGTCAAAA
Source organism: Urosaurus nigricauda (assembly GCA_034509955.1). NCBI lineage: Eukaryota > Metazoa > Chordata > Lepidosauria > Squamata > Phrynosomatidae > Urosaurus > Urosaurus nigricauda. Next base: position 80,881,290 of record JAOEGL010000004.1, read on the forward strand.
TTTAACTCTTGTCATATGGAAAATCCTGGTGATTAGTGGTTTATATGTTAGTGGAATGGAGAACCCACTCCATGTTTTACCCTTAAAGGAGATGCCCAAGGTGCAGGCCCTTTAGCCCTCAAGGTTCAGCACCTTGAATAGCTCATTGAAAGGTTAGACTAGATTTTGCAATGGGTGGCAGACAAATTCCTACATACAGCTTCATGCTCAACTCATTAAAGTCAGCAAGAAAACTCCGAGCTACAGTCCAATTAAATTAATGTGCTTTATTCATTAAAACATTCCTGTACCCCAGAGGTGGCAGTCTGTAGTTGTGCCAGTGCCAGATTACCCCCCAGGAGCATAGCAGTAGGCCAGATGAAGCTGTGGGAGGGGGGCAGGACCCAACCTCTGGAATCATTTAGCTGTCTTCCCCTCCTGTGTCCATTTTGGGGCCTTTTCCATGCAGAGATTTCATTCCAGATGAGATGCCTCTGTACGCTGCTTGCACTCAGTTGAGAAATAGGAATCTGGGGAAAGGATTTGTGTGTTTTGAGAGCGGGAATCTCCTAGGATAGGCCTACAGGCTGGAACCTTCTCCTACTTTGCCCATTTAGTGGGATGATGCCTCATCAACTTAATGAGACTCTAGTGTTCATGTGGGGCAACCATGCTTTTAAGTCATTGGGGTGAAGTCTTATCTCCTCCCCACATCCAAGTCCCATTTCATAAAAACAATGTGCAGAGATGTCTTAAAAAGTATAAACCCCTCCCAATCACCTCTTTCAATTGATACTTTCAGAGGAAAAAATCAAGCACAGGAGTCAGATTAGGAGCAAGAGAAAAGAACAGAAAGGGGCTCAGGTGCCGTAGCATTTAGAGCAGACACTTTAAATTAATTTTCTGTTTGTGCTTTTAAGATGATGTCATGGAGCAAAGATCAGGCTCTTCTACACCTCAGCGCTCATGCTCTGCAGCTCGATTGCACAGACCAAGACTGAGTTTTGATTCTGCCACTGTTGATTACCAGTCACTCTCGGGGCCTCTCACTGGCTCCCTGACGGGGAGCACATCCTCTGTTACACCACGCCTTGGTAGCCACACCATGGACTTCTTTGAAATGTGTGCCAGTCTCATCATGGCTCTTGCTCGCTGACAGGTATCATTAGGAAGCTTGATTTCTTTGGTCAGTGCCAGCCTTTCTGATATCTGCACAAAAAGGATAAATTAGTCACTTGCAGCAAGGAAAGCCTACTTCTGAAAGTGGAAATATCCAATTCTGCAGACACGCTATATTTTGTATGTTAAAGGAAATAGGCAAATGTGGTCAGGGAATGTAATTCCAATGACAGAATTTGCTTTATTTTTGCAAGAAGTTTGGAATAGCCATGTTAGGTCATGAGTATATGGTTGCAGTGGTGAAGCAGTGAGATACAGACATGAAGAGTACTATGGGCCCTTTCCAACAGTTGACAGTTCTTACTGGTTGCCACTGTAAAGTGGGATTCTTTAAAAAATGCAACAGCTGCCAAATTATGAAAATGTTTGCAGGTACAGAAACTGCAGTGCTCTTTGCTGTTGTGAACACATCTGTGCAATAATGTTCCTGAAGACTTGATAATTCCTATACTGATTTCAGAAAACAAAGATAATACAGTATTGGTAGGGTTGATTTGCACTTTACATATCTGGAGATTTTTTTTCACCTCTGCTGTTATTCCACAGACTATAAGAAGCAAAATCACTCATAGAGACTGTGGCTCAATGAAAAATGCAATTTTTGAATACTTGAGGCCCTAAATAGCAAATATTTACATTCTTAGTCCCAGGCATCTCTACTGGGCAAATCTATGGTGAAAGGCCCTCTGGTCAAGCTGTGATATAATGTGTTCTTCTGTGGAAGTGATTTTTGAGTGCTTAGGGAGTCGGCACAAATCCTGGATTCTTGGCAGTGAACTGTTGCAATGTAAAAATGCATCTCTTTATTCCAAACACAGTCCTGTAATTAAGTCAGATACCACAGGCAAACTATTTCCTAAGGATATGGGTAGCAGGACACAAGAACTGATGATAATTATCCTCAGAGGCAGTCGGATGAATCAGTGGCTCTCAATTTTGGATCCATTGAAGTTGACTACAGTTCCCATCCAACTTAGCCACGGTGGCTAATCATATGGGCTACTAGAATTTTTGTAGTTCAGTAGCATCTGGAGATCCAAACATTGGGAACCACACAGCTAAATGACCTGTTTGCCTATCTTGTTAAGGCATTCCTCTTATATTCTTACCATGTTGTGATGAAATAAGAGAAAGCAGCAGTTTTTATGAACAACAGCATATGAGCAGTGATGCATAGGCATCTACTACAGTATTCCAAAGTGTGATAAGCCTTTGCTGAGTTTTGTAACAGAATTTTGATTACCACAGGGAGAGTTGTAGGTACTCAGAGATAAACTTGAATGAAATGTATGAGCCACTAGGTAGAACAATGCATATGCAGAAACAATGCTGATTTAGCGTATACACAAACTTACAGGATTCACAAGGAGTGTCTTGCATATTGTTTTTATAATACCTTCCAGTCACAACCAGTGTCTAAAATGTATGGACTAAACCCACTCCTCCACTCTTCCTCCTTTGTCTGCCAAGAAGTGGCAGACAGTGGGTGGATGGTTCCTCACCTTCCCTGCTTTGAATAGTGGCTAGGCAGTACTCCTTCAGCTGGCAGCCTATATAAATCAGCAAACCCTTAAAATGCCAATGCACTTTTTTGAGAGGTGGTGGTAGGACAAGGTCATCAACTTTTCCCAAACTATCCTCACAGCAGCATGTTCACAGTTTTAATTAAAGTTTTATGTTAGGGAGTTTCCTTTCCCTCCAAAGAAATTATTTCCACTTCAGTGTTTCATAACCACTTTGTGCTCAAAGTTTTTTCATTGTCCTGGGATTATTAGATTCAGACTACCAGTACCTATTATGTCCAATAAGAAATCTGTTCTTAACTACATTACTAGTCTTTAATCAGTTATTATGGGCCATGCCTTGCACTAAATATACCAAAGTGCAAGGCCTGTATATTTAAATAAGGAACAAGTATTAATCCCAGCACAGTTGCAGAACTGATCAAGATGTAGAGTTTTATAATTGTAGATGGAGAGAGAAATTATATATTCTTGGGAGAGAGGTTCTTTGGTAACACATTTGTTGACAAAGAAAGCTCATAATAAACAAAATCCTTCAAATGGCATAGACCAGCATAGTCCCTAGCTACTCAGGCGTATGTATTTTGCGAGAGTGTTGTGGGAAAAGGCATCCAATACTGCCTTACGCTGCCCCTTGCACCAGCTACACAACAGCTGTTCTGGGAGTCATGGCTCCCAGACAGGGCTCCATCCCCATGGCTTCTGACTGTCCCAGGTTCTTTCATGCACCCTGGATGGAAGGAGCCAGTCTAATGCACAGGTGTACTCCCACACCCAAACAGTAGCCAAGGAGACTGAGGTGCACCTAGAAGCCCCTACTGATGTGCAGCCAGAGTGGAAATCAGGACAAAGAAATAACCTCCACTCTGAGAGATGCAGCAAGGAAAAAGATAATGGGAAATTTTAAAAAAAGAAAGGGAAAGAATCAGCAGGAAAGTGTCATGGTATCTCAAACAGATGTACCTCCCTTAAAAATTGAGTCCACTTTTTCTTCTATTGCTTTGACCGGTGTGGATCCAGGATTTCTGGCCTTCTCTCTGCCCTCCAACTCACTGCTACAGGTAGACTTTAGGTTGAGTGGAAAAGAACTACTTTTTTTGTAATCACTAAGAATATTTATCCATTCATGGAATAATCTAGAGTATGTCCTCTGAAAAGTAAATCTCACTATATTCAGTGACTTTTAGGTAAACAGATATAGGACTGAAGTCTAATCAGTACCCTCTTTAATATTCACCCTTTAAGAAAAAAGACATCTAGCCTGTTTGTATATTATTCTTCTATTAGTGGCTTTGTGACTGCCACAGCAGCAAATCAGCTGGCACTAGGCTGCACAACCAGACTGGAAAATAAGGAAGAGGTGGGTTATTTTGATTATCATAAAGGCCAGGCAGTCAGCACTCTGCATCGCTACCTTGGTTTGGAAATCAGAGCAACCTGTTCTTCCTAGTTCTTCTGTTCCCTTTTGCAGTGTATCAATTTGCCTTAAAAAGAGTGACTTGGATTGTTATTGGGATCACTGTTCATTTGAGGCATATTGTTGGTATCAACAAGAGCTAAATCATCAGATTTTTCTCCTAATTTGTTCCTCTAACCTCTTCATTTCTCTCACATTTCAGTCCTTGTTCTATTGTTCCGTTTCTTCTTGCCACCTTTCCTCCAATGATCTTGCTATTGGGAATCTTTTTAGCACCAAAATAAAATATGCATCTGATGGTTTCCTTACTTCCCCCTCTATTACTTTTCCTTCTCTTTATCCTTCTGTTATATTAGGGAGCTTTGGCGGTGCAGTGGTTAAATACCTATACTGCAGCCACTCATTCACAAACTGTGAGTTCAATACCAGCCAGGTGCTCAAATGAATACCCATCTTGTTGGGGGCAATTAGCTTACACATTGTAAACCACTTAGGGAGTGCTTAAGTGCATTGATAAGAGATATATAAATGTACTTGCTATTGCTATTGCTATATTATTCCCATATTGGTTTCAGCTTCCCTTCTTCTCAAAGACCCAGAACTATTTTATAGAACCAAAACTAGTCCTAAAAGGAGTTGTACTAACTCCAGTATTGTGTTGTGAATGTTTCCCACTCTCATAGTGCAGCAGTGGTGTCACTAGGGTTGGTGTCACCCACTCATCGTGTCCCCCACACCATTGACCTCCTCCCATCTCACACCATACAGAATATTTAGCCATGTTTTTGATACTAATGTTACCAGTTAATCATAATTCCTGCGTATCACTGAATATCATGGTAATACTTGTGACGTAAATAACTGGCAAAATTAAAATTACAGCTTTAAATTACAAGATCATATGTGCAGCCTCAGTGCATTTACAGATACATAGTTTCATGAAGTTAAAGTGAAAATTTGGTAAAGGGTGATGTTTTTAAATAAAAATTTAAAAGGATAAAAAAAATTAAATTATTTTTAAACTAAAAATTTAAAATTTAATTTTAAAAAACAATGACTTTGGGACCTCCCATTTCTCTTTCTGTGCACCTCACCACACTCACACCATACCTTCAGCATTTTAATGGCACTTAGGCAAATGCCACAGCAGATTTCTGCTGAAAAGGAGATGTTTGAGAAGCAGTAGTATCATCCCCCTTAGGGCGCCACCTGGTGCAGTCCACACACACCCATACACACACCCCTACTGATGCCACTGCAGTGCAAGGAGCATTTTTCAATATGACAGTGGATAGTCAATCCAGAATTTTGCATTGCTATCAGTCTGGAATTTAGAATTTAGAAAATTACCTACTTTAGGCTGCAGATCCCATTGCTACTTGATACATAATGTGGTTAACTGAAGAAGCCTGGGAGGTGCAGTCCAAAAAGTAGCTTTTCAGGCTATGATGTACCTTCATTTAGTTGTCTTCTTGTGATATATTTAATTCCCAAACATTGAATCCAGAATATGTGTTCATGCTGGTAAATATAAAATCTTGGAATTAGGGTGGCCTGTAGTCCTAGGCAAAGAATAATCTGTAATACCACAAACCATAGAGGTTTGTATTCATTCTAGCCAAACTAAATAAGAAAGTTTAATAGTCACACATGGGAGAATTGTCATTTAGGTTATCCTCAGTACTTTGAAAAGGGAGTTTGGGAAAGTAATGTGAATTTCCCTGCATGATACAGACCAGTGCCCTTGAAATGTAAGGAGCTTGTAGAACTTTGCATTTCAATTAAAATAATATTCCTCGTGACTAAAGCTCTGGCCATTTCCCTGTCCAATAGGACAGCAGCCAAATTTACCTTTCTAACATAAAGTAAATCTTTCTAGCATATCTAAAACAAGAAGGATCCCTTCAGTGTGCTGTTTCATGCAAGCTGGAACATAAATTTGACAGTGCTATTCCAGACCGTAGGGCTTTCATGTTCCTCTAAAGTTTAATTGACTGTGACCTTCACCAGTGCACTGATAAAGCAGGAATAACTTACATTTTGCCTTCCATTCTCTGAAGACTATCTGAAGGAATCAGGCTTACTAAACTTGTGATAACAATTATGCTATTTTTTTAAAAAGCCATAAAATTCTTGTTTTATGTAAATGGCACTACAGCCTGGTTGGATGTTGTACTTTTAAAAATGAGTTAATTATGTGGGTTTGTTCTAATTGGTTCTAATTGGTTCTAAGCTACTTTTTGTCTCATTGTATAATAGGCTCAGTAAATTACATCAGAGCTAAAAATAGAGCCATGTTTTTGAAAAATGAAAAGACAATTGGCATAGCTCTAACCAAAAGTCTCTGCAGAGAAAACTTGCCCCTTTCCTCCAAAATGAAAAATCCCACACCTTAAGAATGGCGAAATTTCTTCATTGTTATGCCACCATCTTTCTCAGGATGCATCTATGCTGAATAATGCAGTTTGACACCACTTTAAATGCTGTAGCTCCTATGGAATCCTGGGATTTGTAGTTTTACCAAACCATTAGCCTTCTTTGCCAAGAAGTCACAAAACTACAAACCCCAGGGTTCTGTAGGATGGATCCATGGCAATGAAAGTGGTGTCAGACTGCATTTTTTCTACAGTGTTTGCATCCCTAAAGACTTCTTTAATTTTCAGTCTTTTTTTAAAAGAGCTTACAGTATAAGATACAGTAGTTTGCTGGATTGGAGAAAATCCTCCCTTGTGCATTGGCTGATATTATCACAACACTGACCTCAACCCCACTTTGAGCATGGATGTATGCAGTAGGAAACCCTCTGTCTGTGGACTTGTTTGTATACCAGTCGCCACAGGAGACTCGTCTGATTGAGACTCCAGATTCCAAGGAATTCTATGTTTATATGGTCTCCTATAGTATGAGCTGAATGTGTGGGTAGGTACTGGGGATGGTGATGGCAATATATTTCTTATTTCTTTGTTAGCTATTATACTCTTTCTTGTCCCTAGTGAAATCAAGGTGGCATACAAGGCTCTCAGTCTTACAACAACTCAGGCTGAGAGACCAAGTTACTGGTGCAAAGTCTCACCTTGTGAAATTCATGGTTCAGTGTAGATTTTAGCATAAATCCCCCATGTCCCAGTAAAAGTAATGTTCTCTATTCCTCAGTATTTTAATCACTGTAAAAATCGAGAACATAGTCTACATGGGAAGGCAAGTGGTAACCTGTCAGCTCACCAGAAATAATTGTAAAGGAGAGATGAATATAAAGCAATTTGAGCTGGGATCCTGTTGAGAAGTTAGAATCATAGAATTGTTACATCATCATAAACTGGCTTATGATTGTGTAAAATTAAATTATGCCATTTCACAATGTTTGTAATCTCAGAAGGGAACCGAGACATAGCTACATCATCAGGACCATTGTGTAACTGGAGCTAACAGTGTGGCCATTGTACAACAGTTGCAATACACAACTTGTCATGATGTGCAACCTATCGTGTTGCATAATATGCATAGGACCCCCCATTCCACAAGTAGACATCTAGCATGTTGACCTGTTGTGCATTGTCACAGTTCGCTAGCATGGCTAAATATCATGTCAACAAAACTTGGTCAGTGTTATGCCTTGCAGCCTCTGATGCATATCTCATCCAACAATTCTTATTACCACTCCCACTTTAAATGTTATTTCACATTTTGGATGGACTGTTAAAGAGTGTCCAAATCAGGAACAAGTTCTCCTTAGATGAACTTGACAATGGGACAGACATAAATTTTAAAATGTGTAAATAGGCTCCCCTTTTGTATGAGCTGAATATGTGAGTACTGGGGAAGGTGGCAGCAATGTATCCCTTATTTATTTTAAGCTTGATTCTAACGTATTGCACTTGTACTGCACTTTACTTTCTTTCCTTTTTTAAAAAAAAAAGGGCAATGGACTCAAGGTGGAGAATTTAACGATGCTTATTAAATCAGTAACATTTAATAATGTTAAGGTTAAGGAAAAAGATAATGTAGTTTCAATTTTTCTGAATTGTTGATGGTCATTAGTACTTAAAATGTCCATCCCATTTGGAACATGAGCAGAAGGCTTACACCACAGACTTTGCTTGCACATAATAAAAATACAAAGAGTAGTTTGTCAGTTAACTGCTTTATTGTGGAATAGATGATCAGAATATATTGGCGGCTGGCTGTCAGTTATTTAAACATCTGTGAAAATTATTGGTAACATTAGGATAATTTGTTCCCTATGGTATCCCCTTAAAAGGCTATGCATTAGCTAGGTATTTTGGAATACATTCAACAGGCCTTGAGCTTTAGCGTTTTAATATATTTAATAGATTCTAGTATATTTAATATTGATATATTTAAGGTAAGGCTGTTGTTCCAAGAAGCAGGTTGGATTGATTTAAATACACTTGAAATCGAAGTGCAATTTTTAGCTATTGGTTGTAGTAAGGATACCACTAGCTGCCCCCCCACCCCCTGGAGTATCACTAGTAAACTTGTAAGGTTTTAAAATGTAATGGTGATATATGATTGATCATATAAATTTTTTTAATCCATAGCTCTTAATACTGTAGTCCTTAAAACGAGATTACAAGCACTGTTCTGCTCCTGGCAAGAAAAATTGAATGTTCTATTGGTCACTTATGCATCTGTAATTAAATTACACTGTTTTCTTCACAATAATAGAGCATATCACTAAATTTGCAAATTTAGATACGTTTTGACAATTTTTTACTCATATCTGTGTATTATTAATTTAGAACACTTGTGTGAGCTGTAGAAAACAAAATTGTGCCTTCCGTCAGCTGCATCAGTCACAAATACTTTGTTTTCACAATGTTTAAAGTAATAGTGTACTGCCTTTCATATTATAGGCACACATTATCTAAAATACTTGATGTGTTCTTGCTCTGTACACATTTTGCTTCGGTGGTGACATTTTCATCTGACAAAGCATATTAGAATTCATCTGTAGACCAATAGCAAAAATGCAGTTGTGGAATGGTTGTAGGTTTGTGGTAGTGCTGATGTGCATGAAGAAGAGGAGCCCTGGTTCAGTCCCTGTCACCTCCAGATAAAGTTTGGCAAGACTCTTTGGAAAACCTGAACAACTGCTGTCAGGCAGTATAGGTATAGATATTAAGTAAGCTGTAGTAATGATCTGATTTAGTATAGGGTAACATCATGTGTTTTAATATCATGAGAAAAAGGAATGATTGCAGTGGTACTCTTTACGGCTACATTTTTCTTCTTGTTACTCACTGTTGCTCCCCTGTGACATCAAGTTACCCATGACTACATCAGGCTTTAATTTCTTCTTCTTTTTGTATATGTTCATAAAAAGCCATCATGTACCAACCCATATTGCAGTATACACAGGGAGCAGCTTAAGGATTTCCCATTCACTTCAAAGTATGGAACAGCTGCCCTCAAACACTTCTTTCTACACTTGGAGCTTGCACTGAAGTGAATGGGAAAAATAATGATGGGATGTGGGGAGCTTCCTTTGTGAGTGCTAATTAATGAAATAATACCAGAGAGTGCTAGTTAATAAAATAGGATATAGTGATAACACAAAAATGCAGCTCCCTTTACTAGTAAATAAAGAAACAATGAATGGTTTTAGAGTTCTCTTTGATGTGTTTTTTGGAGTGGCTCCCAGGTCAGTAAAGGAAAGTGAATCTTCAGTTTAAAAAGGTTATTTGCCTTGAGGAGGAAAAACTGAATGGGCAATCTAGCTACAAACTATCTTAATTGTTTGCAAGTGATGTCAGATTATTAAAGATCTATAACTGGAGCTGTTCATAGGTTATGTCATAAATATTATTTTGGCTATAGAAATTCCAAGACATCTGCAAAATGCCTCTTTCAAACCAGTTTCCTATGCATTTTAACAGCAACATGTGTATTTGATGAACAAGTCACCTGTTAACAAGATCAAGCAATCTAAAATTGTATGACCCTTTTGATTCTCTTGCCTTGACAGTCCTACTGAAACTGCCTTAACTTACGCAACATACATTTTTGTCATTAATTTATTTGGAGACACTTCATACTCATCTATGCATTTTTGTAAGTTTTAGGAAATAGGCCTCCCCTTTCTCTCACAAGGCTGAAATGGATACAAATGCTACACTAGTACTTATCCTCATAACTCAAGATGAACTGAGATTCTGTGTACTGTATTAAAATGTACTTGTTTTTATGTTTTGTAAGGCTGCTGGTGTTTTTTCTTTAGTGTGCAAAACAAAACTGCAAGTTGCATGGCTGTAAAGCTATGTCCTTGAAGTACTGTAACTTAGGTAACTTGTATTATTTACACAGGCTCTGAGAAGCTTGAGAACAGGCAATGTATTGTAGCTCACCTTAGACAAAAAATGGAACTTGTTCTCTTGTTCAAACACACACATAAGGCTGATACTTGATATGAGGCAACTTATTTTGTGCTGACCAGAGATTGTCTCTGAAATGCTGTGAGATTTTAAAAGCTAACTTTTCCAAACTATTATGTGAGCACAGAAGAGCATCCTTCTCTCCATGCTCCTTTTTCAGGGTCTGCAAAGGCACTCCCTAAAGCAATCTGCCTTTCAGGAGGAGGAGGGGCATGTTGGGAGAGGAGACAGTTTATTTCCCTTTATTTTCCTTTCATCCTTTCTCCCATCATCCACATTTCCTGAGTGGCAGCGTGCCAGTGCACAAAAGCCCCAGGGCCAATAAGAGGTACTGTTCTATTTTCTCAAGGACTGTCTACAGCTCTTGGGAGAATTAGATTCTCCATGATTCTCTGACTTTTTCATCCCAACACACTACTCATCAGCATGTTTAGGCAATGGAGGAGAGGTATGGGTATGTGTGTACTGTATTCTCTTTGCATGTCACTTTTCCTCCTTGAAAGAATAGGTGGAATGAGTTTTGCAAGGAGGGAACTCTCAGAAAAAAACACAAGGGCTGGTGGAGTTCAAAGTGTAGAAGCCATGAATCCTAATTCAGCCAAAGACCTTGAGGGCTTGACAGAGTCATCTCTCCTTTGAGGCAGATCCCTATTAGTATGGGGGTCTGAACTCAGAGAATTTTGAGGTTCTTAAAAATGCTTTCTGGCCATACTTCAATTTATTGGAAAATAAACCTGCAGTATCTTTAAATCATCACTATCTTGCCTACATCAGCATTTGGAAAAGGAACAACCCCTTGCCCTTTTACTTTTGTGATTTATGCAGAAAATGAAGGCTGATTAACTGCAGAAAGAATTTCATGCATCTCTTTCTCTGTTGAAAAAATGTTTTATTTTATTGTACCATACTGCATGTAATTATGATTATCCATGGTTGACATTTGCACTTTAATAAACAGATGATTATCTTATAAAATGCTAAATCTGTGGGCTATTCTTTATGATCACATTAAAGTTTTAACACAGTATTTTTAGTCTGCTTGTAGTGAAAAGATAATGATCTGCATTCAGGTACTATGGGGAGTAGCTTTGTATGTTTTAGAAAACATCTGAAAAGGAAGCATGAGCTTTTGGGAATTGTAATTAAAAGCAAAAACCTGTTAGTAATGACCAAAATAACGCAAAGCTGAAATCATATCTCGTACGCTAAAACTATAGGTCATAGTTCAGCTCTGTTTAGTCTTCATATACTTTCAAAGTCTCTTCCCAAGTATTAATTTCAGGGACCTTGGCAGATTCCTGATCCTCAAATGTCTGATAAAAATATTAAATAATTCCAGGTAATCATAATTACACAAAATATTTCAGGAATTTGATATGATTTTAAAAGAAATATGCAGGTATATTCATAATAAAAGCATCAGTATTATCATTCCTACATTTCAACTCTCCAGGAGCTTGATTCCATACAGAAACCGTAAGTTAACATAATTAGCTTACGTTAATATCGTACATAAACTCTAACAATTAATTGATTCATACATATTTACATTACTTGTAGTTAACATTTCCTCCCTAAAGTATCTTTGCTACCACATTTGTATTTTTGCATGATTCCACTTTTTTGAAAGGACAAGTGTCGTTTCAAAGGTAAAATCCCAGCACGTCATGGAACAGACTTAAACACTGGTAAGTTTAATGTTTACAGCCTTGACAAGAGTTGGTTTCCGAGGCTTTGTGCTTGAGCCTCCTTTTTGCTCATCCATATTACATTTTTTTCCCAGTGACTCCTGCCCTTGACTCAAATTACTATTTGTGTGCTATTACTCAAAAGCTTCTTTGGACAGTTTAGCATAATGTGCCCAACTATGGTGAAATCTTACCATCTAGTCTGAAACCAGCTCTGCTCTCAAAATCACAAGAACACTTTCATTTTTTAAAAGAAAGTTATTTTTCTTCGGTAACACTGGACAAGTGAACATCTGTTCATGTTGTGGCACTCTCCTCCAGATTTGGATTGGGAAACAAGTAAAAAGGTTAATTTATGTTAGCAGTTTCTATTCCATGTGATTTACTTTTTAAAGTTAGTTACTGATAGCACAAATAAAATGGCAAATCAGGATAATAACTGATTACGTGCTTTATATAGTTCACTTTACAATTTTACATAGGACGTACGGGTATACAGAGAAGAAAACCATCTACTATTAAATGTCAATCTATGCTTTATTTACATCTAAAATTACTGTGTCAAAGTGCAGGCCTCATACAGAGTTGGGTACAAATGCCAAGTGTTACATTTCTAATTGTGCTAGCATTTACTCTCACTCTTTTCCTCTCACACACACATATATAACATACACGTACACCATACCAAGAATATGCATACTATTTTGCATAAGAATAGTTTTTATGCTGGTCACAGTTCAAACAACCAATGAGAGTTCTGTACATGCATAGGGACTTTTCACACTATTCATCTCCATAACCAAAAGGCAAATCAGTATCATTGGAAGATCTTCCAGTACAAAATTTGGAAACAAAATTTGGTGAAACATCTCTTTGTGCAGAAGTCTACCAGTGCATGGCACTTTTGGGATCCCAGCATTTATTTAGATTTTATCAAGCCACATACAGCCTACCAAGAGTTTGAATAACAAACTGCTTTGAACTGGCCATTCTGGAAAGCAATCATATTCATAGAGTGGCAATTGTTCAAGCAATTGGCAGCCATTAAAACTCACTCACTAAAGAATTCAAACTTAGCATTTAGTTTGCCATCAATGACTTAGATGCTTTCTTCCTCAAGACAAGAGTTCTACTAGTGTATATCTTCAGCTTGTGCATCCTTGCTTCATTAGGAAATGTCAGTGGTGCTTCAGATACACAGTGCTAATGCCTGTTGTAGGAAAGAGCATGCAAGAAAATGACGTTAGCTTTGGCTTTCCATATGGATTCTGGATATTGTTCTCTTATTATAAAGAAAAGTCACATTTCAGACTGACATGGGTTATACCTCTAACTTAAAAACTGACAGAGAAGGTGATAACAGTAGAGCAATCAAGATTTTGATGTATGGTGTACCATGTGGCCCTCCACTTGTTGCGAGACCACAGCGACTACCAAACTAACAGTCTATGGAGACAGGTTTGTAGATGAGAAATATATATTTCTCAGTGGTAAAAGTTCACAACAGGAGATTTGAAAATATCATTCATCTCTGCCATCTACTCCTGAACTTCATATTTTTTTCAGGAAGCTGCCACATTCTTCATCCCACAAAGGGGAAGGTGAAAAAAAAGTGGCAATTTTATAAACTCCTAAGACAGTCTCAAAGAAAGTGAAACCCCTGCATTGCTTTACACTGAACCCAAACAAAACCAGTTGTCTCTTTCTCAAGCAGGATGCTGGGGGAGAGAGAGAAAAGGCGGGGGGGGGGGGGCTATGGAATTCTAGGGATCATTTTAAGCATTAAAAAAATCTTACCTGAAATTCAAGTGTTCCAATAACACATAGCCATCTAGGGATAAAGAAAGAAAAAATGAATTTGGCTCCTAGCTTTAGTTACGTTGTGTGCCTTGCAGTAGTTGCCAACCTTCTGACTTCCCCAAGGTCACCCAGTGGGTGTCATGGCTGAGCAGGGAATCAAACCCTTGTCTCCATAATCTTAGTCCAGTGTTCAAACTGCTGCACGGCACTGGTTCTCTTTAGCCATAAATCTACACAATTGTTGCAAATGTATGTCTTAAAACTCACATTCAAATGAAAACACATTCGGGTGAAAAAATTATGTTCCTCCCTAATCAGAAATATATTCAAATGCATGCTGAAGTAAATGATCCACGTATGGGATCCATGTATCAGAGCAGCAAGAGTCTGGGAAGAAACAAAGGCCCAGAATTCATGCCCCGAGTATTTATTTTGTACTGAGTCATTTATGAATCCAGATTTCTACTCAATGCTTCTCTGCAACACCAGAGTAATCAATTGTGACTTCATTGGTTCTAATTACTGAATCACCAATTTATGCTAAGCCTAAAATATGGTTCTTTCAGTAGCAAAGCATGTGCTTTGCAAGCAGAAAGTCACACAGCTAGGACTAGGGCAGAATCCTGCCTCAAACCCTGGGTGCTGGTATCAAATAGTTTTGAAAATATTGCCCTACATTGACCAACAGTCTAAGCCAGTCTGAGACCATTCCCTAATATAGGAATGTATGACAAAAGCATAGGAAATTTCATACGAAGCTTACATTTGCCTTCAGAATTCCGACATATTAATTGATTCCCCTCAGTAACATCAATGACTTCAAGTTGTTCTCCAGCTGTGATTTTCAAATCAAGTTTTCCTTTGGTTGAAGCATTTGAGCAATGTGCAACTGCTGTATTAATTACTGTGATCTCCTTATCATACTGAGAAGACAAGAGGGGGAAAAATCAGTAAGCTGGGATATAAATCCTGATTTCATCTTTATTTGCAGAGTAAACAGGATGATGTAAAAAAAAAAAAAAAGCCCTTTATTATTTTTGTGTCTCAAAGCAATTTTGTGTATGTTCCAAATTGCTTTTGTACACTTCTATAAAATGGGCAAAACTGAAAAGGTTGCAAAGGTGATTTTGTTGCAGAAACTAAGAAAAACAAAAACGGGATTGTTTGTGCCTATGTGATCAGTCAGCTTGCACTCCCTTACACACACACACACACTGTGCCTGCACCTAGTTACATAAAGGGGGAAAGTATTAGTTTTGCAAAGCATTTTTTGCACACAATTAAAAAAAAACAGCCCCCCCCCCCAAAAAACTGTCTTAATCTTGCATTGGAATTGTTATTTTTTTCAAAGTTCAGGGCATCATTGATAGACTGTCCCACTATGTCAAAATGTCCTCTCTCATCTGCAGTCTTGAAAACAGGGATATTCTTTTTTCATGTCCCCATAATACTTATACTGGCTGGAATTGTATATACACTTTCCTTGAATCAAGTCCTATTGAGATAGTGGGCTTATTTCTGGCTAGGTGTAGAAGATCAAGTTGGAAGATTTCTAAGATAATCTGGGGTCAAACTAGATATTAAAGGCAATGCAACCCCACATGAGGACAAAACTGTTTTATCTCACCCAATGAAATTTCCTCAGAGCTACATAATTCATTAATGCCCTTTCACATCATGTAATTACATTATTATGATTCTGTTTTGATTGCCATTATTCCATACTATGGAATCCTGGGATTTGGAGTTTATAGAGGAATTTGGTACTAAAATTAAAGTACTATGTGTACTGTGAAAGGATCTGCAAATTTAAGGCCATGTATATCTTCCTATCAACAATCGCAAGGCAAAACACTCTAAATGCAAGGTATATAGGTAAGGAAGGTCACTTGTTATATGATAACATATGTCTTTCACCCCTTGATGGAGGATCACTTCTAAAAACGTGCTAAGCACATTTAATGTGACACACACGTTTTAGGACTTGGGCATACCCAGCAGATTTTTTAAAAAAACATTCTATATTAACGAAAGACAGCTCTCCCCATACATAACTGCCATATCATGAACTGTTTTGAAAAGTTTCCTCACTTTTAAAAATGATGGCAATTTTGGGGAGAATATAGGAGTTCTACATTTCTTTGGACCCCAGCCACTTAGGACAGACATTGAATTGCTAAAGAAATTAAATCTTGCAGAAGTAGAACAGGGCATCATGTACATGATAACTAACATGCCCATGGTTGTTGTTCCTTTTTAAAATACAGTAGCTAATTATGACATTGCAGAAGATGACGAATTCCAGGGTGCATCCATACTGCAGAAATAATCCAGTTTAAGACCACTTGAACTGCCTTGGCTCAGTGCTATGCAATCCTGGGATATGTAGTTTGTTGTGACACCAGAGCTCTCTGACAGAGAAGGCTAAATGTCTCACAAAACTACAGCTCCCAGAATTCCATAGCACTGAGCCATGGTAGTTAAAGTGGTGTCAAACTGGATTATTTCTGTAGTGTGGATGCAGCCCAAATGCTACTGGGGAAAAAATCCAGTGCTATTGGAGAAAGATCTGGGGTGCTAGCAGTGTATAGTGGTAAACAGTGGATGCATCTACATTGTAGAGATAATGCAGTCTGACACCACATGAAGTACTATAGCTCCATCCAATGGAATCCTAGGATTTGTCATTTTACCAAAGTCTTTAGCTTTCTCTGCCAAAGAGTGCTTGTGCTTCAAGAAACTACAAATCCAGGATTCTGTAGGATGGAGCCATGACTGTTAAGGTGGTGTCAAACTGCACGGTTTCTACAATCTAGATCTACCCAGTGTTGTAGAGCTGTTACTGGCTGAGAGCTTGCCAGTGGACCAGGGCATCCCAAAGTTGTTAAACAAATTGCTGAAAAAGGGGCTGCCCCAATTACTGGGCCGCCCAAATTACTGGGCCGCCCAGATTGCCAAAGAGAGGGGAGGCATCACACCCCAGCATTCCCTACGACAGGCCCAAGCCTGCCCTCCGGGATCCTAGTTGGCTGCTGGGGGGGGGGGGAGGGAGGAAGCAGCAATTCTGGCCACAGGCCCATATTACAGCTCCCAGAATACATTGGGAGCAGAAGTACCGTCTCATTGGTAGTAATGCCGAGGTGCGGAGGTACTGGGATTGGTTGGGGAGGCTAGAAGATGTGGGACGTCTGAGCCTCCAGGTCAGCCATTGGCGGAGGGGCCTATTTAAGGCCATGTGGTGCTGGTGGCCAGCGCCATTTTCACCCAGTTCTTCTTACCCTCCCTCCCCCTTTTCAAGGCTGTCACAACTTTTGGGGGGCAGTAGCATAGGTCTCGGGAGCAGGAGGATAGGTGTGTGTGGTTTCCTGTGGTGCAGAGCACTGGATCAGGAGTCCACCAGGGACCCAGGGGCGCTGAGAGTGTGGAGGTGTTGCCATTGCACGGTGATAAGGAGCAGAGGTGCAAATATGCACTCAACCAGCTTACTAGGATGTGAACAGGTGATCAGCCGATTACCCCTTTGTCATCCTGAAGCTTGGCTGTGACTAAGCAACTTGGTTCATCGATCAACAAGTTGGTTGGTTGATGCTAGATTTGGACCTTATGCATTTCAGGCCAACCCTATCTGTCAGCTGTATTCAATAAAGTTGAGGCCTTTTCCTTCCAACTGTGTGTACTGTATTGTTATTCATTCTGACGCTTCCTCCCCTTGTCACTGCAAATAATGCTTCTGACTACACTGAAGCAAGTTAACAATTCTACCAAAATCAGCATCTAGAAGGCACCAAACAGCACAACACTGATTTAATGTGTGGAATATCCATGAGAAATGGCATCACATGAGCTCAAGGATGAGATTCCTGTATATCCATCAGTGGATTTCTGAATGTCTTGTTTATCTTAGGAGGCACCAAAATAAGGATGTATGCTGCAATCTGTAATATGGCTTCCATGAGCAAAATAACTAACTTAAGAAGAGTTTTTTAAAAAAATATTTCAGTCTTTTTATTTTCTGGGGATGATTTCACATCAGCTTAACTAACCAATTAAACAATTATTACTGTTTATAGGATATGTTAACATGGGTTCATTATGTGTTATATGACATCACACTATAGTATTCATAATCTTTTTTTAAAGAGAATGTTTTCATTCACTTCAAGAAAGAACACTGGTTGAATATATTGCCATTAATTCTGCCCTATAAAAGGCATTATTGCTGTGCTTTGCCATCCACGGATTTTGCCAAACTTTAAAGTACTTGGCAACTGATAGGAATTATTGTTTGCATCTAATTATGACATAATTTAAAGGTTACATTTTTCTGGAATGTGGCTACTCACAACTCTGTCAGGAGATGATAAATTGCACAGCATAGTTTCAGGTATCACACATAGAATCATAGAGTTGGAAGAGACCACAAGGGCCATCCAGTCCAACCCCCTGCCATGCAGGAACTCCCAGTCAAAGCATCCCCGACAGATGGCTATCCAGCCTCTGCTTAAAGACCTCCAAGGATGGAGACTCTACCACACTCCGAGGGAGTGTGTTCCACCGTCGAACAGCCCTTACTGTCAGGAAGTTCCTCCTAATGTTGAGGTGGAATCTCTTTTCCTGCAGCTTGCATCCATTGCTCCGCGTTCTGGTCTCTGGAGCAGCAGAAAACAAGCCTGCTCCCTCCTCAATATGACATCCCTTCAAATATTTGAACAGGGCTATCATATCACCTCTTAACCTTCTCTTCTCCAGGCTAAACATCCCCAGCTCTCTAAGTCGTTCCTCATAGGGCATGGTTTCCAGACCCTTCACCATCTTAGTTGCCCTCCTTTGGACCCGCTCCAGTTTCTCCACATCCTTTTTGAATTGTGGTGCCCAGAACTGGACACAGTATTCCAGGTGGGGCCTCACCAAAGCAGAATAGAGAGGCACTATTACTTCCTTTGATCTAGACACTATACTTCTATTGATGCAACCTAAAATAGCATTGGCCTTTTTAGCTGCTGCATCACACTGCTGACTCATGTTCAACTTATGGTCTACTTGGACTCCTAGATCCCTTTCACACATAGTTTCATTCAGCCAGATGTCCCCCATCCTATATCTGTGCATTTCATTTTTCCTCCCTAGGTGCAGAACCTTACATTTCTCCGCATTGAATTTCATTTTGTTAGCGTTGGCCCAGCTTTCTAGTCTATTCAGGTCATTCTGAATTTCAATCCTGTCTTCTGGAGTATTGGCTACTCCTCCTAATTTGGTGTCATCTGCAAATTTGATAAGTATGCCCCCAATTCTGTCATCCAAGTCATTAATAAAGATATTGAATAGCACTGGGCCCAGGACAGAACCCTGTGGGACCCCACTGGTCACTTCTTTCCAGGATGAAAGGGAGCCATTGTTGAGCACCCTTTGAGTTCGGTCAGTCAACCAGTTACAAATCCATGTAATGGTTACCTTGTCTAGCCCACATTTTACGAGCTTGTTTGCAAGAATGTCATGGGGAACCTTGTCAAAGGCCTTACTGAAATCAAGATATACTATATCCACAGCATTCCCTTCATCTACCAAACTGGTAATTTTATCAAAAAAAGAGATCAGATTTGTCTGGCAAGACTTGTTTCTCTGAAACCCATGTTGGCTTTTTGTGATTATGGCATTGGCCTCTAAATGTTCACAGACTCTCTGCTTAATGATCTGCTCTAGAATCTTTCCTGGAATTGATGTCAGACTAACTGGACGATAATTGTTGGGATCCTCTTTTTTCCCCTTTTTGAAGATGGGCACAACGTTTGCCCTCCTCCAGTCTGCTGGGACTTCTCCTGTTCTCCAGGAGTTCTCAAAGATTATTGCCAATGGTTCCGATATTACATTCGCCAGTTCTTTTAATACTCTAGGATGTAGTTCATCTGGTCCTGGAGATTTATATTCATTTAGGTTAACCAGGTATTCCTGTACTATCTCTTTACTTATTCTGTGCTGAGATTCCCCTATTCTGTCTTCTGCTCCATTATCCTTAGGTTGACCACCCTTTGCCTTTTCTGAGAAGACTGAAGCAAAGAAGGTGTTGAGTAATTCTGCCTTTTCTTTGTCATCTTTGAGCATTTTGCCATCTTCTGCACGCAGTGGCCCTACTGTTTCCTTCTTCTTCCTTTTGCTTCGGACATACCCAAAAAAGCCCTTTTTGTTGTTCTTAACCTCTCTAGCCAGCCTGAGTTCATTCTGTGCTTTAGCTTTTCTGACTTTACCCCTACATGTGCTGGCTATTTGTTTGAATTCCTCTTTCGTGATTTCCCCATTTTTCCATTTCTTATACATGTTCTGTTTAAGGCTTATCTCAGTTGAAAGTTCCTTAGTCATCCATCCTGGCTTCTTGAGACACCTCCCATTTTTCTTCCTCATTGGAACTGTTTGAAATTGCGCCTTCAGTATCTCCTTTTTGAGAAACTCCCATCCGTCTTGAACTCCCTTCTCTTTTAGTTTTCTTGACCATGGGATCTCCCCCAGTATTTCTCTAAGTTTATTGAAATCAGCTCTCCTAAAGTCTAGAATGCGTGTCTGACTATGCCTGGCTTCCCCTTTCCGCTGTATAACAAACTCCAGGAGAACATGGTCGCTTCCCCCTAAGGATCCAACCACTTGCACCCCATTGACTAGGTCATCCCTGTTGGTTAAGATCAGATCTAAAATAGTTGATCCCCTTGTTGTCTCTTCCACCTTTTGGACAATGAAATTGTCTTCCAGGCAAGTGAGGAATTTGCTAGACCTTGAGGATTTGGCTGAGTTTGACTTCCAGCAAATATCCGGATAGTTGAAGTCCCCCATCACTACTACATCTCTCCTTTCTGAGTGTGTGCTCATCTGTTCTAGAAAGGCATCATCCAATTCCTCTGCCTGAGTAGGGGGTCTGTAGTAGACTCCCACAGTAACATCCCTGTTGTTTCCCTCTCCTTTAATGTTTATCCAGATGCTCTCCACCTGGCTTCCAGTATTGACTTCCTGGATCTCTTCACTGGTGTAAATATCCCTGACATATAATGCTATTCCTCCTCCTTTCCTGTTTGGCCTGTTTCTCTTAAAAAGGTTATATCCCTCTATTTCTACATTCCAGTCATGAGACTCATCCCACCAGGTTTCAGTGATGCCTATTATATCATATTTGCTCTGTTGTGCTAGGAGTTCGAGTTCATCCTGTTTATTTCCCATACTCTGTGCATTAGTGTAGAGACATCTAAGAACATGTGTTCCCTTTACTTGCTGCCTGTGCAAATTTTTTTGCTTCCCACTGTTGGGTCCTTGCACTGTTTGCCTTGTTCCCTCTATGTCAGTTTGATTATTTTCTCCAGCCCTTTTGCCTTCCAAAATAATGTCTCCCTCCCCCATATAACTCAGTTTAAAGCCCTCCTGATCAGATTTTTGAGACTTTTGGCAAAAATGTTTTTGCCAACTGGTGTGAGATGCAGCCCATCCCTTGCCAGAAGTCCCTCCTCATGGAACCGCAGCCCATGATCCAAGAATCCAAACTGTTCTTGGCGGCACCATCTACGGAGCCAGTTATTCACCTCTGCTATTTTCTTCTCCCTTCCTGGACCATGCCTTTCTACTGGGAGAAGAGATGATATGACAACCTGTGCATCCATCTCTTTCAGCTTCCTTCCTAGAGCCTCATAACCCCTTATGATATTCTGAAGGCTGTGCCTTGCAGTATCATTGGTTCCCACATGAACCAGAAGAAAGGGGTGTTGATCAGTAGGCTTGACAAGTCTTGTCAGCCTCTCAGTTACATGATGGATCTTTGCCCCAGGGAGACAACACACCTCCCGAGACATCTTGTCAGGCCCACAAACCACTGCTTCTGTACCCCTCAGCAAGGAGTCCCCCACAACCACCACACGCCTCCTCCGAGGCTTAGCAGCGGCTGTTCCCTTTCGTGGTACTCTCAGTCTCCCCTGCTCTGTCCCTGATGTCTGTCCCTGCTGCTTTTCCTCATCATCTCTGATAAGAGAGAGAGATTCAAAGTGATTCTGTAGCTGCAAGCTCACAGAACGAACCGTGGTTTCCCTACTTCTGCGTGTAACTTTCCTCCAACCATCTCCTTCTTTTGTGTGTGAAGTGACCTCTTCTTCCTCAGCAACTTTCTCTGTGTGTTTCCTGTCCAGGACCATCTGGTCCTTTCTGTTCAAGAGAACCTCCTGCTCTCTGTGATGCTGAAGTGTTGACACCTGGGCCTCCAACTGCTGGACTCTTCCTTCTAAGAGGGCTACCAACTTGCACTTGGAGCAGGTGAAGTTCCCCACATCTATAGGCAAGAAGACAAACATCCCACAGGTGTTGCAGGTGACTGCTGCAGGTCCCTCAGTGTCCATAGTGAGAAGTCTTAAGGAGGCAATGAAACAAGACTGTGGGCTTCTCCTGTAAAACACCAGTGTAAAAAATCCCTGTGTGGCTGGCCTTTGTCCCCAAGCTCTGTTAGTGAGCTCAATCAACTGGGCCTATAGGTATCTAGAAAGTTCCTGGCTGCTAGCTCCTTCTAGAGGCAAGTCCCTGATTCACTTCCTCTGAATCCCCACAGCCCCTTAAGGGAATAGTGGGAAGAAAAGTATAAATATTGAATGAGTTTGTCCTCACTGTGTTCAGGCTACCTTCTCCTCTGTACTTCCCCCCTGCCTTGGCTATCAAATATAAAAATGAGTATGAAAAGAAAAAAGCACAGGTTTACCTTGAGGAAGGTATGGCCAGAAGCCTCTCCTAGCCTCTCCTAAAATGAGATTTCTCTTTCCTCCTCCCCAATGAACCAATGAAATGGCTCACAAATTCAAATTTTAAGGTCTTACCCAATCAAAAGGCACACAGAGAAGCACAGGTTTACCTTGAGGAAGGTATGGCCAGAAGCCTCTCCTAGCCTCTCCTAAAATGAGATTTCTCTTTCCTCCTCCCCAATGAACCAATGAAATGGCTCACAAATTCAAATTTTAAGGTCTTACCCAATCAAAAGGCACACAGAGAAGCACCATACAATAGCTCATTTGAGCCACACGTAACCATGCCAGCATCTACCAATAACTCCATTAAAATGCACACACAACCAGACAAAGGACACATACCATGAACTTTTCTCTAAACAACTTTTCTTCTTTTGACATCTTGTTTGTCTTTTCCACATTATATTTCTTGACTTTGAAGAAGTTCCTGGGAGAAGAGCTAAGAAGAAAGGTTATTCATATGATAAATCAACACATGGGCACAAATGCATTACAAGCACAGAGTACTGTCATAATTATTCAACTTGTCCTAATAGCTCTTTCCAAATGTAGCATGAGACGTGCAATCTTACATAGGCTCACTTAGGATTAAATCCCATTGAAATCAATGAGACTTCTAAGCATGTAGAGGATTACACTATAAAATGTAATTGAACACAATGTGATTGACCTAAGACTGAACATTCATGTGATTGAACTGTAAAGAGGTATTTAGGAGCAAATCCAGTGGGGGTCAATCTGGTGGAATTGCAGTAGAACTTGGAAGGAGACTAGATTTAAGCCTTAGGTTCAATATTTGGAAGCTATTAATGAAACAGAAAAAGAAAGATTTATTTTAAGGCCAGTGTATATTCCAGTCAATATAATCTTTACACCCAATTTTTATTTGTATCATGAAGAACTCCTGAAATGTACCAGCTAGAAATAGTATTTTATCAACATGACCATCACAGTCTGCCCAAACCCTTCTCTTGTTTGTTTTCAAACTCAGTGTATTGCTTTGGTGTTGATCACAACACAGATGTACAGAATAGAAATGCTTTTTTAAAAATAGCAGCTGGAATCTTCTAGTGTGGCTTCCAGGTGGTTACACCAGAATGTACAACCTTGGACGCAGCAGAAGGAAAGACATAATGCTGCCTTGTGAGATATTTATCCCCAACTGTTCAATGGCAGCTGGATGTTGCTTGCTCTGCCCCAATTAGCCCCAAATGCCATCGTCTGGATGTATGCCCAGATGCCATGCTGCAGCTCTCACACTCCCAGACCTCCAGCAGAAATTCAATGTTGGAGCTTAGTGCTCCACCAGCATTGAATAGGATCTCAGCAGATACAGCTATTCCTGACACTTCACTGAAAGGGCACCCAACATTTCTTTCAGGATGTTTCTGCATTATCACTGCTCATCCCTCAATCCTTTTCGTTTGACACATCATTTTTTAGTTTTTATTAATCCTGTTCCTCTCCTGTTGGTAGTGAAGCTTTGGTTTCTCGATGACATGGAAGCTGTAAAATGCTGATGTTCCAAAGAGACAATGAATATCAGTGAAATCAAGCAAGATATCCCAGGCAACAGGCCTCATTTCATGCACCACTGAATCACAAAAAAGTGTAGTTACAGGAGCACATAGACAGGCAGTTCAATAAGCTGCAAACAGAGCAGCCAGCAGTCTTCATCCAGGCATAAAGTTACAAGGGTTGTAGTGCTTTTTAAAATTCAACCATAAAACAGATGCTAAAATTAAATTTCTTTGAATACTATGAACTTTTGCCCCTCAAAAAGGCATTTCTTAACATTTAGTATTCAATTATTCTCATGCTGCTAAATTACCAATTCTTTTTAATAGGTTGACTTACATCACCACAAAAAACCATCCCTGACATTCTTCACAGTCTGGGTCGATTTTGTTACCCATGAGGACTATAGGTGGAAGAATTTGTCTGCTTTTTTTTTTCATAAATCCCCCTGCTTTTTTTGTCCCCCAAGCAAAAATCTCTGTCCCATTTCTGTATCAAGTATGTATGTATGTATGTATGTATTTGATAGCACTATGAAAATTCATATGCATTTTCATTCATGGTTCTCCACAGCATATGAATTTTTGCAAGCACTTTCCCTAAATGTATCTGGGTCTGTTTGTTTTTTGAATGCTATTTTCATAAATGTATACATTAGTAAATGTAGCTTTCTCAAACGTCCACATCTCTCAGTCAGGGAACTGCTTTGCAGCATTCAGAGAAGTGAGGAAAAAATGAAGAACAATTGCATTTCTGTTTTTGTATTACTTGAGGAAATATGAGTTAAGTCAGTGTGAATTAAAATGTAAACGTAATAAATTTTGCTTTCACCTCTAATGAAAACAAATGTCCCTGAGCACACCTAGCAGCAACCACATAATTGTTTGCATGCCAGCTAGCCAGTCTGCTTAGTGGTTTCAACAGAGAGTAGCAACAATCCATCATTAAGATTTGTGTGCGGAGCTAAAACATCTCAAGATTGAAGTACTTGAAAATTGGGATCCAAGGATGCAAAGTTTAATACAGGCAGGAATGACATTTTCATTGGCTGGAAGAAAGTAAACTGCACAGTTTTCAAAGACTATTCAGGGTTCAGGATTTATTCCATTTCAAAAATGTACTTTTTTTGTCTGCACAGATAATGGCATTGTAAATGAAGCAAAGACATTTCCTGCACAGAAATAATGTTTCTGCAAATAAAACAAGCTCCCCATACAGAAAACAACTGTGCAGGAATTTTGTTTGTGTGTGTGCGTGCAGGAAATGTGTTTTTTTTTTTTTTAGAAACACCATCTTCTGTCCAAAAAATCCACACATACACATTTCATGCAGCATAAGCATCAACCTGCGAAGATTCTCATCCATTTAGGATTCCCTTCATCAAAGTTTCCTGTCATTGGAGAAACTTGCTATTTTATCATTTTTGATTATTTTCTTTCTAAACCTAGGAAGGAGTGAGGGATGGAAGGAAGTTTCAGTTGTTTCTTGGACAATGAGATGGTGAATCCACCCCAGGCTCACGTCTGAATTTTAAATCATCTATCCAAAGTGCTGAAACCTGTCTTAAAGTATTTCAGCACCTTGGACAGTTCCTGTAAAGTTTAAACTAAAACCTCAGGCCAATTTACTATCACTATGGAGAGAAACAGACAGGCAGGAAAAAGTGTCTTGAAGCTGCCTTTTCTAAAGCCACACTGAAACCCCACCAACAGCACCACCATCTCCCAAGGCAGCTGGAGTGCTCATGTCATGACCACATGACATGGCTTCAAGCCAGGCAGGAGTGGAAAAAAGCTGCTTCTTTTTGAAATGGCTTTTCTTTGCATTAGGACATTTTCCTGCTGGCTTCAAGGCATGTGTCATCTAAATGCCATGCCTTCAAGCCATGCTGAAAGCACCTCTTTTTGGATGTTTGTTTAGCTGCAATGCTATTAGTCAGATCCTCCACCGTGCCCTGTTTGTAGATCTCTAAGTCTAAAACACTACAAACCTGCATAAATGTAGAAGATGGCTGATGAATTTCAGGTGCACAGTACAGAAAAGGTTATGAACTCCATCCTTCGGGGCTTCCTTCCTTTTTTGCACCATTGATCTATCACCTCCCTTTCTTAGTACCATGGTTCTTTACCACTGTCAGTGTCATTATCACTTTCAGTGTGAAGAAGCACTGGCAGCTGGCACATTTTTATGAAAGAGCCAGCTAACCCATGGTGGTGGTTCTTCAAACAAAAGGTACCCAGGTAAACAAACATCAGTGGTTGTGATGAGACAAGATATAATAAAGGAAAAAGATGTGAGGTGAGGTGAGGACAGGAGAGGGCAAGGTAGTGGTTGGTGAATGGGCTGGTGGAAGAACAAGATAGTGAAGCAACAACGAAGAAGAGGGCTGCGAAGGTGCTTCTCCTCCTCAGCCATTGTTGCACAAGAAGAGATACAGTGGACTCTCAGTATCCACTGAGGTTTGGTTCATAGAAATAATTTATCATAATTTCCTTTTGAAAAGGATGTACATTTAGGCATTCTTAAATATAAATAGTGGCTCTGTAGTGCATCCTTAGTATAAATATGTCCAGAGCTTCAGTATCTTTGTTACAATCTTTGTAGTACAAATACATCAAGAGATATACAGTGGTCCCCCGGGTTACGAAATTAATTCGTTCCAGCACCTTTTTCGTAAGCCGAAAATTTCGTAACCCGGGGCCTATTTCCCATTGAAAATGACTAATCCGTTCCATGACCCCAGATTGACCCTGCAAGTCAATGGAAAGTTACAATAGAGGCCTATTTCCTTAAGTACCCTACAATACACTCTAATAGAAACTTGCCTAAGGCACTAAAGAAGTTAAGAATGACTTGCAGGGCCAATCTAAAGAATAAAAAAAAAAGATTTGCAAAGAAGCAAAGAACCAAAGTTGCCAAAGCCATTCAATGCACAGGCCTTTAAAAGGCCCATGGACACATTGGAAGCAGAACAGAACCCCAGAAACCTTTGGAACTGCATGGCAATGCACTCTGAACACTGTCTCAGCCCAATTTGCAAACAAAGAAAGAACCAAAGTTGCCAAAGCCATTCAATCCACAGGCCTTTAAAAGGCCCATGGACACATTGGAAGCAGAACAGAACCCCAGAAACCTTTGAAACTGCAAGGCAATGCACTCTGAACACTGTCTCAGCCCAATTTGCAAAGCACCAAAGAACCAAAGTTGCCAAAGCCATTCAATCCACAGGCCTTTCCAAGGGCCAAGGACACATTGGAAGCAGAACAGAACCCCAGAAACCTTTGGAACTGCAAGGCAATGCACTCTGAACATTGTCTCAGCCCAATTTGCAAACAAAGAAAGAACCAAAGTTGCCAAAGCCATTCAATCCACAGGCCTTTAAAAGGCCCATGGACACATTGGAAGCAGAACAGAACCCCAGAAACCTTTGAAACTGCAAGGCAATGCACTCTGAACACTGTCTCAGCCCAATTTGCAAAGCACCAAAGAACCAAAGTTGCCAAAGCCATTCAATCCACAGGCCTTTCCAAGGGCCAAGGACACATTGGAAGCAGAACAGAACCCCAGAAACCTTTCAAACTGCAAGGCAATGCACTCTGAACACTGTCTCAGCCCAATTTGCAAAGCACCAAAGAACCAAAGTTGCCAAAGCCATTCAATCCACAGGCCTTTCCAAGGGCCAAGGACACATTGGAGGCAGAACAGAACCCCAGAAACCTTTGGAACTGCAAGGCAATGCACTCTGAACACTGTCTCAGCCCAATTTGCAAAGCACCAAAGAACCAAAGTTGCCAAAGCCATTCAATCCACAGGCCTTTCCAAGGGCCAAGGACACATTGGAAGCAGAACAGAACCCCAGAAACCTTTCAAACTGCAAGGCAATGCACTCTGAACACTGTCTCAGCCCAATTTGCAAAGCACCAAAGAACCAAAGTTGCCAAAGCCATTCAATCCACAGGCCTTTCCAAGGGCCAAGGACACATTGGAGGCAGAACAGAACCCCAGAAACCTTTGGAACTGCAAGGCAATGCACTCTGAACACTGTCTCAGCCCAATTTGCAAAGCACCAAAGAACCAAAGTTGCCAAAGCCATTCAATGCACAGGCCTTTCCAAGGGCCAAGGACACATTGGAAGCAGAACAGAACCCCAGAAACCTTTCGAACTGCAAGGCAATGCACTCTGAACACTGTCTCAGCCCAATTTGCAAAGCACCAAAGTTGCCAAAGCCATTCAATCCACAGGCCTTTCCAAGGGCCAAGGACACACTGGAGGCAGAACAGAACCCCAGAAACCTTTGGAACTGCAAGGCAATGCACTCTGAACACTGTCTCAGCCCAATTTGCAAACAAAGAAAGAACCAAAGTTGCCAAAGCCATTCAATGCACAGGCCTTTCCAAGGGCCAAGGACACATTGGAAGCAGAACAGAACCCCAGAAACCTTTGGAACTGCAAGGCAATGCACTCTGAACACTGTCTCAGCCCAATTTGCAAAGCACCAAAGAACCAAAGTTGCCAAAGCCATTCAATCCACAGGCCTTTCCAAGGGCCAAGGACACATTGGAAGCAGAACAGAACCCCAGAAACCTTTCGAACTGCAAGGCAATGCACTCTGAACACTGTCTCAGCCCAATTTGCAAAGCATCAAAGAACCAAAGTTGCCAAAGCCATTCACAGACCTCAGAAGGGAAGGGACGGCTCCACCAGGCTTGAGCTGTCCCTTCCCCTCCGCCAGCTAGCAGACCTCAGAAGGGAAGGGACGGCTCCACCCGGCTTCTGGTGAGTCCGCGCCAGGATTTTTTTTTCCGTATCCCGGGGATACATTCGTAAGCCGGGGCCGTTTTTCTGGCCCCGGCGCTTTCGTATCCCGGGATTTTCGTTAGGCGGGGGATTCGTATCCCGGGGGACCACTGTATATAAGGACAAATTCCAGAGCAGAATTTCCAATTCCAAGGCTTAAAATTGAGTACTAGTATGTCTGGTCCAATTATTTTGCAGAAGCACCCTCCAGGATACTCATAAATACAGCTTAAGAGCATTATAAATTTACAGATCTGGAAAAATATTTTTAAAAGAGAGGTTTTGTGTATGAGAATACAAACATCCTTTGTCACTGGTGTTTACTTACTTTGTATCAGTTTGTTCTGTGTCAACATTGTTATACACCATGGATTCCTGGGCTATAACATCTGTCAACAAAAACCAAATATATTGTTTAGCCTTTATAAAGCATGCAAACATTCCTTGATTCTGTGCAAAGATTAAAGGAACTGAAAAGTCCCACTCACAAGCCTACAAACTAATACACACAACCTCAAAGAAAGAAGAGAAAGGGACAAAATAAGCAAACTCTTATCATCACCAGTTCACTGTCTAGCAAGGATTAATGCACCACACCACACAAAGCCATTTAATTTAAAAGATAGAAATTAAATCTATCTAAAGTTTAAATCCGTGCATTTTAAAATCCATAGCAGCCTCCCATTCTCAGTACATTTTGCCCCATGCAGAGGAAGCTGTGAGAAACTCAGTCAGTGTTTCAAAGTCCATGTAGTAAATTTAAAGTGTTCAAAATCCATGCAGTAAATTTATTCATTTGGAGTATTTTTACCCCACTCTACAGCCACAAAGTCTGTAGATTCTAAAGGCAGAGAAGCTTCCAAATTGTTCATTTGACAGTTTCCTGCTCTGAGGCTTACAGTCTAAATCAGAGACATACAAAGGAATGGTGGTGGTGGGAAGAAAAATACCGTATATCCCAAATTTGGGCCACATACCTATAAATGGAAGTCACTTCACTGGATTTTGGTGACTAAGAACTACTGTCCTTTAAAATAAACAGGAATTACTTGCACTTCATAGGAGTTTATCACATGGGAGGAATTTCTCTCAATTACAAATGGAGCCAATTCGCAATTACCTGAATTTGCTAGTTTAGCGAATTTACGTGAAATCTGATTGCATTCAGAATGCTTTTGGAATGACTTCCCATTTCCCAAAAATGACCCCCCCATTGCCTGAAATTGCATGAGATACACTCATTCTCAATAACGTAAAACCCTATGATTGCGTTCAGATTGCCATTGCATTATACCCCC
The DNA here is from genome assembly GCA_034509955.1 of Urosaurus nigricauda. NCBI lineage: Eukaryota > Metazoa > Chordata > Lepidosauria > Squamata > Phrynosomatidae > Urosaurus > Urosaurus nigricauda. The sequence continues at coordinate 80,911,638 of JAOEGL010000004.1, forward strand.
AATTCCCATCATATGATAAACTCTATAATCAGTCTATAGCAAAATACCACAGAGAGAAGACACACCACTCTAGGAGGAGAGAGCATCACTAGTAGAATGTAAACTTACCAAGGTTTGGTACAGAATGGGAAAGGTTGCTGAAAAGGAAAAAATGTGTAACAAAAATGGCTCATTTCAGCATGGTTTCATGAACAGCAATATTGTTTTTATGCACCTACAGTCAATACTTTAACTCTCTCAGACACACAAACACACTTACATTGTAGAAACTACATATTAGGGGAAAATGTCAGTGAATGGCCCTTTGCATCTGTTACTTTGCATCTGTTACATAACCAGCACTATTAATAACCTACAATAAATCAACTATATATGAAATAGGGTTTTTTAAGTGTCAAAGGAGAAGTGGGAAGGGGGGGGGGAATTCCACCATTCAACTGAACATGAGCATGGAGTTGTTCAAATCCCATTCATACTTTTATCCCAGCATTTTCCGCCCTCTCATCTATATTTGCTCACCTTCTCATTCCTTTCTCTTTAATCAAGCTCCATTGTTTCTTCTGATTCCTTAACATATCCTATCTGCTTTCCCACTCTTTCTATTCAAGTAAATGGCATAAAAGTCAACTCCTGGATAGGATGGCAGCTTTGGCCAGCTGGAAGTTTCATCCATATCTATTTATATCATTGTGTGGTGCCTACCATTCATATACTAGAATTTTCCAGAAGATGGGAAGTTATACTTTGCTCAGTGTTTTTACCTGGACTACAGTAGCCCAGAATTTCAAAACATGAACTGTTTGATACAGTCAACTAATGGAGTGTCTTCATAATTTAATCAGCAGCTGTCCTTTCTCCCCACACAAAAATTACATACCGGGAATTCTCTTTCAAGGGTGCATTTTTTATTCTGAATTTTCCCTTCTTGAAAAATTTTCCAAGCCCCTTTGCTTTTTCTCCTTTGCTGTCCCTCGATAAAGAAAAATAAAGCATATCAAATTACCATCAGGAACTGCAAGTTATGAACATTCATTTATGAAAGTGGAGCTGAATGGCAAAATGGCTAGGACTGGGGAAAGGAAACAAATCTAAACATGCATGGCTCATAAGTGTCTTCAGTACCATTAGTTATAATCATTATTACTAGTGTTGGCTGCATTCATGCTACAGAAATAATTCGGTTTGATGCCACTTTAACTGCCACAGCTCAGTGGGATTCTGGGAACTGTAGTTTGCTATGATAAGCAGAGCTCTGGTGCCACAACAAACGATAATCTCCAGAATCCCATAGCACTGAGCTGTGGAAGTTAAAGTGGTGTCAATCTGGATTATTTTTGCAGTGTGGATGCAGCCTGAATAGGTCTTTAAAAAGCATGAGTGCCATGGTGTATAGCTGTAAATGGAACATCCATGTTCAGAGGCAAATAATTTTTGAGTCTGAAGCACTACCAAGGAAGAAAAAATGGCTACTTTTTACAAGACAATGTCCTGTCTTTTTGCCCAGTGGTGTTCAGAGCAAATATCACTACTACACAAAATAAAAGTCAAGGCAGAAAGTGAAAGATAAACTAGGTTGGGAAACACCAGTCAAAGCCACCAAAACTGATGAACCTGACAGCCAAAGCAATAAATCTCAACACACTAACAATGGCTACAAAAGGAAGAAGGTCAAAGGCCTGACTCAAGCCTGGATACATACAAAAGATTCAAAGCCAAGTTTTTTCCCCTCTGAACACTGGCCACACCATATCATTTTAAAGCTAGTGGTGACTTCCTAGTTCCCTAGCATGGTTCAGATGCGACTCCTGAAGGCCTCCAGGATAAAAGGACTTTCTTTGGTATCTCTATCTTGCTTTCCTTGTGAACTTCCCAGGAAGCATGTGACTCATCACTGTTGGTGCTGCTGATCCATTTGTCCTCATGCCCTCCAACATTTCAAAGATGAAAAGAGGACACATGTGGCCAAGTGACATCAGAGTGTGGGGGCAAACTATTAATTAGGAAGAGCACCCAGCACAAGAGATGCTGTAGCAGTTTGCTTTTGTCTGAGCCTATTGGGAAGAACAAGACTCCACACTCTGCTCTGCTCTTCCCCGTGATCAGTTAACTATGCAAACTACTTCTCCATTTTGAACGCAGTTTTGAGCAACTGAAGTAAGCTGGAGACAAAGGAGAAAAGTAGGAAGAAAAAGCAGTTGAGAAAGTGGGACCACAAAGGATAGTCCTGCAAAATTGGGACACTTGGAGCATATGTATCATCATTCATGATAAACTGAAATCAGAGCTTGAACATGTTAAAAGTCAGTACTAACATGTTAATGCCAAACTATTAGAAATTAATTAATTGGTTAAAGTGCCCACGTCAAGAGAATTTTATAAAATTAATTGGCTGAATCATTAGGTCATTAAATTTAAATATAATTTAAATATAATTTTAAAACGGCCAATAATGACTTAAGTAATGTAAAACATTAATCATTATTCAAAAGGAATATCAGTGCTATTTAACAACTGCTGTTTATTTAAAAAAATAAAAAAAATAAATCAGAGGTAGTAGCTAAATTTTTAATGAATTGTTGCCAGGCTCTGACTAAAATGATCCTTCTCTGTAACCCAGCAAAGAATTCCTATGCTAAGTATTGGTACTTATATTGTCATGTATGCATTTAACTTGTGATATAAATGTTACATCTTAAGGAGTGGGTTTCCATGGCCAAGCTGGGATTCAAGCCCTGTTCTCCAGAGTCCAAGCTACATAGGAATACACAATTCATGTGACAACAGAGCAGTAGAAACTAGAGTTCAGATAACATGTTTTCTGCTCTGAGGTCATTTCATATGTTGCATTGTAAGAATTACATGCATCACAATTTACACATTACAGAACTCGCCATAGGCAGCATCTTCGCGCCTATCGGGAGGCTTTGCGTGCAGCGCGGAGACTCTTCTACTCTGCACGCATTGCGTCTGCAGAGTCCCGTTCAGCAGAGCTGTTCAGGGTGGTGGGGGAACTGACGCAGGTTCCCCCTGCGCCGAACCCCCTACTTGACCCGACGACAGCCTGCTGTGACGCGTTTAACACCTACTATGCAGATAAAATCTCTCGGATAAGAGACGACTTGGACGCCAATGTTTTGTCAGAATCCATTGGCGAGGTGTCCAGCAACTCCGTTGCTGTCAGTTTACTGGATGAGTTTCAATCTGTGAGTACCGATGACGTGGACAAGCTCCTTGGCAGTACTCGGAAGACGACATGCTCCCTCGATCCATGTCCATCTTGGCTGGTCGTCCAGGGAGGGGATTCATTGAGAACATTCCTTCGGGATGTGATCAATGCATCCCTCAGGGAGGGCACGGTCCCATCGTGTCTGAAGGAGGCGGCTGTCAAGCCTCTCCTGAAGAAACCTTCCCTTGATCCCCTGGACAGGAACAACTACAGACCAGTGTCCTTGCTCCCATTTCTGAGCAAGGTGATCGAGAGAGCAGTCGCCTCCCAACTCCAAGCTGTCTTGGATGAAACCGATTATCTCAATCCATTTCAAACCGGCTTCAGGGCAGGACATGGAGTTGAGACCGCCATGGTTGCACTGGCTGACGACCTCCGCTTGAGCATTGACAGGGGTAGTGTGACCCTGTTGGTGCTCTTGGATCTCTCCGCGGCTTTTGACACCATAGATCACTCCATCCTTTTGGATCGGCTGAGGGAGGTAGGGATCGGGGGCACCACTCTTCAGTGGTTCCGGTCCTTCCTCTCTGGCAGATCCCAAAGGGTGAGGCTCGGGGACAGTTGCTCTTCCAAAATTGAGCTTAATTGTGGCGTCCCTCAGGGTGCCATCCTGTCCCCGATGCTATTTAACATTTATATGAAGCCGCTGGGTGAGGTCATTCGGAGGCATGGAGCTCAGTGTCTTCAGTACGCTGATGACACTCAGATATACCTCTCCATGTCCAGATCGTCAGCACAGACTTCAGATGGCATCTCTCCTCTTAATGACTGTCTTGCGGCGGTAATGGATTGGATGAGGGAAAACAAATTGAAACTGAATCCAGACAAAACGGAGGTACTAACAGTCACAGGCCCAAAACCAGGCTTGGGAATACAGTCTCCAGTCCTGGATGGAGTCACACTCTCCTCTAAGGACTGTGTTCGCAGTCTGGGGGTACTCCTAGATTCGTCGCTCCACATGACCTGTCAGGTGAATGCGACGGTCAGGAGTGCCTGTTATCAGCTTCGGCTGATACGCCAGCTGCGCCCTTTCCTGGACATGAGGGACCTGGAAACTGTGGTACATGCTCTGGTAACCTCAAGCCTGGATTTCTGTAATGCGCTCTACATGGGGCTACCCTTGTGCTTAACCCGGAAACTTCAACTGGTCCAAAATATGGCAGCCAGGCTTGTAACTGGAACATCAAGGAGAGAGCACATAACACCGATGCTCAAGGCTCTCCACTGGCTGCCAATTAGTTTCCGGGCGCAGTACAAGGTGTTGGTTTTAACCTTTAAAGCCCTACATGGCTTGGGTCCATCTTATCTTAGGGACCGCCTCTCCCCGTATGAACCCCCCCGCACACTCCGATCCTCTGGGAGGAACCTGCTACAGCCGGTGAAAACTAGGCTGTCGCAGACCTCCCAGAGGACTTTTTCTGCGACCGCTCCCAAACTTTGGAATGGTCTGCCGGATGAGATGCGCCTTATAACATCTCTTGATTGCTTTAAAAAAGCTCTGAAGACGCATCTCTTCCGGCAGGCCTTCCCTGACACCTCTTAGATCCCAGCTCCGAATGGGACCTATAAATTGACCCCTTGCCTGGTGTTATCTTTTCCTCGATGTAAGAACTATGGAGGATGAATCATGTTTTTAATGTTGTTGATTTTAAATTATTACTAATTTAATTTATTTTTAAGGGGTGGGTGGCTGGGAATGGGTCAATGAAGTGTTTTAATTTGTATGTTTTAATCTTGTTGTACCCCGCTCCGATTGTACTCACAGAGGAGCGGGCTAGAAATAAAGATTATTATTATTATTATTATTATTATTATTATTAATTTATATTGCACCGTCTGTCTGTCATGCCTTTCTCTCATTTTTAGAAGGCAATGCTACCTGCATACCGTGGAGTTGTGGTTCCAAGTCTTGAGCAGGTCCAACTGCTAGTCCATGGCAACTTTCCAGAAAAATTATTCAAATAAGATAATATATGGCACAAATATGAAGCTAGTCCCTGGCACATTAGGAACAGTGATATTCTACCACACCAGGTGAGAGACAGCATGGTGTAGTGGTTTGAGTGTTAACACTACAACAGGGTTCAAATCCCTGTCAGCCATGAAAACCCAAGGGTGACCCTGGGTAAGTTACAATCTGGAAGCCTGAGAGGAAAGCAAAAGCGAACACCTTCTGAACAAATCTTGCCAAGAAAACCCTGGGTCAGGTTTGCAAGATCAGAATTGCCTTGAAGGCACACAAATATAACAACCACACCAAACAGCTTGAGTAATGCTGCTGTGTGGAGATAACATATCTTCACTGCCATATCACCAAGGAGACAGGGCTGGCCACAATTTTTTTTTTCTGTGTGACTACAGGAAAAAGCCAAGAGCTTAGAAAAGTTACCCCCCTCCCCTTTTAAAAAGAAAATCTCAGAATCCCGGCAGTGAGCATGCCTACACACACTGCAAAAGTAAAAGTGTCAATGTTCCCATTATAGGGGAAAAGGCAAAGGCTAGTAAATGAAATGGCAACCAATTTGTAGATATTAGCAAGACAACACTTACTCTGACTTGGTTGAACTGTAATCTTCACTTGGAATATCCTCATAGGTTTCTTCATTATTTTCATCTGCAACTTAACCCACAGAAATAATTATCTTTACATTATTATTATTATTAATTTATAAAATACTGTAAATTTGCACAGTGCTGTGCATAGTGAGTATACAAAATAGAATAAAACAAAAACCTGCCTAAGGCATACAATCTAAATAGAATAATAGCATTAAAACTTATTTTAAAATATGGCAAAAGACAAAAACATAATAATCATTCAATCAAGTTGTGAGGTGGAATGCTTCCTTAAACAAAAACATTTTGAGTTCAGCCTTGAAACTGGCTAAAGAAGTGGCAGTCTGGAGATGTAGGGGAAGGAGGTTCCATGAATAGGGAGCAACATGGTTAAAAGGAAGGATCTGGGTGGAGGAAGAGGAAAACATCAGTTGTGTCAACAGCCCAGCATTACTAGATCTCCAAGAACAGGCTGGATGATATGGAAGAATAAGTGCACCCAGATAAGTAGATGTCAAACCATGGAGGGATTTAAAGGTCAGCAAAAGAAGTTTTTATCAGATTCTGCAAGGAATGGGAAGCCAGTGAAGGGATAATAATAAAGGATTGATGTGATCGAAGCCACAGGCAGAGAAAATGATTAAAGAAACATAACAATTCATTCTTAAGAACCTTTCAGGGGAATTAAGATGCAAGTTAGATGCTCAGAGAAGACATTTAGATACCCAGCAATGACAATTGTTACAAACCACATCTGATAAGACAGCTATATAGGACAATCTTTAAGGCAATAAAACTCTGCTCTTCCAAGGAATCCCTTCTGGGTCCCAGAAGAATGCAGTTAGATACTAAAAACCATTTTCCTTCAGGACTGCAGTATTTCTGTTGATATTGCAGATACAGACCAGGATGAGGCTATTCCCAGTAATCTGAAAGCCCATGTCCATCCTGGGTTGTACTACAGGTTACTGTATATTGAGTCCCAGAAAACTGGGGAAAGGGGACAAAATAAATCAAAACCTGAAGTGGTCAGAGGTCTATTTTCAGTATCATAATATTCCTAGTTGGGTGAGGAGCAAAACAAGGTGTGAGAGACACCTTCATATTTTTTGTCCTGCAGGTGAGATGATTCTCATGTCTGACAAACAGATATTAACAGCCATGATAACAGGGGGCATGAGAAAAAAGGAAGGGAAAATCAGACCAATTGCACATTCCCAACACCTTACAAGGAGAAAAACCCACATGTTATACCCAAATAAAACTTAAGAACATTTTGATGGTCAATAAGCATTGAATTATTCAATCTATAAACTTTTACATGAAAACATGTTAAATGACCTATGCCTATGTGGTACTTTAACTAGTTTCTTAAAAATACTAACCTATTTTAATAAGTTTTGCTAATGCTACACAGTCCATATATCCCTTGACCAAGAGTCTATAAAAATAACTGAACCAGAAGAGCAGACTAAAAACTATCCTGTTCTCTCAATAAAACATTGACATAAAAGTACATTAAAAGCCAGGGATGACCAAGACTTTAGCCATTGCACAGAGAATTGCTACTATTAAGTATTATTATGAGCAAATCAGTTTCTCATAAAAGAATCATTTTTTCCTTTGACAGTACAATGATGTCCCTTGGACATTTTAACTATGGCTTCTAGTAAAAGAAGATAAGCAGGTAACTATCTCTGCTCAGCCACAAAGCTTACTGAGTGACCTTGGCTGACTTACTGGCCCAGATCTTGTTCAATAAAGGGGAATCTTTTTATGCAGTTATCTGAAAGTTTTAGTTTAAAATTTTTTTCCCAACTGCTTGCTGTTGTACATGTGCATTACAGTCCTTGTTACTGTGATGCTACCCCAAAATTCACAAGGTCATCCCATGTAGGGAAGGAGAGAATATCTGATGTCACTCATTTCCTGGCTGCAAAATGGGTTTCCTGAATCTCAGTGGATAGAATTTTTGCACAGTTCTTGATCCATATTCTTGTTTTTTCAAAGAATGCAGCAATCTTTCACAAAAAACACAACTGTTGTTTTCTGAACAAGAGTTTTGTAGAACAAGACTTGCTGGCAAGATTGCAGTATTTTGCATAGAAAATCCAGCAAACACACTTAAGGAGTCTGGCAAAATTGGGGTGGGATTTTTGTTGTTGTCGTTCAAAACCACACAATTCTCTCTCACACAAACACAAAAACCCATGTATATTTCTGTGCAAAATAATTTCCCAAAACACTTCAGGATATGTGAATTATAGGCGACAACTATGTAGATAAATATTTTTATTTTTATTTTTATTTTTTGTTGTGAGGAGAACACTGTAGGGATCATTGTCACTTTCTTACAAGGATGAAATGGTAAGATACTAACATCCCAGCTCCTCTGTCAATCATTAAGTTATAATAAAGCATGTACAGAGGGCCCTTGCACATATACAAACAGTAAGTTAAAGAAAGGACTTTTCCTTTTATTCATTCAATTTAAAAAGTTACCTTTTCAGACAATAAATCCCAGCCAGTGGCCTGGGAGCTGAAGTAAATGAGGAGGAGGAGGAGGAGGAGGAGGAGGAGGAAACGACCTTCCAAGCCCTAGACCTTATATTTGAAAAGTGCTTATGTCAGGTATTGTTAGTATTACAGTTTTGCAAGTTTCATCTACTTATTGTGGACTATCATGCCCATTGTAGACATCTGAAGGAGGATTGAGAAGAGTGTGAATTCAATCAGGATATGAACTAGGATGCACAGGTCATGCTCACAACCACTATGTTACATTAGGTTCAACAGAAAAGTCTAGTTGGTTTTCCTCAATAAAGGCATTATAATTTTTATAAATATTTGTCTGAAACAAAAAACCAAATCAAGCTCTGGGGAAATTTCAGAACTCAGAGGGATAATAGAGATTTGAAAAATATAGCTTACAAGCAAACCTCATGACTTATTGTACAGAAAATATTATACAACTGTTTGAATGTAGAGTTTCCAGAATGAAAACTGGAAATGCCACCTATCTTTTTAATGTTTGTGCAGGAGAGAGAATTTCAGCAGGTGTTGCTTGTTACTTGCTTGTGTGATGAATATTATATTAAATAGCATTTCCCTAGCATAAGACTTTCCAAATGTTATTGAAAACACATCCCAGCAATTCTAGCCAGTGGTAAGGACTATTGGGAGCTGCAGTCCAACACCATCAGCAGAGTTGCATTATGCCCATGCCTGCTGCAAACAGACACCAAATCTCTTTTTTCAAGAATATATAGAATTTACTGGAATCATGACTGACTTTATAAGAACAGGACTAAAACATAAAGGCAAAGGTTTCCCCTTTGACAAGGTTGTCTAGTTGTATCATAGGGGGTGGTGCTCATCTCCGTTACTAAGCTGAAGAGCCAGCATTATCAAAGACAACTCTGTGATCATATGGCCAGCATGATTGCATAGATGCTACCGGTAACACCCTCCCACCAAAATGGTACCTATTTATCTACTTGCATTTTTACATGCTTTCAAACTGCTAGGTTGGCAGAAGATTGGACTAGTTATGGAAACTCACTCTGTCATGCAGCACCTGGGTCTCAAACTGCCGATCTGTCAACTTTGCAATTGTCAGAGTAGACATCTTAACCACTGAGCCACCATGTCCTTTACCTTTAATGAACACCCAGGTACATATTTCAGAATGAACAATCTTAGCATTAATTGTGTTCCCAGTTTAGCATTCAAAGAGATACACATTTAAATCTGTTTTAGTACTTTGGCTGACCTGCCCATCCTGCAATTGTCACTGAGCCAGGACTACTTTGTATACATCCCTTCTATTTGGTCCATTTTGTTTACATTTACTAAAAAATATGTTACTTTCACACTTACAAGTGTCTGAAGTGAATGAGTCGTAGTTATCACAGGCTTGTCTGCAACAGAAAATGTTCAAAAGTGTTGTGTCAAATATGAGCTTTAAAAGAGACTGTTTGAAGTTCAATTCAACCTGCACAGATTTCACTGCAGTAGAGCACTCACATGTTTCTTTGTAGTACTTCCACATCATCATACTTTTTTTCCACAGCTTCCATTGGATTGGGAGCTGTTCGGCCTAGGCCTGCTTTCTCTTCATCAGCTCTCAAGTTTTCCAGGCAAACATAACCATCTGAAACTATAACAGAATTCCCTTCTATAAGCTTCCCTGAATTCAGGTAGAAGACATACACACATGAAATAGCAAGGCAGAGTGCTGCACAAACAATACTGGATTCTCCAAATATGAGGGAAAGCAATCAAGAATGTGACAAGAGTTTCTGTAGATACGTACTCAAGAACAACAGTCAGCCAACATTTTCATTCACTATCATCCACCTTATTTCCAGTGGGCTGCTGCCAGAACTGTATTCAAAAATCTGCACCAGCAGTGGCCTGTTGAAAGTCATTCTCAGCTGACATAACATCATGTTTACAACCAGCTGATGAACTTGGCACAGGCTGGATTCTCTCTCTCCCCCCACACATTCCCATTATGTTTCAATAACATACAATTAGCATTAGCCTGGCCAGCGACCATATAATATATTATGATGATACACCGTTCTGAACAGTGTGTTTCAGACAGGGAACACCAAGAACACATAAATGTCAAGTAAACCCCCAAAATGAAGTGAAGTTAACACATTTTTCTGTATCTCTTAAACCTACATAAAGAAGGAACGTACACATATGCTCACTTTGCCTAACAGTTTTAAACCTGTAGAACACAAAGAGATAAAAGACGAACATTAATTAATTAAATATTTTGACAATAAGGTAGATGGTTCAGAGATATTGAAAGAAAGGAGGGGCAACAAATATGTATTTAACCCAAATCTGATAAAATTAGGAATTGATTTTGTGTTATATATTATTATAATCTCTTTTGTTCTTCAACATGACATATAACATACTTAAACTGAAATACTTCAAATCTAGATTCACTGCTGCTGCTGCTGCATCTTCATCTTTTCACTTAACAATTTGATTGGTATTGCTTATTGACATTGCTATGACTAGAGAAACAAAATGTACATTAGCAATTGTCTATAGAGGTTTATATGAGATTCCACACCATTCTTTGCATTCAGGTGGATTCACATGTGGCTTTTGAGTAGTCTAACCCTCCCTACATAGCCAATGATCTCATTCCACTTACTCTCCACTGCCATACAAATCCTGCTGAGGAAGACTAATGGTTTTTAGTAAGAGACTCAAATACATCTAATAGATGAGTCAGGCTTTAACATAGCAGTGTTTATACTTCGTAGAGTTGTAACAGTATGAAATACCCTGTTTCCAACTCTCACATACTGGGAGACTCTTTTGTGTTTGAAAGCAAAGCATGTTACATTAGCAACAAGAAAGCTGTCGGAGAAGTTTCACAAATAACATACACATTGTGATAAAATTAGAGGCAATCCAAACTTTTGTCAGTGAACCAAACCAAAGGAGGAGGACTTCATATATAAGACAAGATAGGTCTTTGCACAGAGGAGCTCTAGAATTATGTTGTACACATAAACACATGCATATATGGGGTCCTGATCTATTTTCAGACAATAATCTAAACCTTATGGCTTAGATAAACAAATGATACCTCTTTAACTTTTTTTTAAACCACAAGTTCTGCAAAGTTTCAGATTTTTCTACAACAATAGTTCTATAGTAGATTTGCATTGTCTAGCCCAGAAGTAAATACTCTACTCCCTCCACATCAGGGGCAAGCAATTTATGTGACCCACAAAAGGCCTACAGCAACCCTTAGGTTTGTTTGTTTGTTTGTTTTAAAAAAGAAGCTGTTCCTAGGTGTGAGGATGATCTAAAATGTTTTCACAAAATCCATGGAACATGGGAATAATTTTTACCATATTTGCCTAGGAAATGATTTAGTCCCAGGACAAGCTAAAACTTTTTTTAAAATCTTCTTGGTCACTTCCTTGCTGAAAGTAAAAGACTCTCCTAGGTTTACAATGGCTTGAGAAGGTAAGCCTAGGGCAACATTACCCCTATACCACTTAAAAGTCTCCTTTGACATGCTCATAGAAATAAAAGAACAAAATTTCATACAGGAGTATTTTAGTCCTGAAATGTCCCACAATAGGCCAATGTATCCATGGCAGTTTTTAGCCATCCCTACTCCACATAATTTTGACCCACAGTTCTCATCATTTCTAGCCACCATGACCAATGATAGGGGATTAGGGAAACTGCAATCCGCTGCATTTGTCTACTACTATTCTTTACATTAAACCTTAATATTTCCTCCCTTACTGCCAATAGCAGGGCTGAAGCACAGAGTTCCTTCACTAAGGACACATACTGAGTTTCTGGTAGAAGAGATATTGTTTGAACCAGAAACCTCCTGATTTATAGCTTGACTTCTTCACCATGTTTCAATACACGATCCTACAACTGCAACAGACCTTTAAACTGGATATACTACTCAAAAACAACAAGCTCCTCAGTCATTGTCTGGATTTATACCTTTTCAACAGAATTTAGAGACATGCTTGCCTTGGCATAAAGATACCACTGATCTTAATAGTAAAGCAGCAGCAATAAGAAAACTTACAATTTCCATCTTTTGTTAGCCTTGTTCCAGGGAAAGACTGTGTGGTTTCCTTTTGAGGCATCTGCTTCTCACCTGTATGTTCTCCATTCATTTTTGGCTTCGTGAGGATAGTGCCATGATCACTAATCTAATAGCAAACATATTGACACACAGGTTAAAGTTCTCTGCTCACTTTAGGCTATAACAAGAAAAGACTTAAACATCTTCTAACACAGAACTAAAACAGTCTAAACTGAGTATTCAGTGATCCCTCATTCAGAAACTGAACAGACCTAGATCCCTTCAGGACAGCAGTTACCTGCAGAAGACTAGGGGCAAACATTAACCCTCTAAGATATTGTAGAGACCACAACTACTACTGTAACTGCTCTTGCAAATAATAATAACAAGAGAAAAATTGCTCCCAAACAGCCTTTGGGAGACATGAGGATATTGGGGGGGGGGGGGGGTATTTTGAAGCAAACAACTCTTTTTTGTTTTATTTTTGCAAATGTTTGTTTTTACTTGCATGGGGCCAAGGCCCTGGGGCATTTGAGAGATTTTTTTGAAAAATATTTTAATGGGGGGATGCAAAAATGGCCGGGGGGGCACACTTTGGCCATCCTTGTTTTACTACAAGCTTCAGACCATAACACAGCACTGAACTCTTTTCATATATCATACTCCTAAGGCTGGGATTGTATTCAGGGTGTATCCACACTGCAGAATTAAAGTAGTTTGGCACCATTTTAACTGCCATGACCCTGTCATACAGAATTCTGGGATCTATAGCTGTATGAGGCACCAGAGCTCATGTTGAAGTTTTAACAATTAAAAGGTATTTTCAATTAAAAGTGTATTTCCAATTAAAAGTATATTTCCAATTAAAATCCTGCCACTTTTCTGAAAAAAAAATGGCAACAGCAATTCAGGTTCTCAAATGGAGAAATACAACATCAAGCCCCTTGGGCCAGTGGTTCAATATAAATGTTCTAGTGATGCCTACGGTGTTTTTCGGTGTATGTTCCTGACACCCAGCAAAGTAGATAATTGAAGAGGGCAAAGAGGATGATTATCAGGAGTCCAGATGAAGGACTGGCAAGTTATCCACAGATCAAGCTGTTGAAAATATTAAGGGAATGTGAAAAAAGAGAGTATTAAGGGGAAAAGCTGAAAGGCACCTCAGTCTTCCTTTGCTTGCCTTCATTTCTCCTGTACTATCCAAAGCATTTGCACTGATTAAACCTCAGAGTTGTATCTGTAAGTCTGCCAATTAGTAAGTATGATATATTGGTTTGAGTGTTGGACTAGGATTCTGGGACACCAGGCTTCAAATCCCTGATTCAGCAAGGAAGGTAACTGGGTAACCTTGGGCAAGTCACACTCTCTTAGCCTAAGAGAAATGGAATTACAACTCCTGAATAAACCTGGCCAAGAAATCCTGTGGTGCATTTGTCATATGTCAGAGGACTTTATCACATGGGGAAAATCAAGGATTTAAAGAGCCATTATCCCATGGAAATAGTGCAATCAGGGTGAAAGATTTTCACATGATGTTTTAAAATGCTATTATCTTGGGAATAACCAGGCAATAAACAGCAACAAATCATTCATGTGTGTGAAAATCTTCCCGCAATCGTGGAATAATGGCTCTTTAAACCCCCAATTTTCCCTCTGAATTTCCCCAGTGTTATAAAATACAGAGTTGACTTGAAAGCACTTAACAATGTTTAGCAACTGTTATACTTTTTAAAATAGAAAACTATAATACTATTAATCTTCTGTTTACATATACCTTGGCTGTTTCTTTAGCATGTTGCTTTGGTATGTCATGATTCCAGAGTGGTCCTCTTTTTTTTGTATTCTTTTTTTCAGTGCTAAAACATTAAACAGATTAACAAGTTGCCATGCTACAATATTTGCATAATAGAAATATATCAAAGCATATTAGTGCAGATATATTTGGAATATGCCCAGTACACACATGCAACCCTAATCCCATTAAATCTTTAGATAGATAGATAGATAGATAGATAGATAGATAGATAGATATAGACCAACCGACCCTTATTAGGGGTATTTATCTCCTGACTTCTAAATAGCTGTAATAGTAAAAAGTCATGCATGTTTCCATACTTCCTGTATCTTAATATCATACATATCTCTGTGGTTGCATGGTTGTGACTGAAGTTCAGTGCTGTTTTTCACATACTTCCTCAATGGCATGGTTCATGCCATCATGTCTTGGTAACAACCATGAAAAGTAGGTGAATATATGTCTGCAGTGGCCAAAATAAAAGCTAGATTCTTACGAGTTTTTACTAACAGAGCTAGTTACTCATCATTTGAACAACTGCTAGCTGTCCTTCGGATACAGCTTAGTCTACATATGTGTAGAAATTTTCTGTTTCACTTGGGGAGTCATAGTAGCCCACATTAAAGCCCATCCCAAACACACACACACACACAATCATACTTGAATTGAATTATCAGCAATGTCCTTCAAGTAAACCTAAATCATTATTCTTTTAAGTGAGGCTGTCTTGTTAGCTTCCTCAAGGTTATATGTAATGCAGATAAGACAGAAGGAGCTTCAAGTTGGAAGATGTATTGCAACCTGAGGTTGTCATTGGATTAATCCAATCCTATTTGAGTCACAAGTGGCACCAGTAGCTAGAGTTGTACCTTGTACCTTGTACTGGGTGTGGACTTTTCTAAAGAATAATGGGATAAACCAAAGGCATGAATTACAATGACTATCTAAATTACACCACTGCAATAAGCTTTATATAGGACTGGCTTTGAAACTTGAAGCTGCAACTGGATCTAAATGCTTTCTGCAGTGGCACCAATCTAGATGGACCCAACAATTTAAAATGATGGTTCCAATCTGTGAGCCATCCAGGATTTTGAATTCAACATACCCTAAGAATCTCCTTAAGATGGAATATCTCCATCTGTCAGATCTTTCCTCCAGTTCCTGCTTTGTGAGAGATGCCTATTTGACAAACAAACAAGACTTTGTCTGCAGTGGGACCAAAGCTGACAGTTCTAGAAAAATTGGCATTTAGTCCACTGGCAAATCAAATAGCCCTCTTCTAGAGGATTTTTAGTTTACTTTGTAATCTATAGAGTGCTTTTAAAATGTGGTATATTGTCATTCAATAGGTCTAGTTTCTAATTTTCTAGTGAGAAATCTGTGGTGGTAAAATATTTTAAACAAATACATGACATCCACACCATAATTCAAACCATGTTCTCTTTTCACATTGTGCTAAGAATTAATAATATATTTAACCGGTGATGGGGTTTACTGCTTCCCATTTTGCATACCAATTTCGTCTGTATGTACTTGGCTGCACGGCCTAGGCAAGGAAATATAGCATAGCCAAAAAGTGATTTTAATGGTAAATTACTAATACAGCACTAGTTTGGCAAGCAATGAGCTATGAGCAATTCAAAATTGTTAAGAGCAATATCATTGTGACATGTACTTGCACATTTCCAGCTACCATTCACAGAACTGTTAATAGTCCCTTTGTGTTTCCTTCTTCGCCACAAATTTCCAAATGAGAAGTAACATTGCTATAATTACTGCAGGGCCCTAGTACTTTAAGAGTAACATTGGAATATACAGATATAGCAGTTTTCTGAAACTTCAGCAGAATCTTTGGAAACACAGGCTTGATGGAGTCACCTTTTGGGTTACATAATGCCCTGCATAGCAGCTTCATTCTGTTTTCGTTGTCATCAAAGGACACAATTCACTCATAGTTCAATAAGGCTGTACCTCATTCTATGGCAAAGCTGGTGGAGATGAGGAAAACGTGTGGGGTTTTTTTTTTTAATAAGAATTTTCCAAACCTCACTTTATGAATTATCTGTAAAGAACTTCAGAATTTTTTTAAAAAAACTATTTATCCATTCAACCTTTAGAACTGATACTCAAGTGCTTACCTTTAAAAGTCTGACCTTCCATGCCTCAATATTCAAACACCATTTGTGGCATTGAATTTAAGTTACAAAATCTTTTTTGTAGGCTCCTGTTCATCTTTATAATTCATGAAGGTGGTACAAGGCAAGAGCCTGTGTGGTGTAGTAGTTTCCGCACTGGACTAGGACAATGGGAGACCAGGGTTCAAATCCATGTAAACCCATTTGGGGATCTTGGGCAAGTGTCAGGCTGCATTTGCCCTGCAGAAATAATCCAGTTTGACACCACTTTCCCTACCATGGCTCAGTACTATGGAACTCTTGGAATCGTAGTCTGTTACTGCACCAGAGCTCTCTGACACAGAAAACTGAATGTCTCACAAAATCATAATTCCCAGAATTCCATAACACTGAGTCATAGCAATTAAAGTGGTGACAAATTGGATTATTTCTGCAGTGCGGATGCATCCTCAGTCTCAGAGAAAGGCAGGAAAACCCTGTAATCAGTTTGCCCCTAGGGTCACCATAAGTCAGACCTGACTTGGAGGCACATGAAACAGGTACAACACATTCCTCTCCATACTAGGACAACTAATAAAACTTTTGAATTTGTGCAGTGCAAATGGTTAGGAATTTTGCTCAGTACAATTTCCTATAAGAATATCCCTAAAGTCACATTTTATAGGATCTCCGAAATGTAGGACAAAGTAAAGTATGTCTTTCTTTGAGAACCATAGGTCAGATACTCTGGTACTTTTAAATGAAAAAATGTTTCAGAGGACTATTAACAGTGCTTTTTATGTCTACTGCAAGTTCTCTCACTTATCCTAGAATTAACAAGTGTATTTCAACTAACAAAATTCATTTTAATCTTTATAATGCTCTAGATTTACACTGGATGCAGTAGCTCTTTGACAGAATGAGGGTGAAATCCATTCAGAGTTTCAAAACAAGTTCAGAAACCCAGAAATGTGATACTCCTTTCATCTTCCTCATGTTAAGAGGTACACAGTAAGAATTTGGGAAAAGTAAGCCAGGGTTTTAACCCCATGCAATAAGGTCCGCTGTCTAGCTAATCTTAAATGCCAATAAATTGCCTATAAACCTTTCCCCCATTCTGAGTTAGTTGACAGCAGGCCATATTTGCCTTTTGAACTCAGTTAGCAGCAATTGAAATCAGCTGAAAGGAAAGGAGGGGAGAAAAACTTGGACATTTTAAAAGCAGCTGAAAAAGTGGGACTGCCCAGGATTGATTGGAACTGCCCTTGCTAAATTTGGATGACAGTTAGAGGGTATACACACATTCACATAGGAATCTGCTGCAAATATGAAACTGTTCCTTCTAACTCACTGTGTCTTGCCTGTGCTGCTTGACTCTTAAAGTATCAGAACATAACAACCCTCCATAGTTTGGTGAGTTATATGCATTCAATATTGTTACTGGATAATAATGAGTAGAATCTCTAGATTGTTGGGTGGGCTACTAAAATGCTGTGAGCAACCATTAAGAAAGCATACGTCTGATAAGAAATTGGAGATGAAAGTGTGTATAACTGTTACATGACCTACATGATCTTGAGGAATACACAGAAATATATTCAGTGGTACAGTCGGCCCTCCTTATCCACGGATTTTTTATTCATGGACTCAAAGCATCCACGGCTTGAAAATATTCCAAAAAAGTTTAAATTTCAAATAGCAAACCTTGATTTTCCATTTTATATAATGGACACCCTTTTGCTCTGCCATTATATTTAATGGGACTTGAGCATCCATGGATTTTGTTATCCACGGGAGATCCTGGAACCAAACCCCAGAGAATAACAAGGTCGCACTGTATTTCATTCAGCACCAAGTTCTTTTCTTTATTGGTTATTAAAAATATAAAAAGGTAATATATTAAAAATACAAATAAAAATGGAGGAAGAGAAATAAATGTGCCATTTCATACATATTTGCAGGAATATCCAGATGTTTATTCTGCTTCACCTCAAAAAGGAAAAGAAAACCCAGTTGCTAGGCATCTTAATTTGCTTTTTCAAGACATAAATAAAACTCTAGAAAGATCACTCACCTGGGTGTGGCAGCAAGGAAATTTTGTTGCTATGCAAAACACAATGAAGCAAGCTTCAGTTTTCAGAAATCTGAGGTCAGGTCACTCAGAGGATTAGTGTTGTTTGTGTTGAAGAACCATATTTACAGAAGAAACATCTTGTTTTACATCAGTGTTTCACGGTGTTCTATGCAATAATGGCCAGAAGCCATAAATCATAAAGAATTTCCTTGTTCTCACTGAGGTGCACATGCATGCCGTTTCCCCTTTTGGGCTCACTCTGAATGACACCAAATGGATGCCTGTTTTTAGGCAGTTTTGAGGGGCCTCTTTCTATCATGCATGGTAGAAGCAGGTGGGCAAGGCAAAAAATGTACAGCTGAACAACAGTCCCCTGGGATTCTTGCCAGTATTTTACATTTACAGAGGCAGGACTCTTATTAAAGTTAAATAACTTTAAACTTATTGGCATCCAAAAGATCCCACTGGTGACTTTTCAGAACTAGCAGATCAGCATGAAATAAAAAGGGGGTCTAATAAGAAAACTATTGTTACATCACATTCATTTATGACCTAAAATAGCTTGGCACTCAGCTCCTAAGGTAATTGTCACCACAATGCATTTTCTAACCAGGATTACACAAGCGCTGTTGCGCTAGTCTAAACTACTGAGCAAACAGGTGCACCGTCTAGATCAATGCTACTCAAAGTGGAGGACCCTGGACTAGTGCCATTGGACTTTGTCACATGGGGGAAAAGAAGGAAGAAAAAGGCATATTCCTGGCTAATTGGTGCAATTGCGAGGAAGATTTTCACACATAATCACATGCAATCAGGAGTTCTCCCGTGAATAACCTGCAATGCTCCAGCAACAAACCATTCATGGGGAAGTCCTGTGAATGCATTTGTGATAGTGGGAGTGAAGCATGATTGTGATAGTCTGAAAGTCAATTGCATTTCATTACTACCACTGCACAAGTAACTAGGGATACCCAGAATGCATTGTGGTAGTCGCAATCTGTTCTCATTGGTTTTGGAGTAGATTTCAGTCTTTTCTCAAGTTATGGGGCACAATTTAGTGAACACTGGATTAAAACACTGTGCTGAAGTAATACATTTTATTTTGTGGTCTTTTTTCTGTGCGGCCAGAAACAGGATTTGTGAAACCATGCATGCGCAAAATGATCAACTGTGATAGATTAACAATTCACTTATGGATATGTGTGGAACGCCATTGTGCCATTATTTTTAATTGTGCGATTACATAGCTGTGTGAAACCACTGAGACGCTATAGTGCTATTGTTGGTTTTTATTTTCATTGCTGTGATTATTGCTGAATTGGCCATCGTGTGATAAACTCCAATAACTGCTTATCCCTGGAGAGTTTTAAGGAAAGAAGGGAAAAAGTTGTAGCCACTGAGGCACAAATATAGTGACAGTCCCTGGCACACTGAAAAATAATAACAGTTGCCAGTTCCCAACACCAGATATCCTGAGAGGCCCATTCTAGAGAGTTCTGTAAGTGCTGCCCTTGATAGTGGGTTGACTGCTGCACAATGACAGTATACACATGTATAACAACCATTGCATGATCAGCTGCCCAACAGGGTGACACTGGAAAATGTCACACTACCCTGTTATAGCACTATTATTCCACTTTAGCTGCTATGGCTGCCTCCTGTGGAATTCTGGGATTTGTAGTTTAGTGAAGCCAAAAGTCCTCCTGTACCACTGCCAACATAACATCAAACCACAGTCTGAGAACACATACCTCGGTATCTTCCTTTTTTCTAGCCTTGGAAACTAGCATCAAGATTTTTTTTATAAATTAGTCTATCTTCCCTGCTGTTTCCTTTACCCTTTCCATAAATCCACAATAAATCCACAATTTACAAGTTTCCATTTCAGGTACAATGCTATGTTAGCCTAGAATTCCCATCTGGGATATTTTAGACTTCATCGGCACTGCAGAAATAATGTCTTTTAATAACACTGTCATGGTTCAGTGCTATGGAAATCTGGGAACTGTAGTTTATTGTGACAACACAACTCTGACAGAGAAGGCTAAACATCTCACAAAACTACAAATCCCCAAATTCCATAGCATTGAGCAATGTAGCTTTAGA
Source organism: Urosaurus nigricauda (assembly GCA_034509955.1). Lineage (NCBI taxonomy): Eukaryota > Metazoa > Chordata > Lepidosauria > Squamata > Phrynosomatidae > Urosaurus > Urosaurus nigricauda. Next base: position 80,932,110 of record JAOEGL010000004.1, read on the forward strand.
TTAGGCTGCCCTTTTACAATACTACTTCAGGACAGTGTGCTAAAAGTAATGATACTTTCCCAGAAATAAACTGTGCATACACCCCTATGGACTGCAGACTCAAGATTCCATTCATTACTTGCCCTAGTAGTAATTCAGTTTATTGCAACCTATGTCCAAATCTAGGTAATCAGTTGCTAGAAATTTATAAGCTTTATCTCTTAAAAACTTTAAAGAGATAACTTTTAAGAGATACACACTTGCCATACAGGCACACAGAAAAGATAAAGAGCTACACTTGGAGGAAGAAACAGTACTAAAGTCAGAAGGATGACTGAAGTATAGTGAACAAAATTGGAAAAAAACATGAGAAGGGTAAAAATGAATGATAAAAAATATATACATGGCAAAACACCACCATTTAAAAATTTAACTGTCAAAGTTATTCCTCATGCAGTAAAGCATGTTCTTAAAATATCCAGAGATGAGGGGAAAACATGTGAGGTAAATTGTTTTGTGAAGGAGATCCCTTATAGCTAGGGGCGGGGGGAGACGTTTGTTCATTTCGCACTTCTGGAAGCAATAAGTGAATTGCAAATAAGCAGTTAACCTTTGGTATTTGCACTTGTTCACCTTTCCCACTTCAGTCCTCTGATCAAAAATCCATACTGGAATGTGCATAAATTGGGAAAATAATCTACAAAAGTGTATTATATCATAGGACAATTCATGCAAATTTGGGTATCTCTAAAAAAACATGAAGAAAAAAATATTAAACAAAATGTGTGCAGTCATGTGTACACAATTTGGCCTGAAGAATAATAATAAATTTATCACTGGAAATAAATAAATAAATATTGTGGTGATAATAAACTTATCACCACAAACTAGGGGTTTCCAATTCACCCTTTTTAGAAACTAGAATAAGATCCTGTACAAAGTATTGTTTTCTTTCCTGCTGTTTTGTGTATCTATTAATATGAAGCCAAAATAAAGCTAATACTAACACTAACCAGTTTTGAGTGCAGTGAAATGTTAGCCTAGATTTCCCACCCAGGTTTAAAATAGGCGAACTCTTACAAGACTGTTGTAGGACAGTATTCTGAAAGAAGTAACCCTTTCCAGTCTATACGTGTGAAATAACCTTCGCATGTATAGACTGCCAAGTTATACAGAATTACACACATGGCAAAGGACCACCATTCAAAAGCTCAACTCTCAAGTTACTTCTCACAGGAGAAAAGCTAAGCAAACTCATGCATGCTGCAGACTGATGAACTCTAGGAATGGCTATGCAACAAGCAACATATCCCAAAGAGCATGCATGACTGAAGCAAACAACTGGTAAGACATAGAGCTTTTTGAACTGAGCTAGAAGAGCTGTCTGACTGAGCTAGGCATGATACTGTTTCTTCATAGGTATTCAATCCTTCAATTTCAGTAGTTAAAAAAAAATGAAATGGTGAAAGCATTATTGTCTAAAAAAATTGTATGGGAAAGTATTAAAATTTCTCTGAAGAGTTGCCTTCCTCCAAGAGATGCATAGTGGTATATGTAGTGACAAGGCTTTTTTTAAAGTAACAGTTGTGTGTTCAAATGGAAACTACTCCTAGGTTTTGTACACCCAGTGGGAACAAACAGACACATACAATTTTGTCAATGAACCAAGAACAGTGGTTCAAATTGGAAACTACACCTACTAATGCTAGGATGGAACGGATGAGATCTTACATTGAATAGATTCAGAATAATTCATGGAGTTATGCAGAAGTTGCACAACACTGTTTTGTTAATGAACTGCAATAGTGCACTGCCCAGCCTGGTAACCATCATGCGTGTAGCTCTGTGCATCAATGTGCAATATGCAACCGTGCACAATGAATGACCATGAGCATTGATATCAAGGTATGATGCCCCAAATGCATACGTCCATTTCCACAACTTTGAATTGAATGTAGCCAAGCCCCATCTGATAAAACTGTCCAAATGCATCTATAGGAGAAAGTATCCACTTATAAAACACCAACTGGATTCTGATCAATGCCTGTGAAAGAATTTGCAGCTCTGTATCCATTCCATTTTTAAAACCACTTTTCCCTCAGCCTGAATGTCAGGATTGTGCAAAGCAGAGAAATCTCTGCTCCTGAACCAAGAGACTGTGAAAATGGTCAACAATTTCTTTCAAAATATATTGCATAGTGGTCTCTTGTATTAGCCAGAGTAAGTCCTGCTTAGCTTCAAAACTGGAACTCTTATCAAGTATTTTCAAGCCACTCTTCACCTTTTATTGATTTATATATTTGTTTTAAACAGAGCACAAAGAGACACCTAGGAGAGGTAAGAAACCATGAAAACAGGAGTCCTGAGGCTGTTCCATCAGCTGACTATAATCAAATGATGCTAGTCACTTTCACAATTTGGAAATAACTCATTCAATTTGTTAGTTAAAACCATTGCATTTACTTATATGCTAATTTGTTTCCATCTCTCCTCCAGAGGCTTAATTAACAGCACTTGAGAGCCAGCATGGTGTACTGGTTTCAGCATTGAACTACAACTCTGGAAACCAGGGTTCAATTCCCAGCTTGGCTACACAACCCACTGATGACCTTGGGCAAGTCACATGCTCTCAGCCTCAGGGGTAGGCAATGTCAGACCACTTTTGAACAAATAGTGCCAAGAAAACCCCATGATAGGTTTGCCTTAGGGTCATCATAAGTCAGGAAAGACTGGAAGGCATACAAACAATTAGAAATTATCCCTGTAGTAGGAATGGCATGCTTTGTCTTATTATTTATTGCATGGAGTGTTCTCAAGAGGAGGAGGATTACATTTTAGTCCTTGCATGTTGCATGCTGTGTCTAAATAAAGGGTGGGGGAGAGTGCAAAGAGCTCAAGATACAGACTGTGGAGAACCCAAACGGAAGGTGTATAAGAAAGAGTCAACAAAAGAAAGCTCTCTTGAATTTGTCTGCCTGCCTGCTGCTGCCTCAAACTGGCTAATTTGCTCTGGCTGTCTCTCACTAAATCTAAAGTCTTCTAGTTTAAATACATTGACAGACTCTAACTACTGCTCCTTACAACCACTTTGATAGTGAAGAAGGCAACTTCAGTATTGATAATCAACAGCTGGAGAAGGCAACTTACATAAAGACTATTAAAAGACTACTTTGGAAGACACTAATAATAAATGGAAGCAATGCTAACAATTAAGCATGCCAATCTATGTAGATTACCTTAAAAACTAATGATTTCTTTAAACAGTTACTTTAAAAACTAAAAATTTAATTAACAAATTAATTAACACTCAATTAGGTTTTCCAAAACATTATTCACCCCCTCCTTCATTGTTCATTACTAAAGAATTCATTTTTAAACCCAGTGTAACCAGACCTGACTGGCAGGAGGGCATACATGGCTAGGGATGACAACCCTCTTGCTCTAAGGCAATGTGAGTGGATTGTCCTCCTCCAGTCTCTTGTTAGTAACCAATTTGGCAACATGCTAATATCAAATGGTACCCAATTACAATATGCCATAGGCAGCATGCAATTTAGGAAAAAGTTATGTAACAACATACTACAGTGGGACCTTGGTATCTGCTGGAATTTGAATCCAGGACCTCCCATGGATACCAACATCGAGGGATGTTCAAGTCTCATTACATACAATAGTAAAATTGTGTCCTTTATCTAAAATGGTAAAATCAAGATTTACTTTTTAGTACTGTATTGATTTATTTTTAATATTTTAAGCCATGGATGTTTGAATTGGTGGATCTGAAAGGCTCGCTCTATTGAAAATTACTCACCTACTTTGATGAAAGAATATCTCCCAAATATTGTCTCACTAGGCCAGAAATGCATTTGTTGGCTGATGTGCCTTTAAATAATCTCACAAGTTTGATCTGACAAAAGCCAAACATGTCATGCATGAGTCTCCAAATTCCAGCTCAGCTAATTTATCAGTGGGCTAGATAGTATACTCTGTTAAGACAGCAGATTACTTCAGCATGGTGTAGTGGTTTGAGCATTGGACTATGACTCTAGAGAGCAGGGTTCGAATCCCAGCTTGGCCATGGAAACCCACTGGTGACCCTGACCAAGTCATACTCTTTCAGAATAGAAGAATGGCATTGGCAAACCCTTTCTGAAGAAACTTGCCAAGAAAACCCCATGATAGGTTTACCTTAGGATCACCGTAAGTCGGAAACAACTTGAAGGCAACAAAAATGACAAGATAGCAGATGTTGAACTGGGCTGGAAACCAAAAGCCAAGGATTCAGCCAAGTGTCAAGGACAGATGCAAAGTGTCATCCAACATTTGCCAGTTTTGCTCTAAAAAGTTACCCTTTGTTGCCTGAGACAGTCTGATAGAGGCATTATCTCAATGAAATAAAAACAAGCTGTTCATGCTTCTACAAAAGCTTACCAGTTATGAAATGCTAACTTGGGACTAGCTCCCTCTCACTCAATAATATGAGATCTTAAAGTCTTGTTCTTCAACTGGTTGAAACAGGTTTTCTCAGATCTCATAAAACCTAAAAGATTTTAATGCAGTTAAGCCTCCTGTCTCTAGTTTATTCAACTACTTATAGCAATCTTACTGAATTGGTAGCAGCAGCCTTGATATACGCCGATACGTTTATCTGCTTATCACAGTACCAGGTGGCCAAGACATATGCACACACATGGAGGAAAAGGTCCAAAAACAGAATGTGTACTCAAAAAAGCTGTCTAAACAAGAACCATCAGAAAAACAACTTACATAGCTTAAGCCCACGCTTGCTGCATAAACATCAGCAAACCCAATCAAAAGCCTTGTCTGCTGACAGTCAGTGATAACAATAAAAGCCAGTTCTCAGCACCTGCAGATTAAGCTCACTCGAGTGTTTACAGTCCTCAAAGTCTTTAACTTCAGAAATGTCAAGGAATGAAGAAGTGAGGGGGAGGATATTGGGTGGGAGTGAGCTTCCTAGAGTGGGGAGCATACATCATTAACTATGTACATGGTTGTTTACTTAAACTCAAATAAGGAACAATGAAAAACAAATAGATAAAGAAGGGAATGAAGCAGAATTGGAACTGTAGCAAACCAGGGCAGGAAAGACACGAAAAAGTATTCTTCTGCTAGATATCTCCATTTTGTATTCAGTTTTACCTAAGAAAGAACTTACATTAAAACGTGTGAAGCCCCCTCCTGGATCAGACCAGATGCTCATTGAATCTGGCATTCTCTTCCAACCATATCAACAAGATGCCTATGGAAGCAAGTTGTGAGGGCAACAGCACCCTCTTGCATGTCTTTCCTAGCAGTTAGCAAGGAGAAGCATCCTGCTTCTGGAACTATAGATGCAGAGTGGGTCTCCCTTATCTGGAATGCTAAAATCCAAAATATTTCAAAAATCCAAATCTTTCATGAATGGCTGAAAGAGTGATACCTTTGCTTTCTGGTGGTTCAGTGTACATAAACTTTGTTTCATGAACAAAAGTATTAAAAATATTATATAAAATTACCTTAAGGCTATGTGTAAGAGGTGCTTACAAAAAATAAATGAATTTCATGCTCAGACCTGGGTCTCATCTCCATGATCTCTCATTGCATGAGTGACGTGTGCCTTTAAGTCATTTCTGACTTATGGCAGCTCTACAGTGAACCCATCATGATGTTTACTTGGTGAGATTTGTTCAAAGGAGGTTCATCATTGCCTTCCCCTGAAGCCAAGATTGTGTGGCTTGTATAAGAAGATGCAAACAAGTAGTTCATCCTGTACTTTGCAGAATTCTCTTTGAATGAATAAGGGTTTTTTTCAGCAGGGAGGAAAAGGAAGACTGCATTACAAGGGCAGAAAAGGAGAAAGGATAATTTAAAAACTCCTCTGGCTAATAGTATTTCAACAGAGGGTTCACTGAATCTCATCTTAGCCTGATAGTTTCAATGATGTATTCAAGTGTTTTTTTTTTACTCCTAGTCTCAAGTCAAGTCTCAACTCCTTGCAAGATACTTTCAAGTATCAAGTTCAGTCTCAAGTCTGGGAGCCAACTTTTAATAGAAAAAAGGAGACAGGGCATGTTTCTCAGAGGCAATGGGCTTAAGGCAGGGCTTGAGGTATGCTTGGCAGCCTGTCCCCACTGCACATCAGTGGGCCACATCAATAGCTTTAGAAGGATCTTTCTGCTTCAAGCCCATTTTCTAATGCATTTGCAGTCCCCTCTGAGAAACACAGCCTAAGCTCTAGGGGTGGGTCTTGCCTGCTGCTCAAATTGAATGATGCCAGTAAGTCAGTCACTAAAAATATACAAGTCTCAAGTCAAGTCAAGTCAAGTAAATGCATCATTTATTGCTCAATTGCGTCTCAGTTGAATCACTGAAGCAACTTGAATCCGAGTCAGTCAACCTGAATCTACATCACTGGCTAGTGTCCATTTAATGTTCTGCTGGTAAGATTTTTTTACCATTGTTTTGATCACATTATCCCACGTCTGACATCACGTCATCGGTTGCCTATTTCTTCTAGGATTCAGTACAAGCTTCTGTTAGCCCTACGTGACCTACCTTACCCCCTGTCTTTCGTGTCTCATTTCTTTTTTTCCAGCTTCTTCTAGATCTGTGTTCTAGAACTCAAGGCATCTAATTCAACCAAGATTTCCTCTTCCTTGGCTCACCTTCATCCTCTCTCACTCATTGCTCCACACTGCTGGAATGCCCTGCCTGGACATTTGAAGACTGCTCTTTTCCTTGTTGTTTTTCATTCCAATTGAAAACCTCCTTGTTTTCCAAAGCTTTTGCAGTTTTAATATTGCTTTATTATCTTGTATATTGCGATATATTGGTATACTCTGTATATTTTCCACCTTTATTTATATTGTATAGTTTTTTGTATTGTATTTGGATAATCTGTTTTATAACTGTAAACTGTATCGTATAGTATAGTTTTATATTTGTGTTACTCCATCCTTCCCCTCTGTGCGCACATGTGTATGCCTTTGTCAGGGCTGGCTGTTTTTTGTTGTTGTTTTATTTGTAAAGCACCATGTACATTGAGGGTACTATATAAATAAATGCTAATAATAATATAAACAAAAGTAACAGTTCTAATTTTCAGCTATAATAAGTATTGCTGCTTGTTGCTACTGTTTAACTATTGTATACTGGCTGAAGCAATAACTGTAGCTATAAAAACAAAAACATAGCTCACAGTGCCAATTTTAGATTTTGGAAAGGCCAGCAAGGAGTGCTTAAACGTCTGAAATTAGGTAATAAGAGGCCTTTCATAAGCCTTGATCATATTTCTTTCTGAAGATAGGATAATGGAGTTATCGACTTGGCGTCTTCTCATTTTTACTGTTAATATATGATTATTAAATTTAATTATTTACTATTAAGATATCATTTCTAGTTAATAAAGTTTATATATATTAAAATATAATTAAGAATGTAAGCCACACAAATAGTAAGTACAATAATATAGAAGAAAAGTACAATAAAATCAAGTCCTCTCTTTAGCTCTTCCTAGAATGTGAACAGTTTTAGACATCACTTGCTCACTGTGTGCATGGTTTAGGAATTCTGATTTCCAAGCAATTCAAGATAATATGTACTTACATTTCAGGTGTCAAGTATGCATCATCAACAGCCTCTGAAAACAAACAATAAAGGTATAATATAGACAACAACTAAAGCCACACAGAATGCCTGAGAAATTAGGGATGGGAAAATGGTAGTTCTGTGGTCCTTGCCAACACAACTACATCTACTCCAAGTATGACCAATATCCTTGTCACAATACACTGTTGTGGCACTATGTTCCACTTTAATTGTCATGGCAACATCATGTGGAATTCTGTAGTTTGTAGTTTAGCGAGGCCCTGAGTGAGAATTCCCTTGCTAAATGGCAAATCCCAGGAATCCACACAATGTTGCCATGGCAGTTAAATGGAATACAGTGCTCAAGCATAGTGTGATTTGCAGCTAAATCCAAATTCAAGTCATAGTATTTAGATGAGATGAATTCATTCTATGACACTAGTAAGGAACCTCAAAGTCTCTGGCTTCCCATACATGTATTCCAGGACTTCTGCTGGAGGAAATTTTCTGAGAACAGTCACCCAGCAGTAATTTCATTGGGCCTGGACACTGACAGTACATGCTTAAAGGTGTGTTAAAACTGATAGTTGTTGTCAGTTTTGAGGTGCATTTACATTACAAAATAACCTGGTGGGCAAGCCAGGTTATTTCCATGATATTCACACTCACCCTGACGGCACTTGGAATGTGGGGGGGAAAAACACTTAACCTGGTGCATTTTGCACTGGGTCCCTTACTACCTCTTTTTTTTTTCCCTTTTTGGTGCTGCAACAATCCAGATCTTCAACCTTTCCTGAATAAAGGTCCCTGGCTACAGAATGACTGCCCCTCACATCATGTATTAGCCCACCACTTTGCCCTCACTATATTTTTATTGTTATACATTTTTAATATTAATAGATATTTTAATTTTAAATTTTAATTGTATCATGTTTAATTCTGTTTTTTTGGGGGGGAATTAGATATAATATTTTAATGTGTTGTGAGCCACTTTGATTGTCTTATCAAAGAAAAGTGTAATAAAAATAAAAGTTTTATTTATGTATTACAGTGAGAACATGCTACTGGATCAATCTGGATCGTGCAGGATCATTTCTGGAAATGAAAGCGCTTCTATTTGGAAATGATCCAGCACCAGTAGGAACACCAAACTGGGTTTAAGTGCCACAGAGAAATCCGGGTATTTAAATCAGAGGGAATAGCGACCCCTAATTGTTTCATAGAGGAGATCCAGATCTCCCTGTGACAAATATGTAAGTGTGAATGTACCCTTGGAAAGCTTCACTTTCTGGTGTCTATTATTTATCAGGGTTTCAATGAAGAGAGGAAGAAACAGTACGACAAGTGGAGCTTGCAGGGTTGAACCCAAGGACTTTGTGATGAGCAGGAACTATGATATTACCTGCCAACAGGCTTTCCTATTTCCTCTGAGTTTAACTAAAATCTCCACTGTAGGAGGAGGGTAAACTGACTTTTCAAGCAACTACGTACTGTTATGAGCTATCCCCGTTGAAACCGAAGGTATTTTAGGACAACTTAGGTAAAATCCATTAGCTTTACAAAAAAAACCTGCTCCTTGTGGAGATGAAAATTGCAAGAAATTGTTTTAGATCAACCAGCTGCCTACATTTTTGGACTCTCTGTAGGGGCATTGCTGTAGAGACTGTCCTGAACTTCAGAATTTACTAACACCACTGGGTACAGCAAAATGAAGGACTGGGGAAGAATGAACATTGAACAAGGGTCTATCAGGAATTCACCAAGGGTGGCATGATATACTTGGCAATACTTATCAGGATGGGTGAAAAATAGAGCCACGCTTTGTAATGTTTAAGCCCTAAAAAGTCATTCAATAACATCACTTACTGAATAGTGAAGCAAACAAAGAGTAATAACAAAACTTAGGGACAAAACAGACTGCCTCAAAGGAGCAACTTGTTGCCACCCCTTTGAGCGCCAGACCAGAGCTAATTCTTTTTCGCGTGGAAAAAGAGATTTGTTGCCGCTGCGGCAGCACTTTTCAATGCTCCTTTTGGCATGTAGCATGTGAATGCTGTGCCAAAGGAGTGCTGTAACACTGCCCACCGTGCTGTCAGGTGAGTGGTGTGATGTCAGCTTGGTGGTGGCATTGGGGCATGAATCGTTCAAGCACCACACCCCACGCCACCCCGAAGCCAGTCCTTACTGCCAGTCTGTACAGCCCCTTAGTTTAACTGTACACTTGCTTACAAATACAAGAAAACTCATGATAATCACATTCTGCTACTTCATTTCAGATGAAGATTTCTTTTCAACCTGATGAGACAGATAAGCCTATCATATATTCATTCATTGATTCATACAATTTATATCCCATCTTTCTCCCTTTTGGGAATCATAGGAATGTAACAATAATTTAAAATAGAAGTTTAGCTGTAAATCTTATTTATAAGAGTTTTTTTAAAAAACAAATTAAACTATTCTATTGAAATGTGCACAGATTTAAAAACATTTTAAAATACAATTCTAACATAACTGACAAAATGCAAGATAAAACATAGCTAAATTTCTACAGAATGATATTTTTAGAAGTGGGTTATTGTGATGCATGTTTAAGGAAAAGCTCTCCTATAGTTCTGACCTTGCTTTCACATGGAAGAACACTTTCTAAAGAAAAGAAAAAACACACAAAGAGGAACTACAGGAACCTTATCTGGAGGGTGTGTACATGTTCCAAGAACAACTGAGCAATTCGAATACTATTAGCAATATATCATTTTTAATTATATCTCATTTTTTAATTTGGCCACTCCTGATCCTCACATTTACTGGATGTACTATGTACATCTTGGGGCCTAAATACCCTAAAGGCACCAGATTCTGTCTGATCCTAGAAACTAAGCAGGGTCAGCCCTTGTTGGTAATTGGATGGGAAACCAATACTGGCAAAAACCACCTCTAGTATTCTTTGCCTAAGAAAACCCAATGCAATTCATGTCTGTAAGTTGATGTAAGTCAATAGGTGACTTGCATGAACATACATACATATGTACATGTGAACATACAGATAATTGTTTCATTAGACATTTTTGTACCCTAAAGGGCAGAATATGAGGGAATAGTCAATAAGTCACATAGCCAATGGTGAAGGATTAAGATAGCTGCAGACCAAGAACATCTGGAGGGTCATAAACTGAGGCTTTCATACTTTAGACTTATGACATAATATGATTCATTGGAAAAAGCTAATGCTTGTAAAGTGGAAGATAGTAGGAAGAAAGGAAGATAGCACTTGTCCTGAGCTTACAAGAAGTGAGCAAAACTTTCATTCATAAGGTCACCATTAAGGTGAAGCCACTTTGATGGCAAAGAACACAACAAACATTTCGTGTTACATTAAAGGCTACGTCACCAAGACATGTTGATGGAAGTACTGCCCTTTAACATTCTAGATTTGAAAATGAACTCAATTTTTTTTTCTCAGCCAGTTTTTTACAGTGTTTAAAATCATAGCAGGGAAAAAAAATCTTACCCAGAAGGTTCATCTGGAAGATACTAAAGTCCACCTTGGGAGGCCTTGGAGGTTTTTTTGGAGGAGGGCCAAGTGACTTAATGGATGGAAGCTGTTTGGTTTTTGGAAGTTCAATCTCTCCTCCACTATGATGTCTTTCTTTATCAGGTGATATAATGGATGGTAATGATTTGGTTTTTGGAAGCTTGGACTCTTTACAATGATGTCGTGTTTCTTCACCAGAGTTAAGAGGAGACTGCCATACTATACAGGGAGAAGAGGAGAATAAGCAAAGTGACTTCTATATTGCAGTTTTGAGACATGTGAATCTGATAATCTGAACACTGAAAAGAACCCAAACTATTTTCTTCTTCTAATTAGGGCAGATTCACCATTTTTCAAATGATACAATTAATACAGTCATTGTTGGTCTGACACATAGGCAAGAAATCTTAGAAGATCACCATTCCATCTGCAATGGGGCAATCTACAATTATAATCATTAAAAGATATTAAGTACAGTACAATATCGAAAGGTTAAAAGAAAATTAAAAGCCCCTTTTGTTGTTTTGTGCCTTTAAGTTGCTTCTAACTTATGGTGGCCCTACGGTGAACCTATCACAGGGTTTTTCACAGGGTTTTCTTGGCAAGATTCGTTCAGAGAGGATTTGACTTTGTCTTCCTCTACTACAGTACAAAACTGAAAGGTTAGTCAGCACAATCCTGGAACACATATGACAGAAAATCTTATCTTATTAGTCACCTGCATTCCATTGCAAGTTGGCAAAACATCAGTTTAATGTTAGGTTCCTGTAAAAGGCTTATTTTTTTCCAGTAAAGAAAATACAACCACAAATTTAGTCTTTTACTCATATTTGGCATCCATCCTAGATTTTTTTAAAGAAAGCATGTCAAACCAGGATGCAGATTTCTTATTTTGATTCTCAAAGGGCAGTGCATGATACGCTTCAGCCACAATCTTTCTCTTCAACTCCTGTGCATTAGCCTGTGGAGTCACAGCACTTTTACTCCACAGTAATCATGACAGCAGACAAGCCTCTTAATATTTATGAAGAATGTACTTTGATCAGCAGCTAGGGATAGTCACTTCAGGGCTTTAGCCAAATGATGGTAATGAGAATTGTGATCGGATTATCTGTTATTTTATATGTTGCTTACAAGCATCAGGATGCAAACCCGGGAGGTTGTAGAGAGATTGCAGAGCAGACAGTTTGCTTATTGGAAGGAATTCTCATCTGGGATGGAGGTGGAGTTTCCCACTGCTCTAGCCTTCATACTAGCAGTGCTACCCCACTGTCCTCTTTTATATCCCCACAAGTAGCAAAGCTTGGTCAGATGAGGACCTACAGAACCATACTCTCAGTCCCTGGGCATGACCCTAACCAGAGCCAAAAATTAGACTATCCAAAAGCATAGGAAAATCTCTTCTACATGAGGCAATGAGAGGGGAAATGTCAACTCTAAAGAACTAGGTTTTCCAAAATGTTACTCTCTCTACCACAGACCATCTGTCACCACCACCACCGGAAGATTCCTCTGACCATTTACTATCATCACATAGAGGACCCATTCCCACTTGTGGAAAAACCTGCATTGGAACCGTGTTGTGCTCTGCTTATGAAAGCGATTCCAAAAGGCCCCTCGTCCACATATTGGAACCGCTTTCTTAGCCAGGAATGCCTGCCGTTCCCACTGGAGCTGCCATGTAAGGTGACAGCCCTTAACGCCTCATCCCCACAGGGGAATTTTTTTTATTTGGGGGGGTATTGATCGCAAAATCAATCTTGCGATCTTGTGCATTTGTGATCAGTATAATGAAGAAAAAGGGAAAGGAAGGAAGAAAGGAAGGACGGATCCCCCAGGAGCAAGTGTGTGTGTGTTTTTCTTTTTCTTCATTATACTGATTGCAAATGCACAAGATCGCAAATGCACAAGACTGATTTTGCGATCAATACCCCCCTCCAAAAAACCCACCACAATTCTGGCTAGTGTTCCCACTTACTGGAAATGCTTCAGAATCGTGTTTTCCAAAAAAAGACCACTTTAAAACTAGTGTCAGGAAAGCCCGGGCTATTTGCTTTTAACCTGGTCCTTTCCTCCACTAATCGATCCGATGAAGATCGGAAGTCGATTCGAGTGTGAACAAAGGTCATACAGCCCGCGTCACACTTCGAATCAAAATGTAGTGGGAATGGGGCCAGAGTGACACCAAAAGTTGCCCATCTTCCATTTCTTTGTAGTTATAGAAGTGAGTACTAGTTCTAACAACCTTTCAACATCATGTGAAAGGTGACTTTGCTTCACACTTGGGAATTGTGACTTTGCTTCACACTTGGGAATTAAGGGTGTACATTTAATCAAAAAGGTATCTACAAACACAAGGTGCATCTACACTACAGAAATATGGTAGTTTGACATCACTTTAAGTGCTATAGCTCCAGCCTATGCAATCCTGGAATCTGTAGTTTTACACGTTCTTTAGCCTTCTCTGCTAAAGAGTGCTGGTGTCTCAAAAACTAGACATCCCAGGATTCTTTAGGATAGACCTATGGCAGTTAAAGTCAAACTGCACTATTTTTACAGTGTAGGCCCTTAGAACATTACAAAAGAAAAATGAGAGACAGCTAGAAGCCACTTTATGCTTACTTATGCCCATGAGACACTTTCACTCTACTGCCAAGGGAGACTACCATAAATCCATGCTTTTTGTCCTGCTGGAAAAATCCATTTGGCAAAAGCCACACATTTATGACCAGTTCCCTCTTGAGGGAGAAAGGAAATGCTATGAAGTCATGTGGGAAGATAAGCATAAAGCTGCTTCTATCTTGCTGCCTCTCATCTTCCCTGATAAGGCCCATAGATGTACCTTTACTGGGATAGCACCATAGATGCACCCTTAGAGGGCTGAGTAGAGGAAGGAGCCTTGGAGGCCAAGCCATCGCCTCCCAACCTCCCCCACCTGGCAAGCAACAACAGCAGCAAGGGGGGGGGGGAGAGAGAGACGAAGCCATAAAACCTACTCAGAACCCCTCCAAACTCGCAGGCAGCATAGCTGAGTGAGCAGAGGAAGGAGCCTTGGAGGCCAAGCCATCGCCTCCCAACCTCCCCCACATGGCAAACAACAGCAGCAGCGAGGGAAGTGAGAGAGAGAGAGACAAAAGAGCGAACATCTTACAAGGAAATGTGGTGGCAAGTTCTACCACATTGGACTCCGGTGAGGTGGCGGCGAGACAGGGACACCTGGGCCCTTAGGAGCCCCAACACCATCCTTTTTCCTCCAGCCGGGGAGAAGCAGCGGACTTTGCCCCCCCCCCCCAGGAGCAGAGCCATATCTAAATCCCGGTGGGCTAGTGAGCAGCCTGTTTTAACAGGCTGCTACCCCCCCCTCCCCATTCCACCTGAGCTCTACCTATGTTCTGTTTTGTTTTGTTTTTATACTAGTTGGGATAAATTAATTATGAGGTAGAATGTTTGTATTGGTATTTTGTATACTCTGTATTGTACTATGCTCTGAATGTAACTTGTGCATTAATGTTGCGGGATCAAGGATGTATATCGTTACTGCATTGTATTTTATTGTTACTGTATTTTCTTTGAATTGCTAGTGTATTAGTGTATTATATTGTTTATTGTATTTGTTGTATATGCATTGGTTAGGAATTGTAATGGGCTGACTATGTATTTTATTTTCTATTGTTGTAAGCCACCTGGATTCCGTGTTGATTGGGCGGGATATAAATCAATCAATCATTATTATATTATTAGCTACTCTTCCTCCCTGCTCCCACTCCATATCTTCAAATTATTATTCCTTACAAAAGTGCTACTGAAACTGGTGGCCTGTGGACGGGAGTCAATCCTTAAGCCATTTGCTGTGAGTCACAGGAAAGCTTACAAGAGATAAATGATTGTAAACAATGGGCACAAATATTGCTGATTTCTATCACACAGTGACATCCAGCATGGTATAGCGACTTGAGACTTGGACCAAGATTCTGGGAGACCCATTCAAATTCTCACTGAACCATGGAAGCCCATGGTGGTCTTTGGCACATCACACTCTCTAAGCCTCAGAGGAAGGCAATAGCAAATCTTTTCTGAACAAATCTTGCCAAGAATGATAAAGTTGTGATAAAGTTGTACATTAGACTTAACGGCAAATACAGCAGTTGGAGAAGGGGAAAGTGGATGGTCCTCCACATCTGATAGCTTCTGCTCTACAAAACAGGCTAGGTATCATTTATATATATTTCACGCACAGTTCTGAACTATTAGGAAGCATATAGCCCAAGAACAGCTATTACCTTTTAGATAGCTCCCCTACCAGGTCCTGCACCTACCTGACATGAAACTAGAGCTATTCTTTGCCTGGTAAATTCCATAGTTTACACAGCAAAATGTACTTACCATTTGAACATTCCATGGTCATGCTTGCCTTGTTTAAGCCATTAGTATTGGGGGAGATATCAATAGGTTTTACAGCTTCACGGGCTACTTTTTCTACATTCATATGACTCCTTGGTGGAACTGGAGGTGAGGCAATGGACAATGGTGTTGGTTCGCATTGGGAAAGGTTCTTTGGTGCTTGCTTATTTTCAGCATTTTTTGCTTTATCCTTTGCAACATCAGTAACATCATTAACAGTTCGAAGATCTGCCAAAGATGTTGTCCTAACTGGACGCTGTGGTGGTGCTGTGGAAGACTTTTGGTCATTCTTCAATGATGAAACACTTTCCCAGATTTGACGAGTGTTGTGGAAAGTGGTATTTGCCAACACCGTTTCTTGAGGGTAAACACAAGATGCTGGGCGCTGTTTTTGTAGGTCTGCCACAGGCATAGTTCCTTTACCAAGCATCCCTGAGAACTCCGAGTCTTTCCTATCATTGTTCTTCCTTACATCAGACAATTCCCGTAGCCTGACCCTTGGCAATGCCCTTGGCTTGGATGGTGTTATTTCAGACTTCTGTGGTATGTAGCTGAACTTTTCAGTCTTTTGCTCAGGAACTGGAACATGTCCCTGTTGCAAGGGGTTCGGACAAGTCATAGAACTGCCATCACTACTTTGACGTGGACTGATTTCTGGAACTTGTATGAGGCTCAAGGGCTTGGGTTTGGGAGAGGGTGAAGAACGGCTATTGGAACTTTGCCATGGTCGAATTACTACAGGAGGCTTCTTTGTAGGGGGTAGCAATGTATTGGAAAAGTTAGTGTCACTTTGGAACTTTGCTCGTAGTGCCTTGAAGTCCTCAGTTCTTTCCTAAAACAACCAAGAACAGTAAATGTAACTGTTATTTGCAGTTCTAAAACAGAATCTCTGGACCAGATTCAGCAGATGGTTAGTTTAAAAAGAAACCACAAGAATGACATAGCATTGAGTAAGCAAATAATTAAGTAATTGGGTATAATTAATTGATTAAGGCAACACTTGAATCAGGATCAGTCTGGATTCAGGTCAAATAATGTCTACTACCATGAGAATGTGTAGATCCCTTTTCTATTCTACATCTACATCAGAATAGCTATTAGTTCATAAATCTGCTCTCTATGTACCTATCATTACTAGACCCACAGTTGTTTTCCATCCCCAGATACATTGGGAAATTTAGTATTATCATAGAATCATACAGTTGGAAGAGACCACAAGAGCCGTCGAGTCCAACCCCCTGTCATGAAGGAACTCACAATCAAAGCACCTCTGACAGAACCTCTGTTTAATGACCTTCAAAGAAGGAGATTCCACCACATTCTGAGGGAGTGTGTTCCTCTGTGGATCAGCTCTTAATGTCAGGAAATTCCTCCTAATGTTGAGGTGGAATACCTTTTCTTGTGTCGTGCATCCCCTGTTCCGGGTCCTGTTCTCTGGAGCAGCAGAAAACAACCTTGTTCCATCCTCAATATGACATCCCTTCAAATATTTAATCAGGACTAGCATCTTAACCATCTCTTCTCCAGGCTAAACAGCTCCCTAAGTTCCTCCTCATAAGGCATGGTTTCTAGATCCTTCACCATTTTGGTTGCCCTTCTCTGGACATGCTTCAGCTTCTTAACATCCTTTTGAATTATGGTGCCCAGAATTGGACACAGTATTCTAGGTGAGGCCTGACCAAGACAGAATAGAGTGGCACTATTACTTCCCTTGATCTAGACATTATACTTCTACTGATACAGCCTAGAATTGCATTGGCCTTTTTAGCTGCCGTATCACACTGTTGACTCATATTCAATATGTGGTATATTTGGACTCCTAGATCTCTTTCATATGTAGTATGGTTAAGCCAGGTGTCCCCCATCCTATATCTGTGCATTTCATATTTTTTTTGTCTTAAGTGCAGTACCTTACATTTCTCTGTGTTGAAATTCATTTTGTTATCTTTGGCCCAGCTTTCTAGTCTATTCAGGTCATTTTGAATTTTGATCCTGTTCTCTGGGGTATTAGCTACTCCTCCTACTTTGGTTACATTTGATAAACATGCCCATGCAAGTCATTGATAAAGATGTTGAATAGCATTAGGCCCAGAATAGAACTCTGTGGCACACCACTGCTCACTTCTTTCCAGAATCAAGAGGAGCCATTGCTGAGCACCTTTTGAGATCCACTGGTCAACCAATTGCAAATCCATTTAACAGTTGCATTATCTAACCCACATTTTACTAGCTTGTTTGCAAGAATGTCATGGGGGTCCTTATCAAAGGCCTTACTGAAATAAAGATATATAATATCCACTGCATTCCCTTCATCTACCAAGCTGGTAATTTTATCAGAGGAGGGAGAGAGAGAGAGAGAGAGAGAGAGAGAGAGAGAGAGAGAGATCAGATTAGTCTGCCATGACTTGCTTTTCAGAAACCCATTCTGACTTTTTGTAATTATGGAGTTCCCTTCTAAGTGTTCACAGACTCTCTGTTTAATGATCTGCTCTAGAGTCTCTCCTGGTACAGTATTGATGTCAGACTAACTGGATGATAATTGTTGGGATCCTCTTTTTCCCTTTTTGAAGATGGGGACAACATTTGCCCTCCTCCAGTTTGCTGGGATTTCTGTTCTCCAGGAATTCTCAAAGATTATTGCTAATTGCTCTGAGATTACATTTGCCAGTTCTTTTAATATTAGTATTGAAGTCTCTTGTAAATAGGAGATTATTACATTGCCTTTCCCCCTATCTGGGCACGGGCTGAAAACAGGCTGGGAAGATGTGCTATCGCACAGCTCTGTGCCCAGATCATTACCATCCCCATCAGAATGGCTCCCATGATGGAAAAGAAGCATTTTTAGCCAGGGACAGCAGAAGGATGGAATGGTAATAATCTGGGCACGGAGCTATGCAGTAGCACATCTTCCCAGCCTGGTCTCAGCCCATGCCCAGATCAGGAAAAATCCAGTAGTGTGATAATCTCTGTACTTTCCCCTACATTCTGCAAATACAAACCTTTTAAAGAAAACTGTTAACCTAACACCTCCCAAATGCAGATCTCAAAGTACCTCAAAATTTGGGAATTGTATTTCAAAGGTGATACTTCAGCCCTGTTTATTCTGTAGTAAACTAGCTACTATTTAAAAAGCCACAGAGCCCTTGCTGGTAACCTCAGAATAATGAAGTTTTTTTTCCTTTCTTTCTCCCAAGACTGATTTTTGCTTTGTGTTTGTTTGTTTGCTTAAGGTTCATGTGTGTCTTGAACTGTCTTATGAACTTTGTTATGTCCTTGCATGGCATGAGGGACATTAGCCACACAAATCAGCCCTGTGCAATGGAACTGTATTACTCTGACATAGCTTGTCAAATCAGAAAGCAAGGGCAAAGAGACAAGCTTGGACAGAACAGCCATTATTCTGAAAGAGAGACATGGATGCCTTTAATAAGAAGGCAACACAGTTGAGCCTTGTCCTGAGATTTTATTGAATTTTGTGTAATTGCATCCAACTTATTAAATCCCAAACAGTTTCTCCTGAATAACCCCTTCTAATCAACTCCATTATTTCCCCATTACACAGTGTGACGTAAGACACCTAGGAGATATTTCAATTGTTCCAATTATACTAGCGCAGCCAACTGTATGATCCTATAATCCACTATGCCAGAGCCTAGTCAAAACTGGAATGTATATGCAATTAACATTTCCATAAAGGAAAGATAAACCAAATCTTCTGATCTGCATCCAAAACACTGCACAAAGTTATGACTACAACCAACAGAAGCCAAGACAAAATAAACACAATTGTTTCTGTAGTACGGGCACAGTATCAGTGTGCATGCTTTAACCGACTTGAATTCACAGCAATGTTTATCGTTTTTTTCTTGAAAACCAGGTGCTCCTTTTATTATGGAATTTTCTCGTCAGAGGAATGACACTGTAAATAAGGAGTCTCTTCCAGGTTGTCACATGCACCAAAACTATAAGTGTGGTCGTTTTCTTTTTCTTTTTTCTCAAATGTTCTGATTTTATGCCTGAAACACTCTGAACTCTGCCTGAAGCCAGTGCTGGCAGTCCTCGCAATGTACAGCTAATTCTGGGGAGATACTGTGGTTTTTGGCCCTAACTTCGCTCTAAACTAAGAAAAGTCAGGGGAAAGCCCAGTGTTTCCCGGAAACCATGGTGTTACCTCAAGTTATTCTGGCACGTGGACAGTTGGATTTCATCTGATTTGGCTCAATTTGTTGTCTACATGCTAAGAGTCACACTACTCCCCTTCTCCATGCTGAGTAGTTGAAGGAAAGGGGATAACCTGTTTTTGCAACCATTGCCACCACCCTGGATCACACTGACTGCACATTCAGAATACTATCCCTTATTTAGGAATGAAGGGAAAACATGTACATAAATGAAGACATCACACAGATTCTAAATGAAGGGTGGCAATCATATAGTCCTCCAGACAGAAATAGCAATGACAAGTACATTTCTATACCACTTATCAGTGCACTTAAGCACTCCCTAAGCAGTTTAAAATGTGTAATCTAATTGCCCCCAACAACCTGGTACGCATTTTAGCAACCTCAAAAGAATGCAAGCCTGAGCCCCTGGCTGGAACTGAATTCACAACCTTATGGTTTGTGAGTGAGTGGCTGCAGTACAGGCATTCAACCACTCCACCACCAGGGCTCTTACAAATAATACCATTGCAGATGGCTTTGGACTTCAGTTCCCAGTATTCCTCAACACATGCCTACTGGGAATTGTTCTCCAAAAATATCTGGAAGACCTCATGATTCTCATCTCTGTTCTAGAATAAGAAAGACATCAAGGAATCCAATAGCACCTTTAACTGGGAAGAAGAAATTTCTAGCAGACACTTTTGTGGGCTCTGTCAGGGCTTCAACCAATGAATCCATGTTAGAAATTTCTTCTTCCCAGTTAGTGTTAATGGCATGAATGTTCCAATGATATATTTTTGTACATCCTTCATAGCTGCCCTTTCAAGTCTTTGTTTTCTACAGATATCTGAGCGATTCTCAATTTTGATTAATGACTGGGCCATGGTCTAAAATCTTCAATTGTTTCAGATTCTATAAATCTTCCATGGCCACTATATTGGCTTGCTTTTTAAAAGAAAAATAGAATCAGCTGTAAACTCATTTTTGCACTTTTTCCTAGAAAGGGGAATTCCATGAAAAGATGTTTTCAGACAGCTTTCTTTACAGTTCATCTTTAGGGACATTATTGGCTTGGTGTTTCAGAAGTAGAACATGTTCCATTTATCATTTGTTTAATCAAGGCAGTAGTACTCTGACCCCAGCAGGCAGAACTGACTGGAAATTTGCCACATGTGTCAGGTGCCGAGGACAGAGTTTGACGACACACAGCAGCCAGGAAATATCCACTCATGCAAGTTTTCCCTGCAAGTCTACCCACACTCTCTCAAAAGGTCAAAAATGAAGAAAAGGATTACTCAGGTAGTTTCACAACCAAACTAAAATCAGCTGGAAAGCTTTTTGCTTTTGCTTGTGTGTGTGTGTGTAGAAAAATTTCATAGTGCTGTTAAATAGCCAGGTAACTATCATAGAGACATTTACTAAGAAATAAATCCCATTGTGTTTAGTGAGGTTTGCATTTAGAATTGTATCCCTAAGCACATAACAGAAGAGATGGCTCAAGAAGACTACTGCATTCTCAGAGTGCATCTACACTCTCCATCCTGTAGCTCCATCCTATGGAATCCTGGGATTTGTAGTTTTACAAGATCTTTAGCCTTCTCTGTTGAAGAATGCTGGTGTCCCACAAAACTACAGCTTCTTGGAATCTCTAGGATGGAATCATGGTAGTCAAAAGTGGTATCAAACTACATAATTTCTACAATGTAACTGCTCCCACAATCTGCACAGTGGATTTACAATGAAACACAACAGGTACATTCTCCCAGTGAGGGAAAAAGGCATCATCACCAGTCCCCCTCAGGTATATGGACTCACTTTCCATGTTTACTGAGAAGTCACTATGCAGATATTTTAAAAAAATCAAACAAACATGTTTTAACATTTAATCCCTTCATGGAACACTCATATATTTGCTCCATTTATTTGCTGTCTTCGAGATGATGTACATATATCATTTTCCTCTTCTCAGTTTTATCCTGATGGCAACCTTCTATCCTGATGGCAACCTTCTAAAGTACGTAGATCAGGCCAAGAGCAAAAAGGAGAGAGAGACGTTTTACCAAAAATCACCCCATGAGAATCACAGCAACAACTTACACCTGGGTCTCCTTAGTCCTTATCTGACATTCTGACTACTACCAACAGGTTAAACTGGAGTGCACAATCAGGTGAATATCTAGTCAGCCCAGGGTGACCAGATATCCTAACCATAAAAAAGGACAAGGCACCACAGAACAAAGGGCATTCAAGAAAAATGTAAACATTATGAAATAAAAGCAAAACACACTCAAATATAAATTCATGCTTCTTAGTCCTGCTCAAAATGGAGGACACTTTGAAATTCCTCCTGGATAAAAGGATGAAATGTAGGATGTCACCCTGAGTCACCCCAGCATCACTACCAGGCAAATCTGATAGTTCCACATACAGTTCTTCTTGGTACGCAACCCCAGATAGTACCAGTAAGTCTTCTTTAAAACAGTATGCAGCCAAAGCTAGAATATACTCAATGCCTTTTCTCTTTTTGGGGGGGCCTTTTTAGCTGATCAAATCCATACACACTCCCTACCAGCCCAGTTTAAATTGCTTTTCTGTTCACAGTAAGGACCCATGAAAAGTTACAGGCAGCTTTCTAAAGAGCAAAGAAGAACTGCTGAAACAGCAAACAGGGCATGTACCCCTTTGTCACTTGGCCCACAACCAGAAACAAGCAGCGGCACATTACCATGTCCATTACCATGTCCATGGTTCCTCTCCTACTGTCATGCTTTGCTGTGAAGAAGCTCAGCTTTTCAGCCCATTTTGACTGAGCTGGTTCACAAAGCAGAAGAGCCCGAATAACTTCCTCTCTGTGTGCTTAGCAGCTCAGAAATCCTGTAGCAGCAAGAGTCAGTGAGATTAAGGTGGAGCATATATGCCAAAGAATTACACCTGAGCTCAAGGATTTGGCTCCTCCCTAACAAAACCCTTGGGACATAAGGAAATAAACTACCTGCACCTGCAAGCAGATCAGCATCATAGCTACATGAGAATCCACATTTATACAGGGGAAATGTCAGCCTTTGCTGTTAGTTCTGGAAAAAATGGGCAGTAAATGCTATGGCTGCACACTGCTTTAGATTGCAAAGGGAGTGAAAGAAAAGGCTGGCCAGATCAGCCTTGAAATTCCAGAAAATATGTTTGACTAGATGATTCACCCAGCTGTATAAACCAGGCAATGGAAAGTAAATCTGTTGCTACACTGATTTGACCCAGATTCTGTGGCTAAATAAATTATGCACATACAGCAGGGGAGGGTATGGATTTATGTAGTTTGTGTTACACTCCAGTCCAACGGGATGCAGAGCATCCAGCTTTTATTGTTCCTGGGACAAAAACAAAAACCTCCAGGAAATAAAAAATTGGGGGGGGGGGGGAAGAAAAAGCAAGCTCATCTATTCAATAAATGGTTCTCCCAACTCTATGATTCTATGAAGGGTCTACTCTAAATAGAATTCCACCCTGCAGGAAAACTCAAACCCAGCTGCCTTGGAGTCTGCTTTCCAGAGTTCTGGCTGGCTGGGTATTTTAACATATATACATTAAATAAAAAGCAAAGCTTAAGGGAGATTCTAAATTAGCAGAAGATTGAGGCAAACTAATTGCACTTCACATGTGCAGAGGGCACAATGTAGTAAAAATTAAACATTATTCAGCCCCATTGTTTTCTATTAGAAAGCTAATAATACATTTAACTTTCTCCCACTGAAACCAATGGTGCTTAAAATGCTGGGATGAATTAAAATGCTTGAGGTCTATTATCTGGTTATGGATATAAATGAAATCCCACCGCCACCCCCAACCCATCCACAGTTACTGGAAATCTTGCATAGCTATTGTATGGCTTTCAATAGCTGACCAGACATTTCCTCTCTGTTACAAAGTCAAGGTGGCAAATAATTCAACATGTTTATTTGGAAGTAAGTCTGAGTGTTCAGTTGAGTTGTTCCCTATTAAGTGGTGTAGGACTGCAGTGTTTATGCAAGGGTCTTGAATCTCCCAAGAGAGTGGTATTCATGGCTGTCCTAGGATGAGTACATTAGTTTTGCAAGAAGCTTATGCTACTTACAATTGTTCTAGATGAGGCTCTTATTGTTCACTTGCAGTAATGTATTCAGATCTTTTACTCCACATCTGAAGTCAAGTCTGGGGTGTGTACTTGCAAGATGCTTTCAAGTCAAGTCTCAAATCAAGTCTCAAGTCTGGGAGGCAACTTTAACAGAAGAAGAGAGTTAGTGGTGATGGTGCAAGGTAATGGTGGATTTCAGTAACTAAAAAATCAAGAAGATATGCACAAAGCTGGGGGGGGGGAATTCTCAGAGGGGAACAGCAACTGAGGGGCAAAACAGATTGCCCCTTTGGTAGTTTCCCAGTGGCCTAGGGGCATGTCATTTAGACTATACATGCCACCAAGCTGGCAGGAAGCTGCCATGAAGCTACCTCCCTGAACACAAGGCAGATAGCTTTGTGGCTCTCCAGTGGCACGGCATTAATACTGCAGGAATGTTGCAAAGCCGCGGCAGTTGCAGAAAAGCCAGCTTTTTGCCTGCTCAAAAAGGAGTGGCTTTCTGCTGCTTCTTTTTGCGCCAGCGAAAGCCAGGTCAGGGCCGTGGCATGTGGTTACGATGGCCTTGATCTGGCAATCAAAGGGGCAGTGTCAAGCTGTCTCTTCAGGGCTGTCTGTCTTGGCCGTGCATTAGGCAATGGGCTTAAGGGAGAAGGAACTTTCTAAAGCTTTTCAAAAGCTTCAGAAGGTTCCTTCAGTGTGTAGCAGGGAAAGGCTGCTGAGTAGAGTCAACTCCTGCCTCAAGTTCATTGCCGAATTTATTGCTATTCCTGGATGAATTTGGACCAGCAAATTGGTTGCTAAAAATATACAAGTCTCTAGTCAAGTAGAGTCACTGCATCATTTATTGCTTAGTCATGTCACTGAAGTAATTTGAGTCTGAGTCAAGTCCAAGTAAATCAACTCAAGTCTGCATCACTGTTCAGTTGTCCTCCATTTCGTGGAATTTTATGAAGATCCAGATCATGCTAACTTTTCATCTTACATTTCCCTACTATATCTTCTTTTGCCTTTCCACAAACAAAATTATTGGAGGAATAGTTACATAATGTCTTTGGATAGTGAATGCTACCAGCTCTTCATTTGAAAGTAGTCCTCAGAGGTGTGCCACTCCTCCAAAAGAAAAAGCTCACACTAAACAAGTGAAAGATTGCAATAATTACATAACCATCCATAGCTTAATTATCAGACATGAATGAATTTAGATATAACAACAGATTTTATCAGGGGTGGGCAAAAGTGACCATCCAGCAGTCTAGACAGCATATTGAATGGAGAGGAATGCAGGGGGCTATAGTTCAACAAAATCTAGAAGGAGGCATAATTCAACGACTATATGAAATAAAAGAAAAAGGCATTATTGGGTACAAGACCTCCACCCCCCCCCCCCCACACATGCATCCCAAGACTACCTCAGATAGTCCTGGTCTTCTGCACTTGGCACTCATGCCAACCTCATATACTCCAAAACACAGACCTGGCAAACATGTGAAAGAGCACTATTTATGTTCATGCATAGAACTTCTGCTGGCCGAGGGATCCTGACATTTGTAGATCAAAAAAAGATATCTCACTCTTCCATGCTCGGATCTTAATGCACAGGGAAGTATCCATTTTTAAAAAAATCAGAAGCTGTCACTGTGTTGGATATATATTCATGCCAGTTTAAGAACCAGTATGTTTTGGAATACCAGTTGCTGGTGGATCCAGCAAGGCTCTTTTTAGGTTCATAATCTAAACACTTTCAAATCACTACATCATGCTGAGTCTTTTTGTTTGCGTATTTACATTCCCCATCTTCTTTGTTACATATTTAAATCTTTAAATGTATAATTATATCATGGCATAAAGTTAATACCAGCTTTAGCACATAAAAGTGATGCCTAAGCCCCCTTTTCTTTAAATGTACAGTTCTTAATTGTGAGCAATTAGGTTTCTAATGTAGAAAACTCTTATTTGAGATCTTGAATTATGAAAGCCCAACAAAATTTATTTTCCTGGAATCAAATACAGAAAGATCTTTTGTTTTTCACTTTGTCTTCTTCTTTTCATGGTAGTTATATTGAAAAAAAAATCCATAATAAAAGGAACACATGATTTTCAACGAAGAAGTGTTAGCCAATGAATCTAAGCCAAACAAATGACTTGTTTCTCAGAAAAACAAATTGATTTTTAGGATATACTCCAGAACAGTGTTTATTGGAAAATGTTGGCAATTATTGAAAATATAATACAATGAAGAAAAAAACATTTTGAAATAGTAATAAAGGAATAGAAGAATATTATTAAAGCCACACCTTGGGAATTACTTTTCAAAGTAATTTATTAAGGGGTATCATCCGCTGCTCATTGAAACCCACTGGGTGACCTTGAGTGAGTTACACATTCTCAGCCCCAGAAAACCCTGTGATAATTTTGCTTTAGGGTCACCATAAGTCAAAAATGACTTGAAGGTATGCAACAACAAAATCATTCTAATATATATAAAAAATTAGTTTGGAGAGCCAGCATGGTGCAGTGGCTTGAACACTGGACTCTGGAGATCAGGGTTTGATTCCATGCTCGAACATAAAAACATACTGGGTGACCTTGTGCAAGTAATACACTCTCAGCCCCAGAAGATGGCACTGGCAAACTCCGTCTGAAGAAACTTGCCCAGAAAACCCTATGATGGGGGTCTCCATAAGTCAAAAAGTACTTGGAGGCACACAACAAAGATACCATTCCACTGATAATTTTTAAAAGTTAGTTTTCCATTTTAAAAAAATAGCTAAATAGGTACTTTTAAGTACCTGGGGAAAAATCTTAATGCTTCAAAGCTGATGGCCTGTGGGACAAATAGCTGTGTCACTAGGCTTGTTGTCACCCCAGTTCAATAAGCTCATGTTGTTACCCCCAGGCAGGCAGCCACTCTAGGGGAGACAACATAGGGAGCGAGTAAGAGGCATGGGAAGGAGAGGAGGCAGTGGAAGGAGAAGCCTGCTGTTGTCGCTGGTGGGGGTGAGATGATGCAACCGCCTGGCAGCCTGTTCCCTCATGCCATGCTTAGTGGCAACCAGGTCATCATGGCCACCACCTCCTACTTGGGCTTATCCACAGGTTCTCTTGACTGAGGTTGAGAGAGCTCAAAGCATCAGAGAAGAAGGGATGGGGTGTGGCAATGGTGATCTGCTGCTGCTGCCCAGCATTCAACTAGGCAGGAAAAGGAAGGAAATGTTGGCAGGAAGGAGTAGAGTTTGTGACACCACTGCTGCTGCCACCACTGGCACCTTCCTTTCCTGGCCAACAGCACCGCCAGAGCCAGAAGGTGCCGCGGGCACTGGGCCTCCCTGTTTATCACCCACCTCTGAAGTATCTTCTGGTGTGGTCTGTACCTGCCACCCCCTAGTAGCACACCTTGGTACAAACCACACTCCCCCACAATCTATTTTTCTGTTATCTCAGTAATATGCACAACAAAGCAGAAGGCACAGCATGAATCAGGATTCGGACCATATATTCTTCCTCTCCCATTCCGTGAACCTGTAAATGTAACCTGAATTTTCAGCTATAAAACAAAACTAGTAAGTTTATTCTTTTTTAAGTTACTGTTGTAATGTAATGTAGGTCTACATTACTGGAAAAATAAAAATAATAAAAATAACTCGTTATTAATAACCAGTTTCCATACTGTAATAAGACCAGCTTTAGAGAGAGGAAGGTTGATCTGCATAAGAAGCCTAGATAGCATCCAATGGGTAGAATACACCAAATACACCTGCCTCCCTGTCTGGATATGAAGAATGTGTTGACAGGACTAGTATATATTCTAAGTTTTAAGTTGTTCTGTACATTGCCACAGGTGTTTATATATTATATCGGCACAGATCTTTCAGGATGAGGAAGGATCTTGAGGCTTTGGGGAAAATGCCCTACTCAGTG
The DNA here is from genome assembly GCA_034509955.1 of Urosaurus nigricauda. NCBI lineage: Eukaryota > Metazoa > Chordata > Lepidosauria > Squamata > Phrynosomatidae > Urosaurus > Urosaurus nigricauda. The sequence continues at coordinate 80,959,801 of JAOEGL010000004.1, forward strand.
TAGTGAGCCACTGAATGAAGGGCAAACTATATCCTGGCAGTTGCCACATGCAGCAATTTAAATCAGCAGCAAGATGGCTGTAATGTGTAAACCAGCCCCCAAGTCAACACTCTATCCTTACCCTGACCCTTGATGCAAGACTGTCTTTTTAAATGCCATTCTTTTCCTCTTTACCAGCAGTAAGCCTGAGGTGGGACAGCCATCATCTTTCATCACATAAGCAGTGCTCTGTGTTATAAATCTCACCGTACAACTAGGTCTCCTGGAGCATAAATACAAAGTAAGATATGGAAACAGACAATTCCCCAGAGCAAAATTGCTTGGCTTTTATTGCCAGGTAACAGATCAGTATTGTTCTCCCCAAACACATTTTTTCACACAGTGGCACTGCTCGAGGGGAGAGTGTAGGGTTTAAATATGGGAGAGTCAGTTTCAAATTTCAAAGAGACAGGGTGCTCAGTTTTGGGGCATCTTTACATTTGGCATAACTTACAGAGGGAGGGAGTGTCTAGTTTCATTAGAAGATGAATCAGAAAAACCTAGAGTTGGAAGTGACCCTGAGTGTCATTGAGGCTAACCAACTGGTCAGTACTGGTTTGCAATGCAGAATGCAATGGCAGCACCTGTGGCTGATCACCATCCTGCTCAGATACACCCAGTGAAGAACCCATCACTTCCCAGGGCATTCTATTTGACTGCTGAACAGCTTTCACTGTTAAGAAATTTCTTAACTTTGCCAAAAAATAAAAATCTGCTTCTCTGCACAGGGGTGCAGGGGATGTGGACCACCCCGGGTGACACCCTCGGAGGTTGTGACACTATTGCTCTCCAAATATCTGCCTTTTTAGAGAAACAGGCTTGCCATTTTCCTGCTTCCCTTCAAAAAACTGAAATGATGTGAGTGAGGTGAGACTCAGTGGAAGGAAAAGGACAGACTCCAGTTTTAAAAATAAATTTTTAAATTTTAAACATTTAAATTTTTTTAAATTAATTTTTTATTATTTTTAAATTTTCTTTAAAAATATCCTATCACAAAAAAACCAAAATGTCACTATAACCACATGAAACTCTGCACGTGTAAATGCATTTAGACTGTGTGTATGATATTGTAATTTAAAGGTATAATTTTTATTTTGCTATTTGTTTATGGCACAACTATTGCCATTACATTCATATATGAGAATTAAAATTTATGAGTAACATTAGTGCAAAAAAACAAAAAAACAAAAACAAAAACAAAACATTACTAAGGATTCAGTATGGTGTGGTATGGTGGGAGGTCAATGGAAGGGTAACATTATGGGGCAAAACAGATGGGCAGGAAAAAGTGGCTTGAAGCTGCCTTTTCCAAAGCCACATTGAAACTCCACCAACCACACTGCTGGCTCCAAGGCAGCTGGCGTGCGCTTGTCATGACCATATGACATGGCTTCAAGCCAGGAAGAAGCGGGAAAAAGCTGCTTCTTTTTGAAATGGCTTTTCTCTGTATAAGGTGCCTAGGGGGCACTTTCCTGCTAGCTTCAAGGCATGTGTCATCTAAAAGCCATGCCTTCCAGCCAGCCTGAAAGCACCTCTTTTTGCCTGTTTAGCCTCTATGTGTGGTAACACTAAGTATGGTAACCCTTTTTACACAAAAAACAATTTTTCACTTTAACCACATGAAACTCTCCACATATAAATACATTTAGACTCTGTGTATTATATTGTAATTTAAAGGTATAAAGGTATATAAAATTTGGTTTTTGTGTGAAAAGTGTTACCACACTGTGGTACCGCACCAGGTGACATCAACCCTAGTGACGCCACTCCTTCTCTACAGTTTTTGCCACTTCTAGTCTGGGGCTTTGGAATTTTTCTTCATCTTTTCCACAACAGTCTCTCAGATATCTGAACACTGATTTCACTGAACTCTGAAAAATCTTCTTACAGATGAACATGTTTGTTGTGTGCTTTTAAGTTGTTTCCAACTTATAGCAACCCTAAGATGAACCTATCATGGGTTTTCTTGGCAAGATTTGTTTGAGGTATTTGCCTGTGCATTCCTCTGAGGCTGAGAGATTGTGACTTGGCCTTGGGGTTTTCATGGCCAAGTAGGGATTCAAACCCTGACCTCCAGAATCCAATTTTCCAATGGTCCAATGTTGAAATCACTACACTATGTTGCCCAAACATACAAAGCTCTTTCCCACCTGAAATATTGTGTCCAGTTCTGGGCACCACAATTCAAAAAGGATGTGGAGAAACTGGAGCGTGTCCAAAGGAGGGCGACTAAAATGGTGAAGGGTCTGGAAGCCATGCCTTATGAAGAAAGACTTAAGGAACTGGGGATGTTTAGCCTGGAGAAGAGAAGGTTAAGAGGTGATATAATAGCCCTGTTTAAATATTTGAAGGGATGTCACATTGAGGAGGAAGCAAGCTTGTTTTCTGCTGCTCCAGAGAACAGGACTTGGAACAATGGATGCAAACTGCAGGAAAAGAGATTCCACTTCAATATTAGGAAGAACTTCCTGACAGTAAGGGCTGTTTGACAGTGGAACACACTCCCTCATAACGTGAAACCCCCTGATTGTGTTTCAATTGCCCTTGGGTTATACTTCCAATTTCCCACGTCTGAAAGAGTCCATGGGGTTTCACGTTATTGCAAATTAAAGCTTCTCATCCCGAATGCAATCATGGGTTTTACGTTATTGCGAATTAAAGCTTCTCACACAATTTCGGGCAAGGGGGGTCCTTTTCAGGTAATGGGAAAACAATCTGAACACATTCCGAATGCAATGGGGATTCACCTGAATTCGCTAAACTAGCAAATTCACCTGAATTCGCATTGGCTCCATTCGAAGTTGGGAGAAATTCCTGCCGTGTGAAAGAGTCCACTATGTGCTTTCCCCCTAAGGGGAAGGCACACCTCCTCTGAACAAATCTTGCCATGAAATCCCCATGATACTTTCCCCTTAGTGTCACCACAAGTCAGAAACAACTTGAAGGCACACAACAACAACTGATCATTGTGGAATGAGGTATAATTGTTAGTGTTAACTGGACATTCTTTTTCAGCTAATGCACTGTTAGCATGCTGTTATAAACCACTTAGCTCTGCTGTTAAAAGAGCCGACCTACAGTTTACCTATTACTCTTTATCTCTTGCCAGCTAATAGTTTATATAGACAGGTCTGTGACTTCAGAAATTCCAAGAGTGAGGTTTAGCAAACTCTTGGCTGACTTCCACATCTTGTAAGGAAAAACAGGCAGAACCAGGAGCAAATACTAATGGAGGTTGTGCACATTCTTTTGGAGCCATGGGACCCAAGGGTTTGATTAATGAAACCCACAAATGGAGAAGCATTTGTCACTTCAGCTTGTGAGTTTGGAACCCAACACACTGCCAGATTGCAGTTCCACGTCTCTCTGAACAATATGTCTATTTTCCCTGCTGGAAACAACTTTTGTTTTTCCTCATGTCAATGCTGATGTTTTCAGGAAAAAGAAAAGAAAAAAACCACACACCAAGGATACTGAGCATTGGAGCTTATTATGGCGCAACCATATCTGACAGCTACTAGTTAAGTGGACCAAGCAGAGGAATTTATTGTGTCTCTCTGCACCTACAACACTGCAGTGAAACGTTTTAAATTTTACTCAAGATTTCAGCTTTCTGGGGCAAGGCAGAGCCATGTTTACAGGCAATTTCATTCAAAGTCCCACAGCCTAATCTACAGTGGCTCAACAACAACAGTGGCACAGACCAATCCAACTTCGAAAGCAGCAGCTGCAGCAGTTAAAATTGAGGAAGGAAAGCTAGGGCTATATCTACACTGTAGAATTAATGCAGTTTGACACTATTTTAACTGCCATGGCTCAATGCGGTGGAATTCTAGGACCTGTAGTCTTGTGAGCTATTTAGCCTTCTCTGTCAGTGAGCTCTGATGCCATGAAAAACTACAAATCCCAGGATTCCATAGCATGGAGCCCGGACAATTAAAGCAGTGTCAAACTGCATTAATTCTTTAATGTAGCAACAGCCTAAGTTAAAAGACTTGTTACAGGACTTTTTAAAAAACGTTCCTTTCAAAATATCATTCCTGCAACACAGGAATGGTTCTATTATAACGGAGATGTTATTCCCCATTTTGGGGACTGTTAGATTAGTAGTTCAGCAGGAGCTCAGGGATGGTTCAAGGGGTCACACTGGGGGCACTGGAAATTTCCATGTGTTCCACAATCTTCAGATTTTCAGCATTTTGGCAAAAGACCACATCATCATAGCAAAAGAATTTTGGTACAATTATACATACAACCACATACACCTTTCACAACCACCACCACCACCACCACCATTACTACTACTACTACTACTACTATCACCTCTTCTCCTTTTACTATTTTACCACATTGAATTTTGGACATTTACAAAGTGGATATATATATATATATATATTTAAAAAGGTCTAGCGGAGGTTTACCAATGCTTCATTTATATTTACATTTCAAAAGCAACACCATGCAATTTGAGGAATCCAGTGTGGGATGAAAACAATTGAAGCAGCATCCATGCTGTTGTACTAATCAATTCACCTTAAGGCAGTAGCAGAAGTACACATTTTGGAGGCTATACTGAGTGAATGAACAATTTGTGCCATATATCTTAGAACACTTGGGGCATTTTATGTTAGCAATTCAAAGGCACTGAGCAGCTATTCCATTGTTTACTCCTGAACGGTTTTCCCATAATATGAAGATGGAGGTGGAGGTGGAAGGGAGAGGTACGAGACAAAGACCATGGGGAGCTCCTATAAAATATAGTGAATGAGGCAGTGATTGCATGATAAAAGTGCCCCCTGGAACAACTCATCATATAATAACACAGGCCTGTCTACATACATCTGGTTGAATGGTTTCTGTGCATCTCTTGCATTTTCATGTTAGCTTCTAAGAGAGCTAGCATGGGTAGTGGTTTGAGCATAGGAATAGACCAGGGTTCGAATTCTGGCTTGGTCACGTAAAGCCACTGGGTGACCTTTGGCAAGTCATACTCTCTCAGACTCAGAGAATGGCAATGGGAAACTGCTTCTGAATAAACTTTCCAAGAAAACCCCATGATAGGTTCACCACCTTAGGGTCACCAGAAGCCAAACAACTTGAAGGCACACAACAACAACATTCCTTATTCAAGTTATCTCTTACTTATGGAGCACAAACCTGATCGAACTATTATTTTTTGTGTATAGAAGGGACCTTGTAATCCAACCCTATATTCATATTTATTTGGAAGAAAGCCCCATTGAGTTCAATTAGAATGACCGACAAAGTGTTCATAGGATTGCACTCCTCATTTCTTACATCCTGCTAGCTACTGTCTGGAGCTTAATCCACAAAGTTTCTGTATATGCACAGGATCTAGATTTGGAAGGGCTGGTGAAAATCTCTTTGCTCTTTGAGACCTCAAATTGACAAAGGCCTTGTTTTTCAGTTTTCCACTAGAGGGAGAGCTAGGCCAGCTATACTTGCATCAGGTTTCGTTGACATATTTCTACAATTTGGGGGGAAGTAACAAATGTTTACAGGAGAGATTAATCCTCAAATTAAACACAGACAAGGTGGGTAATGACAACTCTTACTGGACCACCTTATAAATTATTTGCCTGACCAATAAAATTTATTACTCACAGATTTATTATTTTATCCCTTAGCAATATTTAAGAGAGGTCTGTTCAAACAGGAAAATGGAAATCGAAAATGGAAAAGAGATTTCTAAGCTGCCAATCAGTTCAGACTTCCCTCTGTTTGACCCTGTGGTTCTGATATACCACTCTCTGAAGCAAGTGCAAGAATGCTGTATAGTGCTCATAATGCACACAAAATGTTTCTGGCGTTACAAAATCTCTGTAAAAACTTGCTTTTAGATTGGTGCCTGTTGATGTACTATCCTAAAACAGCATTTGTGATCTCCTTGATAAAAATCTGCAATTGTGCAAAATATCAAACTACTCTGATAAAATTGCTACAGGTACAGCAGAAATAACAGCACTGAAAACCAAAAGATAAAACTCCTTTACTCCAATTTTCCAAAAGGAATATCATTTTTGTCAAATTTTAATGAATACTACCAATGAACTATATACAGGGTTGTTGAATAATGGCAACTCTTCATAGCTTTTGGGAAATACAAAAATCATTAAAATTTTCCTGCCTTCTAGAGCAGCAATGACTGGAAAGATTGTATTGGATATGTTTGTTCTCTTTCATTTAGCGGTTAGAATCCTGCCAGTGTGCCAACATTTTCAGAGGGATTATATGCTTTATAGAGAATCTGGAGCATTCTATATGCAATTTCTGTTTGTTTTGTCATGGAAACACACAGGAAAATTCCTCCAGCAATACAGAGAGCCTCAGAAGTTTCAAAAGACAACCACAGTGGGGGGGCTTATTTGGTGGTCCCAATACTTTGTTCTTCCCTTCTGAATTTTGACCTGAAAGACCAAGGTAACATGTGACTGTGCTGAAGATCTGAGCAAGCACAATGAGTGGCATTGCTCAATGTAATTCTTGATCATGAGGCATGCCTGTCTGTTAAGCCTATCAGCCCCAGCCTTCAGTTACATGGCTCTGTGGAGAAATAGTCAACATGAGATAATCTTAACTTTGTTCCTAAACTGGGAAATTGAATCTATCTAGACTTGGACCATCCTCAAGATAAACAACTGATTTAAGTCAGCCCTGCAAAATTCTAACTAGGGTTAGAATTAGGATTGTCCTAGGAGCTGAGATTACAAAAACAAAACTTGAGACCAAGGGGCAATTCCCTTATGATGTCGGGGTGGTGATAATATTAAGCATGATATATTAAGTATCATACAGAGAGAGAGAGAGAGAGAGAGATTCTTCTGCAACTGAATCATAACTGGCCTCATCTATCCCACTAACTATGTAGTGATTAGGACACCAAGACATAAATATCCTGGTCAGGTGGCCCTTTTTCCTACCCAGGACAGGTGTCACATAAGTAATGTATGTCAGAGAGGGAAAGAGAGAGGGAAAGAGTGTTTGGCTCTGCCTTCTGCTGATTCATTTGCTTTGAATGGCAGAAAGTCTTCAAGAGCATCAGAGATCTTTGTAACTGGAGATGAGAGGGGCAGAATTTGGGATTTGCTACATGCAAACAAGATGTTCTATCATTAAGCTACAAGTACAGATAAAAATAGATTGATAAGGCTTCAGTGAGAATGCTGGTCCAAAATGTTTTGTTCTCTGAAGCAGAGCCCAGGATACAAACACAGCCAGAAAAGAAAGACACTGCCCAACATATAGTGGGCCCATGGTATATGCTGAGATTTGGTTCCAGGACTGCCGTGAATACCAAAATCCATGGATGCTCAAATCCTATTATATACAATGGTGTGGTAAAATGGTGTCACTTATATAAAATGACAAAATCAATGTTTACTTTTGGGAATTTAAAAATAAAATATTTTCAATCTGTGAATGATTGAATCCCTGGATGCAGAATCTGTGGATATGGAAGCCTAGGTGTAATTTCTTGATTGCGTGTCCCACATGTAGACTTTAGGGTGCCATCCTTATCATGCTAAGACTTATCAACTGTTCCTTATTTCTTGGAAAGTTTCCTTATTTATCAATCTTATTTATTTGTGAGATGTAGCATAGCTGGAAAGAGCAACTTTAATGTAACAACAATGATGGCATACACTAATAAAATACTATTAATATTCAGTATAAGACATCATTTTCTTGTGACCTCACAAAGTTTTAGAGTTCTTCCATGGGCAATCCCAAGGCAGCATGGCAGAGCATATCCAATTCAGAGGCTTGGATTCCTTATGCAATTAGTATTCTGTGAGTGACGGGGAGGGTGGGCACACTAATTTTATCCACTCTGTCACTAGTTCTGTTGCCATCTATGACTTCGGAGAGTGTATATCTGGAGTGGAATACTTCTTCTTAAGTGTATGTATACAGCTAGAAAAGTTTGATACCATGTTAACTGCCATGGAATTGGGGGATTTTCCGTTTTGGAAGGTAATTATAATTCTTATTTAAAGAATTCTACTGCTGTAGTTCAGGTGAACACACTACAACTCTCTATGAGAAAATTCTAAGTACCTCATCAAACTGTAAATTCCAGAATTCCATAAAACAGAGCCATAGTTGTTAGAATGGCATCAAATAACTTTGCAGTGTAGATACATTTATCATTGTGTAAATTCCTCAGATATTTTGGAACCATGATTATACAGAGATGCAAATCATATGATGAGGGCACAGCAGAGAGTTTAGAGATAGCATGCTTGTCTCCATTCTCCCTCTTGTAATTCTAGAAGGCCAAAGTGCCATAGTGATTAAAACATCTGACAGCAACTTGGAAAATCCAGGGTCTAAGTTTCTACTAACCATTAAACTCACTTGATAACATTGGGCCTGTGCCTCTACCCTTCCGAGCTTGCTGGAAGAAATGGAGGAAATGAATTAATCAACATATGTATGTTGAAGTTAACACTAAAAATGGGTCTTGTCTTGATCAGAAAATTAGGTTGCATGTAAACGCTTCCACCAGAAATGAGGGACCAAAAAGAACACAGAAACAATGCACTGCTTCAGCTTGTTCCTTATATAAACCATAGACAAGATAGGTTTCTGCACCTCCCCTGTTCTCCCATAAGTGTGAAAAGAAGTAAGACTTTCCCTCACTCAGTTACCTACCCTGCATCAGTAAAGTTTTCTCCAGCTGCATAGAAATGTGACTTGGACAGTCTGTGCTTTCCTCTTTTCTGCACAGATGCAATCCAGTGAGACTGCCTTGTTTGCTTGATTTTTAAAATGCAGGCTGATCTTAAGTCAGCAGATTCTTTTCATCTGTTTACTGGGTGAAGAAGGTACAATGCATATACACAAAGGAATATAAATTCTTTAATTTCATTTCTACCATAGGATTAGTCCATATTACATAATTATATCAGCTTCATATTTCTTTAACTGTTATAGCTCCATCCTATAGAATCCTTATGGTCTGATGATGAGCTACTTAGAATTCTGTAGAAGAGAACTGAAATTTCTCACCAAACCTCACATTTTAGGATTCCCTAGAGCAGTCATAGCAGTCAAAGTACCATAAATGTGTAGTATGAATACATATATAGACTAACGATCTGACCTATATAGTCTTTGAAACTTGATGGGCTAAAATTGAATTAGGAATCATAGCCGAAGGCCTTATAGCCAGGACACTTTCTGTTGATATTAGGAGCTATGGTATATATGAGTCCTGCTGTAACATAACTTAGTCAAACAGCCACTGATAAGCCAAAAGGATAGACTGGGAAATCTCCCTTATGCCACTGTCCAGATAGGTGACAATATCATTCCCTTCCAGCACCAAGACTTTCATGTAAGTATGCAGTCAGATATTTCCACTCTTTCAGCTTCAAATAGGATCTCACCATAGGAATACCTACCCATGTGGCATTCAGAAGACTTGGGGAAATTCCTCTGTCCAAGCCCATGTAGTTACTTGCAGATGACTTGGGAATTTTTTGAAGTGAATTCCAGTGCAGTACTGTACTGGGAAATCTCCCTTATAAATAGCAACAACAACAACAACAACAACAACAACAATAGTATATTTATATTTCTCTGCCTCTCCCTGCGGATCGAGGCAGGGTTACAACCTAATAAAATACATACAAGTACAGTCAATAAAATACCTTAAGTCTAATACAAAGTCTAATCAACAATAATAACTTCAGATAAAAACTAACTTTATCATAATATGACAGTTTTTAACAATAGGATTGCACAGCAATCATTGCCAAAGATTTAAATGGATGGATGTCCTAATCAGGATCAAATGGGTAGGCCTGCCAGAAGAGATCCATCTTGACTGCCTTCTTGAAAGTGTCCAATGTGGTGATGGATCTTCTCCGACAGGCCATTCCACAATTTAGGAGCAGCGGCAGTGAAAGTTCTTTGGGAAGTTGTTACCAGTCTCAGATGTTCTGACAGTGGGGGGTGGATTATGTGGGGAGAGGTGTTCCCACAAGTAACTCGGGCCCAAGTCACGTGGGGCTTTAAAGGTGATAACCAACACCTTGTACTCTGCCCGGAAGCTGATCAGCAGCCAGTAAAGTGATTTTAACACAGGTGTTATCTGGTCAGACCTGGAAGTACCAGTGACCAATCTGGCTGCCATATTTTGGACCAATTGAAGCTTCCGAACTTGGCACAAGGTGACAACAGACAACAGACTGTTATACTAGGTGACAAGAGACAAGAAGAGTCTGTTATACCTGTAATGATATGCTTCAAGTGCAGTATACTTTAGCAGTGCAGAATTAAACACACACATACAAACATTAAACACACACATTAATTTAACACACATCTAATTGATCCCGCTTGTGAAGCAGCTATATGGAAGCAGGAACTCTGTTATGATGTGCTTCCTGTACCTCAAGGGAAAGAAAGAAATGAACTCTTCCATGGCTTTCAAGTGGTATAAAACTATAACAGTGCCATCATGTATGTAGCTACAGGTCCCACTGAGTTCAGTAGGACTTACTTCCAGTTAATTGCTTTTTCACACTAGGGGGCAAACAGGATTTAAACGAGAGTTAAACAAGAGTTAAACAGAAATGCCCTATGTTTTTAATAGGATATTTCCTGTTTAACTCTTGTTTAAATCCTGTTTGCCCCTAGTGTGAAAAAGCAATTAGTTTGTGTATCTGATTTCAGCCATAGAGAGAAAAATATTGTGCATAATGGAACAATGCAATCATATTTGTGATCTTCTTTGTTTCTGAAAGGAAAGGTAATATATAAGACTATAGAAATTTGTGTATTCCCTTTCAGAAATCAAGATTCATGAATCTTCTAGAGGCAGTCAGTCCATCCATTCATCTGTCCATCCACCCCCATCCAAATAGATCTCTTTCAGATATATTAAACATTATATTTTCTTTTGGCGGGGATTTTATAATATTCTTATATAACAGCACCTAGCAATAACAGCAAGTGAGAGATTTGTTTATATCTTTTTGAATTAATGAAACAAGTTAAAAGAAGGTATTCAGAACCCATTTTTGGTTTCACTAGCTATTAAAACTTTAAATGTAAGGACCTGTGGTCCCTTGTCACAAAAAGGTATAATTTATCATGACCAGTGAATGAGCCTACATGTGCATGTGTGTAAGAACTAAGTGTGGGAGGGAAAAGATGCCACATTCAGGCTTTGGACCAGATGAGCAGTTTCTGAAGAGGCAGCAGAGGGTCTCTCAACTGCCTTGTCTTCCTTTGTTGCTCCTGTCACCCCCAAGGCTCTGTAACTTATTCCATTGAACAAACTAGTTTGCTTTTTGCACATAGCCTTAATAAAGGATTGCAGTGAGAGGACTGCTAAACGTGCTTTTGTGCTGGGAATCAATGATATCGTTCTGCCACTAAGTCAGCATCTCTTCGACCCACCATTTTGTTTCTTTCCCAAGTCACAAGAAAAGATCCATCTCAGCAAGGGCCTCGTTTGATGATATGCTGTTACAATACAAGGGCAAATATGTGGCCATATGTGCATTGCCATTCTTTACCTTCAGTTAAAGCAAACAACATTAAAAGGGACTTTCCCTTGAAGGTCATTGCAACAGGCAGAGAACATGATAGCAAAGGATACAAAATACATTTAGGCTACATCAGCTTCTAATTTTATTAAAATGTGAAAGTATGTCTTTTAGCTATCATTTACAATATGTGACATCTTGCAACACAAGACTTGTTTTATTTCACATGCAATTTGCTCAGCTCCTGGAATCTCTCTAACTTTTCATGCACCTCCATGAAACAGTCCCTAAAATGACCTACCTATCATTCTGAAATTGCAGATCTGCTCAATTGCACAAAGCAGTGCCTAGCCTCATTTTTAGAAGAAAGTCCTCAAATAACTTCCATCATATATGATATGTTTCTAATGCTGCTATCAGGAAGTAGAAAAAAGAAATAATGCTTCTATAATATCTCTAGATGCTGAGAAGGCAGGTGCAATTTATACTGAAGGTCAGTGGGGTTTTGGACTCGAGATATTCTCAGTGACTAGGGGTTCACACTGCATATAGAGTGAAAGGATAATTTTATATTTTAAGTTCCCTCTTTTGTTTCTCAAATGACTTTTAAAAAACAAAGATTTAGATCCCAGTGATGCAGTGACTGCGTAGGCAAACATGACAGCTGTTATGAGCTTAGCAATAACTCACTGTGCCTTGGATGCTAGAAACAATTTTATTGAGACAGGCAATGGGGGGGGGGAGGGAGGAAATGAATTGCCATTTCCTTTAGGGCCCTGAACTGTGTATTTTTTGTTTTTCTTAAGTGAATTCATCAGTAAGATTCAGTGTACCATTTTGCAATACTTTCCCACATGGCAATATTGAGGTGAGGGGTTTGTTCAGCTTAGGCAGGCGGTAGCTATTGTTGCTTTCAAATAGGCCCAACTAGGCCCAGAATGAATTTAAGGCTGTTGCCACACAGCAAAATGAATGTATTTGGCACCATATTAACTGCCATGCTAGGGAATCCTTGGATTTGTGGTTTGTTCTGGCACCAGAGCTCTCTGATAGAAAGGGTAAATATCTTACAAAACTACAATTCCCAGAATTCCTTAGCATTGAGCCATAGCATTTAAATCAGTGTCAAAATGCATTATTTATGTAGTGCAGATGCAGCCCGAATCACCCCGGCTCTACTGCATTGTACATTTCTGACACAATCCTTCACATCCATCTTCTACAAACTGGCATTTCAATATATTCTATAGTTAATCTGAGCCATGTTCCACCAGAGCTCAAGCCTGGAACCTACTTTGAATGACAAGATTCAACCCTGGAATACTGCAATGTAATGGTAAAGTGAAGACCTTCAGCTATATCCTAGTTAACACAGTCCATTTCACATTAAACTAAATGATGAAACTAAGCAGGACACCTAGTTTATCAGTCATGCTGATACTTCTCCTTTTCTAAATTGACAGACTGATAAACTATCACTGGCTCTCATGGGTTTAAAACAGACCACTGTTTATATACATTATGATGTACCTAGAAGCCTTTACTATGCTACTTGTCTGCAAAGTTTTCAAACATATCAGATGCAAATGTGCAACAAAATGGTCACATTATGTAGTTGAATCTCATGTTGGGTCATGTTAACTATCTTTCAGTTTAGCTTTGTATAACAGCTTATGAAGAAGGATCCTAAACTGGAAGTTGTTAATCCAACAATTGGAAGATAAAATCAGAGATTGCAGTAATAATGTCTCAGGAAGTATGTTCAGACTTCCACTGCTGCATCTACGTTGCAGAATTAATGCATTTTGATACTTTTTTAAAACTACCATGGCTCAATGCTATGTCTTTGAGTCCTATGTTGGGAGAAAGGCAGGATATAAGAACATATAATAATAACAATAAGAGTAATGATAATAATAATAATAATAATAATAATTCTGTGATTTCTAGTTTTATGAGATATTTAGCCTTCTTTATGAGATAGCTCAGGTGCCACAGCAAACCATAAATCCCAGCATTCAATAGGATGGAGACATGACAATTCAAGCAGTGTCAAACTGCATTGATTCTTCAGTGTGGCAGCAGCCTACGTTAGCAGCCTAACTTAATAATATGCAAAGGATAAAGCACTGCACTTTTGACATGCTGGAATCTCTTCAGAAGAGAGCATCAAAGGTAATGAGGGTCTGGAATTCCTACGAAGAACAAGTGAGGCAGTTTGGTATCTTTAGCCTAGACAGCATATGTAGAGGAAGTAACTGGAAGAAGATATGATAGCTGTCTTCAAGGATTTGAAGAAAATGGGGCTAAGTTTTTTTCCCCTTCTGCTCCAGAGGACAAAACCTGAAAGAACTGATACAAATTGCAAGAAAAGAAATTTTGACTGTGCGGCAGGAGGAAATTCCTTATGGTGAGACCTCTTCAACATTGGAACAAACTGTCTGAGGACTCTCCTTCATTGGAAGTTTTTAAATAGAGGCTGGATGACTACCGTGTTTCCCCGAAAATAAGACAGTGTCTTATATTAATTTTTGCTCCCAAAGAAGCACTAGGTCTTATTTTCAGGGGATGTCTTATTTTTCCATGAAGAAGAATTCACATTTATTGTTGAACAAAAAAATGGCCATACTTCCAAACAAAAACTTTGCTAGGTCTTACTTTCGGGGGAGGGCTTATATTTAGCAATTCAGCGAAACCTCTATTAGGTCTTATTTTCAGAGGATGTCATATTTTAGAGGAAGCAGGGTATATATCAGGAATGCTTTTGGTTTGGATTTTCTGCTTTAGCAGAGAGTTGGACTAGAGCAGGGATTTCCAAACTGTGGTCCTCCAGATGTTTTTGGACTTCAATTAAGAGAAGTTACAGCTAGCTTGGTCAACAGTCAGGAATTCGGAGAAGTGGAGTCTAAAACATCTGGAGAACCAAAGGTTGGGAATAACTGGACTAGATGAACACTGTGCTTCTTTCTAGCTCTTCACTACTATGATACCACACACACACACACACACACACATATTTTGAGTACAATGTACAATGCTACAATGGGCCTTTGGTATCTACTGAAGTTCTGGAATCCCTGTGAATACCAAAATCAGTGAATGCTCGACCATCAGGTCCCATTACATAAAATGACAAAATAAAATGGTGTCCCATATATAAAATGGCAAAATTACTTGTTGGAATATATATATATATATATATATATATATATATCTTCAAGATGTAGATGGTTGAACCCATGGATAAAGAATTTGTGGGTACTGAGGGCTGATTGTCCTAGCCTAAGGTCTTTTGGCATAATTATGTTGTATGAATAAGCTATTCAAACTTTGCATCCCACAAAACTCCCAGGAGATACATACATATGTAATTATTTCTAGTCTCTGCCCTTCTCCTACCCAACATTGTCAGTTCAAACTGGGTAAGCAGTATTTAAATACAATATAACTATAGGACTATAGCACTAATCTCCCACACAAGCAAACATATGCTCAGAACTCTGCAATACATACACCAACCATACATGGAGAGAGAAATCCCAGAAGTCCAAGCAGGGTTCAGGAAAGGAAGAGGCACTAGGGACCACATGCAAACATACAATGGGTAATGGAGCACACCAGGGAATTCCAAAAGAAAATCAGCATGTGCTTTGCAGGACTTAATCACACAAAGGAAAGCCTCCTCCTCCCATGATTAAATCTCAATTGAATCTTGTTAATACTGTAGTGTGATTGGGGGAAAGATTATCATAGCCCCATGCACTTCTCTCACTCTTGTCCCGTTTGTAAAGAATAATGGAGGTGTCATTTGGTATTAATGGAAACTCCATTACTCTTTACAAATGGGACAAGAATGGGAGAAGTGTGTGTGGGTGTGATAATCTTCCCACCGATCATGCTATTAACAGGATTTAATGGAGATTTAATCACAGAAGGAGGATGTTTGCCTCCATAGACTCTAACAAAATGTTTGACAGCCTCAGTGTTGTCATCTTGGCTTCCAGGGAAATGTTTCATAGATCATGAAAGGCCATGGAATGCCCTTAAAGACATGGGAGTGCCAACACATCTGATAGTCCTGATGAGGAATCTGTACTCAGGACGAGAGGCTACTGTTAGAACAGAACACGGAAAAACAGAATGGTTCCCAATTGGCAAAGGGGTCAGACAAGGCTGCATCTTAATATCCTACCTTTTCAACTTATAATAATAAATAAATGTGCAGAACATATTGTAAGAAAAGCAGGCTTGGACAAAGAAGAAGGAGGAGTGAAAATATTAGCAGAAAACCTCCCAGACTTGGAGCAACCACTATGAAAGATCAAGGATGAAAATGCAAAGCCAGGCCTATAGTTGAACATGAAAACAAAAATAATTGACAAATAAAATAATTTGTCAAGGGAGAACCTTGACAAATTCAACCTAGACAATAAAGAAATACAAATAGTAAAAGAATTCTTATACCTAGGATAAAACATTGATAGAAGTGGAGACTACAGCTAGGAAATCAGAAGATTAAGTATGGAGAGAGTGGCTGTGAAAGAACCAGTGAAGAATCTAAAATGCAAAGCTATACAACTCAGAAAAAAGTTAGAATCATACAAGCCATTGTATTCCCTATTACCATGTAAGGATCGGAGAGCTGGACAGTGAAGAAAGTATATAGGAAGAAAGTCAATGCATTGGAGAAGAGTGCTGCAGATCCCATGGATGGCCAAAAAGACAACAAATGGATCCTAGAACAGATCAAGCCAGAGATTTCCCTGGAAGCCAAGATGACAACACTGAGGCTGTCATACTTTGGGCACATAATGAGAAAAGAGAACTCAGTGGAAAAAACAATAATGCTAGGAAAGGAGGAGGGAAGTAGAAAGAGAGGAAGGCTACATGCTAGATGGATGGATTCTATTAAGAAGATCATGGTATGAGTTTACAGGACTTAAGCAGAGCATTGGAGGACAGGGAGTCTTGGAAATGCACAGGCTTGCCATGGGTCAAGATTGACTTGAGGGCAGTTAACAACAACAAACCTGTATCTGGAAGCACGTAGTGAATGTGTTTCACACATGTGAATATATTACACTAGAAACAGAAGAATGAAAAATAATGGGTTTTTCTCAAGAGTTTTTCTCCTTATCTCCTTACTATAATCAAAAGCAGAAGCAAACCAAGCAGAATAAACAGAAACTAGCAAATGTTCCTGCGTCTTCAGTTGTTATTTAATCTCTGTGGCTTCTTTTTAAACCAAGAAACACTTTTCTATTAAGAAACCTTTATGCCTAACAATAAATATGATTTCAGCTCTCTTAGACTGATAACATTTTGTTGATTTTACCATGTAAACAGTTAGGCTGTTTGCAGATGATCCTTGGGTCAGTACTTGGGAATCTGTCCCAAAGGGCAGTGTACTTTCAACCAGAGACTGGCCCTTTTGTCAATGATTCACAGCTCAGGGCATGATATATTTTTTAAAAATAGGAACAGAGAAAAGCACAAAACAGGTACCCAAAGGTTTTCCAACTCAAAATCGAAAGGTATTTGTTTTCACTAGAAAAAAAATGTGGTTCCATCTGGGTAAGATATTTTCGCCTATGATTCTCTTGATAGTTTATCTACTATCATGCCAGGATACAGCTGCATTGCAGAGTAAGCTAACAGGATTGCCTTCCCAGAGGTAAGTCTATCTCTATGTAATTTAAGATACTGCCTTACATATAGAAATTGCTGTCTATCTGGTCAGTGCATCAATTCAGACTTGAGAATGAGGCATATGGGTACTATTACCTTTAAGAAGCTAGCAGAAAATGATTTATACAATGGCCCCATCCCAATATGATGATAACGCTGTAACTCAATACATTTTTGCAGCTGTGTAATTACACCATTTTGATTAAATGTCCTTTTGTACCATATTTTTTTTTAAAAAAATTCCATTTGTCATTTCTCACCTTTTATACTTTCTAATTTTACATTTAACTTTTAGCCAAGTTGTTTAAACATACAAGGGGTTGAGATTCCTTATTATTTCTGTGATAATGGAATCATGTAGACCAAAGTAAAAAAAGAAAATAAGATACAGTTTCTAATTTTTTGCAGCTTTGATTTTCAGTACCTTATTGGCTTATATTTTACAAACACAGAGAGAGAGAGAGAGAGAGAGAGAGAGAGAGAGAGGTTTAAAAGAAAATTCTATTGGGCCTTTCACCAGCTGCTAATTACAAACTTGTCCAAAGGAAATATAATGTGAAAAGATCAAAACATGGTATCAGTAATAATTGGCACATGAGGCAGGGAGAGGCGGCAGAGGGAAGAAAAGATACATTTAATTATGGAGGCTTATTCTAGTAATCCTTACTGAAACTAAATAATAAACGGATTTTTGATGTTTGATGAAGTTATCAAACAAAGCAGGATAATGAAGAGGCAAATTTAAAATCTAGGTGAAGGTGAACTTTCTGAATACTTTTTGGAAAGCTGAAGGATATTGACACCACGTCTTTCTGCCACCAGAAACAGATTAAATAAAATATTTTGTATGGCCTCTGACTGTTGGATTCTGGTGTTTGTCCATAGAGACACTGTGATTTGATCTAGTGTACATTGATGTGTATCCACAGAATCCTCTCTTGAGCATTTGAGTCTTTCATTTAGTGCTCTTTCTTCTGTGGCTTCTGATGAATCCATCTCTCTTGTAATTATCAATAGTCTTTGCATCCTCCCACCCAATAGCCCAGTCTCTCAAGAAAAACAGTCGGGCTTGTTGTCTAACAAAATGGGCTATAGCCTTTGAAAGCTCACGGCACCATATATTTGTTGGTCTTTAAGATGCCACAGGAGTCTATATTGTTTTCAATCTGCTTGTCAGTCAGCCATCTTCATTAATAGTTCTTAAGTGAGAAGGACAGAGTTTGCTAAGAGCTCTTGGTGAGAAATGCATGAGAACAAGGATTTCTGAGACCATCACTTTCGTTTCCCCATCAATGAATAATCAATCTAGATGTGTTTTGTTAAAGAATATGTAGGATACAAATTGCAGTAATGTCTCTCAGTGGGAAATGATACTTTTTGCTTGGCTCGTTTTTCCATGCTCCATTTAGAATGGGGCAGACCACCTCAGTGGGTGAAGAAGCCAATATTCACCCCAGAACAACCTGTTCTGAAACCTTTTCATCCCCAAATTGACTGACAACTTTAACCAGAAGTCATTTCTGGTTGTTACTTTTGGATTTCTCTACCATCTTGGGGAAGGTTTGGATAGCTGAGAGACATTTAAACGCCAAGAGTGGTGACTAACAATTCAGAGATGGAAACAAGCCTAAAAAATATTTTAAATGGGAAGAAGGCAGCAGATTTGGGAAGAGTTCTAGAGGAAGCCTAGGGACTCACGTGACCTGTTGGATGCACAATCTCTCCCCTGTTTTAGAAGGTATGCTCCAAAAGAACATACCCTCACTTCCTGCAGAACGTTTTAATTTTAGAAAATTAAAATTAAAATTAAAATTAAATATCAATTAAATTTAAATTAAACACAGAAAATGGTCAGGATACTGTCCCAAGAACAGCTGGTGCTGGATTTTTGCCCTTCTGTCGTTTTGTAGTTTTACAAGATCTTTAGCCTTCTCTGCCAAAGAGTGCTGGTGCCTCACCAAACTACAAATCCCAGGATTCTGTAGGATGGAGAAGTGATAGTTTCAGTGGTGTCAAAACTGCTTTACAGTGTAGATGCACTCTTACTCTCTCAATACTGTTTGAGGAACAGTATTTTTTTATTTTTTACTTCCTTTTTTTGGCATTTGGGAAGGTTAAAACCTTCACAAACTGATTTTCCTTCATAGTGACAGAACAAGTTATCTTGATTCTATAACAAGTACAAATGGATGATTAAAACACCAGTTGCCTTAGTCTTGAAGTCACACTTGTGACTGTATAGTATTCTATCTGCAGTGAAAAGTAGTTTTATAAAAACTTTGACAAGACCCTTATGTTATATAGAACCACAGAACCAGAAGGGACCCTAAGGGGAATTAATCTAACTCCCTGTTGGTGTAGGAATCCACAGCTAAAACACCCCTGAATAGTGCCCATTCAACCTCTACATAAAAACCTCTAATGAAGTTGAGTGTCCACCAGCAGTTGCATATTAGGCAAAAAATCATTCAAAGAGACAAAGACCTACTTTGGTATCATTGTAGAATCATAGAATCGTAGAGTTGGAAGAGACCACAAGGGTCATCCAGTCCAATCCCTGCCATGCAGGAACTCTCAATCAAAGCATCCCCAACAGAAGGCCATCCAGCATCTGTTTAAAGACCTCCAAGGAAGGAGACTCTACTCCTGGGAGTATGTTCCACTTTCGAACAGCCCTTAATGTTCACTGGACCCAGGACAGAACCCCGTGGCACCCCACTGGTCACTTCTCTCCAGGATGAAAAGAAGCCATTGACAGAAGTGACCAGTGGGGTGCCACATGGTTTTGTTCTGGGCCCAGTGCTATTCAACATCTTTATCAATGACTTGGATGACAGAATTGGGGGCATACTTATCAAATTTGCAGATGACACCAAATTAGGAGGAGTAGCTAATACCCCAGAGGACAGGATCAAAATTCAAAATGACCTGAATAGACTAGAAAGCTGGGCCAAAGCTAACAAAATGAAATTCAACACGGAGAAATGTAAGGTACTGCACTTAGGGCAGAAAAATGAAAGGCACAGATATAGGCTGGGGGCACCTGGCTGAATGAAACTACAGGTATGTGTGAAACTAGGAGTCAAAGTGGGCCATAAGTTGAACATGAGTCAACAGTGCGATGCAGCAGCTAAGAAGGCCAATGCAATTTTAGGCTGCATCAATAAAAGCATATATCAAGGGAAGTAACAGTGCCACTCTATTCTGCTTTGGTCAGGCCCCACCTGGAATACTGTGTCCTGTTCTGGGCACCACAATATTCCAGGTGGGGCCTGACCAAAGCAGAATAGAGTGGCACTATTACTTCCCTTGATCTAGACGCTATGCTTTTATTGTAAACAGCTATCCATTTATATCTTATTCATATAACGATTATACAAGTATTTCTGTTTTTCCAAGTTATACTGAGCAAGTATAGAGGGGAGCAACATTGCTTCTGGGATGATTAATCCAATCACAGCCTGCTGTTAAGAATTACTTTTGATTTCAGGTAGGGCAAACCACAGAAATTCGGTTCACTACTTGAAGCAGAATGCCAGGTGTGTACATGGTTGTTAATTTCACCTACACATCCCAAAGTATTTTCTAAATGGGAATTAATGTTGTTTAATTCTATTTTGCTATTGTAATGCAATGCCTATGCACTCAGAAAAGCCATTATCTTGGCACTTGGGTGCTGAGAGGGAAGCCAAAAACTAGATTTGATTATAACCTTCTGATTTCTTTGGCATCTTTCCACCCTGCTTCAGGTTGTTTAACTGCTCTTTCCTCTAACCCCACTGAGTCATCTTTTATAGCAACATTTATATTTATTTATAGAGCTACCAGACCCACAGACCTCTGCCTACAAAGAGATCTGTGGCCTCACAGGAATGGAGACATATTGGATTGCAAAAGAGGAGTCCTTGTTGATATGCAAATGGACTTTAAATTTCCCAATTGCTGCATGGCCAAAGGAGGAGAGACCAGCCTGCTAAAAATATCCTCTCCATAACATCTTAACTAAGGGCAGAAACAATAAAATGCAGGCATCTTACTGACATCTCTAATTTTTCTCCTGTTTGGTTTGTAACCTCTTGCCTGATGAAGAAGGTAGTGGAACTTTGAAAGCTTTCAACAAATATATTGTGCATTTCGGTTGGCCAATAATGGTATCACTGTTTGGTGGATTTTTGTTTGAACACAGACAACTTGCATGTAGGAATGTATTCACACATGCTGATCTCTATTACCACATGTGCAAATGGTTGCTTCTAAAGCAGTGGTATGTGTGGTGGGAAATATCTTCAAGTTATGAACAGTTTGAATTGCGAAAAGGCAAATACAGGACAAGGCTTCTGTACTTTTAGTAAACAGGATACAGGGTGCACTTTGCTAAATTCCTGCTTTTTAGGAATGGAGATGATAATGAACATCCTCCCCATGCATCGTCTCTTCAAAGGGAGAGAAAGAGTATGGCAAACTTTGCAAAAGTGTTGACGTATCCAGTTTTCTGACTGGGACAAGAGCATTTATTTTAGACTTCCATTCCTTATCACTCCCTCTGTATACAGTGTTCAGAGATCAGTGGTGTTGGCTTAGGTAGCAAAAATGGCACTATCTCGACAAAACAGAAGTATCAGTAGGCTTGGAGGAGCCCTGAGATGTGCTGAAGAAGACAATTTTAAAAGGGAATTGTAGGGTAACTCCCCTCAGCCCCATAGGGATATGCATTGTGAACAGAAGATGTTAATTGATTTTTGTGGGGAGGTAGGGAAAGAAGAGTGAAAGAATTGGGGAGGTGGATCTGAAAGGAGCTTGAAAAGCAGCAAAATTTTGTTCAATACTGTTAAATCATTGAAAAAGCACAGCTTGGCCTGGTGTTCCTGGCTGAATAGATATTACAAAGTGCTTTTTTCCCTGAGGGAATCTCTACTCAAATGAATGTTCACAAACTTCATTTTGATTCTCTGCTTGACTATCAGGTTCACTTCTTGCTCTGTTTGTGGTCCAAGCAACCTTTCAGATATCATTTTAAAAAAATTATTGCCAAGCAGCATTTGATAGAAGTGTATCATTTAATCACATTTCACTCATTCTGTCTGCAGTGAACATACTCTAGAAGATTCCCAGAGTTTGCTGCTTAGTTGCAGTGGTTGAGATTTTGATTTACACAAGTGTCCATCACTCATCAGATTTTGCTGATCTATGGCTCACTGTATCTTAGGAAACCAATAAAAGAGGGCTGGAAGATGTGCAGCCCTTCAAGGTTTTTTGGATTTTAGCTCCCATCCAGTTTCAGGGAGCATAGCCAATGATGAGGGATAACTGATAGTTGTTGTCCAATAACATCTGGAAAGTGACATGTTCTACAACCCTAGCATAAAATTGAGAAAGCGCTGATTTTTACCTGTAGTAATGTCATGTGCCAGTGAGAAATGATCTTACTGTGTAAATTTATACAATGAAAGATGACTTCCCAGTAGGTGGAATTTTACCACTTGTCAAAGCTGCTGGTATTCATCCACACAAAGCTTTTTACAATTGGTCCAAAAAAGCAAATACCTGCATCACCCTTTACATCATGGTTGCATGTACTGTGACCCCACATAAGTGAGGTAACAGGATTATCATGGAAGGTCCCACCTTTCACCTATGTGGTTTCACTCCATCAGTTGCAGAGTTCCTGTATACTTACTGTATATCAATAAGTCCTATTCAGCCATTTATGAATCATAGTGAATCAACGTGCAAGGAGGGAAAGCTAACCTCACCTTCTCAATTTCTAGTTCCAGCACTCTCCCCACTATAGTTGTATCGACACTGTAAAAATAATGCCCTATGACACTACTTTAAGTGATGTAGCTCCATCCTATGGAATCCTGGGATGTGTCAAATTGCAAGGTCTTTGGCCTTCTCTGCCAAAGAATACTATTGCCTCACAAAACTACAAATCCCTGGATTCTGTACTTGCAGTTAAAGTGATATCAAACTACATTATTTCTCCAGTGTAGATGAACCCCTAGAGAGT
Organism: Urosaurus nigricauda; assembly: GCA_034509955.1. Taxonomy (NCBI): domain Eukaryota; kingdom Metazoa; phylum Chordata; class Lepidosauria; order Squamata; family Phrynosomatidae; genus Urosaurus; species Urosaurus nigricauda. Next base: position 80,983,060 of record JAOEGL010000004.1, read on the forward strand.
GTTCTTTGAGAAGCATAAAAACCATGGATCTTTTCAAACATAATCTTACCACTGATGGCATGTTACTGAAACATAGTCTACTATATGGAAAGTTTAACTGTTGCCAATTATTTTCATCCTGTTTAGAAGATCAAGAAGACAAACTGAAACACCTGCACCAATTGACTGTCAACTAAGCCAGTGGTCAGAATGGACTGAATGCTTTCCTTGTCAAGGCAAAAAAGTAATTCTCCAGTTTACTATATTCAAGTATTCTTAATTTCTGCCTGCAATGAAAGTAAATATGTGGCTGCATTGGAAGGCAGGTTCACCTCTCTTAAACCCATAGAAATCACTGAGCATCAACTCCGAAGCCAAGATCATATTGGTACTTGGCACAGTTTTAAATTGCAGTAGCATACTTATGCTGGTGGTCTGAGACTGTATTGGCATTACAGAAATAATCAAGTTGGGATTATTTCTGCAATGCAGATAAAGTCTCAGACCACCAGCATAAGTATGCTGCTGCATACTTTTGTTTGACACCACCTTAACTGCCAAGGGTCAATGTTATGGAATTCTGGAAATTATATTTGCTATGGCACCAGAGTCCTCTAACAGAGAAAGCTAAATGTCTCCCAAAACTACAGTTACCAGAATTCCATAGCAATGAGCCATGGCAGTTAAAATGGTGTCAAACTGGATTGTTTCTGCAGTGTGGATGCAGCCTGGGTTTCTATTTTCCCCTGCTGTGTGTTGCACAAAGATATACTGGATACGTCTTCCACACTATCTTCAACAGTACTTACACCAGTGCAACCCTCATTTTTGCTTGGATTAAGCATCTACTGGATTCTAATCCAAATTGAATTGTGGTTTATAGGTTCAGCAATAGAACAAATAATGAATCCAGCATAAGACTGTAAGAAGACTTACATTCTGGACTAGAGGCAGCTTCACCTCAGGGCAGTATAAATGGACAGACAGAGCTGACCTCATCTCTGAAATACTATTGTGTGCTTAAGAAGACTGTAGAGACAGAGAACCAGCAAGATGTAGTGGTTTGAGCATGGAGTACAATCCTGGAAACCAGGATTAAATTTTCTACTCAAACACGGAAACCCACTGGGTATCCTTGTGTGAGTCTCGCATTCTCAGCTCCAGAAAACTACATTAAAGGTTTGTTAGGGTCATCATAAGTCAGAAATAACTTGAAGGCAAACAACAACAACATGCACAGAGGAAGTGTCAAGTTCTTCCCCAATTGAGCTATTTGTTAAGCGCCAATTTTCTTTTTAAATTGTGTAAATACCCTGAGGGACTTGAAAAATCCCTGTACCCCAAGCTTCATTGTAGTCATGCTTTACTACTGCTAAAATTTCCTCCCTCCATGTTCCATCACTGTGCACTTCAAGCTGTGCTTTAAGTAATTTTTACTATCTTGATAAAGGCTTAATTTGTTTTACATTTTTAATGCCTAAATAATTAATGTTTCCTCTTACTAGGTTAAATTATTGTATAGATCTGTTTTATTGCCTCTTAATTTTTAATTCATATTTTATCATTTTAGATGTATAATTCATGACACATCACCATGTCTCTTCCTTCCCCCCACATACATGTTATAGTACAGATACAGAACTTTGCTGCAACCATCCAAATATAAGGGACACGTGTGTACTGGCAGCCATTGGGAAAAAGTGGAGTGTGAGCCAACAAAAGGGTGTACTATAAATCAAGACTGTGGAATTGATTTTAAGTGTCAAGCAAGTGGTGAGTATGACTCCATCATAGATGCATTATGTAATGCAATGACCATGATCTACACCACCAAGTTCTTCCAGCAGCATACTGTTCACAAGAAGGGCAGTTCATGCAGCAAAACAGAAATAGGTTACAATAACTCTCCTTGGACATTTTGGGATTTGGTGAAATGAATATGGACAGAAAGACAGCGTGCAGGTCCTGCATCTGATTCTGGATTAAAGTGCTTGGGCACTTGAGAAATTCCAGAACCAGAGTTCACTTTCTGCATGCATGTGGGCCTTTTCACTGTAGGGCCAGTTCTATGTTTTGGCATTTGCATTTGCTTCAAAACAGAAATTAATCTGAGATAACAAATATATGCTCGTATTAAACTAGTGGCTTCCTATCTTGGATCCGCAGGTGTTTAACTAAGGCTACTGACAAACTGCATAATTAATGCAGTTTGATACTGCTTTAACTACCATTGCTCCATCCTATGAAATCCTGGGATTTGTAGTTTGTTGTGGCATCAGAGCGAAATAACTTATGAAACTACAAATTGTAGAATTCCACAGCATTGAGCCATGGCAGTTAAAGCAATGTCAAACTGCATTAATTTTGTGGTGCAGGTGCAGCTTATACCTCCCAGACACCTTGACAATGGGTTTTCTGGGAGCTGAAATCCAAAAGCAGGGAAGAATTCCAGCAGCATACTGTTGTCTCCCTTCATCTGCTGCAGCCCTGCTCTGGATCCAGATACAGCACTATTCTTGTTATTAAAAACACTGGGCATTTCATATTGTGTGCATGTTTCATTTTTTCATTAAGTGTTTTTTTTTTAAATGACTACATCTTTGTTGTACACCACTGTGAAAAAATTCCTTTTGTAGAGCTAGAGTGGAATAGTGGTTTGACTGTTGGACTATGACTCTGGAAACAAGGGCTCAGTTCCCAGCTCAGCCATGAAACCCACTGGGTGATCTTGGGCAAGTCGCATGCTCTTAGCTTCAGGGGAAGGCAATGGCAAACCTACTTTGAACAAATCTTGCCAAGAAAACCCTGTTATAAGTTTACCTTAGGGTCACCATAAACTGAAGGCACAAAACAACAGCAAATATAACTTTCCAAAATAAAAAAAAAGTTAAATAAAGTTCACTGATTTGTTGATGAGGGCCAAACTCACATAAGTTGACCCTGCATTCCAGATATGGAAAAGCTGTCATTCCTAGTAGCCTCCTTGGGGAGTACAGGATGATTATTGATTGTGTGCTTCTATATCTGAGTTTGAATGGAAGTCAAAGGCAAAGATCTTTTCCCCTTTTTCAAGGACACTTTCTGCACCAGTACACTAACACACTAATGTGAGGAGAGGAGAAACTGTTTCTATGGAGAAAGATGCATGACTATTCCTGCCTTAGAAATGATACTGAAACAAACTTCCAAAAATTCTTTCTGCAAATTCATGGTGCTGACCCATTCTATAAGTTGATGGGTTTTGTTTCTCTGCAGCAGCAACTTTTAGGGGCACAGCTGCTTTTCAAGACAATATGCATGGATCACAACTGCATCGTGGGACTGCTGACAAAGTGAACCTGACAGGAAGAAGCACAGAGTATATTTATAATCCATTATTTAGGTCTGAAAAACTGTCCAGATCAAGTTTTTCCAGTTGCGCTGCAGTGGCAGTCAAAAAGGGACATTTTAGAGTCTCTGCAATTAACTTTGTAGGCACATTTTGAACAATACACTTGCATTCATTTGCAGAGATTTATAAATCATCAGCATCTGAACAGATAATAAGGCACAAGGTTTCTTGTCCTGGGGATTCTAGTTATGAGACAGGCATAGTTCCCTAAAACAGTTTATCAACTAACTACAGTCCAGTCTCTCTTATTAGGCCCAACAGTTTTTAAAGGGTTTGAACTATTTTTTGTGTGTGTGCCTCAAATGCACGTTGGCTCAGGCAAATGACCTCAGGGTGTGCTATCAAAAGTCCCGGAGTAATTATTCCTCCAGTAACCACCATTCAAGATAGATCCTTGAAGCTGTTTTCATGCTGATCCTATTTGATAGGCAGAAGGAAGTGTTGCCCCAATCTTTTCTGCACACTCCCCCAGAGGTTAATATTTATGGGTATGCTAACTAATGCTTGGCTACTGAATTAGATGTTTGACCACCACCCTGACCCCAGGTGAAGAGCTCTGACAGGTAGTATCAACAAGTTGTAGAACAAGATCCATTAAGATCTGAGTTGTTTCTGAAGTCATATAGTTCAAAGTTCCACCTGTTTTTCACTGGCACACTTAAGATGCTTCAAGTAAAAGCATGTGATGGATTGTTGGGGAGGAGGGAGAGGGAGAGAAAGAGAAAGACATGGTTCATCACTTTGCATACAATACCTTTTTGCAACATCTGAAGAGCAAAGGAAATGCCACGCTATACACAGAAAGCCACTTTCCTCATCAAGATATCCCTGTTAGAATAGTCTCCATAAATGCCTCTGTCTCTGCTTAAAGGTGATAAAAGCACAACTGACGCAACGACATGAAAGATCTGCCCCAAATTATCTGTATGGATTTCTGCAAGTGACTATTAACTCTCACCTTATCTAGTTAGACCAAACATGGCCTCTAGAAATAGATAGCAAAAAAATTAATCAATATCTTCACTGCAGGTCGCTGCATTAAACGCCACCTTGTATGCAATGGAGAACCTGATTGTAGGGATGAGAGTGATGAGGCTAACTGTGAGGATGCTGAATCATCCTGTGATTATATGGACCCAATCCCAGGAGTTGCAAGACTAGCACAGGGGTGAGTTACAAATCTTTACCTCATACTATGATTCTTTGTGCTTAAACACCAGGGACATTATTCCTTTTAAGCCATCCTGGGCCATGCTAAGAAGTACAAAGTTTACAAATTCTTACCTAAATGGTGGAAGCAGGGGGATTCCACAAATATTGTAGCAGAAGAGCTATCATTTCCCCTTTTATATCAAACTACTATTTATAGATATGAGGTCAACAGTAACAAGGCAAAATTTTTCAAAATATTTCTGGGTGTACACAAATTCATCAAGTGTAAAATCTCCAGGTTGTTTCAAATAATAAGTTCTTCAGGAAGAAAAACTTGTTAAAAATGGGGGGAGGGGGGAGATATTAGACGTTAAAGGAAGGTGTTTTTTCTATCATTATATACAAGGCACAGAAAAGTTTGCATTCTGTTCTCAACCTCCTCTAAAAATATCAGATGAATTATGCCTCATTATAACCATCATATATACCAGAAGAGTATATGCAAATATAAGACATGAAATGAATAAAACAACACACCATTTGCAGTGACATACTTGAAAGGAGGAAAGGTTTGAATCCAAAACTGAGGCTGCATCTGCACTGCAGAAATAATCCAAAATTGACACCACTTTAACTGCCATGACTCAATGCTATAGAATTCTAGGAATTGTAGTTTTGTGAGAGATTTAACTTTCTCTGACAGAGAGCTCTGATACCACAACAAACTATAATTCCCAGACTTCCATTGCATTAAGCCATGGCAGTTACAGTGTGCCAACCTGGATTATTTCTACAGTCTGGATTCAGTGAGATCCTGGTTTATACTCCAGTGGTGGTGATGGTGGTGTTCTGTCAATTTGGCTTCAATTTGGCTCATAGGGTCACCATAAATAAAACTTGACTTGAGGGCATTTAACAACAACAATCAGTGAGAGTCTACCATAAGCCCTGGATGACAACAGCCCTGCTCAGGTCTTGTAAACACAGCTGCATGACTTCCATTATTGAATCAATCCACCTGTAATGCAGCCTTTCTCATTTCTTGCTGCCTTCCACTAAACATTATTACATTTTCCAGTATATTATTTCAGCTCATGATATGTACAAAGTACAATAGCCTCAGTTTGGGCAGTGAAAGTCAGTTTTTCAAGCAGTGTGTAGCAGAATAATTGGGGGTGGTGGTGATGACAGGAAAGCTATCTCTATCAATAGATCAAGCTACTCGCTCAGACCCTGAGCAGCTTAGGACCCACCTGTATCACTGCCCTCTCTTACACTATCATAGTTCACACCTTGGCCTAAGAATCCAGTTAGTAAATCCAGGAAAGAATATCTGAAAATATTCAGAAAATGGACAAAAACATATTTTGGGAAACACTGATGAGACGAATCCTGGCGTGATGAGAATCTTTAGAGTTCGGGAGTTATTCTGCACAAAATTCACATGTGGTTGTGTGGTGAAAAACAGCAGTCTCTGCATACAAAATAATATTTCAACACAGGACTATTAATTCCAGCACAGAAAATGTTGCTTTCTGCACAGAAAAAACCCCAACAACATGTAAGTGAGAATTTGTTGTGCATTAAACCCATGCATGATTAATTTCTATAGAAAAGAGAATATTCTACACAGAAAATGGCATTTTATATGAAGAGTTAATAGTTCTGCATGGAAATATTATTTTCCACACAGAAAATAATGTTTCATGTGAAGAAAATGCTGTTTTCTGCATAAACCACTATGTGTATATTTTGGCCTAAATAAGTCCTAAATTCAATATAGCCTTTACAAACTGGGTGGTTTTTAAATATTTTCTTGCAGTGGGAACAAAATGGCTGAAATTACTCATTGCTAGCTCCAAGATTAATCTTGGTGAATAATTACATCCAGGTATCTGTGGGGGTTGATTTAAAAAGACATAATAGAAGCAGTGTTGCAGTAGTAAATTTTAGGACCAGGTGAAAGTCACAAAAAATAAGGAGTTTTGAGGTTTCACATAATTTATTTTCAGATAAAATGCTCAAATGAAAAAAAGACTTGGGACTAAAAGATGCTGTGTTTATACGACTTAGTGGACATGGTTACACCAAAATATGTGACTTATTTGCCCTGGAGAAAGATGATTTATATCATCTGAAAGTGGTACTTTGTTCTTTGAGGGTTCATCTGCTCCAGCCTCTAGGTAAAGCTACCCAATTTGACTTCTATTGACTTTCTTTACCTAATCCAGCATCTAAAATTATCTCTAGCCTTGTCAATATAAAGACTGCCTAGTTACTCTCTGTTTTCTACTGATAAAGGGACCTGTAAACTTCATCCAGGCTGGAGTTTACAGAACAAGTTTGTCTTTTCAAAACTAACTTTTCTGTCTTCTCCTGCTCCCAGTATGCTTAGTGGCTACTTCAGGTGAAACCTAATACCATAGTATCACTAGACAGCCTCATCTGAGTCTCTTCTTTCTCCACTACATCTTAAGAGACATAGCAACACAGCTCTAAAAATAATTCCTTCTCCCTTTCCAACATATTCTTTAGTAACATCTTGTCTAATTAAAGAGATCTCAAAAGCTTTCACCTATATAGTGGTTTCTTGGTTGGCCTAATAAAGCTATTACCCCAATGTAAACCTTGGAATTTGTCTTACAACCAATGCGGCTCTTTTGCTTTAAAGTTTAAAACGGTAGTTCAGGAAGAGTTTTAAGATGTGATTCAAAAGTGTATCCTCAGTGTAATTTATTTTCAAACTAAGTGTGCATAGGATTATACCATCAATTAGCAAAAACTGTCAAATACAAAAGATTTTAGATTGCACCAAAACAGAAAGGGATGTTCTTTCTCTGGAATTACTAAAAACCAAGAGTAATTCAGATTTGCCTTTGACCATGATAATTCTTTAAAGCAGTTAAATATTCCCTAAAATATGCAAACATTGCACATGCAGATTTGAAGATGAAGTTCAAATATCCCAAATGAGAATGGTGTTTAAGACTTCATTCAGAATTTGGTAGTTGATATAAAGTAGCCAGGAGCATACATGTTGTTTACATATTCTAAAGAGTAAATAGGTGCTGTGGACTATATTTCAGAGGAAGGAACTGGCAGAACTAAGAAAAAACTCTATGAAATGTATGGGGGCACACACATACACATATTCACTCATCCTTTTGGGTTCAGCTGGGCTTACACTTAGGTGTAAGCGAGTAAAGAATTGCACATTTTATTGCCTTCAAAGAGAGCCTTCTGAATAACCATATTGAAGAGTTTCTAGAAAGGAAAGGAAATTATTCTTTGGGGGCTGGGGCAGGGATAGCATATGATTGTATAAGATGGTTGCATTATTCTCCCCAGCAGACCCTATCTTTTCTATCCATGAACCTCAAAAGTTTGTTTAGATCATTTATATATTTCAGCTTGTTGTAACAGAGACAATATGTTCCTGTTTTGATCTCACTGTAATCTCTCTCGTTTGCTAATAATAAGGCTTTCCATTAATCCAAAAGCACCTTTCTCTTGAGGTGATAGCTTCCTCTCATTTCCAGAGTTTGCCTATGAAACAACACTCTGGGAGAGTTGGGGGGGGGGGGGAGAGAATGCTTCTCAGAAGAAGCAGACTATGCTTACATGCCTGTTCATATGTCTCTTCATTAAAGATACAATATCCTTACACAAGATGGAGCAGAGGCAGTGTACGATCCTACTTATTATGGGGGCCACTGTGAATCTGTCTATAATGGAGATTGGCGAGAAGAGAAGTATGATCCTGTATGTGAGAATCTGTACTATGGGGATCATGAGAAATATTTTCGAAAGCCATACAATGTTCATTTTTATCAATTTCTAGTAAGTATTTGTAAACTGTTGTTGCCTTTTCTGGATTGGGGGTGCCAGGGGATTTACAGGGTTGTCGTGGTGAAGGCTTCAGGAAGAAGTTCCAGGTCTACATGTGACCCACGGGCTGCACTTTCTCTGCTATAAAGTGACATGCCTTCAAAGAACAGGGTTTTGGCCTTGAATCTGGAATTCTTCAGTCTCTCCAATATTACAAGCCTGGAATATAGTTGGCATTAATGCACTGACTCCAGGGGTTGTGGAGTTCTTGAAGAAGTGTGTGTTGTCCCATTGTGGGACCAAAGCTCCAAAGCAGACAATACTGGTTCCAGCTCAACCACCTGTGGTTATTTTGGCTTCAGGGTCTCAAAAATCTCCAAAACATAGGTCCCAGTGGTCCCAGTGGTCCTAGAGTTTACATTTGTTTGTGTCTGTTGTGCTCTTTTAATATATGGTTTGCTCAGAGCTTGGAAGTGACTCATGACAAATAATAAATCACTTGTTGCAATAGCTGGGGTCCAAATAAGTTATATTTAAGCTGTAACATAAGGGAGGATAACTTGGCTCCCTTTTCACTGTAAGTGTAACTGTTTTAGAATTGAAAGATATAGCCATGTTAGTATATAGAAACAATATGCAGAGAGATCTTGCAGCACCTTTGAGACTAACTGAAAGAAAGACCTTGGCAGCATGAACTTTCAGCCTACTTCCTCAGATGCTTTTTGTAGCTATTTTAGTTACTTTTGTTGTTACAAAGGTATGTGGCCTGGGTGTGCTTTGTACCACAGACCAGTAGCTTGTAGCATTCTGGTGTTTTAAAAAGTAACTAAAAATTACTTTTGATCAACAAGAAAATATAGTGTTGTTTTTTTTTTAAAAAAAAAAGTTGTAATGACAACAATTTTGGTGCTTCTTGGGACCCAAAACTGTAACAAAATGTTTTCAAAAAGCAATTTCCCATACTCAGTGGGTAATCTAAAGTATCTTGGTCTATTTAACAAGTTTGCTTCCCTTTTAATTTCAGGCCTATGCTGATTCTGGTTTTTCCACGGAGTATTTTGATAATGCCAGGGACTTACTGAATGCTGTAAAAAAAGACACCTCTTGGAATGCTGGATTCACAGTTGGCGTAGGTTTCCCAGACACACCTATTACTTTAGAACTTGGCTTTACATTATCAAAGGGAAAAGGAACCCTGAGAAATACTACAGAATATGCATCAAAGGTAATGGAAAAAAAAAAGCACTGTCCTCTATTCTTGTTTTTTTTGCTGAATAGTCCAGTCATTCCATAATGGATAACAGTCTATTCTCCTTACCCACATTCCCCTGCAGATACAATAATAATCATAGCTGAATTAGTTCATGTAATTGCATATGTCTGATGATTAGGAATTCTATTTGTTTTCTGTATTACACTGAAGCAAACAGTATAATCATGGTGGAAATGATATTGAATTATTATGCAAACGACTGTATTCCTCCCCTACCCATCCTCTTTCATAGTCACATTAAATATAAGTGTTTTGAGGGTGTGTGTGTGTGTGTGTGTGTGTGTGTAATAGGATGAGGGGACATAAGTAATTGTTCATCAATAATAGTTGTCTTTGGAGAATAATGGTGGCTGTGTGGGTGTGTGCACATGGGTGTGTGTATTTATGATAAGAAATTGCTTGCATTACCGCAAACTACAAGAAGCTTTTTATTTCAGTAATGGTTTAAAATATTGTGGAAACACAGAGATATAAACAAAAGTGGTTTTGACAGTGGTGTATTTTTGCTTTGTGTTTTTGTTGAACCTATGAATAATTTGTTAAGGGCAGAAACATTTCCAGAAGGAAGAGGGAGGAGGAGTGAATACTTTGTCAGCTGTGTACAAATTCTGAATCATCCACTCTGAATTGCATTTCTTTTGAATCTTGTCTAGGCTTCTAGGGTAGGTGGGCTTTAGATGATTGATGTAATGTCAATCTTCCCAGCACAATTTCCATATTCTGCAATATCTTCATTTGTCATGTGGCATTATTCCATAGTCAATGTTCACTGACTATGGGATAACGTCACTGTTTCCAGAAAGAAAAATCAGTGGTGAGCTTTTTTCATTTTTGTGCAGAAGAAGGGTTCTTAGTAGACATAACTTGTCATTAAAGCTATTTCTACTGAGACATCTTCTTCTTTTAAAGGGGGAGGAGACCTGTTTTCTTTTCCATTTGGCCTTCCTGAGAGGAAGGCCCTAAAGTGGCAATGAGATCACAGCTGTGAACTCCAGTGAGCTCTCATTTTAATCCAGCTATGTTGCTTTGCAGAGCAAGCATTGTGTAATAGTTTGAGCATTGGACTATGATTCTGGAGATTAGGGTTTGACTCCCATCTTGGCCATGTAAACCCACTGTTGGTCAAGTCACACACTCCCAGCCTCAATGGAAGGCAATGGCAAACCTCCTCTGAACAAATCTTGCCATGAAAACCCCATTTTAGGTTCACCTTAGGCCTACCATAATCCAGAGATTACTTGAAAGCACCCAGCAGCAAGAACAAGTTGCTTTAAGTATATCTTGATGAAGTATCCTGGGATTAAACAGAAACATAAAGATTTGGCTTGCCATGATGGGACAAAAAGGAGTGTTCTTTTTTATTTGCAGAATTTAGGATTTATCCGTGCTCGTACCAAAGTACAAACAGCCCGTTTCAAGATGAGACAAAACAATATATACCTAGATGAGTACATGCTTCAGTCTCTGATGGAGCTTCCAGATCAATACAACTATGGAATGTATGCCAACTTTATTAATACGTATGGCACCCATTTCATGACATCTGGAACCATGGGAGGTATCTTTGAATACATCCTTGTGATCAACAAAGACAAAATGAATAAAGCAGGTATGCATATTTCATTTACTCTGCCTATGAGGGCATTAGAATCTAATCTCCTTGTAAAGCTCATAAATACACATCAAGCATATTGACCAGCAGGAGGTTGCAATTTGTTGTAATGACCTGGGAACCTGAGATCACTATTCAATATGCTTGTTCTTTGTATTCAAGAGGGTAATGAGCTTTAATTCCCAGATGAATTTCCTGGAGCTAATATACATGTTTCCTTATAGGTACAGCAATAATACGGCAGTGATATTTCCAGGAATTTCTTCTTCACTAGATAAAACCAGAGCCTTGAAAACTTGCCAGAATTCAAAGTACACAAGGCAGCATCCTGCAGGCAGACCTAGATAAACTCAAAGGCATTTGTTCACTCTGAACATGTAAACAAACTATGCTTTATACTTGGCATTACATCTGCCATTTTGCATAGGGTGGCTTTTAAGTTACGGAAAGACATTCTGGCTTTCAGCAAATGAAAATATGTAGGAAAGCACAGTTCTGCCTGTGAAGCATATTAGGTAATACAAGCATCTGTAGTTACTGTATTTGCTTTACACAGCAGTATCTGGATAGTGCAAGCATAAAACCTTCCAAACATGAATGGGAAACGTAGTACTATAATAACAACTCTGCTACATTAACCAGATTGTTGTTGTTCTTCCTCTTCTTCTTTTTGTGGAAAGGCATTCATTCGGCTATAAGTACCTATGTCTTCTATGATAACCATAGTTATTGATCCAAATTCTCCTCCTACAGTTCTTGTACAGCAATTGATTCTGGAATTCTCCTATATGTCCCCCATATCTTAACAGATCCTGAAGAGAGAGTCTGCTACAGTACTACCAAACTAAATGTCATGAGAAAATGATCTAGCTATGATGGCATGGTTGTTGAAATTACCTCAAACTAGATCATCTTCTACCCACCCAACAGCAAAACCTACACCCAGGTTTTGTTCCATTAACTTCTTGGTTGCAGATGTGCTAAGACTATTATGGCATGTGGTTCTCCTTTTATTGATTGGAACATGTAAACATTTTGTAATGACTGTATGATTTTGCAATCTAAGGTAGTAGTCTTGGAAAAATATGTGACCCAGGCACCATCAGAGCTTTTTCCCTGGTACTCATAATGAGTGCACGAGAGAGCAGAGAGAGATAGGAAAGATGGAAGGATCACTGAACTCCTGATATTGTGTTATCAGTGTGTGAGGCACTGCTTTTGAAGCCAATCCACATGAGCATGTCATATTAAAATGGATTCGCAGTCAGATGTGGGAGGAATTAGATTTTCTGGTTATGTGTGGGGGAAATGTATGAGAGAATTCTTCTTTAGCAATAGGCATTTTCATATCAACAACATGCTAACAGCTTAACAAATTTCTATGACCAGGTGGATCAGCCATTTTCTTTTATAGAAAAGCTTCCTGTACAAAAGTCTACACGACCTCTTTGAAGACCATTTTGATTATTTCAAATATTTAATTAGTGGAAGCCTGGTACAAGATTGTATCCAACCCTGCAGAACTGTTAACAACTGTGGGCTCTCTGGTGATACTGAAAACCTAGCTAAATATGTGTTGTCAACCTTCAAGAAATTGTAGATCTTCTACAAATAGTTTATCTAAATCTAAAACTTGGAACTCTTAATCACATCCACTGTTATTATCAGGTTTCCCTGTCTTGAATTGTGTGGGACCTTTGAATGTTCTGATGGGTAGCCTCTCTTTCTGCATCTTTCATTCATTCAGGATCACGTAATAGTGCTTATCATTACCAGCATTGTTTCCGACCTTATCACTGGTTGGAAGACCTGTTTATCAAGGTTTTTATTGTCTGCCTAAAGAATCTTGCTGCGGGCTGATTCTTGTAGGAACCAGAGCCCCAGAACTTTATATAGAATTCTTTTGAAGATAGCTTGTTTTTTTACTCCCAGCTGGGTCAAATAGCCTACAACCTACAGTATGGATGCTGATGTACCAAGGTATATGAAAGAATATATTCAGCTTTAGCTGTACATTTTAGTGCACACAACATTTATCTGGGAGCATTTGTTTCACACAGGAAGGCTGGCAACGTCTTCCTGCCTATTCTTTCTCCTAACCACACACATAAACTATATCTTATTTGTGCAAAGTCTTCCATGATGGAGATCTATGTAGTAGCAATACTTCTGAGTTGCTGTGGCCATGGAAATAGGTGGCTGCATTTTTTTCGTAGGATAAAATCACAGATCACAACCCTGACTAATGACTGTAGGATAAGGCTATTAATGTATCTGTCTTTAATCTTTATGGGAAGGTATCTTTCCTGGGCTCAAATTCTGAATGATAAAGAGACAGTCTTGCTGAGAAAGGCTTCAGGAAGCATACTGCCAAGTGAAGAGGAAGAATGAATTAGCAACATCAAGACACAGCCATTATTTTTACTTTATACTTTGCTTACTGTATTTCAGAAATTAGGTGATTTATCACAACAAACGCAGCCCTGCTATAAGGAAGGGGGAGCTGAAGTTCTTAAACAGACAAAAAATGTGTCCCAGAAGAGAGATAATTTTCACTTTTATGTAGGATACTTGCATAATTTCCATCTACAGCACAGACCATAAAAAAGAGGATGCATTTATCAAGCTTGTGCTATGGTTAAGTGCTATGTTGAGGAAGGGGAAGCATATCTGTGGCTCAATGAATGCCAGCCCTCTGCTTCTCTACTGCCAGAGTCTGAAAGCAAATGTTTTCTCCAGAATTATGGGTTTGTTTTCCTTCTAAGAATGCTTATGATGGATGCAACTAATATCCAGCATTGATAGCCTGATAAAATACTGCAAAATCAGCACAGGGGCTTGACTGCTGAGATTTACCTGGGCAGTCAGTAATACCTACTTGCCACATAGAAATGGTGTTCCTACATCCACATCCATAAGCATCATTGAACTCAATTGTACTTACCTCAGAATAGAAAAAAAAATAACCAAAGATAATCCAAGCCAGAGCTTGGAAGTATCACTTGACACTACCAGATTGCTCCAGCCAGAATGGGCAATCTAGTCCAAAAATTTTTTGAGCTCTGGTTACAACTGATGGCAGGAAGCATTTTGAGGTTTTTTTCCCCAGTACAGTGTTAAGCCATTTCATGCCAGCTAGATGGTCCTGGGACACGATGGCTCAGCTGTTAAGACTCTGACTCCTGACGATTGCAAGGTTGGCAAGGTGACAGTTTGAAGTTGAAGTACTGTGTGACAGAGTGAGCTCCAATCACTAGTCCCAGCTTCTGCCAATCTAGCAATTTGAAAGCATGTACAAGTGCAAGTAGATAAATAGGTACCACTTTGGTGGGATGGTGCAGGCATGCTGGCCACAAGAAATCAGAAGAAGACTAGGAATGGGAAGGGCAGCTATGAAAGAACTAGACAAGAACCTAAAGCTATAGTATTCCATGTTACCGTGTCCAGATTTGAGAGCTGGACAGTGAAAAAAGCAGACAAGAAGAAAATCAACTAATTTAAGATGCAATGCTGGTGAAGAGTGCTAAGAATACCGTGGACAGCCAAAAAAGACAATAAAATTGATTTTAGAACAGATCAAACTTGAACTCTCCCTGGAAGCCAAGATGACAAAATTAAGGATAGTGTATTTTGGCCACATCATGAGAAGGCATGACTCACAAGAAAAGACAATAATGCTAGGGAACGTAGCCAGCAGCAGAAAATAATGAAGACTGCATGCCAGATTGCTAGACTCAATGAGGGAGGCCATGGATGTGAGTCTCTAGGACCCAGAAGAATCAGGGGACCTGGAGATGTCTCATCCACTGGTTTGCCATGAGTTCTGATCAACTCAAATGCAGTTAACAACCAACAACAACCAGGGAAAGAGCTTTCATAGTAGTTCATACCACCCATGCCATTTTTGATGTACTGTAGTTCCATGCCAGCCTTCCACTTTGATGCTAATCTAAGTAGCATGGAGATGCCAGATTAATACTTTCCTCTTCCTGCAGGCATTAGGGTTTGGCCTAAATCAATTGGTTCAAACTAGACTAGATCTGAGCCAGCATGTGGTTTGGGCATTGGACTGTAACTGTGGAGACCAGAGTTTGAATCCCTCCCTGCTCAGCCCTGGAAATTAACTGAATGACTTTGGGCCAATCATACTCTCTCAGCCTCATTGGAAGACAAAGGCAAACACCTAAACAAATCTGGCTAAGAAAACCCCACAATAGGGTCACCTTAGGGTCATCATCAGTCAGAAATGACTTGAAGGCACACAGCAGCAGCATCATCAGCAACAAAACTATGCTTCCTGAATCATTGAGAACTTATATCAACATTTATATATGTTTTGTTCATGCACTTAAACTTTTGTTGAACTGCACCAGTTGAAACTAAGAATTCAGTTTACCCCTTTCATTTTATTGCTGGCATTTGATATCACTTTAATAATTTAACACTAGGAATTTAAAATCTTGCTTCTTTTCCAGCTATTTTATTTGTTCTTACCATAATACTTGGGGTTTCATTGATTGTCCTTCTATTTATATTTTTAAACTGCTCCAGGACATTGACCGTTGGGTGGTATATGGTGGGCCCTTGTTATCTGCTTGGGTTTGGTTCCAGGACCCTCCATGGATAGCAAAATCAACTTATGCTCAAGTCCCATTAAATATAATGGAACAACAAAATGGTGTCCCATATATAAAATAGAAAATCATGGTTTGCTATTTGGAATGTATACTTTTGGGGAATATTTTCAAGTCGTGTATGCTCAAATCCATGGATAAAAATATCCGTGGATTTGGAGGGGCAACTGTATAAGATTTTTAAATATATCAATGAATAGGTTAGTTTATTTTAGATGAGAAAGGAAGTTGAAATTCCCATGATCTGGAATTTCCTGACCCAAAGGAAATGCTTTCATGCAGAATAGCAGCTACTTTTCATCATGCATTAGATGCATTTTTAATATAATTATTATTCCTATGACACATGCAAATATATTTTGATTCTGATCTTGGCAGCTAAGCAGGGTCAGACCCAATTAGTACTTGGATGAGATATGTCGACAAATACCAATTGCTGTAGGCAATATTTCAGAGGAAGGAAGAGGCAAAACAACCTCTGAGTAGTTCCTGCCTAAGAAAACCCTATGAAATGTATGGGGTTGCCATTAAGTCAAGAGGTGACTTAACAAACAGACAGACAGGCAGACAGACAGACACACATTGGCATCTAAAGGAGGTATGGACCTTCTGGTTGGCACAAAGATTATCTTTTTCTTTCAAAGAAAATCATTTTTGTTTTATGATTTCATTGCAAAAAAAGTGCTATTCGTTTGTGGTTTATATTTACACAGAAAGAGCCTTTCCCTTATTGTGACTAACTAAAAAGTTAAGAGCACAAATCCATATTTGAATCATATTTAGCTCCTTGGAATTACATCAGATGGTAAGCAATCTTTTTGGCGCCTTCCTCAGGTTGCCAATATTTTGTACAGTCATCATTTGGGTGTTTCCATCATGTACCATTGATCAAGCACTGAGCCACCTGAAACTCCCTTGTGGCAACCAGTAAGAAATTCTATCGACAGGCACTTGCTGAAAAATAATTACTTAACAGGAACAATAATATATCAAATAATCAACCTATAGTTCAACTTTAATTTTATGGCACTTGAACAGTGAGAGAAAGCAATAATTCCTTTTGCTTACAGTAAATAAATTTCACTCGTTTGTGTTGTTAACATTTGTGGGATAGTTAAGTACAAGCAATTGAATACTATTGGATTTATTAATGGATTGTCAGTGGGGAGCTAATGAATATAAATTCAGCAATTGAGAGAGTTGGTTCTATTAGTTGTGCTGAAGGAGCGACCACATTTTAACTTTATTGGAAGCAGTGCACATGAATAAAGAGACAGAAGTTCTAACGTCTCCAAACAATATCCTTGCTACTTACAGTTCCCCAAACTCTCTTCAACCCAGACCTTGACATGGAGACTTTTAGCACTCAAAAAGCATTTCACAGAGTCTGATGCAACCATCTCCCGGGATATTTTTCTGCTAGAATCTGAAGGAATTTAGGTTAGCTTTTGCTGTGGGACCACCTGGTTTCTGTCTATTGTGAAATGATTTTGAAGTCAATATATTTCCAGCAAATTGCACAAATGATGGATGTCAGAACCACCCAAGATCCAGAATATGGGGACAAGCAATGTTCCTCATTCTTCCTAATATTTCAGTGGTGTGTTTGCCAGCATTGTTGGTTTCCATTTTGAAAATTGTCTAAGCACACGGTGGCCCTGAAGATATGGGAGACAAGTCTCAACATGTTCAAAAGATGGTTTTTACCAGTAAAAAAGCCTGATGCATTTTGCCCAGTATATTCTCTCAATGCCTTTCTCAGGGAAGTTATTAAATCATAAAAGGCAACATATAAATACATAATATTGCATTACATAACATCTTAATAACTGGGGCTCAGTACAGATTGTCACCGGGTGTGAGTAGGGCTGGGGAGGGTGCAGCATTTGCACCCTCCCCAGCTCTACCGCGTATGGACGGCACCATCTTTTTTGCGTGCCGTCCATATACGTGCACCATAATGATGTCATGGTGCACACCACATTTAGACAACGTGGCACATGCCTGATGTCATGGTGCTGCTGGAGGGTGCCCAGAGCGCCCTTTCAGCTGCGCCAAAAGAAGCTCCAAAATGGAGCTCCTTTTCAGGCCGTACATCATTCCCGCGGCAACTAGATTGCCGCAGGAATGAAGGCAGGGAGAAAGGGGCCAGGAGGCCCCTTTCTCCCTGTCCTCCACCGGTTGGGCTGTCCTTGGGACATGAAGCCCCAAGGACAGCCCTTTCCAGGCTGCGGGGAAGGGGCATTTTGCCACGGCCTGGAGAAGCGGCCTTTTCCACGGCCTGGAGAAGTTGCAGAATGGGGCCCCTGGGCTGCCGGTGAGGCAGCCCTGACCCCATTCTGGCCCTTCTCTGGGTGCCTACAGACCGCTTCTTTTGGGCAGTCTGTACAGCCCCATAGATTCGATACTTATGGTCTGTCCATACATTCAGAAGTTTCAGGACCAGGAACTCTGAAATCATTTGCTGGACAAATGAAAACATGTGAGCAAAAGTAATGTTTCTTGGATGCTCCCCAGTATCTGCTTCTTAATCACATTGTTAAGCATTACGTAGAACACTATTAGTCAATATATAGCTGATTGCCATTTTTTGGTAGATTTTCCTAGTTTTAAGTATGGGATGTGTGGGCAAAACATACTTATAATGGTATAATATAACCAAATCCTCCAGGTATTTTTGTTAGTAGAAGGTGAAAGTGGATGTTTTCCAGACTGAACAGTAAGAACCAAAGCTATAATGGCAGCAATGAGCAAAACAGGGCTCTCTAGAGTTTGACAGGAACTGATAAAAAAAAAAATAGTTCAGTGAAAACTGTGCATTGTTTAGTTGTTGTTTGCATGCATGAACATCTGAAGAGTCACAGCAAAGATTTTTTAAAAGTCATTTTTGGATCACTCTCCCCAAATTTCTCATCCAGCATTGACTGTGTCTGCTGTCCTTGATGGCTGGGAATTTCTGGGAGTTGTAATCTAAAAGGGCAATGTTTCCAGGGTCTTTCTCATTCCTTAATGTAAAATCTATTATTGTCTCCCTGTTTTTCCCCACTCCCAGAGATGAAAAGGGATACAATAAGCAAGTGTTTTGGAGGATCAATAGGTGTGAAAATTGCTCCATCAAACGAGATGAATGCCAAGCTGTCATATGATCACTGTATGAAGGAAGCAGGCCAAACCAGAGGTAGGAAACAAATGGACATTTTTCAAAACATTATTAGTCATGCTCATACTAGTGAATATCTCCAACTGTTTCAGTTTGGCAGGGACAGTTCTGATTAATCCTCTGTCATCCCGCTTTTTCAGCTGCCTTTAAAAATTTCCAGTTTCTCTCTCCTCCCCTCATCCCCCCCCCCCTTTGTGAGGCTTACTTCAATCATTGCAGACTGGATTCAAAGTACCCAAAATAGTTTGTACTTAATGAACTCAGAAGGGGAAGAGAGGAAAAGCAATGCACAATCTTGTCCTTCCCTGTAGACTCAGTCAAAAGCAAACTTCTGCAGATTCTCCTAACTAGTGCATTCTTCTTCATTAATAACTTTTGCCATCTTGACCACAATCTGATGTTGCTTGGCCATATCTGTCTTGGCTTTCATCTGTGAAATGTTGGACAGTATGCCAGTGGTCACGCTGGATGAGGGATTCTGAGAATTGTTACCCCAAAAGATGGGAGGACATGGAGTCTCTGCCAGCAATGTCAGTGTTTCCTTTGAATGTTGGGGAATTAGCTCAAAAGGAGGCATGTGAGTTGCTGGGTAGGTTAAGGGATCATTAACATTAGGGCTTTCTAGATTGGCAAAAAGAAGTCTGTTCATGGCTGCATGAAACTCTAGCCTTTAGATGAGAAAAAGGGAAAGTGTGCCATGAAAATGCTTTTTTTGTGTGTTTTAGGGGAGAAGAAGCGCCTTTAAAAAGGTGCTGGTTTTCCCAGCTTCTTTTTTAAAAACTGCGGAACAGCGCAGCTCCATCTAAAGGCTGTGGTGCAGCTGCTAAGCATTAAGGAAAAGGCAACTTCATGTCACACTTTCCTGCCAATCTAGAAAGCCCCATCGATACCAGCACTAACCACAAAAAACTGCAGTTCTAAGATGTTTACTCAGAATTGTGCAAAGGAGCACTCAGAAAAACTGATTCAGCAATAAGGCAAGGCTACAGAAAGAGAAGATTGAAAAATTGGTTAGCAGAAGATTAAGGCTTAAGAAGGGGCTATATTTACCAATCTAGGAGAGAAACATCTACTGGAGACTTGGACAACATCTGATGGTACACCAAAAAGAGTAAACAATATGGGTGTGATTTGAGCAGGTTTTATACGCAAAACCATGCCCTCGGGTTATGTGTTGTGAATCCAAAAGATGTAACAAAAGCTTTGATGGTTTTCTGAAGGAATGGTCCAGAAAACGTAAGGATTTTTAGCACCAAAGGGTCAATGCATTGATGAAATCAGAAACAAACCTTTGATGATCAGACAGGCGGGGAAAATGTAAGGACTTCAAAGAGGGAAAACAGAGTATGATCTCTATAAATTTGATAAATGTTCTTTTTTTCCTTTCCCATGAGAAATGCAGAATAGCAATAGCAATAGCAGCTACATTTCTATACCGCTTCATACTGAACTAAGTAGTCTCTAAGTGGTTTACAATGTGTAAGTTAATTGCCCCCAACAAGCTGGATACTCATTTTAATGACCTTGGAAGGATGCCAGGCTGAGTTAACCCTGGAGCCTCTGGCTGGAATCGAACTCACAACCCTGTGACAGTGTGTGAGTGGCTACAGTACTGGCATTTAACCACTGCACAACCAGAATAAGCAGGTATGAAGGATGTGTCATGTTTAGCATAACTCATGATGTTCTAGGTCAAGTAACCCATGATGTTCTAGGTCAAGTGAGCCCAACACTGATGCACTTCATTGTAGTAATAAAAAACACATACCAGATTATCATGACCTCCAGTCCTGCTCCATACTAGATATTAATTATGAAAACATCCTATTCAGTTGGAGGGGTGATAGAGTAAGAGAATCATAGACCAAAAGAGTAAGTTATCCAAACTCTGTTTGAAATGGGTGTGTTTCCCCAGTTTCATTAAGACAGAATAATTTAATAAAAGCATCACAAGAACAATAAGTGCAATGTAATGGGAGCAGGAAGCTACAACTCTGGCACAGGAACAGGAAATATGCAGTCTCCATTGGACTGCAGCCTTAGCATGCCTCACTATTGGCTATGCATGATTTTAAAGAGAAAAAGTACCAATCAAATATTAGATCTGTTTGCAAAGCAAATGACAGTGATTGAGTGGACATTTTATGGACGGTCATTGCATGTTTTGCATTTTGGAGTGTTTTTTTATTATTTTTAAATCCAATAAACAAGTAACACAGCAATTGGAACACATTAATTGTGTTCACAGCACATTAATAACTGACAGTGTTACTCTTCCTTCCTAAGTAATGACTAACAAATTATTTTCTTTTAAAATAACACACATGTCTCAGTCTTTTCAATAACCTATGTAGGTTTGAGTCAGGTTAATCTACAATTTTACTATATATATATATTAAAAGAAATTATTTTAATAATTTTGTGAATGAAACAATGTTTGTGTACATTGAATCATCAGATAGCAAACATTTCACTGTTTCAGCCACCCATGTGGACAATTTTGGAGTATCTCAGATTTTGGAATTCCATGATAAGGGAGACTTAAATGGTATAAAATTTAAAACAAAAAGGCACCATTAAAACCATGCAATAAAAAGGAACTCAGTAAACTGACCTTCTGAAAATGGCAGTGACAAAAATGGGCAAACAGCACAATATAAGAATGAGAATGAGAAGAATGGAATAAGAAAGTCAAGACAGTTCTCAAGGGCTGTCTGGGGGGGAAAAACATGCAAAAGGCCAGCACAGCTTTATGAATATCTAAGGAGAGAGTACCACAGAACTGGGGATAAAACTGTGGGAAGGCCTTGCTTCCCACAACATGAAAAACAACTTCATTGGAAGATCCTGATTGTTGGGCGGTGCAGTTGGCGTGTATGTGCTGACATGAGAGAAAACGTTCCTTGAAATAGATAGGACTAAAGGTCATTATCAGTCATCATTCCAATTCATATCCAAGCAATATTCTTGTAATAGCTAATTTCTGGCAAATGCCTTCCTCTGAGTCACCTTGATGAACAAATTGTGACAGGACTAGTGGATTCTTAGACCTGAACACTAATTTATTCTATTGTCCAACTTTCCAGGTTCTGCTGCCGTTGAGTCAGTCATAGAGGATATTATTTCCCGGGTTCAAGGTGGAGACACAGCATCAATTGGCAGGCTCATGGAAGGCTCCAGCAGTAGTACATACCGCTACTGGGGGAAGTCATTAAAATTTAATCCCGCTATTATTGATTTTGAGGTAAGCCTTTTCTTTCAGTTGTAGAAACTCCACATCGTTAAAGGATTGAAGTGTACTGGACCAGATCATTTTATATTTTTATTGTGATTTCATCTTAGAACAGGATTAAATGTAATGGGCCACTGAGCTGGTGACCTTCTCTCCATTTCACAATGAAGGAATAGTTTTTTGTTTTTTTGTGCTATGACTTTAAAGCAAGGAAGAAAAGACTCAGAGCCTAACTCTAACACTGAATTTTGAAATCAACGCATCATAGCAGTGAGCTTGTCAAAGTAAAACTTTGAGTGTTGTCCTTTGGAAATGAAAAAGTTGTAGTTTTGAAGAAAGCCAATGCAGTTCTACAGAAGGATTAATATAATAGCAATAGCAAGTACATTTCTATATAAACAGAGGGAAGATGCAGAAATAAAGCAGGAGATTTATCAAATGGAATATTATTGGTGACAGAGCTTTGAAAAGTTGTTCTTTCGAAGGCTGAGATACTTCATTGGGCTATGTCTCTCGGGCACATAGCTATTATGAGTGTCCTATTACAACCTCCCATCCCACAAATGACTTTTTAATGTGGCAGCCCCCCCCCCCCAGCCATTCCTGTGCTGGTAGGGAGCAGGAAGAGTAGCAGAGAGGCATCCCACTGTTTTGCTTGAGCTGGACACATTGTGACAGCCATTGTCAGTGACCTCATGGGCATCTCCACACGTTCCCCAAGGGTGAGATGAAAAAGTAATTTCTAAAAACACAATCACAAACAATACCATGGGAAAAGAAACATGGGAAAAAATCAGAAAAAACACCAATGTGGTTGCACAATAAACTTGAGGTGGAAGTGAAAATTATAAAAAAGAGCATGTATAAAGAATGGCAGGAAGGATGAATCACCAAGGAAGAATACAGATGTGTAGCCCAAGCTTTCAGGAACAGTGTCAGGAAAGCTCAAGATCAAAACGAGTTGAGTGTAAGGAAAGCTAACAGTCAAAATGTTGTTGCTTTTAGACAAGCAAAGAACAACAAAAAAAAGGGGGGGATTCAAATATGTTCAAAGCAAGGGGATGACGAAGGAAATGCTACTCAGCAAGACTGGTAAATGCTAGCAGATCACAGTGAAAAGGTGAAATACCTATTTTGCTTCAGCCTTCCCCCCAAAAGGGGACTGTGTGCTTTCATCCATCACCACAGACCTTGGCAAGGAATCTGGGTTGCAAATCAAGATTGATAAGGAATTAGTCAGGAATCATCTACTTAATTTAAATGAGTTCAGGTCTGGAAGGCCAGAGGAACTGCATCCCAGAGTATTGAAGAAACATGCTGACATATTCACAGAACCATTTGCCATCTTTTTTGAGAAATCTTGGCAAATTGATGAGTAGCCAGAGGACTGGAGATGAGCAAGCATTTTCCAAAAATGCAAAAGGCAGATCCCTCAGAACAAACTATTAAAATCTGTGTCCACAACTGCTTCTCACTCCTTGTACCTTTCTTGTCCTTGGGTTGACACTTAAAAGCTGGACAGCTGGTGGAACCCGTCAGTTTCCAGTTACTGGCTGTTAAACTAAGGGTATAATTACCATTACTCCTCTTATCCTTTCAGTTCGGAAATTTGCAGCTTTATGGAGCAAGCACCTTAGCTCCCATTGACCCCCCCCCCCCATTTCCTGCTTAAAGGCTGCAGCACTTTAGTTATAGCAACCAATGGACTTGAACTAGAATTCCTCAAATGCTATGCAATGTAATAGTCCTCTGTAAATTTCTTATTAATGGATAACTTTCCACAAATGGGGGAGGAAGAGAAGTGTGGGGCTGAGAGATAGCAGGAAATGATTCTACCATAGCCTTTTGGAAAAGAAAGGAAGGTTTTCTGGATTGTTTCATAGGCCCCTTCATTCTCTTTATCTCCCATTTGACTCAAAATAGATTAGCTTTTTGACTTTGGCAGCAGAAGGAAAGATATATCAGCTGGAGGCAGAAATGTGCCTATGTGATTAGTGCTGATGGAAAACAGCATCTTGTTTGAGGATGCATATGTATGTATAGTAGAATGGGATGGGGTAGCTGGAGTTGTTTTTAATCTGTGATAATGAGAAATGACTCTCAGACATTCCTGGGTGTTCTCCACACAAATCTCCATTAATTCTGGATGAACCCACTATTACTTGCTTGTGGCCCACTCTATAACCTTTAAACGGCTGCTTCAGAAGCTCTGCTGGTGCTTATGGTTTTGGAGTGGATTCAAGCACCCAATAATTACTTGTGTCCACTTGAATGTCCTCTTATCTTGACACATGGTTGTTTGCTAAAGTGTCTTGTGCAAATATTGTTTCAAAACCTCAGTTTTCAAGGCCGTGTGGGAACTCTTATGTGAAAATCGCTAACGTCCTTGTGAATTACAGGAAACAAAGCCACAGTAAACAGACTGTCCTGTACAATATGTCAATGGTTCTGGGAGCTCTTGATACACACACACACACACACGCACACACATATTCTCTGTCTCCTGTTTAGAACTGGCTAAAGATATTTTGCTGCCTGAGGCAGAGTGGTAGTTGATGCCTCCAACACCCCAATGGTATCAATGATTGTCAACGTTATTTTGGCACTAAAAATCCAGCAAGAATAATAAAGTAAATATTGCTGTCTCTTCACAAACTCCAAAATCAAGCCTCTAACTTACTCAGCCTAATGAGTATAGCTGTCCCTAGAATCTCACAGCTTCTTTTGCTTTTAACTTGGCCATGTAAGCCCACTGGGTGACCTTGGGCAAGTCATACTCTCTCAGCTTCAGAGAATGGCAATGGCAAACCCCCTCTGAAGGAACTTGCCAAGAACACCCCATGATAGGTTTGCCTTAGGGTAGCCATAAATTAGAAATGGCTTGGAAGCACACAGCTAATAACCAAAATTAGAATGAAAGAGACATGTTTTATCAGATGGTTTGCTTTGGCTTTCCTTGTCACGATTGTTGTCATCATAATTATCTTCCTTTGATTGATATTTTTTCTTATAGGAGACCAAACTTTGGTCACTCTTAATATCTCTCTGTCACTCTTACTGTTTTGTTCCAGATTCTATCCATATTAGGATCATGTACATTTGCAGGGGTAGTTATGTTGGCCATATTATGAAACACTTTTATTAGGCCAGTGAAAAAAGCTCAATTGTTTTGCTATACAAGCTTTCAACTTGGGCAAATCACACTCTCTCAGCCTTCTGGCCTCTGCAGAAATTGCATACATTGTGGTATCCCTTGGTGCCTGACAATCACAGATGCCACCATGCTTTTCCAGAGCAAAAAGTATCTCAGCCTTTCTGCTAAATAAGCTGTAGAATTAAAGGCTATTTCTTACAGAAAATGTGGAATACCACCAGGATACTTTGTGTCATATCTTATCCTAAATTTATAAGCCTTCCGATGACACAGAACTGTCTAAGCTTATTTTGTGAAGCAACCTGCAGTCTTTTCTCTAGGATGGTAACTTTCTTTTCAAACTTTTCCTGTGTATCAACACAGGAAGGGGAGCTGCTGGGGAATGCTGGGATTGCCACCTCCACTGATATTTTTTGGTAGACAACCAGTCCAAACCCCTGCACCAAGTCCCAGATGCCCCACCAGATCATGTTCACTGCCATCTTGTATCCCTTCTCCATTGATGGACAGAGATGCTGGCAAGCTTTAGCAACACATCTGTAGGCCCATCAATAGTTATTTATTAAATTTGTACTCAGCCATTCTATCTATTCCAGAATGGTATTCAAAACAGCAAATAAAATACAGTTAAGACATTAAGCCCATTAATTAAAACCTAGGACAGTTTAAAAACAATTAAAACATATAAAGGGAGCAAGCAGGACCCACTTGTATTAAAAATCCATTATGCAGCCAAGTATAATTGTCAAAGCCTTATCTAAATAAATAAATAGAAAATGTTTGTCTACTACTAGAAGTACTACTTGATATGAATGGAAGTAGTACTCCTAACTGAAAATAGGTTTCCTGACACTTGGGGAACTTGGTTGGGAAGAATAATAGAATAATATAGTGGCAAACCTGCTATTGACACATTTTTTTGCATAGACAACAGCAATCGTACACAAAGCAAGATAAAATAAAATATGCTTCAGGATGTGTGATTTATCAGGTAAGAACTGTGCAGAAATATTTGGGGAGAGAACTGTGGAAATTATTCATTTTCACTTGCGAGGGTATAATAGTCAAATATTAACATTCCCCTAGCTATGTCTGTCAGGAGAGATCTCAGGTCACCCATCAGTCATTTTTTCTATACATAGCTACCAAAATGATTTCTAAGCCATTGTTTAGGTATTGGTGCTCTATCCCAAACTGGTGCTCTGTCCGAACCTTATGTGTTAGAGTAGTACTCCCAGCATGACCAGTGGGTAAGGTTTCTTTATCTCAGGGCCTAGATGCTCTTTTCCAATCTTCAAGGTGAGGGCAAGGAATCTGAGGGCAAGAGCATGAAAAGTATACATATTATCTATTTTCCTCATTTCTTACACTTGGATTTTTTTTTAATTTGAATTGTATACTCAGTGTGATTGTGACTGATGCTTATTGACATCACCAGGGGCTGCTCCATGTAACATCAACCTTGTCATATCATTAGTGTCTGGCCATCCCTGGTGACATCACAAGGGATCATCCCCTAAGTCTCAGGGTCTGGGATGGTCCCGACCTGGCAACCTTACTATTGGCTGCTCTGTTATGTCTGCTGGTTGTTGTTATTGTTTTGTTGTATGCCCTCAAGTCATTTCCAACTTATGGCAACCTTTAGGTGAATCTATCCCAGGGTTTTCTTGGCAACATTTGTTCAGAGAAATGCAAAGGTCATCCAGTGGGTTTCCATGGTTGAGCAGGGATTTGAATCCTGGTCTCCAGAATCCTAGTTCCGTGCTCAAACTACTACACCATTCTGCCGTTATCCCTGCACATCATACATACTACACCGTGTGTGTTCTGTCTGCACATTATATTTTTTCTTTAACTAATCTGCCAGTTGGCATAAAAGTAACAATAATGACTCATTAATCACATATTCCCTTTCAGCTGCAACCTATACATGAAATACTGCGTAGGACTCCACTTCGCCATATGGAAATCAAAAGGAAAAATCTGAAAAGGGCTTTGGATGAATATTTAATGGAGTTCAACACCTGCCGCTGTGGCCCCTGCTATAACAATGGTGTACCCATGTTGATTGGGTCTACCTGTGTTTGCGAGTGCCAGAAGGGTGCCCAGGGCCCAGCATGTGAAAAAACAATGAGGACAGGTAAGGTGAAACCATAAGAGGGAAACATCTGTAGAGTACAAGTGTCTGACCATTGCTAATAGGTGCCTCTTTAGATCTACCCATCAATCAGCCCCTCTTCTCAGTGCCTTTGATCACTTTATGTGCCAGGCAGCTGAAGGGGCCTTAAGCAGGAATAAAATTAACAGCTCAAGTGATTACTATAAGTAAGCCAGGTTAAGCAAAGAAGGTTTTAGAGGGAGCAAGTGTCCCAGGGTCATAAATCTTGCCATAAACTGCAAAGACAGAACCTAAGCATGACATCAGCTGAATATTAATGTCCAAGACTTTTAGCTTCTTCCCATGGAGATCTGGGTATGCCTGTTGATTTATTTCAGTGGAGCTTGGTACACCTAACTGCATGCAGGATGAAACCAGTTCTTCTAGCCAGTCACAGAACTTCAGCCTTATTTTCAAGATGCTTTGCTCTTCTTTATCATTTTATCACTTATTAGTCTTTCAATAAAAAGTGCTGATTCAAGGTTGTTATCCCTTCCCCATTGTTTTCCCTTGTCATATGCTTTCCCTGTTCATGTGAGTAATGGGACTGTACATGCTTCTTGTTCTACACAAAGGTTGAAAAACATATATATATATTTACCACAACCTCCAGAGTACCCCAGCTAGCATTCTGTGGGTTTTTAAAACTTTATCAAACTCTAATTCCACTAAATTAGACTTTCCTAACCTTGCACTTTCCATATGGTTCAGGCTACAATTCTTTTCAGCCCTTGTCAACATAGTCAACTGCATGGAATTATGGGAGCTGTAGTCTCCCCCCCCCCCCCACAAAAAAACAAAAAACAAAATCTGGAGACTAAAGAAGTATCTATACACTGTCACTTGTACAATACAAACTATCACTATATTATCAGCACCATAGTCATTGTCATCATCCAACCTTTTTCCTACTCCAGGCAGCTGATAACAGTTACAGCTTTAAAATTTATAATATACAAAGACCTGCCAAAATAATCATTAAAAAGTCTTTACCTGCCTCTGGAAAATAATGAGGAGGATGTCAATCTAACTTCTCTATGAATAGAGCTCCAGAGCCTGAGAGCAGTCACCAAGAAGGACCTCTCCTGTGTTTCTACTAGATAAATCTGTGCAAGTGGTGACACAGAAAGAAGGTCTTACTTAGAATACCTCAAAACCTGGACAGACTCATGTGGGAGAATACAGTCCTTTAGAAAAAAACTGGACCTGAGCCATATAGGGCTTTATAGGTCGCAAGCAGCAGTTTGATTTGTGGCTGGAAACAGGCTGGCAACCCATAGAGCTGTTGCAACAGGCAGCAGGGCGCTCCCTGGAGCCAGCCCTGGAAAACAATATATTACTACAACTGCTTCTCTTTTATTTGAGGGGAGGTCTGTCTCCCCCACTGTCAGATTCACTTCTGGGAAATCTGGAGGGTATTTTGAAAGAGTGTGGAATCCTTCCTTCTTGCAGTAATCTTGGTCAACATTACAGTTAGCCTTCATGTTCATGGATTCTATATGCACAGATTCAACCATCCACAGCTTGAAAATATTCAAAAACTAGATATAAATTCCAAAAAGGAAACCTCTATTTTCTATTTTATATAAGGGACACCATTTTATTATACCATTGTATTTAATGGGACTTGGGCATCCATGGATTTTGGTATAAATGGGTGTGTGTTTGTGTTACTGGAGCCAAATCCCAGTGGATAGTAAGGGCCTACTGTAAAGAACAGGTGAAGAATTTACCAAGTCAGGAAGAAGCAAGAACATTTGTACCTTCTCATTTCCCAAAACCCTTATTTATTTAAAATATAGTTATATCATTCTTCTTCATATCACGTTTCAGAATAGTGTGCACCAACAAACAAACAAAATCCAATTCCAGAAACCCACAAGAAACTTTAAAATAAACTAATATTTACTATCTTTCTGGAATTTGTCTCTTATAAACAGCAATGTTTCACAGTTCAGCACTGGTAGATATTCTGAAGGGATCTGAAAGAATTCCAGGAATATATAACAGTCATTGAAGTTCTACACCAGCTACTTAATTAATACACAGGGTGCATCTACACTATTGAAATACAGAGTAGTTTGGTATCCAGCCATTCTAATCAACAGCCATTATTACCATTATGACCAGCATTTTTGCCATCAGTGTATCAATGTCAGCTTAGAAAAGGAAAAGCTTTGATTTATTTGTTTTGGCCTAAATCATGAATAGAGAGCCTGTCCTCCAGATTTTGTTGGACTCTAATTCCCATCAGTCCTAGCCAATCTAAGCAATGGTCAAGAATGACAAAAGTAGTAGTTCCACAGCATCTGAAAACTGTGGGGTCACTCTCCTTGTCCCAAATCCTGGAGATATGAATGGTAGCATCCTCTGTAGCTTTTTAATAAGAAATTATTGTGTCACAGGTGGTCAAGTGGATGGTAGTTGGAGTTGCTGGGCTTCATGGACTTCTTGCCAAGCTGGATCTAGGAGCCGTACAAGACAGTGTACAAATCCAGAATCACGAAATGGTGGAAGAACATGTTCTGGCTGGAGCGCACAAACATCAGCATGTTAACAGGTTCCTGAAAGTGGATTACTGGGTCATGATATCAAGCAGGAAAGTGGAGGAGTGAGTTCTGATTCATGAACAACATAAAGTAAGCATTGGACTATAAAGATGATAGATAGATAGATAGATAGATAGATAGATAATAGTGTGAGTGTTAGGTGCCCAACAGGGAGAATATGAAGAAAAAATTACAGTTTTTACAGGATTAACTGCATAGATATGGCAACTATGAATAGGATATAGTAGGGCTTTTCAGCTAAAGGAAATGCTTCTATTTGTCATACCAGAAACAAGTAATTTTGCCCTTCACCAGGGAACACCCCCGCCCCACCCCACACACATCCTCAAAACTTACTCTGCTGGGCTGGGAAAGCTGTAAAAAGCTGGGGTTTGGTGAGAAGTACAACTGCATGGAGAAGCAGAATGTTAGGAGGAGCAGAATGTTGCATCTTGTCTACCAGATATCCATTAGAAGCCTGTGGAGCCCAACCTATCCTGATTATAATACACAAGGCCAAAATGGAAAGGAAAATTTTTCTTCAAAATCAAAATCAGAAGGGAAAGGAACTACAATGAATGCTGCTTGTCTATGGTATTGATGCTGACCATATATTGTAGGGCAGTTTGGAACATTCCCCACCATGTGTAATAATAAAGGAGTATCCATGCATCTCTCTGTGCGTTTGTCTTCTGATTCCAAGCCCTAGATTCTTCAAACCTGGCATACTTACTACTACGGAGACTCTAGGAGTATTAATTTCAGGTATATGATTTTAAAAAGAGAAAGGTTTGTGTACTTTTAGATAATTAAAATTTGTCTGTAGCCTGAGATATTATTTTCAATCACTAGGAAGTAGAAATGCCTAACCAGTAGAGAGGTCCCCTAGAATATTCCATGCAGGTCAGGATCACAGTAGGGAAAGCAAATGCCAGGCATAACTGCTGTTTTCCTTTATGATCCCCCACACTCTTTGAAAAAAATTCTGAATCATGTGGCTAGACAACAATGTGGCATTTTCTTCTCCTAATCTATATGGAACTATTCCAAGCTCAGTAGAGCATTCACATTCCTTATGCTGACTCCTCGCATGTTATAGTAGTGTTTATACTTCTGCTAATTGCAAAGGAATCCACTTGGCTAGCACTGCTAACCGACTATTACTTTAGATATCCAACCCCTAGAAGGCAGCTTTAGCTTCTTAAAACAACAGTGCTCTTAGACAATATATGTTTGATTTTATTTATTTTTTTATGAAATGGAGTCAGATGAACTAAGGATTTTGACCACAGTTCAATGCAGTTGTTCTGGCAGTCAAATCAAGGCACACCTGTTAATTCCTCAGAAGTAATTCTAATATGTTGGTGATGTTTAGCATGGCTTTACAGCAAATGGATCAACCCAAATGGTTAGCAAATAAATGCATTTTAAAATTAAAATTGAGGATGTCAGTATTGATCACATTTACTCAAAACATACAAAAGAGAAAAGATGTGAATACTCATAGATTTGGTGGCATGATGGATGACCTATTTGTGTGAATAGTGGGCACAATCCATTACTTCTGTGAGATTCATAAAGATGTATGGCAGAAAGGCTACTGGTGCATTTTGTGGGAGTAGACTACATCATGGCTCTGGTGAAGAGCTGTCTACAATGTGTCAACCCACCAACCCACCCCAATTGCAACATTCAATAAATTTTTGTGTTCTCTTGGAATGCCAAAATATTAGAGGTATGGTATTTCAGGTTTCTTGTTTGGTGCCTTCAAGTATACACCATTGCCTTTGTCATTGCCTTTGTCTTAGACTGAGAATGTGTGACTTTTCCAAAGTCATCTGCAAGGTTTCTTTGGCTGAATGGAGATTTGAACCCTGGCCTCCCCGTATCCTAGTCCAACACTTAAATCACTATATCTGAAAATCTTAAAAGCCACATCTGGATTTGCACTGGGGTGGTAAGTGGTTCAAAAACTCCAGGATTTAGTTTAAAAATTAAAGAATCTGTGCCTGGTCATGAATATTGTCCACCACCACCCAGATTCAGCATCATGGATAGCTCTTTTAAAGACTGATACCTGGAGCAGATTTACCAACTCACTGAAATCAGAAATCTTCTCTTGTTTGTACAAAGCAATTTCCTCTTGCAATTCCATTCACTTCACCAGAAACAAAGCTTTCCTGTCATACAGGCATCTGTCTGTGGGAGTCTAGTTTGAACATGATGTGTCTAAGCTTTCTCCATAATGTTATTTCCTGCTTGGTTCATGGAGTTGTCTTCTTTTTTCTTTGGAGAGAAAATAACACCCCCTATGCTTTTGATCATCTTGATAGGCAAGTCATGCTCTGGCATGTCATTTCAGGTTGGAGTCAGGCAGACAGATGTCTGTGAGATGTTCTTACCATGGCTTAGCCAACAAGATAAAGAAAAGAGGGAAGATGAGGCAAAGGTAGGCAAGTAGATTGATCCAAATGTTAGTCCCTTACTAGAGTAGGCTCAGGGAGGATCTATTTAGTTGGAACCAATACAAGATTGGCCTTGAGAGGTGTGAGAAGGGAATGGATCTTGAACAAGGCTGCATTATCAATGGTGAAAATGGATCTAATGATCCAGGGCCCTAGATGCTTCTTATGGTGATGTGTGTGCACAGACAAACAAAGTATGCACGTGTGTGTGCGTGAGCGCATGCACACGCCCACACACACATTTCTTGTACTGTGATGCTATCAAGGGAGGAATCCTGGGTTAAAGGAGATGCAGATCTCCTCAAGAGTTAGTGATATTTACTGCCTCCTTTGGCCTTGTTTCCCAACTGTGGATCAAGTGAAGGGATGGACAGTGCATTTGGGGTCACTGCACTTGTGACTGTCAAGAAGGATCTCTTGCCACTCACATATACCATGGACACATTATGGACTATGTTGGTTCTACTCATTGTTAATTTTTTATAATTGTTATGTAATTTTTAATCTTAACTTGTTTAATTCTTTTTTAAGGGGGAATATTGTGTATATATTATTGTATGTTTTGGATACAAAACATACAATGGAAACGGATACAGCCCAGCACCACTTGATCTTTCAAATGTTGTACTCTCCAGAGAACTCCAGGGAATGGTTGAAATAGTAGCAGAAAACTATCATAACATTTGGTTAAAAAGAAGAAAACTGAATTAGAAAGTAAATGTGGAGGTAGTCATCCTTTATTAGTCCCATATGACACTTTAACAGCCAAAGAAAAGGCTCGGGATAGGGAGAAAGCACAAGAACTTTTCAGATTACTGCTAATGAATGGTGTTGCTATATCTAGAGGCTTAAATGACATGGCATTGGATGCTTCCTCCACGGAGAAGAGGTTTGCTTATAAATTTCTGAAGAAGATTCTCAAATATGTTGACTCTGCTCAGGAATTCATTGCACATTTAGGTGTAATCGTTCTTGACATAGAACATTATTCCTCCTCCTTTCCTGTTTGGTCTACTTCTCTGAAACAAGTTATACCCCTGTATTACTACATTCTAAACTGGAGACACTCATCCCACCATGTTTCTTTGATACCTATTATACTTCAAGCACTGAAATCTTTCTCATAGCAGGGAGAGCTCTGATGAAAAAGAAACCATGGATCCAGTCACCATCAAACCCAGCTGCTGTCCAGTACTCCTCCTAGCCCACCTGCAAGGACCATTTGTTTCATGAACCCAAGGCAGTGTAACCTGCTGCGTAGCTCTCTGTGTAGCTAGGTACTTGCCAACAGCTTCATCTTTAGGAGCATACAAGCAATGCATGTCTGCTCCCACCAAAAGAGATCTACCCCAATGCCAACCATACCTCAGATATTAATGTTGTGGGAAAGGAAATAACAGCCTCCTCTGCAACATCTGCCAATGAAGACCCGGCTGAGAGAGTGTTTGTTTGCCCTCCTTCTACCTGGGCTCCTCCCATGCCTTGGCTCCTGGACTTAAGGAGGAGGAATGGCCCTCTTTCCCTCCTTTCCAACATCTGCCAGTGAGGACTGGCTGAGAGAGTGGTTTTTTGCCCTCCTTCTACCTGGGCTCCTCCCATGCCTTGGCTCCTGGACTTAAGGAGGAGTCTTGTCTTCCCTCCCCCGCCCCCCCTTTTTTTAGATTGTGTATAGTTCACATTGTTTCTAGGATTGGGATGGGGAGTTGAGAATGGGGATTATTTTCTTCTTACTTGTTTTGGTATGTTAATTGTTATGTATTTTGCTTCGTTAATTTTATTTTTTTTTTGTTATTTTTTGTTATAATTACTATGTATTTTGTTGTTGCTATGTATTTTTGCTTTGTTAATTGTTTTGTATTTTGCTTTGCTAATTTTATTGTTACTAAAATTACTATGTATTTTTGTTGCTATAATTGTTATGTATTTTGTTAGTTATTGTTATTGTTAATGGCTATCTGATTTTATTGTTATTGCTTAATACATTGCCATTTGTTTTTTAATTCATGTATATTGTTACTGTGTGTATAATCCCCTCTGTTAACCTTTAAAACAAACAAACAAACAAACACCCTGGACCTGGACTGGATAGCTTTTCAAACAGAGAGTGCCTTCAAAGAAAGAGTTTTTGTCTGATAACCGTTAAAACAAAGGGCTGGCCTCTGAAAAGTAAAACACATGACTACCTGTGGGCAGAGGGCAGAGGTAATGCACCCATTCTTGGACTACTGGATAAAGCTTATGCATGAGGAGGCAACCTAAATATATCTTTTTTGCTTCAAGAAAATGCAGCAAAAACCTCTGAAATCTAACACACCATCATTTTTTTTTAAAAAAAAATATGTAAACTGCTGATGAATAAAAGAATCATAGCCACATGCAGCCTTTCCACAGAGGACATTGCTGCACAAATGAGGCTATTTTCCCTCTAAGCCTGGCCATGAATCATCTATTAGAACACCAGCGTTTTATCTCCAAGGATCCCAGAGCTGGAGATGTTAACAGCCCGGTTGATTTAAGAGCCCTTTTCTGAATGCAAGACATAAATCTCAGGGCAAGACTATGCACAGTATTGAACGGAGTCCAAAGACTAGGGATGAGAATCCAGAGCAATGTGCCTCTAATGATCTATTGTAAAAACAGGCACAGATAAACATAGAGGAACAATGAATGGCAACTGAACTACATCAGTTGGTGCTGTGCTTTACAGCGTAAAGGGATAAAAGAAACTATGATAATGCATGGGATGGTAAGAACTGATGAAAGGACAGGATGAAGGGCAAAATCAAGAAATTGCCATGCATGAAACTGAACTTCCAGACATTGACATGCCTTCTCTTCACCCCAGAAGAGTTTATTAGTCTGCCATTGCTGACAGCATTCACAATCTCTTTGGCCAGGAGTACCAAGAATGATGGACTAGACAAAATAGCCACAGCAATAGGTCAGAGGAATCACAGAGGCAGAGACCCTGTGGTTAATGGTTTCTTAAGTTTTTTTTTAAAGAAAAGGCAGGCACAGCTTATGCATCTGTCATAAAAAGAAAGAGAGAGCACACCTTTTGAATCTGCAGTGCTAAAATTCTAAGCTTCAGAAACTGTGGAGTCTTGATCTGAAGCACATGGGCTTGCAGTGCAACTGCTCTGCCATAACCTACTAAAACGTATATTGCAGCTTCTCTGTAGGCATTTTCTTGTCCTCAGATCCTAGGTAGTCCCCATCTACTAGGCTGACTATCCAGTCCCTGGATGAGGAAGAAATATAAGAAGACTATATCTGTTCCAGTTAAACCTGGCCAAAGCAATGAAGCTTTTTTGAGTACTGGCATACACAGTGAATTACTCCATTCCTTAGGCTACGCCAACTAGTAGTTCAGGGATGAGAATGGCATGCTGCCCCCCCCCCCCGCCCCCAGATCTTGCTGACTGGGCAGCCCTATCCAACACAGCCAATGGTGAGAAAAGCTGTGAGATGGAGTTTTCCAGTAGATCCAGTGCAGTATAGTCACTTAAGCATTGACCTATGACTCTGGAGACCAAGGTTTAAATCCCCGTTCAGTTATGGAAACCCACTGGGTGACCTTGGGCAAGTCACACTCCCTTTGTTTCAGTTGCCTGAAAACTTGCAAACAAAACTTGCTAAGAAAACCCTTTGATAGATTGGCCATAAGATCACCATAAGATCCTAAGATCACAAATTATTTGAAGCCGCACAACACCAACAAGTATGAGGACTATTCAAGTCCCACCTCTATTCTTGTCATTTTTATCTTCCACACAGCATACCTTCCCTCTCCTTTTATTCATTTACCTCTCACCTTTGTCCCAATAATGGGACTCAAAGTGGATTACAAATTATTAAAACCAGTTCAGATTAAAAACCAAACAATACACCAACCACCTGGCTTTTATTTGTATTGCTTTTAATGATGGTAGAAAACCCCATGATAGGTTTGCCTTTGTGTCATCATAAGATGGAAATGACTTGGAGGAACACAACAACAACAACAGCAACAACAACAACAACAAAAGCCACCTTTATTCTCATTATTAGACAGTCTATACAATTAAAACCATTTAAAATTAATTAAAGAACACTATTTTAAAAATACATCTTTTTAGCTGAGATAACTTAAAAGGACCAATGAAAAAGAAAGGAAAGGCAGATATTATTATTATTATTATTATTATTATTATTCCACTTAATCTCAAGAAATCCAAGCGGATTTACCGCAGTAAAACAAGATACAATTAAAAAAGAAAAGCATTAAAATTCTAAGATCCCCATCCCTCCCCTTGCATTTCTCTAGGAACTGTGATTTGGGTGCAGTTATTCAATCTAGCCACACCATTAAAGGAAACAAGTAAGAAGAAGCAACATATTTGATAAAGTTTTGTAGAGATGGCAAGTGGAAGAGCCTTGGGAGGGGACTACTATATAAGAAAAAGAATAGCCTTTTAATAACAGCCATTTTGGGATGTCTGTTTTCCAGCAGTACACTGACAACCATTTAGAACTAACTTGACTGGTTTATACCCAACAGAATTTGGCCAATGCTGCATGTGACCTTTCTGGCAAGAAAAAAAAAATCTCATTTTTTTAATGCTATGTTTGTAGCTCTTGTCAAAATGAAAGCAATTTTCTTTTGTTAGAAAGCCTATCCCATGCTGTTCTGAAAACCCAAGATTTCTTCTTCTTTTTTTCCTGTGGAGACAGAAGCCAGCTGTATAACTCTTGCAAATGGATAATAATTCATGCTTTTTGTACTGGTGGTGCAGTATTTTGCTGTTTTTATGACAAAAAGCGTCTCTATTTTCACAGAGATCTGAAACTATACGTATTAGCTACAGTAATGCTTTAAGGTTCAGATCTCACAGCAGGCACCAAACAGAACCTCCAGCTTTATTGATAGTTTCATAGGTTTTTTACCTTGATAGGGTGTTAAGCGAAGTATGAGCATAGGGGCTTGGTGTAAGATTATTTATAATAATAATATAATAAGATGCAATGTTGTGAAATAAAGTACAGAGTTCACAGGAATAAGAGAGAGGCCCACACTGCTATCTGTGTTTAATGCCCCAAACTACTCTCTAGGGCAATCCAGAGATCTCATAAGCTGGACATGTTTTTGATACTTATTTCACTTGGAACTGCTGGCTTCTGGGTTCTGCAAGTTTCTGGAAAGTCTTTAAACAACTCAAGAAATATAATATTTTCCAAAATTTGGGTGGCATTATAATTTATATATGTATCCCTTTATCTGTTAGAATTGTGGCAGTTCTATAACAATGCCAAAGTTGATTCTTAACATCCTGCCCAGAATAAAGAAATTGTTATGGATCTTTACGGATGGCAAGAAGCAGAGGATCCATACAGCAATATTAGTGGCAGTCTTGAAGAGTCCAACAGGTTCAATGCATTTACGATCACCACAAGATTTGAGCCATATTATAGACTTACAAACAAACACCCCCTGGCATGATATAATCCTAGTTTAACTATAGGCAGGGTAAATAATCAGAAATAAGTTTTCCTATTGCACAGAGCAATGAAAATAACACAAGTTATCTTGGAATTAAAATTGGCACTAGAAAAAGAGCCTTTCAGTTGGACACAGTCTGAAAAATTAGAACAAGATTAATCTCTTACCTTTTCCATATCCAAAGTTCAACCTGTTTTTTGTTGGTTTTTGTTTTGTTTTGTTTTTGTCTAATATTCTAGAACTGTTTTGTGTGGGTGGGAGGGGTGGAGGTGAGTCAACACTGACAGTTACGGTGCTATTGATTTTGCCTACTTGTGGAAGGAGGGCAAATTAATTTCCCCATTATTTTCATAATCACAAAAACATCCTTAAATGTGAAGATTCTCACAAGCATAATGTGTACTTAGAAGTCCCCTCCATGTGTTCAGTATAGTTTACTCCCATGTAAGTATGCATGGGATAGATTGCAGGCAACCTTTGCTATTCCTCAAAGGGCTCAAGGACAAAAGCTATCTTAATTTTCTTTAAGTGCTTGGTCTTTTAGTACACTTCTGATTCATAATGTCTCAGAAAGCTTGACTACATAGATATCTTGGTGGTCAAATTTTGCCATATAATTTCAGAAAGAACTCATTACTCTCTGCTTGACCACCCCATTCTAGGGCTCATATATTGGAGCAGTGGTCCCCAAACTTTGCTTTTTAAGGTATTTTGGACTTCAGCTCTCAGAATCCCAGACTGTTGGCCAACACGGTTGAGACCTCTGGTAGCTGAAGTTCAACATCTCTTAAAGAACACAGTTTGGGGACCACTATATTAGAGGAAAGAGCTTATCCCTTCAATCTGAAGGGAGAGGTGGGAAATATAAATAAAAATTATTATTATTATTATTATTATTATTATTATTATTATCCCTTGGCTTAATAAATTGATTTACCTCTATCCATCTTAAAGCTAAATTCGGGCAGCATCCTGACATTATCAGAAGGTTTCTGCCACCAAATTTGCCGTCCAAATACAGCTGGGGTCTATCCCCACTTCCAGGAGCACTCCACGCTGCACTTTTCGGATCCAGGAGTTTTCTGGCATAAGAAGATGGCTGTCGGGAGGCAAATCCAGTGGCAAAAACCTTCTGATAAAATCAGGATGCCACCCAAATTAAGCTTTAAACCAGATAGAATAAATCAATTTAGTAAGCCATGGGGTAAGCTCCGAAGATGGGGAAAAGGATATTATGAGACCAGCTAGCTTAACCAATTGTGAGGGTGGATGAGAGAATCAGTCCAGAAGTATCTGGAGGGCTGCTGATTCCCATCCCTGATCTATGAGCATGTTGTAGGTTCCTGCATGGCCATCTGCTCCAGCCTGGTGTCCTCCATACATGTTGGAATAAAACTTCTGCAGTCTTCTTTTATTTACTCTCCAGGCCTAAGCCAGGTGTAGGGATAATGTAGACCTCCAGATTTACTGCACTCTCCAGCATTCCTCGTCATTGGGTGTACTATGTAGAGGTAATGGTTCTTGCAGTTCAACAACATATGGAAGACTGCATCATTCCCACCACAATTTAAACTATGAGTGAGGAACTGGTAGTCCTTTAGATGTTGCTGGACTTCAATTCCCATTAGCACCACCTAGCATGAATATCAGTCAGCTTAGTATAATAGTTTGAGTGTAGGACTAGGACCTTGGAGACTAGGGTTCAAATCCTGGCTTGGTGATGTAAACCCAGACACTCCTTACTTTCATCCTGCTGATAAGAGTTCACCAGAGCTTTTGATGAGGATGTGTTGTTGTTGTTGTTGTTGTTGTTGTTGTTGTTCAATTTCAGATCTCTGCTCTGCATCTGATAAGATTGACCTGTTAGAAATCTGCATTTTTGAAATGAAAGATGTTTAGAAGTGCATATTCTGAGAGAGAAAAACACATTGGAAAATGTGTACACATGAATTCTCTGATTCTGTGACTAATTCTGTGAGTCTGTGACTAAGCAACCTTTCATTTTTAAAATGCTGATGAGTGCAGCAGTAAAATATATCCAAATGACAGGTTCTTCTGTCCCAAATTCAAGCATCCATTCTCCAGTATTTTTTAAACATTTGTTTTTGAAATGACAATAGAACTTGGAAGTGTAAAAATAGGGAACTAATAATGAATGGCCTGAAAATGTGTGTGTGTGCGTGTGTGTGTGTGTGTGGGGGGGGTGACATCTAGTAGTGTCATGAAATGCACATCACAACAGCCAGAAATCAGTCTGGACAGAATGTTTAATTCTGTCAAAGGGATTCAGCCTCGATTTCCTTTATCCTCCCTGAAGAGTAGAATATATCTAAGAACAAGGATAAAGACAAGGAAATGTTCAGGATCCTGTACACTGTTGGCCACATAACAAAACAGCAGCAAAATGCCCCTTTTGAGCCTCTCTTCAAATGTCAGAGAGAAATCTCCTCAAGCCCCAGGCTTCTCCACTTCATCCGAAGCTCACAAATCCTCAACAATGAGGAAAGGGGGTTTGTGCAATGAAGCTGAAGTGCAGAGAAAAAAGGATAACCTGCCTGCCAGGCCTGTAAAAGATTATGAGCAATTACACATTTACAGTGCTAGTCAAAGAAACTAATATAAGCCATGCTGAAGGGCCCAGCATGCGAGCCATACCAGATGAGATAAGGCAGAACCATTTTCTGGCCTAAATTAAAAGCTCATAATGGGAGCTTTTAAAAAAAAAAATAAACGAAAAAAATACTACAATTGCTGTATGCTTGTGATGAAGGAATTCTATCCCCATATACGCTGACATGCATTTGAAGCTGCTGCCCGTGTGTGTGTGTGTGTGTGTGTGTGTGTAATGTTTTTGTAAGAATATCTCCATCCTGGGAGACCATATTTCTCTCTATTCTACCCTTCTGATGGACTGGTAATGCTTTAGTTGAAAGGTATCGGATTCAGATATTTGTATGGATATGAACAAACAGGTTTATTAACAAAGGGAAGCAGTCAAATATAGTCTAAAATAGTAAATGATTGATGGCAAAGCACCTTAGATTTCCAAGGTGCAGAGTCAAGATAACAAGGCAACTGGGGTGTGGAAAATGGTTGAAGCCTCTCTCTCTCTCTCTCTCTCTCTCTCTCTCTGTCAGTGTTCTCTATTTGACTTTCTGATTCCCTTAAAGGTTAGTATTTACTTTTTCAAGCAAGCAAAAATAAAGGAATCAGAAGCATCTTCACCAGAAAAAAAAATTGCTGCAGATCTCCAGGGACTTGCAAATGCAATAGAATATATCCCTGATCCAGAGCCTGGAATAATTTCTGTTTGGGTTACAAGTATTATACTGTATTTGCAGCAGCCAACATGTTTAGTGGACTTAGTGGAGGATTCTGGGGGTGTAGTATTAAAAAGTAATGTTTCTAGGCTCTGACCTAGACAGAGCAGACTATGTGAGCACACTTTTTCTTTGTTGTAGAAGTATTACACACCAAGGTGAAGAGCAAGAAAAGGTAAGCCATTTTTCATTTCCAGCTGGTACACGTGCAAAGCACAATTGACATTTCCACAAAAAAACCCTGGGTGATGAACAGTTGAATTTACGTGGCTATATGGAAGCAAACACTGAGGTAAATATATACAGTAGATAAATAATGTACATATTCTTGCATATTTTTAAAAATATATAAGTATTGTGGTAATACTTATTAGGCTAGCAAAAAAAGGAACACAAATCTCTGTGCATATTTTGAAGACCAAATATTTTTTAAAAGTAGTAGGAAAACAACAATATTAAAGTTATATAGTCCACAATTCTATTGACCACTACGTTGGTATAACGATGCTGACACAGGCTGTGGCACAGCACCAGAGATAAAATGGTTGTGGGTGCTATAGGCAGAGGGATGACTGGGATGGCATGAGAGATGCCAATGAGAGCCATCTTGATCACAAGAAAATGTGGCTTCCTGGTGATTCCCACATTGCTCAGAAGCTAGCAGGGCATTTTTTCCCCTGGTGAAGGAAATGATGTTCTCTTTATTTCCCTGATACAACCATTTGTTTGTTTGTATTAACTACCTTTGAGTCTATCCTGACTTATGGCAACCCTGTTTTACTGCTCCAAAAAGTGCCTAATCACATTATATCAGTGCATTGCCCATTGTAAACTGGTCAGGAACCAGACAGGAAAATAAAAGGCATTGAACTTTGAGTTCTCATTCTGAACATATATCTCACCACCACCCCAGTCTGGAACACCTAAAGCTATCTGTAGCCAGGCTAGAAAATAGTCTAAATAAATAAATAAATAAATTCAGATAGCAAACCTTGATTTTGCTATTTTATATAAGGGAAACCATTTTATTATGCCATTGCATATAATAGAAATTGAGCACCCATAGATTTTGGTATCCCTGGGATGCTCCTGAAACCAAACTCCAACAGATACCAAGGACCCACAGTAAACGAAGATACTGTGTGTGCCTGTGTGTAAAACACATGATAGGACCATACTATGAGTGTGAGAAAACAGAGGATTATCATCCTGTCAGTGAGTTATGATGGTGTAAATCCAATTTATGACATTGTAACTCACTTTTTGGTTGTTGTGGAGGTCTGCACCAACCACACAATGTCCAAATTCCCCTCTGGAAGGTCCCAAAGGATGCCTCTTACTGTGTGTCCAACTATAAGAAAATAGCTAGATATGTCTGCAAGCTTCCCTTGCTCTTCACTGGCCAGAAAGTGGCTATGCTGGGATGGGGTGAAGGTGCGGCTCAGAAATTATGGGTTTTGGGAGCTTTGTGGAGACCTAGTCCTGCACTAGTTATGTATATTACTGCATGCATTTTGTGTTCTTCTGAATTAATAATTATTTGTTATAATCTGCCTGCCTGTTAAATGCTGATCTGAGGCTAGGAGGCATTGGAAACCAGAAGCTAAGTATACTTAGTCACATAATAGCTATCAAGCACTGACTTGTAGGATTTCATGAGCCTTTTCAGCACTGTAATATTTGCTGCAGATCCATTCCTTGATGGAGACCAGATTTGTCAGAAAATTCTGGATTGAGTGCAGAAATTCTACTCCAGATTTTCTAGGATGACTGGAATAGTTGGCATATCATCTGTGGTAGAAAAGGAACTATTATAAAACCTGCATCTTTTTAAGTATATGAAAAACATATATTTCTAAGAAGTTCAGGCCTCTAAACACAACATACACAACTGAGTGGTAATGTTATCCAACTGTGGATTGCTAGTATCTACCCCTATTTTAAGCAATTGTACTAAACCAACATAGCTTACAGCATTAAACAACTTGTCTGTAGAGATCGCCTGAAAAATCTTTATCCAGTATGATTACCAGCAAGAACTGTGCTGCCTGAGCTGTTCCTGTCATTGTTAATATACTGCATAGTACTGTTCACGGCTTGTTGTTGTACTAAACAAAATTTTCAAAACACGTACACACTAATCCAATATAAATACATACTGATGCTTCACTGGGAAATAAAAAAAAAATATGCAGACGGGAAGAAGAATAAATGTGGAGTATCATCTGCAATTTTGATAAGTAGTTATATCCAAAAATAATTCCCTTTCTCTCTCTCTCTCTCTCTGTGTATATATATATATATATATATATATATAT
Source organism: Urosaurus nigricauda (assembly GCA_034509955.1). Classification (NCBI taxonomy): domain Eukaryota; kingdom Metazoa; phylum Chordata; class Lepidosauria; order Squamata; family Phrynosomatidae; genus Urosaurus; species Urosaurus nigricauda. The sequence goes on from JAOEGL010000004.1 coordinate 81,026,764, forward strand.
GATAAAATTATAAAAGAGGATGTGTTTGTGTCTATCTACCAGAGTCATATCTCTAATACCAATGAAACTCAGACACCTTGAATTTGGAATGCATACTAAAGGGAACCCTAGGGCTGGGCACCTGAAAGATATTTGATTTTTAAAATTGCATTAATTAATGTTCATTGGTTTTAAATATGTCCACGTGCATTTGTTTCATGATTAACCAGGGGTCAGTTAAAAGTTGTTTATGCAAATCAATTATTGAGCACTTTGTCTGTAACAAGATTGACACAAACCAGTAAGCTGAAGAGACAGGAAACTTATAAAACATGTTGATACATTTTGATTATCCTTTGGTGGCTTAACTTTCCCAAAAGTGCCACATGAGATAAATGCTTTACTGGTTTTTGGAGAAGTCTTACTGCTCAGCTCATTCCACTCTGAACTCCCCAGTCCCATGCTGTCATGTGTCCTGATTTACTTCAGCTCAGTCAGCCATTCAGCATTATGATATGGTATGCATTGCAAACATGAGATGCAACTGATTGACGCTGACTGAACTCCTAGACTCTCTGCAGCCCTACTTCATATTTATGATCAGGAAAACAATTTGCATAAAAGAACTTAATGCTTCTTCAACAAATAGCTTTGACAGCTACAATTTTTTCTTACTTGAAAAAAAACCCAACAACACAATAATTCTGAAACACAACCAAGTTAGTGAGGCACATGGGGAAATATTGAAAAATCCAAGATCAGGACTGCAAGCGGGCAAGGCTTTTATTGTGCAACCACCCAGCCTCATTCACAGAATTTGACCGGATTCCAGCTGATCTTGTCTTCCATTTGTAATGCTTCTGTGCTTTCCCACTTCTTCCATTTTCTTCCTTGCCACAAAGCAAAACAAAACATAAATCAAAACAAAACAAACAATCATCAAGGACATACTTCATGCTTTTGACTGGGAGTCCTTCTTCTGGAAGTACTCCAGAAGATTTAATTTTCCTGGCTTCATGTACCATCATCTTTGTGTACCATGCAAATGAAAAGTGCCAGTTGACTGTTTTTGCTTCAGATGGGAATTGGTCTAAGACAGGAATTAAACCAAGTTTCTTTGGCCATGTCAGACCTCTTCAATATTGTTATTTTATTTGTTAAAGATACATTCCACCCTTCCACCAAATGGTGCTCAAAATGGCTAATATCGATAAAATGCAAAGTAAAATAGAGCAACAAGATGTCCCTTATTATAAAGGATGTCCTCTGTTTGAAGGTTGGAAGGCTTTTCCTTTTATATACTCAGACGGGATGCCAAAAATCCTGTATTTTTGAGCCTTTATAAATAAAGAAATGTGTGTGTCATGTAATATAAGAATGTGGACAATATGTTATTTTTACAGAGAAACACATGATTAAGTTTACTTAAAATCAATACAGTACTTTCATTTGTTATTAAGTTAGAACATGAACCTGTTAGCCACTACGCCCTGTTCTGTTAACCCTGCATGTCATAAATTTCAATGGCCCTTTATTGCTGTTTTGAAAACTTGACAATGCTAGGTAAAACACATTAATAAAACTGATAACAGCAGCAAACCAATAGCATTATAAACCATATGTACAATGGCCCTATCAAGTCAGTTTATAAGGAGAAAGGTAGAATTCTACATGCACTATGTTGTTTCGTAACTATCCTAGTTGCATAGGAAAATACCATATCCCAGCCTGCCAACTCTTGACTTACTAGCAGAAGCTGCTTTAAAAAAAAGGGGGGGGGGTATTCTTGGGATGCAGCAGACTAATGTTTTCATCCCCCTCCTGCAAGTAATTTCCAGTGTGATAGTTAGAAACAGGATCCATGTTGCAATTCCTCCTCGCACCAGAGATTGCTCCTGGGAGTGAGGTGGAAACAAAAGTCTGGTGCAACCTGCTCAAGGGGAGAACAGTTCCCCATTGATCATAACTGCTTCTGGCCTATAATTCAGGACTGGGAGACTGTTATGATTTCTATCTATTCCCTACTTTATTGAAAGCATAGAGATTGTGGGAAAAAGCCAATTACCAACGCATAACTCCAGTTTACAATTTGTAATTGCAATTATGAATTCAACCCATATTTGTTTCTGGTGTAAACATGTCTAACTGACACTAACACATGTTTCTTTGATTTGATTAGATGTGTGGTTATTTGATATGAGAGCAAACATGGTGTAGTTGTTTGGGTATTGGATTAGGACTCTGAAGACCAGGGTTCATATCACCGCTCAGCCATGGAAACCCACTGGGAGGCCTTAGGCAAGTCATACTCTCCCAGCCCCATGGAAAAGCAAAGGCAAACCTTTCTCTGAACAAATCTTTCCAAGGAACTCTTATGATAGGTTCACCTTAAGGTTGACTTCAAGGCACACAACAAGAACAACAACAACCACCACAACAACAAGAACATGGTTATTAGCTAAGGGGTGGGCAGGCTTCTCTGGACAACAAACTCAAGAGACTAGCAGCAGCCACCAAGGTCTTTTCTGAAATCCCCACCAAACATGTTTCATATTGGCTGAAGAGTGGGATATTATTATTATTATTATTATTATTATTATTATTATTTAGACAGATACATGACAGTCTCCCTGAGATCTTAAAAGGCAAAACTTGAATGAGAGAAGATGGCTGTCAGATAATTTTTCTCAAATTTTATCGGACATTCCGGCCCCTAAGAACACTTTGAATGAATTGGCAACATGCTCCCTTTAACTGGATGTGTACCATAGCCTGACTGCTGAAGTTTGAACCAGCTGAAATATGCACACATTCTTTAAAGACAAAGTCACACGTGTGTCTGTGGCCAGAACTGACATTTCTAGGAATGGGCACAGTTAACACACAGGTCTTAGCCAAGCAAATGTTCTTAAGCAGTCTTAGATATCTAAACAGCAGCTTCTTCTCAAAGTTTGCTTTGGCATTTTTCAGAATCCTGTGTCATTTTCAACAGGAAAATGCCAGGAAACATAGGACCTTATCAGACGTTGGAAATTGGAAGTATAATCTAATGACAATCTGGGGTTTCACAATCATGGGGTTTCACATTATTGCGAATTAAAGTATCTCATACATTTTCGGGCAGAAGGGAAGTCATTCTGAATGCAATCATGGGTTTTACGTTATTGCGAATTAAAGCATCTCATGCAATTTCGGGCAATGGGGGATCATTTTCGGGTAATGGGAAGTCATTCTGAACGCATTCCAAATGCAACTGAAATTCACGTAAATTCGCTAAACTAGTGAATTCACGTGAATTCGAATTGGCTCCAATTGGCTCCATTCGCAATAAAGAGAAATTCCTCCCATCTGATAAGGTCCATAGCAACACACATCATACTCCATATTATTAACAGCAGTACCACCCCAGTGCATTAGAGTTAGATCTCTCCCCATGACCTCCCACTCTTTAAACCCATCCTGCCAGTTACTGGTCCAAATCCCAAACAATCAGGCTAGTTTGGGTTTGGTTAAAGAAATGCTCTAACATCATCTTTAAAATCTTATTTCTTTTAATACTTTTAATTGTATCCAGTATGAGAAGATCACCATGTCAAATTAGAAGCTGGTATAACAACCATGAACAGTGTGGTGGCCTGAAGAGTAACAAATGCATTACAGTATTAGCTATTTATGGTGTCCATTAAGACAGTGCATAATTTGTTTGTCTTTAAGGTGCCATAAGACTTTTCATTGTTTTTTTTTTTTCAATAACAAAAATTGGGATTGTTGCTAACCGACTCATCTAGGCTACATTGATCAAAGGCATGCCAATCTTTTCCTGTGGTATTCTGCCTAGGCAAGACAGATCAGCCTGTTAGGATCCAAGCATTACTTGTTAATGAAGCCGTTGTTAATGAAGCCCTTGGGCAATGTTTTTTTTTATTTGTTTTTGCTGAAGAGAAACAGGAAATGTGCTCAGCAAAATAAAGGTGAGAATGATAATGTCTCTGCAACCTTTCAGCTCAGATCCCAGACTAATGTCACAATTTTTTCATCATGACCATGCTAGTTGGGAGCTGTAATTCCCCAAAGTAACTGTATCAAGCTTGTCCCTCTTAACACAGTGTGAAAGCAGGAATCTTATTCTCCACTGCAAATACCCATGATAAATATTACACCAGGTGGAAGATATCTCTTCTCAGTGTACAATTTAATGGCTAATTTTTACTGGCACAGATTAAGAGCATTCGTGCATGAATTTTATGAATATAATTTGTTTTACTTCAACTTTGCAATAAGTACCAGGACGCTTTTAAATGTATTTCTTCTACTGAGTAATCTACAGGGGGGAATCATCCAATGAATAAGCATATCATTATTACATAGCTTTGAAATTATTGGGTGTCACAGAGGTATTTGGGAGTACTTGATGATTCAGTTTTTCCTCCTGTAAGGTAATATCTAATTGGTTAAACAATTTGCATTCAATGCAATAAATGTGAAACTGTGTATAACATCACTACATTAGATTCAGGTTTCTGATCTGAGGAAGCCCACTATGATTGAGATTTACATTTTCATTTATCTCATGCATCTCAGTATGGTGAAGGACCCTCCAGTGACTATTAAGAAAAACATATTTTAGATATTCCCACAAACCAGCAGGCTGAAATGCAGACAAATAATGAACTAGATTTTGCTTTATTTGACTGGAAAAGGTAGGCTTTTCTTAATGGCAGAATGGCAGAGGCCTTTAATATTACAATGTTGTTTTTTTTAATATGCATGCAAAACAATAGCCCTATGACAATACTTACAATATATTTGTTTTATACCTGGAATAAACAGCTGTGGATTATACTTTCTGTATGATCTGCATTCCTATTCCCCCTCAAAGGATCTTATTTACTCAGAGCCACTCATTAATGTTATGCATAAGGGGCAGCAAGACATCTTCTCTTATATGGTAGCAGAACTGAAGTGAACCCCTCTTTAATTGTATAAAATATACCCATAGGCATATCAGAGACACCATGACTAAGAAAAGTTTCTAGGTTCTGTCACAGCCATTTAAAACATCTAAATAACATGGGGAAATTTGTCTTAGAATTACCTAACTGAGCTCTATGGCACCTGTCCCAACCTATTACCAGGCAGATGTGTTGGATAGCCATCAATCATCCCTGGCTATCATAGCCATGCTGGGAGCTGCTGTGAAAAACATCTGGAGGGCATCCCATGAGGATGAGAGGGTTGGGCAGCCCTGACTCAGAATGTGGTCCTCGAGGCTTTCTTTAAGGAACCCTTGACCCCTTCATGATTCTGATGGGTGTGTGTGTCCTTTTATTTATTATTTATTTAGTGAATTTATATAAGGGATACAAGGTGGCTATTTTCTTTTTCTGGTCATGAAAAGGGGTAAATCTATGGCAATTCATCTATTAAATAGGTTGCAGCCCCCCTCAAACGATGCCTATTTTCCAAAGCAAACATGGACATATTTGTTTTTAACTTGGGGAGGGAAACATTTTTGGAGCAGACCATGCAGCCCCCAAAAGATCTCAGGAGCAGAAATTGACTCCTGCAACCCACTACAATTATCTGTCCCCTGCTCTGTGACTTCTCTGGTATTATGGAAACACCTCTGATTGTTTCTTCCAAATATATTTCTTGAATATTTCACTAAGTGCTTTCAACAGCTAGCCCAGAACATGGCTTGCCACCATTTCGAGCAGGAGGATTGTTACATTCCCGTTTTCTTGATCGTTTTCCTCCAGAACCTGCAGACCAACTGGACCAACAGCTCCAGTTCCCATCTATAGCAACATCTGCAATGATGACAAATAAAATCATTATTTTAAGGGTACCATAAGAGTGTCCTAACAGAATCAAATGATGGTCTTGCATCAAACCTAACTTAGTGGACTCCTTTCTGGCCCACCCAGTTTAATAAAGTGCTGCAAAAATGGTGAACATTTAATCTATGCTAGAATAGAATGATTCATATGGTGTTGTTTATGGGACATATTTTCAAGTATGACTTGCCTTGAATAAGGCTAAAATGAAATTATATCTTTTGGTTATTCTTGAAGAAATGAGAGCATATTCAAGACTAAGAGAAAGAGCTGACTTCCATCACAAGACCAAGAGCTACAAATGATGCAGGTGTCTTTATTTATTTATTTATTTATTTATTTATTTTTAGCACACTTCTCTAAACCAGAGATGCACAACTTGCCTCTCACAGGGGTACATAGGACCCTGGCCTATTTTATAGCCTAACTCCTTCCTATTTTATAGCCTAACTCTTTATGAATGATGAAACTAGTGCTGTAGCAGCAGCAGCAGCAGCAGCAGCAGCAACGAGCTGCTTTCCCTTGAATTCTGCAATGGTACTTCAGTAGTACAGTAGCCATAGCAGCTTCATTTATGTACTGCTTCATACCACCTAAGCAGTCTCTTAGCAGTTTACAACTGTCAGCTAATTGCCCCCAACAAGCTGGGTACTCCTTTTAGCGACCTCGGAAGGATGCAAGCCTGAGTAGAGCCTGAGCCCCTGGCTGGTACTGAACTCACAACCTTATGGTTTGTGAGCGAGTGGATGCAATACAGGCATTTAGCCACTGCACCACCAGGGCAAGTTCCCCTTGAAAACCTCAGAAAAAGGCTGCACTCATCACATTGGTATATGTATGTAAGTGTGAGAGAGGTCCCAAGTGGGCTGGGATGATGGTAATGTGGCCTCAAACTGAGAGATTGGCTCACCTGAGTGGTAAGCCTATTCCCTCTGCTCATGTTTTAATGTAGAGAGAAGCAGGAGAGTCAAACAAACTAGGAACATATAGTTCCAGCAGAATTCACTATCTGAATAGTCCAAGAGCTGCTACTCACCAACAAGTCCATTTTCAACAATTCTGCTTGGCTTGAGAAAGCTTTAAAAAGAAGATGTGCTCCAAAGGAGAATGAGCTATATTCAACATTAACTAAAATGGTTTTTTCTTTCTTTTGATGGTTGTCTTTTCTCAGAATGTCTTTGTGGAGTCTACTTACCTGTTCTTAGTGTCTCCTCACAGGCAAGACCCCGATGTCCTAGTGGGCAAATACACTCACAGTGAGTCCCTGAAAGGTATAATAGGCAGAGTCAGCAATACTTCTGGGCCCATTTTTCACCTACTTCAAATTGTGATTACAGTAAGTAATTACATATATCAGTTGCTAAATATTCAATTTGTTCAAAATGTTTTGAGGTATTGAGAGTTGTTCAAAGAAGAAAAAGAAAGAATGAATTTTGAAACTGAAAACTTTAGGACCAGGGAGTTTGAATAAATATTATTTGGACATACAATGCATAATGTGTGTGTGTGTGTGTGTGTGTGTGTGTGTGTGTATGAAGGTTATAGGATTAAGTATAGATTGAGTAACTTTTTGGCCTATTGCATCAGCCAGGTAAAACAGAGCTGAGTAACTTTGGGGGCAGATTACATGATATGTCTTCTCGTCGGTTCTCCTTAATGGAATCATCCTAGAAAAGAACAACACCATAAATAAGAACCCTTTGGTAGATCTATTTCCTTTCTTCTAATAATCAAATGTTTACTTGTATAGAGAGTACAGAGTGAAACTCCCAAAAATTTTGAGATGTATATATGTATATGTATAATTGATACTATTATGTTTTTAAGAAAAAATGATTTTTAAAGAGATGTTTTATATGTTACATGCATACTAAATGCGTGAAGAAGGCAAATTGGTGATAAGGCCAACATGTATTAGGAATTTTTTAAAAATAAAAGTTGTTGAACATTACATAGATCATGGGACTTTGTCTCCTCTCATTCTTCTACAGCAAGTAGCTGAAAAGATTCCTAATGGTATAAGGGTAGGAAGCAGCTCTAGAAATATACCATTGTATAGCATTGGTTAGACAGGCCTCTCAGTGGTACTGCCCAACCTTTGGAAAACTTTCTTCCATAAGGTCTGAGAAAGGGGGACATTCTGCTTTAAAAACCTAGTGAGAACATACAACAACAACAACAACAACAATAATATACATACATACATACAATGCATTTAGCAAAAATCTTAATACAACAGTTAAAATTAGAACTAGTTAAAACCGTTTAAAACCATCAATATGGCACATCTAAGGAGTCAGTTACTTAATTTTACATGAATGCTTGTGGTGTTCCAACAATGTAGGGGGAATCTCAATAGGATGTTATACAAGATCTGGTGGATATGCCTGCCGGAAGAGGTCTGTCTTCAGCGCCTTCTTAAATGCTTCTAGAGTGTTTATCAGGCAGATCTCTTCCAGCAGGTCATTCCAGAGTTTCGGGGCCACTGCTGAGAATGCAGTACGAGAGGTTGATGTCAATTTCATGCAAGTATGATCTAGTAATTTATTGTCTGATGTTCTGAGGGTGCGGGGCAAATTATGTAGGGAGAGGCGTTCCCTCAAGTAACCTGGGCCCAAGCCATGAAGGGCTTTAAAGGTAACGACCAACACTTTGTATTGCGCCCGGAAGCTGATCGGCAGCCAGTGGAGAGATTTTAAAACGGGGACAACATGCTCCATTCTGGAGCATATGTACTTGATAATGTACTTTATAATGACTGTTCTGTTTTCTGTATTTTATTGTTGGAATATTTTTAAAATTGTTTCAAAAATGGTTTTGTTTTTATATCTCATTACATGTCAGTCTTAATGTAAACCACTTAGAAATTTCTCTCTCTCAAGCTGTACACAAAAAGCTGCCATATCAAGCTGCACACAAGGACAAAATTAGTTGGCTTTCCCCGTTTAAATAGGGAAGTTGAAAATGACATAAGATTCTGAAATCAGCAATCCAGGCCAAGCTTTATATGGTTGAGTATTTAAAGATCTGGATTTGACTATCCACTGAAATTTGTTACTGAAATTTAGGGTTGCCACTAGGACCGGCAGGTGAGGACTACTATATGCCTGCAGATTAAGGGCCAAAACCAGGCAGCTAGGGACAGCTTCTTGGGATGTCATAATGCAAGGCCATGATGAGAAATCAAGGGGAAGTGATATCATTCAGCATGATACATTAAGAATCAAGCACAGTTGCACAGAGTATGCCATTCAAATAACATTAAAACAAAAGCCAAGTCTATCAAATGAGGAAAACATATAAAGTCACTTTTAAGCCAACCTGCAGTCGTCTCATTTGCTCTCAGGAAGAGAGTGTCCTGGTCATGAAATGCTAGGGCCTGAGATCTGGGACCCCTAATTGCCACCTCTGTATTCTACAGCATTTCTTGTCTTAACAGCTACACGACAGCAGGTACAACAAGAACATAACCTATTGATATTTTTTTCTGGGAGTGGGGAAGAATTTCATTTCCATTTGAAAAATTTGCCAAAGTTTATATTCCCCCACCCCTACAAGAGGGAAAGAACTTGTATTATAAAACAAAACAAAACAACACAACAACATTAAACACAGAAGAAAATGAAATTGACATTGTTCATCCTCTGTTATAGGGACTCACTTAGTGAGCTTACACATCTTGCAAGACTGGATTTAAAGAAAGGGGTAGTTAAACTACATTTTAGGGTTCCATTTTATTAGTGTGTTCGGAATAAATGGTTGGATGGATGGAATGAATAAATGGAACATAAATTTAAAAAACCTATTTTTCTATTAGAGTAACATACAGGATTTTGGGGAGAGGCAGTAATACAGTGGAACTTATTAAATGGAACATAGCTTAGGGTTCAGCATGTCATAATCCAAACATTGTGACCCATCACACAAAATGCATCCCATGTATTACATATGGCAGTCTACTAGGATATACATTTTTCTGTCTGCTTGGAGTTCTAACAATGATATTGGTTATAGGTATGGAAAGAATATACAAGTACTCAAGGGGAGGCGAATGAGAAAGGGGCTTTTTTAGTGTCCAAACATCCTAGCAATGGGAATTCTCCTCAAGGACTGCCCCTTTCAGACTTATCTGTTCCCTATCCCCACACGCCAAGAGAAGTAGGAAATCCAAGCAAAGAGAATAATCATGGGTAGTGTGTTGATATCCAGTGCATGACAGCAATGTCTGCATTTTAATGAATGAGCTATCAGAACAAAGATGACAAACACCTCCCTGATATCATGTGGAGAGAGGCAAGTAAGAATCATGTAAAAATAGAGCTCCCCACCACCCTCTGAATATCATTCAGGAGTAGGCAGTGGCGGCAATTCTGGAGAGGATCCTGGAAAGCTATAGCTTCCCAAATCCTTACCTGGCTTCTTCCCCACTCTTTGTATGTATCATGGGGAGGTAGGGGCAGTCAGGTTGAACTCTCCTGCCCTCCTGTCCAGGACTTTCTCCCCACTGTAAGACTTCTTTGAAAACTTCATAATTTTCAAAGATGCATGGCAGTGGAGAGAAAATTGATTCCCCCTTGTGGGCATGAATAATTTAACACAGCACATCTTGGTATTGGTGAGGAAGCTGCAAAAGCAGCTGGCAAACCTTGAGCCTGGAAAATTTACCCTAAGAGAATTCCAACATTTACATTTTAGTGTGTGATTACTTAACTTGCCTCTCCTTTAGATGGATCACAGATGGGGGAGGGAGATGTCTGCGCAAGAAGAGCAATCACCGCCATGTCCAAACGGTGATAGCAGGTCATGTAAAAGACGTGGGACAGTGGAGAGGCCCTACCAGTTAGAGCAGGGGTGGGCACCTGTTGAGGGTTATCAGCCACATTGGCTCCCAGTAAACTTTGGAGGGTCCTATTCCCCTCCATACACTTCCACCATTTTTTTTTTTTTTTTGAGTTGGAGGGCTTGCACCTACAATCCACAGTGGAAAACCCATTACCATTGGTGGTTCCAGGAATGGGAAATTTTTTCTTTCTTTCTTTCTTTCTTTCTTTCTTTTTTTGGTTAGCGATTGTCTTGAGAAGAGGGCTACTTGAGGCTCTTGAGATGCACCAGAGACATAGTTATGTGAGTGGTGATGATGAGGGCATTGCCTCCTAAATAACAATTTTGACAATGAAATTTTCCTTTATCCACTAGATTTGTAGCATTGCAGTGATTTTAAAATTCAGTTAAATCTGTAGAAATAAAATCTATAAATTCAAAGAAAAGGAGCAGGCAAACTACTAAGGAAAGTTAACATAGAATATATGAGTTCTGGATATGGGCAATTTTTATTGTTCCACTTGTGGCAATGATAGAAATGTGAGGGTTAAAATTTCATGGGAGGGGCAAAATTCTCATTTAGAGGGACAATGCCCTCCTTCCCTGCCCACAGGGCTACACTTTATTTTATGGGCACCAGTGCACAGTATAAGGCAACATTTTCCCCGTGCCATTGCACTGAGACCTTAGAAGTTTCTTAAGGCCAGCATAGATTATACTGACATTGATGTATCAATCTACAGTGGCACCAATGATACTCCCTACTCCCCATGCTGTGATTTGGATTTCATCCTGGAGTATAAAGTCCTAAGCCTCCCCTCTTTATGTCCACTGCTTCTGATGATTGTTCCCCTCTTCCTGTATCTCTCCTGTATAATTTTAATTGACTAAAATGATCCTGGAGCCATAGCAGCAGATTATATAAATTTTGCTTTGGCCCTTACAATAGCTTCATATGTCAAAGCGACACATTTTATCACACTTAAGAAAACATTTCCCTCTCCCTTTCCCTCCATGCAGTTAAACCAGTGTCATCTTCAAAGCAAGAGCAGCCGAAAATGGGAACAGGGAAAAATGCCCAGTGCGGAAGCTGGGGTGATGATAATGATAACAATCTTTAGCAGTTGCAGATGGCATTTCATCTTCCCAGAGCTGGGAGAAACACTAATTAATGGCCAGAGAGCTAGTCAGCACGCAAAGCTTAGCAAAGCTATTTCCGAAGGAGATTTGAAGCAGATTGCAACTTTGTGTTTTATGCATAATTGAGTTGGAAAAGCCTTCTTAAATGTAAATGATTAAGATTACATTCTGGTTGCCAAAGTGGTGCAAGTCCTTTATCTGTGCTACCCACGAAAGAACAGTGACATCTCAGTGAATATCCCATCTTATTATATTTTCTTTGTAATATTTAGTGGGAATAATAGGGGAAAGAGAAGTGTTCCCATACACCCCTGGGAACAAATATATTGAACCAGAAAAGGTTAAAGTCTTACCCTTCAGAAAAGGACTCCCATTGCCCTGGCAAGGAGTGCAACGACAGCTACTAGATTCTTGCTGGAACTCCTCCAACGCACGCCTCATATTTTGCTTCAGTGTATTTGCATTTGCAAAAGTGGTTGCAGTCACTAATTCATAAAGTGGCTCCACCTATGGTGGAGAGAGAGGATGAACGTTGGTAATATATTCCATATTGAACCACAGAAATGTTTCTGAGAAGGTTGAATCTATGTGAAACTGGGTTAATGGAACATTGATATCTGATGCCATGTTTGCATGGGCTAAATAATACACTCTCCCCTCCCCCTGTCATGATGATCAGTCTGGCTGACACAGGACCCAATCCCTCATTCTGGTGGAAACTTTCCAGATGACGTAAAGCCAGTTCATACCACCCTTAAGAAGGATTTTAAAAAGTCACCTTTTGAGCTGGATCATCCAAGAAGATCCAGAGCCCTCTGGATCAACATTAGGCAGCTGACTACAATGTGTTCCACTGCGCCGTCCAACACGACTGCTGCCAGAAATCACTTGCTCTGAGGTCAGAATGAGGCATCCAGCCATATTATCAATGCTGGGAGCCTCATTAGGGCCTTAGAGGGAACAACTCTCACTGACAGTGGTAGCAGTGGGGGGGGGGGGCACAGTGGGCCATGCATGTGAACAGCCACCCAGCCTGTTGCTCTGGAGTGCCCAGCAATGGAGGAACATCAGGGCAGCTTCAAGGCCAGAATATTCTTGGTTGTTCCTAGAATATTCTGGCCTGTGAAGACATAGCCTCAGTATCTTCTGTTGTGGCTAACCAGGTGTCTTTGAAAGTGGACTTTCCCACTCTGCCTCATCTCACTAGGGGGCAAACATGATTTAAATGAGAATTCAACAGGAAATGCCCTATGTTTATCATAGGGCATTTCCTGTTTAATTCTTGTTTAGCTCTCGTTTAAATCCTGTTTGCCCCCTGGTGTGATAAAGGATCTCAGAGGAACGCATTAGAGGTTTTTATGAGAAAGCCCTAAGTACCTTGTGAAACTACAGATCCAGGATTACTTTTGAGTCATGACAATTAAAATGGTACCAAACTGGTGTAAATGTATAATGTACATGCACTCTTTTCCATACATGGACTAAAGGCCATTGAAACTTAAGTGCCTTCGATATGTATGATTAAGTCTAGATCCAAACAAATCATCCTCACAATCATCATTGTCATCCACAATCATCATTCCCATAAAGTGGGTTCAACTACTTTTGTTGCTTGCCAGGATCTATGTTGTGTTCTAGAATAAAAGTCAGCTAATTCTTTTACTATGTAGCATAAAATGCATTTTGACATCAGATATGTTAGGGCATAATTTCTTAATTGTGGAAGGAATTTCAAAATTGCCATTTGACTTCCATCCTCTCCCCAGATTGAATTTTTAAATACAAGCATTTAAGCATGAATCTTGAGAAGTGCCAGTAGAAAAGGAAAGAAGAAATTGATTTTCAGAACCCCTTCTCCCCAGGTAGTTCTCAGGGTCCCTTAAAAGCCTGTTTTCTCAAGCCAATAGTGAAGAAACAATCTCATTGTCCCAGTTCTAATTGGCCAATAGGGGAATGAATAGATTTTACTGACACTGATGTGAAAGCTTGGTTGTGTGAACAGGGTAGGGTCACTGCATAAGGAGGTAGTAAATACATCATTGTGCAATGATCATGCAACTATATGCACAGACATAACTGAAGTTTATGTCTGCCAATGTCACCAACAGAACCCCAACCATCATGTCATCTCCCTTTCAATGAGCTTGTCAAGAGATTTCCCCCTTCCCCAATAAAACCTTTATACATGGAGTGAAACTTAGAAAATCATTATGAAACTGTAGCAAATTTTCACAATCCCCATTCTTCAATTATTCTTGCAATTTTAAAGCTTAAAGTCACCTTCATCTGTATGATATCAGGGTTGTACTGAACTGCATCTCCCCACTTTTGCATCAGTTCTGGAGTTGGCAGTTCTTTGGAAGCCAGAGTTGCAATAGATTCACTAGCACCACCACGAACAAGAACAACAAAATCATCCACAAATTTCTTTTCTGAAACGTTATCTAGAGAAAGATGATCAAGATATGAGTTGAAAATTATTATGGGTTCATCTCTGCTTCACTAGTATTTAAGGACTATAATATTAAGCAATTATTTGCATGAGTACGTGGACCACCTATAGAGCCAGTGTGGCTCGGGACCTGGGAGATCCTTCTTTGAGTCCCTTTCTGGCCATGTACTCATTGGGTGACATTGGGCCAGTCACTTTCTTTCAGAAGTTCTGAGCAGGATATGCATGTGGACATTTCCCAGGTCAATAATCCTTTGGTTCTCTAGCACTCCTTCCCTGACCACCCTGGCCAGCTCTGTTGGGGAAAGTGTTGGGTAGCAGAGAGATTCAATTTCAGCCTGAACACTCCTCATAGAGTTGTGTGGACAATGTATCGTGGGATGAGGAAGACCTATGTATATCACTTTGAGCTCACTAGAATATATAAAGCTGTCATTCCTTTTTAATAGCAAGTTAAAATATTTCAGAAGAGACAATGGAAAAGAATATCCTTTAGCTTTCCCAGTTCTAGAAAATATATAGAATCTTAGAGATAGAAGGAACCACAAGGGCCGTCTAGTTCAATTCCCTGCCGTGCACACATACATAACTGAAGCACTCCCAAAAAATAGACGTACAACTTATGTTTAATGGCCTCTAAAGATGGAGAGCCCAACACCGTCTGAGGCAATCTGGTTCAGACACATTTTACAGTCAAAAAGCTGTTCCTCATGCTTAAGTAGAATCTTTTTTTCTTGCAGTTTAAACCCATTTGAAAATAAATAGGTTTAGGAGAAAATCAAACCTGAAATCTTTTTAGAAACTAAGATGACACAACTGTCATACTTTGGACATATCATGAGATGATGTGACTCATTGGAAAAGATGATAATGCTTGGTAAAGTAGAAGTCAGTAGAAAAAGAGGTGGGCTACATTACAAGTGGATAGACTCAGGGCTGAAACAGATGGTCTTTTAAAAAGCCTGCTTCCAGGTGTCTTGGGAGCACAGCGTTTATATGCTCCAAAGATGTCCAGAAGCTGGGTGGGTGCCCAGATGTAGGTGGCTTCAAGATGCCCTGGTGGCATGGCATTTACACTCTGCATGTCACATGGAGCATCTTGAAGCCACTCTAGGGCCATGGTAGAGCCAGAAAAGGTGGCTCTTTTCTGTTCCTATCTGGGCTGGGTCCAAGGTGGATCAGGGCTGCGCTGTGTGTTTGCCATGCCCCCAATTTGTCTTCAAGCCACTTCTTTGGGTTCAACCCCTCAATCAAAGTAGCCAAAGCCTTGAGACTGCAAAACCTGAGCAGAGCAGTTGAGGACTCATAGAGGTCTACCATTCATAGGTCAATGGTGACTTGACAGCAATTAACAAGAAGTTAGAATTCTGAGCTTGAGTATTCCTCTATTATCTCCCCAAACGACAAACCCAAGGATTCCTTAGGACAATGCAGGCCATGGTAGGGTTAAAGGAGGATCAACAGTGCTACAATTCTGAAGTTTGAAAAGGCTCCTGGTCTGTTTATTTTGGAAAAGGACAGTTTTCATTTGCACACACATGCACAAATTCAGAAGGAACTTTCCTTTCCGGCTTGTTTACTATCAAGAACAGGTCAAGCTGACATGGCAAAACATCTGACATGATCTGCAAGGAGGTAGAAATCTTTTCACAGAGTGTGGATTGTGTGTGTGTGTGTGTGTGTGTGTGAGAGAGAGAGAGAGAGAGAGAGAGCGCACTAATAAAGTTCTACATATTATTGCTGATATTATTAAACCATTGCTTTGTTTTGCAAAACTGTATCTGTGTATTGGAAGTCTAGAATAGAAAACTAGAAAAGTCTTAAGCAACGTGAACACATAGACAAAGGGATCATTGGAAGAGCAAAGAGAGAAATGCCTTTCTGATCTTTTTTTTTTTTTTAAGAGCTGATTTGCAAAGAAAGATCTCTGCCACTTAAGGATGAGAAGGAAATCCTCCACTGAAGCAAGCAAAACTCAAAACAATAATATTCATCAGAGAGAAATCCTCCTTTAAGAATCACCCCATCACCTCTTAGTGTTCCTTGAGTAGCACCACAAAAAATTAGTTAATTCTGGAATTTTTCCTATATTATTGTCCCCAGTTCTTTACATGTTTTGGTTTTTGCATCAAGTAGCTTGATTTGTAAATGTAAAACTCTCCTTTGGCCCTAACATTTTAGTCTAACAGTTTAGTCACTGGGAACAGTGATAAGGTTGCAATGATACACACACTTATCAGAGAGTAAGTCTCTGAATGAAATAAGGCTTACCTCTGAGTAGATACTGGCTGCCAGTCTACACAATTCAAAGTGAAGGTTATGGCTTATATGGCTTAGATCCAGGCTACCTCACTGAACAGATCTACCCATATGACCTTGCTGAGACCTGAGATCCTCAAGAAAGACCCTTCCTTTTCTTATCAGCCACACTACCTTCATAAGACAGGATCATCTCTGGAATTCCCTCCCTAAGGAGGCTCAAATAGATCCCTCCTTCCTGTCCTTCCAAATACTTTTTTAAAATTTCAGGAAGCTTTTAAAACTAAAAGGGGTTTTTTTTTAAGGAAAGGGGTTTTAAGAGGTTGTTGTATTTTAAACATTAGTGTTTTGCCCTGTTTTTAAATTTTTAAGTTCATGTTTTAAATTATTTTAATATTGGCCAGAATCCTCTATGCACTACATTGCTATATAACCATGGCAGTTACATATCAAAGATGCGAATCCTGGCCTGACACCCCCAACACACATCTCCACTTACTAGTTAGCAGCCGCTGTGATCAATGGAAGTCTGTTCCCTTCTTGCTCAGGAAGTGGCTGAACTAATGTTCCCTTTTTGTGAGCAACCTCTGTTGTGACATGCACAAAAAGGGACCCTATTGCAATCCCCTCTTGCAGCAAAAATCATTCGCACATGGAGTGTGTGTAGGACTATCAGCCAGTTGCTTCCCAATTGACAGGGGAAAGATGCTGATCACAGCTGATGACTGTGAGTGGGGATTGGGGACTTTCATGGTCCCTATGTAGCCCCTAAACAAGGAGATATATATGGACTGTGAATATGAAGCAGTCTCGAATGCAAAACTCTTGATTACACATTTGTAACTACCTTATAGGATTTCAGCCCTTGTTAATAGCCTAATTTTGTTATAATGTTGACTTTTTGTATGCTTTTATGTGAATTCCAATGGGGGGGGGGGAGGTCGGATATAAATAAATTTGACAACAACAACAAGAACAGAAATAAATATTGATGTGCCTTCTTAAATACAGTGATGGAACCTGAAAGGTATGAAGCCTCTTATAGTGCAATCATCTGTATATCCATTCAGATATAAACCCCACTGTATTCACTTTCAAGCAACAGAGGTTGCTCACAGCCTTAGTTCCTCTAGGCCACCATTTTCAAACTTTCCCCCTGCCTCCAGATGTTTGTTTGTTTTTTAACTACAGCTTTCATTACTCCCAGTGGCCAGTGGCCAAGGCGAACAGAATTTATAGGTCAAACTACACCATGACATAAGGTTGGGGAAAACTGCTCTAAGGCTTGTGCACTCATAGCAGTCCATTATTATAACAATAAATGTCAGTATCAGTCATATTGTATTTCAAAGACATAGCCATGTTAGTCTGGAAAATCAGCAGGGTTGCATCTGAGGAATTAGGCTCAAATCTATGAAAGCCCATGCTACCAGCTTCTTTCTTTCAGTTAGTCTCAAAGGTGCTACAAGATTCTTTTGCATACTGACTGTATTTTAAGCGCTGTGTTTTAAAGTGATTAATTCATTTTCTTGGCAAACCCTTTACCCCCTTCCTCTCTTCCTCCTTTATTTTTATATTAAACAGGAATACTTTCTCTATTTTCTGCTGAGATTTTACTGACATCATGATAATTCAAAAATTAGTAGTTCATTCTTATATTCTGGAAGCTTGCAAAATTAAAAAAATTATGGGTTTTTTAAAAAAAATATCTTTCACAATTAATATTTTAACAACAGTTACATTTTCCAGGTATTTACTGTGCACCCCCATCAGTGAAATTCTGTTCTTTCTCAAAGTGTGCTTTGTTTATCTATGAAAGTTAAACACTGAGATTTATCCAATCATACAATTATTTGATAGTCAGTTGCTCACCTCCAATTTCATTTAAAATGGCAGAACAGGCTCCACCTGATCCTCCAACTGATACGTAATATCCTTGAATGTTTCCACCAACCCCAAGGCTAGCTTGTGTACAAGACTGGACATCACTAAGACTGTATCCTTTGAAAACATAATAAGTTATTATTAAAAGAAACATAGGATTGAATTCAAGTTTCTTACAACATGAAGAATGCCATCTCCCCTCAACTTCATCCCTGTGTACATCCTATGCACATCCTACAACTTGTAGGACAACCTGTTATGCTGGCTACAAGGTTCTGGGAGGTGAAATCGATTTAAAAAAAGATGTCTGGAACACTTTGCAGAGGAATGGTGACCCTCCTGCATGGATGGAACAGGGATCTCATCTCAAACTAGGGGTATACATCTTCACTAATTTTTTTCTCAAAGCAAGAAACAAGTAATTTTAGCCATTTCTTCCCTATGAGAGAAAGGCTTTGCATATAAGTGATTTTGCAGAGTATTTTTTCTCTAGGAGACAATACTTTCCGTGCAGGAAATATTTCTCATCAGCAATATTGTTTTCTGTGCAAAAAGAACTGTTTTCCACACAGAAAATGATTTTTTTTCCTAAGCAGATCAACCACACATGAATTCTACAGAGTAAGTCTGAAATTACAACATTTTCTGTGTACGAAATGGCTTTTTCTACAGAGAAAAGAATATTTCTACAGATTATATTCTGGCAGAAAATGCCATTTCCTACACAGAAAATAATGGGTTTTGTTCAAAACAACCATGTGGGAATTTGGGTGCAGAATAAGTTCTCAACTGTAAAGATTCTTTCAGACCAGGATTCTTCTTGTCAGAGTTTCCCAAAACCTGAAAAACATGTTTTTTCAACCATTTTTCAAATGTTTTAGAACAATTATTTCCAACCCTAATTCAGCCTGTGATGAATTATATATTGTACATTTGAAAGACCATCACACAACTAGAGAGTGCATCTTGTACTTTGCTGCTCTACCTCTCACACTCCCCTCAGTCTTTCCAACTCCCTTGGCTTTCCCTTACACTTTCAAATGCTTTCTTCTTTTCTTTGCCACTTCTTCCCTCCGTCAGCTTCCTACGCCAGAATAGCCTCTGAATGTCCCTACATAATTTGAAGAACCTTATATAATGCAATGGGTTAAAATCAAAATCAGCCACCGCAGAAACACTGCATGCATGCTCAAGTGTTTTGTGTGTACACATGGATTTGCCTGCACCCTAGTCATTATGTGTCATCCAGAGGAGTCCAAAAGTCCTTCTACAGACTGTTTTATCAACCTCCCTCTGCCAATGGGTATACAAGAAGCTGAAGCTATTGATTAAAGTCCCAAAGCTCTCTTTGTTCTACACAAGGAACACTAGCCCTTGTGAAAGCACCATCCATCAAACCGGAAGAGCAGTGTCAGATAAGAGAGCCTCCCAGTAAATTATTTACTGTTTTTTAGACTCCTAGAATCTGGATGTTTACAGAAATGAAAAAGAGATGAACTCTTAGAAGCCTTGGAGAACTTCATGAGAATGAGGGAATGCATACACTTTGCATTTTAGCAATTGATTTAACCACGTAATTGGCCCCTGGAAGTATTTCTAAGTAATTTACATAGTTGTAAAAGACACTAAATGACCAACAACGTGGAAGATATCTACAGACAATATTCATCATGCAGAAACAATAAGTGCAATTGTCCAAATAACATTGCCACAAGATATCCTCCTATGCAACCCACTGATTGCCCCATAACTAATTTTGGATTGTTAATTATTTCCTATCATTTCCATTTATTTAGAACTTTATAAAGATTTTTTAAGCAGCTTGCATTTATCCAAAACAAACAAACAAAACAACCCAAGAATTATACCAAACAAACAAACAAACAAACCCCCAAGCAGCAGCATGAATACAAACCAGTTAGAAATAAAATGGGCTAAAATCAGTTCACCAGCCTAGCACAACAAATAGTACACACACCAATGGTATACATCTGGCTGGTGACAAGGAAGGAATTTCACAAAGGAAAACTAAGCCCCACAAAATCAACACAATATTGCTGTTCTGTAGGGAAGGCCAGATGATTCCTTGATCTCAGACTCTTGAGATTTATATAGGAGAAGATGTCCCCTTAGTAATAGCTCCCTTTTTTAAAGCCATCAAGAATTTTCAAGTAATCATTAGTCCATTTTATCCAACTCTAGCCTAAAAATAATAATGTTATCATGACAGCAGGGTAAACTAATGTATCAAGGTTCAATTTCAAGTGGTTAGGGCTTGAAAATTTGATGTCATCAGTCATTTTAGGCAAAATGACAACCTCTGTTGTTTTTCTGAACATTACAGCTTGATCCATTGTGGTTGGGAAACCAAAACTGGAAAGCTTAGCTGCACCATACATTAGAGTATTTGGCATGCCTGACCACAGCAGTCCAAAGAAACAGAAAGTGTTTAAAATCTTAGAGAAGGATTTACAACACATGCACAAATATAGGAGTGTAATTCTTTACTGAGAGTGAGTGTGGTGTAGTGGTTTGAGCACCACAAAATCCCACTTGACTATTTTCTGTAAAAAGAAACAACACGTTTTTGCAGAAAAAATAATAATAAGTCTATGTGGAAATGTTGTTTTATATGCAGAATGCTGTTTCCTGTGTAGAAAATGTGGTTTTCTATACAAATCAAGCACATATAAATTATGGCAGAATAAATCTCCAATAGCATTTTCTGCACAGGAAATAATACTTCTGCATACAAATATTACTTTCTACTCAGAAAATGCTGTTTCCTGCACAGAAAATCCTGTTTGCTTTGCAAAACAACCAAGTGCACATTTTGTGCTGAATAAAGTCTCAGATCATGAAGATTCTTATCAGCCCAAGATTCTTCTTCTCAGGGTTCCTCCTCTCTAAAAATAATGTTTTCCAGCCATTTAAAAAAATGTTTTCCAGTATACAAATACTTACAGCACTGTCTTTCGAACAGTGAAATAGTCAACATTCAGATAATTAAAACAAACCAAGTAATGAGCGAACTTGTTATTTCCTTAACTTATCATACCCTTTGTAATGCAGAGTAAATTAATAGGGTTCAGGTACAAGACTGAACAGTATAAATGTACTTGGCTCTTTTTTAACAATGTCACTCCACATACCTGCTTTCTGAAGCTCCTCACCATTTATGATCAAAGTATATTCATAAGTACCACCAAGAGTGGCCTCAGTTATATAATGTGTTCCATAGTCTCTGAAGAGTTCTCGATATTCTCCATAATTGTACTCTAAAGGCAACTGACGAACTCGCTGGAAGAACTCATAGTGAAGCATCAGATTCTGATTCTTCAGTCTGTACTCTGCAACTTGCAGTTCTGAACGTGCATGGATAAATTTTCTAGACTGTATTAAAGGAAATGTATCAAATAAGAGAGTGAGATCTTTTCAAAATGTTCCAGTGCAACTTAACACATCTCAATGTGAACATATAAGTCTGTGTCTGGTGCTATCTTTCTGGGCACACCGGAGTTTTTTTTTCTGGCCTTTCACTTATATTGAAAATATAATAAACTTTTTAAAATGCAGAACTTAGTACGGGTCTATTTTTGAAATTCAGAATCCCCCAGGCAGCAACCTCAGGGTTGCTGTGGCCATTGCGGGGGCCACAGTCGATTAATACCCGGTGACTAGGATGTCTCGCAATTCGATGTGAAGCAGCGCAGTTGCCTAACTGTGCAACAAGGCGGAGCTTGGCACCTACGTCATCCCGATGTTTGCCCCTGCTACCAAGCGTACATCAACCAACCAGGGTGTTGCTGATGGCCAGATCCAGACCTTATGCTTTGGGCCAACCCTATGGTTTTGTGTTGTTCTGCATGTGTGGAACAGTTAATAAAGTTGTGGCCGTTTTTCCTCCAACCAGGTTTCTGTATTTATTGGGGGGGAGCTGACCTGCACGGCAAATGGCGCCGCCTGAATTAATGGGCCAGCGCTGTTGCCGCGTGAAGGAAGGCCTCTCCCCTTCCCGTGCACCAGGCTTGGGCGCCCCGGCAGCCGGTGCAAGCGTGTAGTTTGAGTTTTTAAAGAGCTATAAAGGGTGCTAAACCCAATTTAGGGATGAAGATCAGAGCCCTAGACAGATCTTTTAAGATTCAAATAAAACTCAGAACACATTCACCACCCCAATTATGACAGAAGTCACCAACAAGTTAGGGTTAACCTTGTTCCCTCCTTAGACATTTCTGCCTCCATCTACAGGTGGAGGGTGACTTTGTGAATGGAAGAGCCTCCTGTTTCTGAGGAAGCTCCCTGTGCAATTTTAAACCTGTTTTCTAGAGTTTAAAATCAAATGGACAGCATTCATGAATATGGGAGGCCACCATCTTTACAAAATCAGACTTCCTTGCATAGAGTTTGATGGAACTAAGCAAAGAAAGTTTAATAGTGAATTCAATTTCCAAACCTTCTGCTGGTTTAAAAAATTAAAGTAGGGAAACATCTTATTACCTGGATTCACAAGGAAATGAATCCTCTCATTTGGTGTGGGAACATGAAAAGCACATTAATTCTATCAAGGTTCCTGATAGACTTGAAAAATGAATTCTGATTAAGCCCTTGACAAATGTGTTACATTGTTCACTTGTTCAAAACATTATGATGGCATTCTTAAGATGTTTGTTCTTCATTACAATGGTGACCAAGAAGATTTAGTTTTTTCTGATCCTATAATTTGGGAGGTGAAAACTTGAAGATTCTAAACGGTGAAATTTAGTCCTAAATTATAACTGGCCTAATGTTTTGCATCAAAGGAGATCCTATCTTTTGAGAGATTAATGTAGCCCAACTGCAATGATGTTGCAAGCATCCTCCTGCCATATACACTGCTCTCTTGAATAAATAATTCAATGGATTCTTCAGCATTCTGAAAGCAAAATAGCTTCTTTCAATCTATAATTAAACTATGGAAAGCCTGCAAGCAGTTTTCATTCTATATTACTGTCATGACTGCCCTACAGTTGAACAGTGTGGTTTCTTCGTTGCTTTTGCCATATTCTGAAATGACAGCATCTGTCTTCTTGTTTCACCAGTCAAGCATTAGCATGGCCGTTTTATGTTCATACTGACATCCCTATGGAAATTCCAAGGACATGGAGGCAGTTATATCAGACACAACTCTTAGAAAAGCAGATACTTAAAAAGTCACGGATAATGGAACATAAGGCTTCTCCCTCTAAACAAGGGTGGGCAACTGTTGGAGGTTAGAGGGATGCCTGAAACGTCTGAAATAAGCATAACACAAAAGCAATTTTCTTCCAAAATGCCCTCCAATGCTTAGAAGGGTTTCTGGGGGGGGGGGGGGGGGGGGCAAACTTGCCAATTCCTTCCCAGCCTGTTTAAGATTAGGAAGGGCTTTTTCCAACAGGAAGCATTTGGAAGATGAATTTATAGGTCACTTCTTGTTAGAATAAAAGTCTTCTCATGGGCCTAAAAGACCCCCTCCCCAATGTGGTAAAATTGCCCACAATATCAAATGAAGTGTTGGGGACATTCTTGCTTAATAATTTTTTCCCATTTCCCCTCCAATATAGGCATTCTTTGGAGGCCCCAGATAGTCTTGTTAGGATGCATACCATGCCAGTGCTCTATCCTATAAACAGCCCATGATCACTGCTGGCTTTTTTTTTTTTTTTTTTTTTTTTTTTTTGGTATGTCAATGTGGTGGTGAAATTTTAGTCCAGACTTTAAAGAAGGGATGCTGAATCTTATTCCCCAAATAATTTCAGCACCTTGGATAATTCCTCCCAAGTTCACACTGTGGTGGAGTCTCCTTCCTTAGAGGTCTTTAAGCAGAGGCTGGATGGCCATCTGTTGGGGATGCTTTGATTGGGAGTTCCTGCATGGCAGGGGGTTGGACTGGATGGCCCTTGTGGTCTCTTCCAACTCTATGATTCTATGATTCTACACTAAAACCTTGAGCAGATTCATTTCCACACTGACATAGAATCACTGACTTAATTCCCAGCTTGGCTATGAAACCCACTGGGTGACCTTGGGCAAGTCACATGCTCTCAGCTTCAGGGGAAGGCAATGACAAACATCCTCTGAATAAATCTGAATAAATCATGCCAAGAAAATCTCATGATAGGTTCACCATAGTTGGCACAAGTTGGAAATGACTTGAAGGAACATGCTGCCACCACCAGTTTGTTTCAGTACTTTGAAATGGAGGTGGGGCTTGCTCTTTGCCCCAGGCAGCAAGATATCATGGGACAGCATCATTGTGCATTAACAAAATGAAGATCACAAGCTATTCTTAAGGCCCACACTTGGACAGAAACAACTTTCTGTTCTTGCCCCAAACACAGAAGATGGAAGTGTTGCCAAGCAGCTGGCAAACAGGGACACATGGCTACTTTTGACTTTGTTCAACTTACTATAGATTGGGTCTGTGTTATCAGTAAATGCATGAGGCAAAAACATTGCATCTATAAACACAGGAATTGCATTATTTTGAACTATACCATAATCTGATCAGTTCCATACTATCTATACCAGGTGTGGCATCTGCAAGGGGTTGGAAAAGAATGCCCTCCTGCACGATAAGAGAAGGTAACATCCATGCTTTTGTCCATTTCACTACATGTCCTGTTTTAGGCCCTGGAGACCAGTTTGTGTTAAATAAAGTAAAAAGTAAGCCATTCATTGTTAAAGAAATGACTCTTTTGGCCTCAGAGTAGTGTTCAAAATGTGATGACCCCTGCCACCCAAGTGTAACTGGTTGAGTGCTTTGAATCACAACAACATTTTTTTTTGGGGGGGGGGGGTCAATTTGCAATGGCTTATAGGCTGTATTTTTCCTATCACAGCGAGAGCTATGCTGGAATAAACATGGATCTATTAAATCCAGGATTCTGCTTACACAGTGGTCAACAAGTTACCTATGGGAGGCCCAAAGGCATAAAATGAGTGCCAGAGTAATATTCTCTCCCCAGGACCAGATACCTGGTGTGTGCGTGCCCTCAAGTCACCTGTTGATTCTTAGACAATGAGTATTCAAAGGTGTATTTCTCAGTTCCCTCTTCTAAAACAGAGCCTACAGTACCTGATGCCAGTGGTAATATACAGCCATAATGGTGAGCACTTAGTTCTGTCCTCTATATCTTTGTCCAGTTCCTTTTTAGAACATTCTGAGATAGTATTTAAATTATCACTATATTATGGTACAACAAATTCCACAATTTAACTTTGTGCAATGTGCAAGAGTGCTTCCTATTTTCATATCCATGATCTCCTTTCTTTCAGCTTCATTGGCTGAACCCAGGAGACAAGGAGAAAACCTCTCCTTAGTCATGATCTCTATACCATGCATATTTTTACACACTTCTGTGATGCCTCCCCTTATGTCATTCTTTCCTAAGGGAAAATCTCCAAATATAACTGTTCCCCTTGGATGATTTTGGTTGCCCTTTTTAATTTCTGCAACATTCCTTTAGGTGCAGTGGCCAAGAACGGTAAACAGTATTTAAAGTGTGGCTGCATCAGAGATTTGTATAAGGGCAGTATGATATTGGCAGTTTTATTTTCAACACTTTTTCTAATTATGCCCAACACAGATTTCACTTTTTAAAGCACAGCCCCACTTATGTTGACATTTTCATTGAACTATATAAAATTCATTTTCTAGATCACTCTCTGGAAAATCATCAGTTCTGGATCATACAGAAAGTATGCACTGATGAAAGAGGTTCTCCTTTTTACAGAAGTCACCTTTCACATGAGGATACTGAGCTTGAAAGGCAAAGGAGTTTAAGCTCTTTCCTCTCCTTGTAAGTTCATAAATACATTTTAAACTGTTTTTTATTAGTTTTGGTTGACATTTGAAAATTTGAAAATTGTTTTTAATATTATTGATAGTGCTATTGATCAACTATTCTAGTTTAATTACATTTCATAGAATCATAGAAATTTACAGTTGGAAGAGACCACAAGGGCCATCCAGTCCAACCCCCTGCTGTGCAGGAACTCCCAATCAAAGCATTTCCGACAGATGGCCATCCAGCCTCTGCTTAAAAACCTCCAAGGAAGGAGACTCCACCACCCTCTGAGGGAGTGAGTTCCACTGTCGAACAGCCCTTACTGTCAGGAAGTTCTTCCTAATGTTGAGGTGGAATCTTTTTTCCTGCAGTTTGCATCCATTGTTCCGAGTCCTGTTCTCTGGAGCAGCAGAAAACAAGCTTGCTCCCTCCTCAATGTGACATCCCTTCAAGTATTTAAACAGGGCTATCATATCACCTCTTAACCTTCTCTTCTCCAGGCTGAACATCCCCAGTTCCCTAAGGCGTTCTTCATAGAGCAAGGTTTCCAGACCCTTCACCATCTTAGTCGCCCTCCTTTGGACACGCTCCAGTTTCTCCACATCCTTTTTGAATTGTGGTGCCCAGAACTGGACACAGTATTCCAGGTGGGGCCTGACCAAAGCAGAATAGTGTGGCACTATTACTTCCCTTGATCTAGACACTATACTTCTATTGATGCAACCTACAATTGCATTGGCCTTTTTAGCTGCTGCATCACACTGTTGACTCTTGTTCAACTTGTGGTCTACTTGGACTCCTAGATCCCTTTCACATGTTGTCTCATTCAGCCAGGTGTCCCCCATCCTATATCTGTGCATTTCATTTTTCCTCCCTAAGTGCAGAACCTTACATTTCTCTGTGTTAAATTTCATTTTGTTAGCTTTGGCCCAGCTTTCTAGTCTATTCAGGTCATTTTGAATTTTGATCCTGTCCTTTGGGGTATTAGCTACTCCTCCTAATTTGGTGTCATCTGCAAATTTGATAACTAGGCTCTCAACACATTAACCTTTTGTATCTTTTAAATCTGTGTTGTTTTTGCTTTAATTTCCAAGTTGCCTTAAGTTCTAATGCCCAACCCTTCTTTTTTATCACTATCTCTACTCATCTAACTCCTGAATACAGTGACTCTGAAACTTTGATTCAAATGTGTGACTGTATATATGTGTACAATATATTTTTCCTCTTTAAAATATGCCTAAAAGTAAGCAGAAGTATATTTACCATTGAAGCAAAATGTTTTGTTCTTTCAAAGAACTTTTGGTATCTCATATCGTCCTGACTATAACCAAAGTGAACCAGGTTTGGTATTTTTATTCCAATCCCGAAGCTTTCTTGTTTCGATTTGGCCTTGGAAACATTTTCTTCGAAATCTGAGTAAGATTCATATTCAGTTGACGTAAATCCGAATTTTCCCTTGGTCTAGACAAAAATCAAGAAAAACTTATATCACTTACACTGCAGGGTGTAACTGGATCCAAACATGTATGAAACATATATGTATAAATATGGATAAAATAGGTATAAGATAAAAAGGAGCCCTGGTGGCACTGTGGTTAAATGCCATTATTGCAGCTACAACGTTGTGTATTTGATTCCAGGGTTCCAAGGTTGACTCAGCTTTCCATCTTTTCATAAGTCAGTAAAATGAATACCCAGCTTGTTGGGGGCTATTGTTTTACAGATTGTAAACTGCTTAGAGAGTGCCGAGTTCACTATAAGCAGTATAGAAATATAAATGCTACTGCTAAATGCTATTGCTATAAAAACATTTTTCAGACAGAAATTTCATTTAAAGAAATGGTGAACAATGTCACAAACTTGAACATCCATTTGATACATACCACAGCCAAATAGCTTTGTACATTGAATGGCTTTCTGAAACTGGTGTCTCCAATATTCTGTGGAGAACAAGCACCACCATAATATCTGTGGTCAAGAACTAAGCCTTCCAGATGGTTTGTGAAAATATTTAATCTGGAAAGAGGAGGGATGGGCAAAGCCATGTTATTTATACATTCATTAGTAATAATTCTATTCAAAGTCAGCTAATCTTTTTCTTTTCTTGTTTCAGTTTTGTTTTTATCCAAATTTTAGTTTTACATGCAGGATATTCTGTCATCTGTTCCAGCTAAGAAAACAGTTGCTAGGCCCTTATTAAATAGTTGACTACTAAACTGATTTTAGAAAGATCTAGTACTGTATTGGAAACTGAAATATTCTTGATGTTTTTCTACCCTCATGGACAAGTGAAAAGATGTGATTGTTGATTTTTAAATATCAACCTTACACCAACTGTGCTAATCTGCTGTTCATCTCATGAACTTAAACACTTCTAAACTGGAGTGAGTCTAAACACATAAATCCAATTGTAGAGTAAAACAAACAACTGAATAAATCAAACTTCTTACCACTTATATAGGTTACATTTAATTTTAGTTGGGACTCACAACTGGATTTTGCCAGCTCACTGTAATTATTTTGAAATTTAACCAAATAGTAATACAACTGGAGAAAAATGTAAACATTTAAAATTTACTGAATTAACTATGATCCAAAACACATTGCAGAAATAATCCACTTTGAGACTGCTTTAACTGCCCTGGCTCAATGCTAGGGAATTGTGGAAACTGTAGTTTTGTGAGACATTTATCTTTCTCTGTCAGAGAGCTCTGGTGCCACAATAAACTACAATTCCCAGGATTACTTAGCACTGAATCAGGGCAGTTAAAGTGATCTCAAACTTGCTTATTTCTGCAGTATATTTTGGACCTACCGTATATACTTGACTATAAGTCGACCTCATGTATAGGTCGAGGGCAAGTTTTGGGGCCAAAATTATGGATTTTGCTATGACCCATGGATAAGTTGAGGGTAAAATTTAGGGGCATATAGGAAAGGATCTAAAGGATGAAGCAAAGCAAAACAATGTCAAATAACTTCCAAAAGTCCATCAGACATAACTCTTTGTGCTTATTCTTAAGACTGGATGGATGAGACAGTAAAGGGGGTCAGTGCTTCCAGGACAGATTATACTCTTGCTTTTCATCAGGGGATGGATCCTTCTTTTAAATAAGAGTTAAGATACAGTACTTACATTGACCCATGGATAAGTCGACTCAGGTTTATGGGTCAATTTTTTGAACTAAATTTCTAGACTTATACATGAGTATATACAGTATGTGTCTTTTTTTTCTACTGCTGGTTTTTATATTACTTGGTTAACAGCTCTCTCACAACACTTTAGATTAAGACTTCTTCCAAGAATTGTAATGATTAATAGAGAAATAATTAAGTTTCCATTTAGGAACCCAGTGAAACTCACTGGTGAGGGTCCATTAAAATTACATTATCTTGCAATTTAATTTTTAAAACTTATTAAAGATAGCTGTATAATTTTCAACTACTTTTTTTTTAAAAAATGTGAGCTTTGTAGAGTCAATGACAGAATACAAAAGCAATAGCATCTTCAGAGTTAGTTGTCATCTGTGCCTAAATATTTCTGTGAGTACAAAATGGCTCCAAATCCAGTCTTGTGCTAGTTGATGTCCACTACTGTAACAGGATTTTTTTCTCATTCATTTTCACTGTAGACCTCCTCACTACCCAAAAACATTATTCTAGAAATATCCTTCAGAAAAATAGACTAGCCATTCTTCACATACCTAAATGTAAAGCTAAGTGAATCTTATCTGAACATTGTTTGGTTTGACCATCATGCCTTGGCCCAGCTGCTGATGAAAGTCTGTCCTACTATCCCAATTGCCATTGCCATAGCCTCTGAGGACTTTTTCACACAGAGAAAACTGGAAGGTTATCCCAGGGTCAATCCAGGGTCATCTATGGTGTTTCACATAATTTCTCAAAAGAATATCAAATGATGCCGAACGCAATCAGAAGACTGTCAAAACACAATCATGGGTCATCCCACGGATAGGTAAATTCGGAGAAACATCGAATTTATAAATCCTGTTCCACTCCAAACTTGCAGTCAATTCACTTTTGTCTGGTATGGAATGCATCTCTAAATGGGCCTTGGATTGCCTTGGGTAGAAACACAATATAATTCCTATGAACTTTTGTTGCAATTTATCTCCCTGCCTGCCGAGAAAAAAAGGGCTGTTTGGGAAGAAAGACCAAAGGGGGAGGGGGGAGTGAAGGCAAACCCCCTCTGAAGAAATCTGGACCACAGAACCCCATGATAAGGTCTGGTATAAGTCTGAAATGAACCGAAGTCACACAGCAACAACATAAAAGCTCACATTAATGCTCTGACAGGAAATGTTAGAAACAGACTACAATTCTCAAGATGCTTTGCTGCGATTTCTCTCCCTGTCAATTCCCTGGCTCCTTGTATTCTCCAGAGGAATTAGAGAAGGAGAGGAAAGGTAATGAGGATGCTGAGTATGTCTCCTGCCTGCTCCTTATTTCTGGCCAGCTCTAACTGGTGTGTGTGTGTGCGCGTGCGTGCGCCTTGACCCCGGAAATGTAAAATCCTCCAGATACGATCCTGTCCTCCCTCCCTCATGTTAATTTGCAATAGAAAGCCAATTGGTATGTACTCATGTGATGAATTCATTCGTATTGGTACTGCTTTCTCTTTTGGATGGTTGCTGTTTTTGTTTTTGCATGTGATGAGTTAGTACATAATTTCCAAATTGGTTCCACTTTCTTCTTCTTTCTTGATGGTGATACATTCTTCCCATGTGAAAAAGTCCTGAGAGAGGAAAGAGTAGGCAGTACCTGCTGGACTTACTCCCCTTCCTTCGCAGCCTTTCCATTTTCCTTATGGTTGTATCTTATTTTGATTGTAAGCCTGACTTCAGGGAACTGTCAAATTAACCATTTGTAAAATGCTCCAGGAGCCCTTTTGGCTGAAGAATGTGATATAAATAGCTTCAATATTAAATCAATCAATCAATCAATCAGTCAGATGGACAATCTCAAAACCAGGAGGATGAAACTTGAACTCTTCCATTTTGAAACTGTCTCTCCGGGCTTCCCCAAGTGGCCATCTCTCTTTCTTCATGTCACCATGGTTTGGTGGTGTCTCAGCTCTTGTAAAGTCCCTCCCCAAACCATTTGAAAAGGTTGAAATGCCCCTCCAAGAGTCAGTTACTGTCAGTAAAAGCTTTAAGTTAAAATATAAAAGTTGTATAATTATTAAACCATATTTTTTAAAAATTCTGAGCTTTGTATAGTCAATGACAGAATACAAAAGCAATAGCGTCTTCAGAGTTAGTTATCATTTGTGCCTAATATTACTAGCAGTACAAAATGCCCCTCCAGGAATCAGTTACTGTCAGTAAAAGCTTTAAGCTAAAATAGGCATTTTTGGCTCAATTCTTTTGCCATCATCTCCCCACCAATGTCCTCCCCATGAAAAAGCAACCCATTTGGAATTTAAGTTAGCAGACAGAACCTGATATAAATTAGGTTGGCACAAATCGTGTTTCTGTATTCCACAGAAGGACTTACCCACTTGCTAGCATTTGTATTCCCCAGTATTGTTCTACAGGCTGGTTGCATCTCCTATAATTTTTCTTGCAATTTCTTTCATCTGACTGATCCCCACAATCATCATCTCCATTGCAAAGTAGCCTCCGATTAATACATCTTCCTACAACACAGAATGGAAACACACTGATTAATTGTTAATCTGATATTACTGTTTAGGTTAATAAGTGCAATTTTATGCCTCTGCCCCCTTAAAACTTACACACACTAGTATCAATTTATTTCAGCCTGCTCCTCAAAACTCTTGCTTATCTTGGTGTGCTTTTTAAACACAATCATGTTTAATAACTTGACACACTTAATTGATTAGGAGAAATCTACAGCATGTCATATTTTTGTAACATCCATTTAAGCCTGAGTCACCATTTATAATTTGAGACAAATTGCATTTCATTTCATAGGAGAGACCAGTCAGAAATTGCTACCAGAAAAGGAAATGCAGGGGAAAACGGAAACGTAAAAAAGAGTACAACTATGAAGGCAAAATGCAACAAACAAGTAATCTACCTATGTTGATGGGCTCTACAACTCTCGGCACAGATAGTTCTGATCTTTGTTTTGAAAGAACAATGATTCTGTACTTCTTTGCTACTCATTTTCAAATATCCGGCCTTTTTTCTTTTGACATTGCATATGCATTAATCAACACTAATTTACACTCAGAGGTTAATCCCACTAGAGTACAACCACGGAATCAATAGGATTTACAAGAGTGTAGATTTATCAAATCCCCATTAGATCTACTCTACATTAGATCTATAATGGTTCTACTCTAGTTGGCGTTAACAATTACGTATAGGCTTATATGTTCTATACATTTCTTCATCACCCACAGCAATAGCTAAAGTACTATTTTGTAAAAAGTTGCCATTGCACTAATATTGAAAAAGTATAGGTTTCATTTTTCTTTCTTTGAATTTAAATTATTTCAGTTCCACAAAGAATAGTTTTCTGGCTACAGAAATTGATGCAGCAGTTAGGCTTAAGAAATCATCACTATTTTTCATAGAAGCCTGAAGAAGAACTGCAGCACAGTGTAATTTTAAATACTTTACAGGAATGTTGATTGCTATGGCTGCAATATTTCTTTTATATACTTAATTTTATGAAATTTTAGTTGTCTACCTGAGGTATTAGTATAGTGATCTACTGATCCACAGTAAATTGGGAAGTTAGTTCTCTTTGCTGCAGTTTATATCCCAAGTGAGATCAAAAATTATCTGTGGTTTTTATTGATAAAATGCATTCAATAAATCAATCAACAAACAGCAAAGCATATTTTTTAAAAATTGCCAAATACATACACCTGTATTCAATCTAAAAGAAAAGAAAGAGAAACCTATTATTATTACTATACATATAAAGTGGTCACCTTTAACCTACAGTCATATGTGTTATAGCACGCCCGTGCCATGTGCGGGTGCTCCATATGCGGCTTTAACCTTAAGCAGGATGTTAAGCCACTGGAAGTATAATGGTGCATGCATACACCCGGGGGGGGGGGGGGGGATCTGGAACAGATCCCATGCATATGGAGAGGGCCCACTGTATCAGAAAATAGAATGAAGAAATGATTATCAGAATTGGGTTTAATCTAATCCAATACTGGCCATATCTGATGATAAAGACAATTTTTACCATCCTGTTAGTGGCATGCACAGGCATAAATCAAGTTTATATATGTGTATATCTCTATTTTGGCAAAGTGGATGTTGGTATTCCCTCCCATCCTTCACACTGCCCCCCACCCCCATTTCTTGCCTGGTGAGAGCAGTGAGGAAAAAGGGAAACATCTGGCTGTGTCCCTATAGCCAGATGTGAAATGATTACATCCTCTATTGGGGTCCTTGATATATTTTTGCAGACGTAATCATTTCAGGTCTGGCTACAAGGACATAGCTAGATGCTTCTCCAATCCCCCATTGCTTTCACCAGGCCTAGTTCCACATATGGAACTGCCATGTTACACTGGAGGACCCTCAGCTGCAGACAGTGAGTGTTTTTTTTTATCTGTGTAGGCCTGATAAATTGAATCCACAAGGAGAGGCAAGAACAAATAATTTTTTTTCTGTGCGTGTGTGTGCGTACACACACACTCATGCACATGTCCCAAATACAAAATTTACTAGTTATAATTTCAGAAACAGCATACCATTGTGCACCCATGCTGTTGTTGCCTGTCTCTACAATTTAATTTAATCACAGGAATTATTACGGTATAATTTTGGGGGGGGGGGGAAGGGTTGCCTCTACACTGTAGAATTGGCTGCAACATGCAGAATTAGTGCAGCTTGACACTACATTAACTACCATGGCTCAATGCTATGGCATTCTTTGAACAGCAATTCTGGGAGATATTTAGCCTTCCCTGTCAGAAAACTCTGTGCCACAACAAACAAGAAATCCCAGGATTCTATAGCACTGAACCATGGCAATTAAAGCAGTGCCAAATTGCACTAATTCTGCAGTGTGGCAGCACCCCTTATAGTCCCACAATACAACCGATGAATTGAATCCTACATTTTGCCCCAACTAGAAGAGATCAATGAAAATAAACTACATGCTGATTCACTGGATCTGCCTTGGATGGGGAATTTCCAATAGGATCTAATCATTATTAGATTTCATTGGTGACAAACCAAGCAGTCTACACAACTACTACTATACCTGAAAAGGAGCAATGCCTCAGTATTTTTGCATTTGTGTTATTAAGGCCATATTCAATTTGATAGACAGGGGTTTCAAGCCATGTTTTCAGATAAAGGGAAGCCTCTCTCTTTATTCACTAACCTGTTCCACATACAAAGCCTTCACATCTAACGGTGTTTCTGCAAGGTGTGCTTGTTACACAGTCTTCAGTTTCTTGATCAGTGTAATCACATTGGTCACCACCAAACTGTGAAGGCTGTTTCACATGGGCAAATCGGTACTGCAACAGAATAGATATTATTAATTCTTGCTTTCCTAAATTAAAGTGCATGTATCTTGAGTGGTATAGGTCTCTTCTATTTTATTTATTTATTCATTTATTTGTTTTACTTTTACCCCGCCTTTCTCCCACAGTGGGGCCCAAGACAGCTAACAACACACATAAAACACATTAAAACAATAAAAATAGTACAATTAAAATTGAAAAAAAATATAAATACTAAACTATTGACAGTGTATAACATATATGGGAAATTTAGGGCCCCTTTTCATTCCATCCACCATTTAAAAATGTAATTTGGGGATTGTATACATCACATTACACATACTAGAAATGAGTATTTATAGAATTGCCTTGTGGCAATGGATTACGGTCAGCAGATTCTGTGAAAGAATATGTTTAGCAAGCGTGGATAGGGCAGATCAAATTTTCAAGACATCCAATATACACACATGTGTTTCCCACCAGCACTAAGCAGTATTCTGCCTACACTGCTTTGCAGTGGGCTAAATTTTGCCTAGCTGTAGGCCAATGAAGCTGTAAATTCCCAAACATAGTTGGTCAGGGATAGGAGGGACATGTAGAGCAGATGGACCAGCAGCATCTGGTACATGTAGATGTGAGAATGTGGTAGTTCAGGAACTTTCTTCTGCTAAAATGGCTCCTAAGTGTACCAGTGAAGAGTCTAGTAACTTCAATCCTAGTTACTCTAAATTTAATCTAGGGAAGATTCTAATAACTTTAAGGATATAACTAGATATCCTTCCAGTGCTGATGCTGTTAAAAAACCAAACAAACGTCTAGCTGGACAGAGGATGATAAGGAAACGGGCAGCTGGTTGGCCATAAAAAGACTTTGTGAAAAGGAGCTTCTTTGTCAGAGGCATTGTTAATTGGCATATGCCTGTTGAAGATATTCTGAATAACAGATACCATTGATTTTTCCTGGGATCTCTCTCATAATATCAGCTGCAGTCTGCCCTCCATATCGATGCTTTCTGCATCATCAATGGATTCAACCATCCACTGCTTGGAAATAAATATTTTTTAAATAATCCAAATAGCAAAGTGTAGTAGCCATTTTATATAAAGGACACCATTTTACTCTGCTATTGTATAAAATGGGACTTGAGCATCCACAGATTTTTGGTATCTTTGGGGTGGTCAACCAAGCTCCCGCACATATGAGGGGCCCACTGTATATGCAAAATATTCCATGACAGGAAGCTGTATTATACTTTTAAATACAACCTCACACGAGTAGTAGGACTGCCTCATATTCTAATTCAATACTGTCTCTTTTTTTCCAAGTACATCCACTTTTCTTATCTTTTACTAATGCAGTAGCAAAGATAAGGAAGATAATAATATATATGCTGTAGCTTTGAGTGAGGCCAAAGAATGACTACTCCAAGAGCGATCATCTTAGCCTAGTGACAAAATAATATTATACTGCCCTTCTGAAGATAATAGAAATTTTACCACAAATGTCTATAACAATCAAAGCCTTAGGCTGAAAGCACTTTGTCAGTGGAAAATGCTCATGATAAAAAATGAACAGCTGTGAGCCTTAATCTTCCAGTCAAAAACAAGGATATGGAGGGCACTCCACACAAAAGAGCCCTACATCAGGAGCCTTCTAGTACAACAAGTGAAGAGCAGCAGTTCCCCAACCCAATTTCTTATGGGAGAAAGGCCAATATAGGCCATGCTCTTATACTCCATCACAGTAACTTATGGCTCTAATTTTCATAAGGTTTAGTTCACATATGTGAACCATGATCCTACATAGTTATCCTGCAGTACAGAAGGGCAAGGGGAAAATAAATTAATTGTTAGATATATGTATTTGTCACTTTCGGTCTCATATTAGGAGAAAAGCAAGAAATAAAATAAAATGAAATAATAAAGCAGGCATGGGAATCCTTGAGGCTCTGTGCACCCCTATGACTGTTTGTATGACCCCAGGCCTTTTCTAGGCCCACCTAAAGTCTTCCCCTGCTAGAAAAAAAAAAGATGAAAGGGTGTTAGATTTTAGTATAGGCATGGTGCTCAGTGTCTTCAGTGCACTGATGACACTTAGATATACTTCTCCATGACCAGATCATCAGCCCAGACTTCAGATGGCATCTCTCCTCTCAATGACTGTCTTGTGGCGGTAATGGATTGGATGAGGAAAAATAGATTGAGACTTAATCCTGATAAAACGGAGGTACTGACAGTCACCGGCCCGAAGCCAGGCTTGGGAATACAACTTCCAGTCCTAGATGGAGTCACACTCTCCTCGAAGGACTCTGTTCGCAGTCTCAGGGTGCTTCTAGACTCATTGCTTCACATGATTAGTCAGGTGAATGCAACGGTCAGGAGTGCCTGTTTCAGTTTTGGATGATACACCAGCTGCGCCCTTTCCTGGATATGAGGGACATGGAAACTATGGTACACGCTTTGGTAACCTCATACTTGGATTACTGCAATGCGGTCTACATGGGGCTACACTTGTGCCTAACCCGGAAGCTTCAGTTGGTTCAAAATATGGCAGTCAGGCTTACCACTGGAACATTGCAAAGAGACCACATAACATCTGTAATTAAGTCTCTCCACTGGCTGCCAATTAGCTTCCGGGCACAGTACAAGGTGTTGGTTTTAACCTTTAAAGCCCTACATGGCTTGGGTCCATCTTATCTTATGGACCACATCCTCCCATATGAGCCCCCCTGTACGCTCCGGTCCTCTGGGAGAAACCTGCTGCAGCCTATGAAGACCAGGCTGTCACAGACCTCTCAGAGGGCCTTCTCTGCTTCCGCTCCCAGCCTATGGACTGGCCTGCTGGACGAAATACGTCTCATCACATCTCATTAACTCTTGATTGCTTTTAAAAGGCCGTAAAGACGTATGTTTTTCGGCAGGCCTTCTCTGATAGCGGTTAATTCCCCCAGCTCTAATAGCTCTTACTTAGATGCTCCAGTTTCTCCCCAGTCTATGTATGGAAGCCTTCCTTCGCTGCCCAAAGACAAGTGTTTTTAGTTTTTATTTCTTGTTGTTGCATTGCTGTTGTTTTAATCTCTCTTAGTTTAATTCTATTTTAAGGGGTGGGGGGTGGGTAGCAGGAAGGATATTTTTAATGTAACTTTTTTTAATTTGTTGTACCCTGCCTCAATTGTTTGATCAGAGAGGTGGGCTATAAATAAAACAAATTACTATTATTATTATTATTATTATTATATTTAAACAAGGTAAAACAGCTTGGTTTTGCCCCACCTCTCCATAGGGTTTCTTAGGTAAAGTAAAACAGACATATATTTTCTCTGATTGTGGAAGCTGAGCAGAGTTAAACCCAGTTAATACTTGGATAGGAGACCACCAGAGAATACCAAGTATCTTCATTTAGGGCTAGGAAACCATCTTGACTGCAATTCTATAGAGAACTGATGCAATATTGAGT
This sequence comes from Urosaurus nigricauda, assembly GCA_034509955.1. Taxonomy (NCBI): domain Eukaryota; kingdom Metazoa; phylum Chordata; class Lepidosauria; order Squamata; family Phrynosomatidae; genus Urosaurus; species Urosaurus nigricauda. The sequence goes on from JAOEGL010000004.1 coordinate 81,064,867, forward strand.
TAAATGGACCAATCATCTGATGCAATATAAGACTGTGGCTGGAATTTACAATCATGCTGTAGCTTACAATTTCATAACTGGTTCATATTCACATTTACTACATATTCAATAGTGTAGAGAATATAGGGACTATCAAAGTCTCCAGTTCTGGCTTACCAGGATTGCTGTGACTGAGAGGAATCTGCTCTCTGTCAATTGGGACACAGAAGACCGGCATTCCCACTTCCCTTCCATGAGCTATCTCCCTCTGGAAGAGGAATTGCAAAAAGTATCCTACTGTTGCACTAGAGATCAGAGGAGGGAGGGGTGTGAGAATGTAAGTCTGCTGTATCCTGATCAACAGGAGAACAGACCTCTGCCATCCTCAATGGCTGCTGTCTGGTAAACCAGGTTTGAGGTGACTGGCCCAGGAGATGCTACATAGCTTTGCAGCTAAGGTAGTTGTATGTGGCCTCGGAGTGTGAGAGAGTCTCCTTCTTTGGAAACTTTTAAACAGTTGATGCATGCTCATCTGTGATGGGTAATTTGATTGTTTATTCCTGCATGGCAGGAGGCTGCACTGGGTGGCATTGTGGTTTCTTCCAACTCTATGATGCCATGTAACTGACTAGGGCATCTAAAATTCCAGCCTATGTTCCCGTGCACCATGGATGAGAGTAAGAGAAAAAACATCAGATTACTGTGTTGCCATGAGTTTCCTAACTTTTACATAATGCTAATACCTCGTAAATATTAGCATTCAATGGACTTTGATGGAATCAGGATAACCGAACAGGCACCATATAATATACAATAGGATCTTTATTTTAACTTTAGTGAAATCCCACAAACTGGATTTTACATTTTAAAAAATGGAGGCACAGCATTGACATGAAATATGAACTAATATTGTGAGATATATCTATATTGTATTGTATGGTAGTGAAGCATCTGACACCAATTGGCTGAGCTGGTGGGATGACATGAAATGTTGGTGAACTTTTTGACTGTTCAGGGGATAAAGCTGTCAAAATACTTGTAATTCAGCTTCTAAGGGAAGGGAATGTTGTCATTTTGACAGGGATTAGAACATCAGAGAATCCCTTTGTGAGAAAGGCAGAAGATTAGAAAAAAGGTGTCAGAAGGTATGGAAGCTAAAAGGGCTAAAGGGTCCAAAGGCAATGTGGCCGTTTTTAAAGGTGCGATAATTAAGAGTTAGTACTTGGATGGGAGACTGCCAACAAATATCAGGTGCTGTAAGATATATATCGGAGGAAGAAATGGGCAACACTACATCTCAGTATTCGTTGCTTAGAAAACCCTGTGAAATGCAGGTGACTTGAAGCACACACAAAGAGAGACACACAATTAAGGCAGTGGAGTAAGAAAAAGAAACTTGGCACATAATATATGATGTCTTGAGGGAAAGAGCAAAATAGAGGGAAAACGGAGGTTCCTATTTGGTGCTTGTATTTTACGCTGGTCTCAAGATAAAATTCTGCTGTCAAAAAAGAAAGGCAGAAGAACAGAGGGTGTTCTGAAGAGACAGAGAGTAATATATGACAATACTTTTATATCACCTTTAAAGAGCCTTGCAAAGGTAATTTAGCTTTATATACACACCAAGGATTTCATGATTCTAACTGATTTTGAGTAATTGTGACTTGTAGAACTCCCAGTCCCGGCTCTCAGTGATCTTCAATTTGCCTGCTCACTCCTAGTGGCTTCTGCTATTCTTAATCCACCTGATGTTCTCAGTCCTGAAGTCTCCCTTCTTGTATTAGTCAAATTTCAAAGTACCTAAGGTAAGTAGGGCCTTGCATGCTCATGCCCATGTGTATGTTTTCCAGGTAGACAGAGAGAGAAAGAAAAAGATATGCAAGAGAAACTGCTCAAGAAAGTAGACAATATAAAAAAGTGATAAAATAAGGGATCTCCAAATAATTTTTTGAGTCTAGTTTATATCTGTCCCAGCCAACATGGCCAGAGGTCATGGTGGTGGGAGTTGACTTCACCAGCTCCTAGAGTGTGGGCGGGGCTCCTGCTCCTTGGGACATAATGGCAACAGGTGTGTGTATCCACTGGCAGTTTCAGACTCAAAGTTATACCAGACACATGGAAGATGCTTAAACAAACTTTACTTAAACTTTAGGAAACAGAAACTTTATCCTTTTTGGGTACATAAACATAAATGTGGCTTTCAATTCTTTCCTTCAGCCTCAGGAGAGGGTTTTTGGCACCACCACTCTCCCCTTCTCAACAGGCTCAACCTCAGCCTTTTCAATTAAGTCTGGACCCAGGCGTTGCTTCCCAGTTTTTCCTTCAGGGTCCCACCCAACTCCTTGACTCTTAGCTTCCTTCTTAAGAAGGTCTTTTCCCCAGACCACTTCAGGAGACTCAGAAATGTTCCTTTCTATTGTTGAGTCCCTGGGGACCTCCTCCACAGTGGGACCTACCCTCAGCTGGCTTAGATGTTTCTGCAGGGTTACCGAGCAGCCCCTTCCACTTGGGCTCTGAGTAAACTCTCCTATCCCTTCCACGCTGGTCCTCCTCATCCCAATCTTCCGCATCTTTCCTCCTCCCAGAGGCACCTCTCCCTCACTCCTTATATGCCTCTCCCAACCAGAATCCTCCCAGGATTCCTCCCCTGGGTCCTCCAGTCCTCCTCCTTCCTTGCTTTCCTTTGTCTGCTTGACCCAATGACTCCCCTCGTCACATAGAGGGCCATAAGTTCCATGCTCCTGGAGTACAGATTCAGATTTAAAAGTAAGATCTACAGAAAGAAAGAGTAGTACAGCCATATAGCTGGAAGGGGAGCCATATTGATTTGAACTAGTCAGCCAATTCTTTGACAGCACATTTCTAATTCCTATCAAACACACCTCATATAGAGACTCACCCTTTTCTTCTGGCAAGGTTCACAAGTACTCCATGAGGACCAACTGGAAAGGACACAGTCGATTGGCTGTGGTAGGCTGTTTGGAGATCGACGCCATCGCTCTTTGGTCACGTTGCCATCAACTCCATTTAGTTGAAAGGAAAGATCCCTTTCTCCACTATATTTTAATGGGGAAAATATTTTTTCCATTAAGGTATATGCCATGCACTATTTCTTACCTCCACCATCTGTGTGGTGCTTGCCATGCAGAGAGGTATAAGTGAGGTGTCAAGATGAAGTACAGAAAGCTTTTACCAATGTACCATTAAGATAAACCAACTCTGAGAGAACTTTGGCTATGGATAGTAACTAGTACATACTGAAATGATTGTGTGATTATGAATTAGGCATGGAGAACTCTGATAAATATGCTTCCTGAGAGGGTTTCATTGAAATGGTCATGCAGTCACACAGCCACTTCTGTCACATAACCACACCAGTTCAGTAATAATCAGTAAAAAGCTCTAAGAATATTTATGAAATATAAGCATGCCTAGTTGAAGCCTAATAAAAATGTGAAAAGATGGAACATATCAACAAGGTAAAGGTAAGACAAATGCGAGTCTTGTTAAAATCTGGTAAAATAGAAAGCTTGAAGAACATCTGGGAGGTAGATGGACGTGAAGGAACAATTTTCCTAGGTCATACCATTCGGATAATCCATCCTTGTGCATCTCATAGAAGTCAATGGTTGTTGCTCAACCTTTTAGGAAATGGTAAAGGCACCAGACCCTTTCTGATCTTGGTTAGTAGTTGGATGAGGGACCAGCACTAAATGCCAGGTGCTGTGGGCTATATTTCAGAGGAAGGAACTGACAAAACCACCTTTGAGTTTAACTTGCCTAACAAAACCCTATGAAATGCCTAGGGTCAGCATAAGTCAACAGGGGACTTAAAGACATACACACACAAAGTGTGATAATTTGGAATAATGTTGTCATGAAAGTAGCAAGCTGCTGTTAGGATAGGCTACCACAGTTCTTCAGATATCCACCACACACATAACAGATGTACAGCGAACTTTATATGTTCCCACGTTTGCCATCTGCAGACGTCAAACCCCATTCCTTTCAATGGAGGTGTGTGCACACGGCCACATTAGGGGGTGCACGCACATCATCCCTGCCATTGAGGGCAATGGGACTTGAGGCCCCTCATTTTTCCATATCTGTTGGAGGGACAGGATCTGGAACAGATCCCCCATTGATATGAAGAGCATACTGTATATGATCAGTATTTTTCTTCTTCTCCCTCTGTCCGGTTTGTTCACATGTATGTTGTTCTGCCTAAGGTTCTTTGTATACATGTATGGTTTTTTCTGCCCTCAGCTAAATGTGCCATTCACATGCGACTGGAGTCCTTTGGTGGGTGTAAAATAATGAGATGCTGCTGCTCCTTGCCACACAATTAGTTAAATGAATGAAAGACCCTATAAGGACTCTGTGGCAATATTTGATTAGAGAATGTGCCCAAGAGTGGTTAGTGCTCAAGCATATTTCTTCCATTTTCCTCTGTTCTCTAAAAGTAAGCATGACTCAGCTTCACGAACAACAATAATTCCATAGTATAAAATTATAAATTTATTCATACCACGCTCACAACTCATTTTTGAAGGAATTAGTAAAGAATTGGGTGATAGTGACAACAATGACATCCATGCCATTATGGAGCCCTGAATGGTCGGGTTGTGTAACATACATAGTTTGTAGGCATGCAGCGTTAATAACAGATAGTTTGTCGGGATGCAGGCTGCCAGTGGGCACAAGCAATGTTGATCACACCCTGTGCATCTGGAAGAGTCTTTTGTTTTTGGCATTTTATCAGATTTTATAGATTTCCACATCTATGAATTAAAATGAACAGTGGATATGTGTGTGTGTGTGAGTGTGTGTGTGTGTGTGTGAGTGAGTGAGGGAGAGAGAGATAGGAACCTGTTCATTTTATGCTACTAATAGACAGTGTGATACAAATCTCTTTTCTATATATGCTCGCTTCAAAGCCTGTCAGTGGCTTTCCTTAGAGAAGAGAGAATTTTTCATATTTCATTTGACATATTAAAGATTGGGGGGCTACCTACATGTAAAACATTACCAACCAAACGTAAAGCTCTCTTTTCTCAGACAAGGCTATTAATAATACACTGATAAGTAAGTATGGGGGGTGGGTGGATGGAAGAGAGGTAAGCCCTTAGACTGCACAAATGGCATGAAATAATACAGGGAATCCTCTGAGTCCATCTGCAGAAAGAAATACGCTTCCTGCTTATTTTCTGATCTTTGAGAAGGAACACTGTCAAATGACCATGTATTTTAAGGCAGATCAGCAAAAATGAATGACCCAATAAGGCAATGTTAGAACAGTCACTTGCTAGGCATACCTTATTCTTTTCTGGAAAAAAAAAAAAAACGTGGCAGGGAGAGTAGGGAAGTTGCCAAGTATTTGGCAGGAAGATACAATAGTTGGCTGCTCAGCTAGCTTTGGCTTGGGACCCACAAATTATGCAGGCCTAGTTTAATGAGATCCCACTGGACTAGAGAGGGAAGGTGTACCTGTTTAAAGTTCTCTTGAAGCAGGTATTGTTCTCTAAGAATTCAGATTTTTTTTAAAAAAAACATATGGGCCTACAATTCCTATTTAGTAGAATAGAATTTACTTGCAAGTGAGCACTTGCAGTAACCATCCTTATTTTCCTCAATCTGTTTTCTAATGTGGACTTTTAATTATTTTTAAAACATTAAGTGATGCAATCACATTACTTAATGAAAATGGGAGCATACTAGTTTGGGGATAACCATTATTGTACATCTCCACTATAGCACGACTGGGGCTGTTTCTGCCATTGTACTCTTCTGCATTCATTTTAACCCCAAATCCCTGCCCACAGCCTACTCAGTGTTTTTAGAGTTTATTTTTATTTTTAATGCAATCCCAGAAATATGCTAATACAAATGAAGTTTAAAAAAACAGAAGGGGGCAAAGAGGAAAAAGAAGAAGAAATCAACTTGCTTGGGAATAGTAGGGAGGAGGGGGACAGTGGCATGGCAGAAGACACTAACACACATGACTGCCAATATCAGAACTGCCTTGGGAGCAATGTTTTGCATCTGAGGACTAATGGAAGTACAACACAACTGGGAGCTTATTGATGGCTTTCCCCATAAATGAAAAGGGAATGCCCTAACCACACTTTGGAGAAACAGGACAGCTACAGGACAGAGGCAATTTTCTGCAATGTGTACCACCAAAGATGCTACTTTTCTGACTTGAACTGGGCTTTAAAACCTGCATATAGTAATCTTCTAAGCAGAATATTCTTTTGCAGAAAAGAAATCAGGATTAGAATGCCACTGTCTTCTCAACTCTCTTTCTTTCTTGGTCCGTAATGAATTCCAGCACCAGCACCAGCACCATCAGAAGAATGTGACATCTCAGTTAGTATGACAAGACACAAGAAAAAGAGAAACTTAGGAACTTTCAAAGTGTCACACTTCTAAGAGGTAGAGATGAGAGCACCATTAAAATAAAAAGGGTCTGGGATTTCCCAGGGAAAAGAAATTGAAGCTCTATCTACGCTAGGGGTGCACAGCTGTTTTTGTCACAGAGGACAGTATCCATAGACCCTAAAATACAGAGGGGAGGGAGGCTCAAGCTCTTCCTGAGACTAGGCTGGGGAGGGGTGCTGAGCCTCTGTCTGAAATGATCAAGCAAAATCAGATCAACAAGAGCCCTATGTAACTGAGCCCTCTCAGGAATTATCAATCAAAAGTGCTCTGAATTGTCATTATTTTTGAGGTTACTCTCATGGTACTCAGATAGTTACTACTTTCAGCTGGATAATGATGATGGCAGTGGTACTGGTGATTGTTTTAATGCAATATATTGTATTTCCATTGTTTTATTAAAACATTCCTACTAGTAGTCATATTTAATAATAATAACCTGCCTGCCAATGTTGAGCCTCACACATTAAATACAGTTTCAGTGTCTCTGGATGCATCCAGTGTTGGCAGAGGGTCCAGAGACCACTCACATGCACATGCATACACCAAAGTGAGAAGTCTTTAACCTCAGTTCATTCCAGTAGTCTAAACACAAAGGGAAGGAAGAGGTTTTAACCCAGTAACTCCATGCAAGGTTTCAAGGTTGGAGGGATGAGGATGAGATTTCTTTTGGCTTACTGAGAGTAGGATAGGGTCAGGCTGTGATCCATACCCTCATTACCTTATCCAGGTTGCTGGTAGCACTATTTTGATGTTGCTGGAAAAGTGGGGGTTTAGAGAGAGGGGTCTGGATGGGGACACGTTTCTGAGACTGCATGCAGCCTATGAGTTGTACATGCTTAAACTCTACCATGTTGAGACATCTCTGGGTTTGAATTGAAGGGGGTAGTGGATGAAATTTCTATTTGAGACACATTGGTATAAAAGGGGGTGTCACATATGGTGTCGGAAGCCATGGGGACAAACTCATGAAAAGGAGAAACAGCTGGGAGGCAAAGAACATGTTATTCAGGCATGCCTTTGGTCCTCCAACCATGGGGGTTGTTTTCAATGTGCTGTGATGTACTTTTATTATTTTAATTGTGTTTTAAACATCCTTTACATTTTTAAAAACTATGTGATTTTTTTAAAATAAAATTGTTTAGTAGTTATTTGTAATCTTTGTAAGAGTTTGGCTATACTTTGTTTTAAATTATTGTAAGCCATTTTTGATCCTGTGCCAGGAGAAAGGTGGGATATAAATTAAAGAATTGGATAAATAAATAATGATGAATAAAAGCAAGGTGGGGAAGCCAGCCTGGGAGCTAAATTCTATGTCACAGTAATTGGGGAATGGGGACTTTCTGATGGCAGGCAGGGCCAGAGGAAAAAGAGGAGAATAAAAATTCCAGGATATTTTAAGGTCAAAATTCTTAATGATGTTAGCCTTCGAAGACATATTTGGATATTTAGGAATAGAAAAATATCCATAGTACTAATTTATAAGTGTTTTATGGAAGGGGGCTTGACTGTCTGGGAGCCCCAGAGAGCTGGACTGTTTGCCAGGCCTGTGTTTTCCACCACCTGAATAAAAAGAATTGGAGAGGGGGCAGGTGGGGAATGAAGTATCAATAATCTCTGAAGTGTGAGAGTAATATGAATGAAATTAAAGGGGGGGGGGGGAGGAAATACCCTTGCTTATTCCATCATTATATAGCCCACTGAAGTTATTTCCATAAGTTTGTTAAAATGTGAACTTTGCAGTCTTATAATGACTGATTGAATTAGGCTTTTTCATAGAATTAGCCTGGGGAATGTGTCTATGGGAAATAACCCTTCTAACATCTCATCACCATTGTTGCAGAACATCAAATGTTATAAGGCAGCAGTGGGTTATAAACTTGAAAAAGTGCTTCCATGGCTGCTCTTGTAAACACATAATAATAATAATAATAATAATAATAATAATAATAATAGATTTATGTCTGAGCATGTTTGAAATTAGGAGAAAGGCCAAGAAGAAAATTGGGGGTTACTGCAAAAGAGTACGAAAAGGTGAACAAGAAGCCTAAGTAACACACTGGAGAAACCATAAACACAACAAATGTATACCAACTATTCTGTTTTGGCAAGGAGATTTCGGGTTAGTCCTATGTCGTCCCACTTTTTCAACTGCTTTTAAAATGTTGCATTTTCTCTCTCCTCCTCCATTTCTCCACTATGTCTTTAGCTTACTTCATTTGCTAGAAACTGTGTTTAACCAGGAATAAGTAGTTCACACTCAATTATTTCTGCAGTGATAAGAGGAAAGGAAGGGGCAGAACATTGCCCTTCCTTCTAGGCTCAGGCATAAGGAAACTGCTGCAGTTTCTGGATTACACTCTGAACTTGCTTGGCCACATGGATTCTAGTTTTTACTGCAAAACATTGGAATGTATACAGATGTAGAGTAATAATTGGAGGAACTACATGAAAAAAGCGAGTGAAGGTAATAGGGATTGTTAGACTTGGGTGGAATCAGAATACCTTAAACCTCAATATCAAGAGGTCCAGTGTGGAATCAAGTGGGTGTGAATGTGTCAATTCAGAGTAATTTTTCCAGTCTTTTTTTTTTTTTAGCAGTTTAACATTTCATTGTTATCCTTACTCTCATCTCTGTTGTTAGCAGAAGTTATAAAGCTGCTTTCAAAGATATGCAGATTGACACTGTTCCAGTATTTTGCATAACTATTGGAAGTGCACTTACCTCTATTTGTAACAGCAATTTCAACTGCAAAAGAAAATTACAGTCCTCTCAAAGTGGGTGAGTGAGTGACTGTGAATTTTTAATTGCATTTCTAGACACCTAATAACCTTGGTTCTCGTCAGTGTAAAACACATTAAAAAATAGAAAATACAAACAATGTAGTAATAACTTGAGACAACAGAGTATAAAACCAAGTTAAATGAAGCAGCACACAAAAAACACGATTGTGTGTGTGTGTATATATATATATATATATATATTCCAAAATAAGGAAAATAGAAAAGTGCTAAGATTGAAAAAATAGTTCTTAAAATCTGTGGCATCAAAATGATAAAGTCTTTGCTTGGCATCAAAACAAAAGTAACAGGCATTGTTGTTGTTGTTGTTGTTGTGTGCCTTCAAGTCATTTCTGGCTCATGAAAACCCTAATATGAGTTTATGAAGGGGTTTTCTTTTTGACAAGATTTGTTCAGAGGGGGTTTGCCTTTGCCTCCCTCTGAGGCTGAAAATGTGTGATTTCTATGGCTGAGCGGGGATTCAAACTTAAGTCTCAAAAATCATAGTACAATGCTCAGACCACTACACCATGCTGGCTTCATTAAGCAGACACAGATTTAGTAGGACATTGGATGATGCCCTTATGGTCTGTGTAGATTTATATATGGAGGGCAACATGCTTTCAGTTAACCTGGCTCCAAGCTCTTCAGGACTTTAAAAAGAGAGGGTCTCAAAACAGATTGGGCAGGGCATATTGCAAAGCACAGACACAATGGCCCATTCTAGACGGGCAGCTTGCAGCGTGATAAGGGCTCAAAAGAGCATTTTTAGGGCTAGGGAGGGCGCAGCGTTTAGTCCCTCCCTAGCCCTAAAGTGTATGGCTGCAGCCATTTTAAAATGGCGGCGTCCATACGGACGCACTACGATAGTGTCATCACGTGCGCAGCGTTTAGAAACACTGCACACGTTGTGACACTTTTGCGCCAGAGGAGGGTGCCAAGCACGCCCTTTCCACGGTGCAAAAAGGAGCTCAAAAATTGAGCTCCTTTTTGCTTCCAGGTCTTTGCCGTGGCCTTTAAACGGCCGCGGCAAAGACCCAGGGAGAAAGGGGCCATGGTGGTGGCCCCTTTCTCCCCTCAGCCCCGCGGCCTCCGGTCCCCTCAGTCCCCTTGGCCCCATCCCACTGCTTCTCGGGTTGAGTATGGACCACCCCTTTTGGGCTGTCTGGAAAGCCCCATTAAGATCATACTGGAAAAGCCCAATGAGTAGTCTAGCCACCCTATTTTGGACCAAGCCTGTGGACTTTTTTTTTTTTAAGGGAACCACATATGTAATACATTGAATAATCCACATGGGAGAACACAACAGTGAATAAAGAACAGTACAAGGCTGCATATCCAGTTAGGGTCTTCATTGATATGCCAGCCAAAGCTAATGAAAGGTGCTCCAAAACACCAAGGCCATCTGTAACTATTGTGACAATGATGGATGTAAGAGTTCTCCTCAAACAACAAATCTGGTCCTTTAATAGAATTTAACTCCACCAGAAAGGGCCAGATGCCTCTTAACATGAAAAACACCCAACAAATATCTGTCTTGTCTGAACTGTGTCCTGGTTTACGGGTCTTTTGCCTTGGCCAGTGACTGTCTCAGAGTATAATCTGCTTTACCTGTAAGAGGAAAAAGTTATTATCTGCATATTGGTGACAATTTAGTCCTGCCATTCCATGTTGATATTTAAAAGCTTCAGGGCTAAAAGAAAGGTGCAAGGAACCCCAAAAGCAAAACTGATATGAAACACAATAATAAGCACACAGCAAAAGCTTCTAGAATAGGTCATCCAAGCAGGACATTAGTAGGTAAGTGAGATCACTTGAGCACATTGCCCAGAAAGGAGATGCTAACAGCTGACCTACATGTCATTTTTGTTCTCTTGGGTCTGGTTTAGATTTCTCCGAAAGCACCCTGATTGCTGCCTCTTTTAAAAAGGGTGCCACAATGTCCTCTCTCAATAAAGAATTTGCAGTCTCTTGGATTAAGCCAGGATTAAGCCTCTCCCTATTGAATTTAAAAAGTAAAGAGGGTAGAGCCAAGCATGTGGTTGCCCAAACAAGACTAAGCATCACATCCACAGGCCTCAGACATGGAAACCAACCCAACACAACTGGACTAGATGATGCTATGGGTACATTCAGTACTAAGTAATGGCAGATGTGAGCAACCTAATCTTTCAGGTATTTTACAAACTTCCAAGTGTCTGGAAAATAGCAAGGCACAGACTGAACAATTAACTCTTTCTCAAATTGCAACAGATTTCTCATCACATGGAAAAGATCCACAGAATGACATTGTGGAATGCAATGGGATTACAGAGAAAATGCTTGTCTATCACCCCCACACCACTTTAATGGACTTTAAACTGTGTTTACTGCATGCAAGGTTCCGCTGAATACATGTTCTACTTGCTTTATTGCCCTCACCTCAGATGTATTGCCCAGGTTTTGCCAGATAAGGGACATTTGGTTGAAACTGCTTGGAACATCTCCAGTTCCAAGAGCAATCAGGGCATTGACTCAGCCTTACTGGAAGCAAAAGCTATTAGAACCTTTGGAAATTCACCAGAATCAATTGGCCCCCAAAAGATCATTTTAACAGACCTACCCACCCTTGCAGAGAAAAAAGTCATTGAAAGTCTAAATCTCAACAGAAAATTTCATCATGAGAAGATATCAATGCAACATTACCTCTCCAAGTGAGCACATGCAGAATAAATCCCACCACATGTGTTAGGCTGATGATATGTTTATTGTGGAGGCTATGTTTATCATGGAGGCCATAAAGTCATGAGCTTCCCCATATTTAATGTACACCTGTGTGTTGTATGAGATCATCTAGAACATCTGAAGGCCCTCAGTATAAAACCTAAGGCTATTTTCATCTGCTCAGGTAGGGAGACTAAAGGGAAGTGGATAGTATACTGGTAAAAACTTCTGTTTCCTCATCATTACATATAGGCAATCTATGATAATGAAGAGAACATACATGTAATCACTTTTTAAACATAGCTTGACCCTCCAACTTGCATTTGAAGCTACACATATAATTAATACTTCTGTCTTAACTGAACCCATGCATATAATCCTAAATGGATGGCAGGACCGATTGCCTAGACATCCCTTCCCCACTCCTATATATGATTTACACTGGCAGTTGGTTTAGTTGATAATATTCTACCTTTCATCTTAAAATGTATAGTAACCTTGATAAGGTAAGCACAGGAGAACATTTTCTGACGACCAGAGCTCCACAAACCCTGTTTCTCCGAAAATATTACACCCCCAGAAAATAAGCCCTAGTAGAGATTTTGCTGAATTGCTAAATATAAGGACTTCCCTGAAAGTAAGACCTAGCAAAGTTTTTGTATATATGTATGTATGTATATACACACATATACATACACACACACAGTATATAATAAATCTTCATTTTTTGGTTCAACAGTAAATGTGAATTCTTCTTCATGGAAAAATAAGACATCCCCTGAAAATAAGACCTAGCACATCTTTGGGAGCAAAAATTAATATAAGACACAGTCTTATTTTCAGGGAAACATAGTATTTTGTTTTTTCCAAGCTTGTCTTTTTGAAAAGTACATTGCTTCAGGGTACCTAGATTTCAGTATGGTTCCTTCTTTTTGCCACTAATCCAGTAATAGCTCCAAAAGGCACTTTTCATGTATCGTATGAAAATAAAAACAGAAGGTTAACGCTGAATGTCATTATCTATCATGTCATTGTACAGCTTTTTAAACAACAACAACAACAACAACAACAACAACAACATTCTCTTACCTGGAGCAATGCAAATTTAGGAAACTAATGATTCCATAGATCAGAAATAATCTTGTTGGGCACAAAAGAAACAGTAGAGATGTTTCACTCATGGTTTTAAAGCAACGTGGATAATCTATAGCGACATCCTTTTCTAATTTTGTTTGCTACAGTGTTTGAAAACTGCTAGGGAAGCAAAGTAAATCAATAGCTAGTTTTTCTACCAGACAAACAGAAGATAAACCAGCCTCTGACAAACTTAAAACAGATTTTACTGGTAGGACAGAGCCTTCTACTGGGCTACTGGAAAATTGTGTAGATGAAGTTTGAGAAATACAGAGCAAAGGAAATATTTACAGACTTCAGAGACTCACTTTAGTCTGGAGTATCCGTCTGTAAAGGGAGCATAAGCTTTCATATACTTGATCTGCTTCCTCCGATGTATGGTGGAAGCAGACCAAGTCTATGAAAGCTCATGATACAACTTCTTTTGCACAGTTAGTCTCAAAGATGCTACAAGATTCCTTTGCAAACTGATTTTTACAACTTGTTCTTAAAAATGTTCCCAAAAGGAATGTATGCTGGTATGGGTAGAAGCCATAAACACAAGTAACCAAGAATAAGAGCAATTTAACAGACCAGCACATATTACAAACATGTTAGATGAAGAGGCTAAGAGTTCATTAACATCCTCATGTACATTAGCAGGGCTCCAAATACACAATTAAGAGTTTATGACAGTGTTCTGTCCTCAGCACTGCAGACAACAACAACAAAGAATAAGAAGAAAAATTACATGGATGCTACTTTGTGTAAAAATGTGTGGATCAATTCATATATTTTTCCTCATTTATTCCAAAACCATATTGGGAAAAAAGAACAAAAGGAAATAGAAGTAGAAGTGATTTTTTTTTAAAAAAAATAAGCAAACAGTTCATAAATGGGAAATGTATCAGTAAAAAACATAACCCTAAAAAATAACTTGACCAAATATTCAAAAGCATGTTCATGCAAACCTGACATCTATGAGTCTGTGTTTAAATATTAGCAAGTTCATAAGATACTCATATATTCTCATTTACATATAATAGAAAAAGATTGCTATTAAGAACTGGATGTTCTTTATATACACCTTAATTCAGACTAAATTGCTTTATTCAGACATGAAGATAAAAGCTAAACCACTGATTTTTGGCTCTTTGCAACAAGTGATGTACCACCAATAATTAAGAGACAACATGTGCCACATCAGCCAGCTTATTATAGGAAGAGCTCAGGGAAACCTGAATTCTGCCAATTAGTTTCTCAGCAGATGGCTTCACCAATAACCTCCCTGCCCCCCCCCCCCCCAGCAAGGCTAATCATAGCAAAGATGGTTTGGGCTGTCCAAAGGTTTTGTCTGTTTCTAGTTCCATTGCCCCCTTGACTAACAAAGGTATTTTTGACTGTATCTTGACCTTTCTGGCATTCAATTTCACTGTTAATCATTAGTACCTAGCTAAGCGTCATTTACTGGAAAATGTGGATCACTGTTTGCAGAGAAGAGAAACAATGGCAGTCAAGGCTACAGATTACAGAAAATGTCTATTTTATAGTATGGTATTCCTCCGAAAAAAATTGATGGCCTCCAGAGCATTGCTACACAAAATTTTTGGTTCCAATAGGACGGGTCTCTCTGGCTTTCAGGCCCACATGAGGAGTTGTTGAGAGATCCATACAGGCCCTAGCTTGCAGATTACATACCCTTGATGAGAATGAATATAGGTTAAGTCACCTCCTGCTCTTGTTAAAGTGGATCACAATTTAAAATCTGCTGCATGGCCAACATACTTTATTGCCTCTCAGAATCATGATTGTTTCAGGGGAATATTACCATGAAAAGTATCCTAGAATGGCTACAATAGTTATATACTGTAGTCAAGTGTGAAGATATCACAAATGTCTGAGACCTGCCATAAACAGTTTGTATCTGTACATATTTGAGCGGCAGCTAGACTTTTAATATTGATTACAATACACATTTTAATTCTGATTTAAGAAGATGGCTGTGAAATAAAGCAACGTTAATTCTATGCTGAGCATCCTGGGCATAAGTATTCTGAGTTTTCTACAATCCATTACTGATTTAGCAATGCCTAAGACCACTAAAATACACTTCTGTGTTGAACTTACCCACAGGCAATATTGCTTTGTTTTCATTTATCAAAACCATGCAAATCAGGTTTCCCTTATTCCTATTTGACATAAAGGATAAAAGAAGGACTTGTTCTAAGCCACCCAGGAAAGCCAAAGCTGAGGCTTGCATTATCTAAGCTCTTACTTTATGCCACACTAGCTTAATTGCAATGGATTTAATAAAATAAAAGTGTGTGAGCACTGATCTCATCTGTTACCAAATTCCTTCTCCCAATTTAAACTTACATTTTCCATCCACTTTTAGAAGCATAAACACAACGACATGTTGTTGTGTCTAAGATTGCTATGAAATAGGATTATAAAGATAACAAGTAATGGAAGTTTTGAAAAAGCTTCCCCCGCTGTTGCCTCAGACGCAGCTTTTGAGCATATCATTTGTTTTTTGAGTTTTTGGATCAAACTATTTTGAACTTGATAGATGGGCTGCAAGGTAACATTTTCATGGAAATAAGACTATTTGGAACTGGGGGGGGGGGGGGGGCAGAAATACCCTAATTGCTGGACAGTTGTTTCATTAATAGTTCTGATATATTTTCCTCCAGCAGGATAATTTCAGGAGGAGATAGGTAATGTTCCTCCTAATCAGTGTATCACAACAGGCCATCTTGCCTTATTTCTCACTGTCTCATGGATAAGATACAGAAGTCATACTTATGCAATATAATTCAGTTTCTACACAATTCTGTTTTAAGGGGAGAAAATTGTACCTTAATGAATACACATTCACTCTAAGCCCAGTGCCCCACTGAGAGGGAAATTTCAAATTACTCAGTTACTGATCTGAACATGGAGAATCAGGAATTAGAGGGAAAGGCAACAGTATTTGTCAACTATGCCCAAATCAGACATCTCTTTTCAGAGTATTACAAATACATGCATTAGAATTTCAGTCTATGCCTTAAACAGGATTTCTTAAACAGTCTTAGGTGTTATCAACATCAGTTGCATTTAAAAATATATATATACATATATATATGCACATTTAGAATATTTCAGAACTTGGGAAGTAATTTATAAAAACTGTGTTTTGTGACACAGATATACAGTGGGGCCCTTCCCATCCGTGGGGGTTTGGTGGTGTCCTCTGCAGATCGGAATAACTTGGGAGCTCAATCCCATATTAGTCAATGGCTGCCAATGTGCACACATTAGTGCATCCATGGGTGTGCATAGCCATTGACTAATATGGTGCGAGATGATCCGTAGGAGCTCCAATCTGCAGAGAGCTAGCCCACCAATATGATAGGCCCACTGTATTACCAATTATATTGGAAATGTTTAACTTTTCCATGATGTTTGATGAAAATTTGGTATACCAGTTTAGTCTCTATTATCCATAATGCTCGGGACCAGAAGTATTTCAGATTTTGGAATACTTCCCAGCCACCCATGTCCATCTTTTGAATGAACAACCAGGAGTGACTTCGACATCAGAGCAAAGGAGGAGGTCAGTGGCTGCAGGGCTCCCTGGAGTTCTCCCGTACAATAATCAAGTTCCTTTACAACAATCAGGTCCCTAATATAAAACGAAATGGTGCAGTATTTGTGGGATGCAGGAGAAGTGGTTGGAGATTGCAACTTGGATTTTGGGCTGCCCATCAGTGCACAGACTCTTCCTGGATTCCATCACCTGCAAGCTTCTGGTGTTGCTTGCCTCCTCCCAGCCTGTTTCCCATCACCTTCCTTTGCTACCACTGCTATCCCAGTCACCGGAAAGTTTTTTTTTTATAAAAGCAGGTTTTTGAAATTTCCTCCTGTCTCTCTCCAACTGTCTGTCTTTTTCTGTAGCATTGCATCTCTCATGTCTCTTTGCAGCCTGCACCATTTTTTTTAATATAAAGGACTGAAGTACTGTACGAGAGATCTCCGAGGAGACCTCCAGCCACCTGTTTCACTTTTGAAGCAGTGGCGATGTTCCTGGCCAGTTGTTCATATCTATCTCCAGCCCTGAGTCCCTCTCCTGTCTCACAAATATACATACTATGCTATTTGTGTTGTACTCCAAATGTTTTGGATTTTGAAGCATTTTGGATTTTGGAATTTCGGACTCAAACTATACTAAATAAAGCAATACATTATATTCATGTAGAAAAATCGCAAGATTCAAATAATGGATATAGAACACAGAAGCTTGATGGATGGAAGAAAAACATGGTGATATTTGAAAAAAAAAAAAGACACATTATGGTTCTTAAGCTGTAGCCTTTGGGTTATATCATATTCAGTTTGTAAAAGAAGGAGAAGAAATAATTCCGATGATTTTAAATGTTTTTATTTGTAACAGTATTACATGGTGTGTTACAGAAATTAATGGAAAATTTCTAAAAACTTGTTTTTCTGCTGAATGCATTATACATAAAGTTAAAAAAAAAAGATGCTCAACAAATGTTAACAAATGGTTTTCCTCTGAGGTAAAGTTAAAGTAGATCTAGAAATGTACTGCAAAACAGTCAATTTTATCTTTCTTTTCTTTATTAAAAAAATACATGTTGGAATGCAGAAATCAAAATGGAATCAAAATAGAGAGTAAACATTTTTGCAAAGAAGGTGCCCAGTACATTATTTGATCATTATTTGATTATTTTGTCAGACAACTGAATGACTGTCAAAATATTTGAATGACATGATAGGAATCAAGAAACTACTGGAGACAATACAGGATGGTGGGTGGGGGCTCCCTGGTTTAAAGTGTAAAGTGACAAATTTAGTGGTAGTAGGGAAAGGGAAAGCTATCTGGTTTCCCTGGACCTATTACCTATTTACTAAACGGGCACAGTGCCGGTTTCCAAAATCTGTTGCTTCTCCGCTATGGCAAAAAAGAATTATCTAATGATGGGAGAGGGTAGCCTCTCTTTCCAATAAAATAGGCAATGTTTAAATTAAGCCAATTTCTTTGTAAATTCTGTTCATGAAATCCCGACTCTATTCCTTTTATAGCTATTGGTAGTCCTGCATATACTACCAATACCCCCCTCCCTGCCCCACATCCTGGGCAAGTCCAGCAGAGCCCTATAATTACAGATGTCTTCAATGAACTGATGGAACTCTGGTATAAATGCTTTACTCAACAACTGAAAATCCAGTGATCACACTATATGATAAAGGTTGATCAATTAAGAACTAAAATTCAATATTTTTATTGTTTGGTAATCCAAGACAAAAATGATAAAGAGCTTTGCTATGGAAGAACATAAATTTTCATATTCAAACCAATACCTGAAAGATTCTTTAAAAACAGATGCCCTGTGGAATGTTTTTGATTAGGCCCAAAACAGACAGTGCGTCTGAAATCCTATAAAGAAAATGCATTTTGGCGCTCAATTTCAATGTGAAGCTTCCAGAAAGATCCAACCATGACAAAAGAGGCATTTAACTGGAATAGAGAATGCATTAGATCTCACTTCTGTAAGAGGACATTTTCTTCCGTGTTAAAACACAAGCTTCTTTGCCATATCTACTTCAGTAAAGTCTGGTAGTTAAGACCACCAAATCATTATCTCAATTCAGCAATTGGCTATTTTTGAAAAATGCTTTCAAGTAAACCATTCAAACATATGGGAATACACAACTTTAGGCCTACATAAATCAATGGAAATTACACAGGAATCTTGGCATTTTAATTTTTTAAAAAAACACTGCATAATGCTTAAAACAATTTGTTATTTGAGTTCATTACCTTTTTCCCCCTTAGTGCTAAACCACTAAAATTTAATATATCTGCATAGGAACATCAGGAAAAGACATTTGACCTGTATAACAATTCTTTGTAGGGCAAAAATATATAGATTCTGTATGCAAATCATGTGCTAAGCATAGGAACCAAACACTGCATTTCCTCTTACATAAATGTTTTTAAAAAACAAAACTTTAAGAGTTTTAAAAAAGTTGTTTCTGGTTTGTATGTAAACAGTTTTTGTTGTTGTTTGTTGTATTATGATATGGTCATGAAATATGACTTCTCCCCCCCCCCCTTAAAGTAGAACATGTAGTAATATTTGTGTGATAAAAGCAAGATAAATCATGTGTCCCCACCCCCATCAACATTACTGTTTGTTGATAACCTAACTGCCACTGGCATAAGCATTTAAGCTTCAGCCCACACCATAAGCACGTGAAGAAGGAAATAAAATGCGGTGATGCAAGAACCACAAACAGGGGGGTTTCCACGCTTCCAGAGTACCTTTGCTACCTTCTCTACAGTGTCATGGCATTATGAAAAGAATTCTAACATTTATATTTACAAAACAAAACAAAACAAAAAAACCAAACCAAACAAAGGAAAAAAAACAACACCCTGGCAAATTTCATTCAAACTCCTTAAAGCCATTTCCCCTTAAACATTTAAAGAGTTTAACAGTAAGTTTTTTTTTAAATTTCAAGTTATAAAATAAAAATCCCATTTGCGTTTTTATTCTGATGTACAAAAAGTGGTAAAGATGAGCAATCTGATCACAGGATCTGTTCATTATTTCAAAATTCATGCCATCTCCATCTTGTTAATAAAGTCCATCCCAATCGAATCCAGAAGTACACTGGAAGTATTTGGCAAACAATTTTTTCTCTCTTCAAAAATGGCACACAGAGAAGAAGAAAAACACTTGTCTGCATAGCATTACAGCAGCAAGATATCAAAGAAATAAAAAATATTCCTTTACTGGTCTTTGTTTCAAGAGGTCCCTAGGAAATAATACATTGCTTGTCTTTTTTTATTCCCCATCAAAATATTTGATGTCCTTTTCCACCCACAGCAGGAGTATTCAAAACAGAAAAGCAGCATTTCATCTCTTTGATGTACTGGAAATTAAAAGGTCCATTTGGCAATATTTTCCAATCAAGATGGATAATCAGCAGAATGGCGTATTCCATGGTTTCAAGTTAAGTATTATTTTCACAGGAGGCATTTTGCTGCTGGAACGTGTTCACCAATTTTTAAGAAGGGCAGGGGGAAGAAACACTCAAATACTTCCCCCTTTCAAATATGCCATTATGGAAGGGCTTAAAAGGGAAAGAAATACAGGAAGATTCATCTGTCATGGTGATAAAGGAAGCCACCATATAATCCAAATGTGCATCCATGCAGCTCAATAGCTGTTGACATCATGATGTGTTTGCTGTCTGCATGTTCTCTATATTATCAAACAAAGAGGAGTTATTTAGTAGATTTGCATTACCTACTTTTCATTATGTAGGGCTTTAGAAATGGTGAAAATTGACAAGGAGTAAAAAAAAATGTTTGGATGACAGAAATGTCAAATAAGGGGTAAATGATTTTGTTTCAAAAAGAGGATTTTTTTTTTTTTTTTGTAAACTGATTTTTCCCCCAAAGAGTTGCCATTGGTTGCCAAAACATCTTGCTTGCTTAACTAATCCAGTGAAGTTAATTCTCCTTGATTAGATGGGATCAACACAGAAAATATGGGAGCCAAAGGCCTGTCAAGGCTGTAGTTTTCCTTTTGCGTTTTGAAGCACCACAAGCGTGGGTCAACACTATTTCTTAGGTCTGCTGATCTGGGCATAGAGTGGTTCTCTCTCCTGGGGACAGTGGAAAGAAAATTGAACAGACATATTCCAAGTCATTTTGATGTGAAAAGCAAACATTACAAAAAAAGCTAAAGGAGGGAAAAGTGCATAGGAACTGGCATTTTTATTCTATTATTTTGAATTATGATGGCATCCAGAGGATGATGGGACAAAAAGAAAAACACACTATGGTAATTTTGCAATACAAGTATTTGCTAGAATGATGTAGAGCCATCAATAACACTAATGCACCACATACCACTTTAGCATTCCATGATGTAACTCAGTTATGCCAGACTTACCTTTAAAACTACTATGGAGTAAACAATGTTGGCAAGTTTGACTGCAAATATCAAGCTGTGTGAAACAAACTTTTCTGATGAAAATGAAGATAGCATGAGGTTTAAATCCAATTGCTAGCCCCAACTAGATTACTGCTATTGAATCTATAGGATTTAGTATTTACCAATCAGTTCAATGGGTCTACCTTAGATGGCGTTAACAACTGATTTATTCCGTTGACTATAGGTCACCAGATCTGGAGTCAACCATGGCCAGTAGCTTTGTTAAAGAGTCAAAAGATAGATTTTCCAAATTCTGGTGCTAAGCCTGAAGCAATGTAAGTGACATTTTGCTAAACTGGAAAGCGAGGGTATAATGCTGTTCTTTGGAATTTATTTTCTTTTGGTTTAGACTATCTGCCCATGAATATATCATATATATAATCTTCAGTAGATAATGTGGCAGGGATGGGACCATGAAACCCTTCTAGATATTGTTGGGCATCAAGTCCCAGCAGCCCAAGCCAGAAGAGTCAATGGAGAGGAATTCTGGGAACCTAAGTCCAGCATAATAATGTGGAGGGCTGCATGATTCCTACCCCTAGTATAAAATTTATTTTATTACTTTTTGTGCTTATGGAATTGTGTTTTGCTTTCTTGGTGGCAATCCTCAACTGGATGCAGGGGCAATGTGCTTTACATTCTAATTTGTACATACTTTTTAGCAGGGAACAAGACAAAGATTTCACATCCCATCTCTAAGGAGCAAGAATACTTAAACAATGAAGCATGGAATCATAGTATCCCAAGCCTAACCTCATGGTATAGAACAGTGGATTTTATGTCTACCAAGGATTCCTGGTGCCATGCCCACACGAGAGGGATGCTCCAATTAGGTAGAATTCAAGCACCCTGAGTCTGAAGATAGGGAGGAACAGGCTGCCCGTATACTCTGGTACCAAAGGCATAGGAAACAATAATCATGCACAGAGACAGACTGACTGTAGAGTTGGACAAGAAGGCCACATCCTTCTCTGTCTGTGGACATGATGCTACATAGCTATCAAGTGTGTTTTGCTCTAAGGAAGATTGACATTTCTTCATTTCATTGAATTTATATCCTACATCCTATACTGTACTTATACCCTACTTCATCTCCTCTCAGCCTGGACTCAATGAAGCTTACAATTTAAAACAAATACAATAAAGAGAAAACCAATAAAATGCAATGAAACTATTGCTAACATTAAGGCTGTATAGATCAAAAACCACCATGTTAGCTTGTGCTTGGAAACAGATGGTCACCCTGTATATCCCCTTACGAGGAGTGGCTTTCTTGAGAACAAACAGTCTCCATGAGAGTAGGAGATCTCAAGGAGGCCTAAGGAAAAGGATGACACATGAGTCTTTGGTTGAATCTTCAACTGAACAGCAGCATATAAACTTTGATTTAATCAGAATTCAGGGCTTGACACTAGATAACTGAATTGTTGGGAAAAATTACAGGCTTTTGGCCCTTTCACATTACACAGCTACAACACTATGATTCCACATTAACTGTCATAGCAGCATCCTATGGAATCCTGGGATTTGTAGTTTGGTAAGTTCTCTGGCTGAGAGCTGTAAATGCCCCTCCCTATATAACTAATCCAGAATTCCATAGGACTGAACCACTGCTGTTAAGTTGGAATCATAGTGGTATAATTGGGTAGTGTGATGGAAAACCATGAGTGGACAGCTAATATTACTTGTGGGTGCATTGCTCTCTCCTGAAATCTTGGAGGACTGCACCCTCTGAAATAAAATTAGACCCCTCCTCAAATGTCCCTAAGGGCCACAGAGGGACAATTTCACTATATTCTGCGCTCTCTCAATGACATTTTAGGCCCTGAAGGAGGTTTTTTTCCCAATAGAAGATGACCTAGCTTCTGTGTAACCTCTTTCTGGAAAACAAGTTTCTTCTGGACCTAAAATATCCAGAGGGGGCATGGAAATTAGCCACTTGAACCCCTAGTGGGTGTTTGGGTGCATTCTGGGGAACTTGGGCCACAGAAATGGCACTGGGGCTGCTTTTCCTCTTCAGAAAAGATGTTCCCAACCCTTCTTGTAAACCAAAATATTTAGGAGTGCTTACACATAGGATGTCTTTTGTATACTTATTGACTAATTTTGTATACTTATTGATCACCTTCTGGTGGTTTAAGATTTATTCTTTGGGAGAGTGGCTTCTGGAATCTATTATTATCTGCTGCTTGCCTATTTTAGGGAGTGGGGCAGGCTGTAATTTAATTTTTGGGGGGTGTTTTTGTGCTTTTCAAAAAGGTTGTCAGCATGTGATGCTAATAGGGCCACAGAAGAAAAAGAAGAGGTTGGTGTTGACATCAGTGGTATTCTTGAGCCCTTGACCCCGTTTGCTGTTCCTTATATCCTACCAAGCAGACTTTCTGCTGTGCTTAGTGTAACCGGACTTGTTTATCTTGGATCAGCCTTTTTAGTCATCAACGTGCTTGTAGAAAGTGTGGGATGAGTCCTTCCTGAATCTTCGTTAGCGAAGAAAAGCCAGAGAGAGAGATCCTACATATCATGGTATCCTGGTCAGAACATGGACAGATAATTAACTTGGGCTCTGAATAATCCTCCTCACTTGGGTTTACCAAGACTCTAGTAGGACTCTTTATTTGTTTTGATCTTGAGTCCTTTTTGGACCCTACTTCCAAACTATCCTTGAATAAGGCCTCACCATCACTATTCAGAACTGCTGAACCGTGCTATGGGGATTTGTTGCTTCGAAAGAGGCTAACATACTTGTAGCTGGATTTCATACTCTTTCTGTTTGCCAACAGTGCAGAGTCCTAGGGGACTGATAGTTTTGGTTTTGATCAGAACTGTGTGTGTGTGTGGGGATATTTTTCTGCACCACAACTCCTAGAATTCTCAGCCAAGCACGGCTTCAGACTTTGCAAGAGTAATTTAAAAAGCAATATAAAAAGACTAGGACCCTACACTTTATTACCTTAATGGAATCTACCTTTATGTTGTTGGGGAACTTTCATTTTAATCCCAGAACATATGTCTTTATTTCAAAAAGGGCCAGTGAAGTCTTCATCATGCAACATCAGTTCAGGGATATATCTTCATCAGAGTGTAGGAAATACACAAATCCTTAGGTTTTTTGCACTATGTGGCCATGTTCTAGAAGAGTTTATTCCTGACATTTCTCCAACAACTGTAGCTGGCATCTTCAGAGAATGCTGGCAAGGAAGAGTGTTGAGTGTATGTGTGTGTGTGTGTGTGTGTGTGTGTATACACAGTATGCCCCTGGGTAGGGAGAAGTGACTCTGTGTAGGGAAGAGTATTGTTCTGTTGTTGTTTGTTTAGAACTCAAGAAAGTTAATAAAAGGCTTCTTATCTTCTCAAGGTAGGTAAGAGCTGATGAAAAGCAGATAAGAACTGAAAAAAAAAAGAGTTTATGAAGAAACATTTTCTTCGGTCTGTTATCAGAAACTGCAAGATGAAAGGCAATCAGATTAATTTAGAATATCAGTATTAAGACTTTCAGGGTATGGTACCAGAAGTCAGTCCTCAGACTAAGTGTTCAGTGCACCTATGATAAAGCCAAGAATGAATAATTTCCATCTTCTCTAGAAATGATCCTTTATTGTAAAGCAAAAGGGAAGTAAAAGCCTAAAAGCTATAGAGATGTATCAGCCTAAAAAATATCATAAATATCCCTTATCCAGTTTGGATTCTAACTAAAGAGAGTGCCTGCTTTGCTTCTCCTCCTCTTTCCCATGAAATGCAACCATTTTGACTTGCTTTCAAAATTAAATGTATTACCAGTCACCTTATATCTGTTTTTCCCCTTCATGTTTCTATCATCTATTAACTTGAAAGAGATACATAATTTGGGGAGCAGAAGGTCCACAATGTAATGCACATTTTTTTTTCTTGCTGATGTAATGGAGTTGGTCATAAAAGATGCATTATGAACTTAAGAATTGCAATTCTCTCCAGGTTTCTTTGACCTCTCTACTCTTATGTAGATTTTTAGCAGAGTGTTTTCCTTCTGGGTGGCTGAACTGAAACTAGAATCTCAGCTGATGCATTTCAGAAAATAAGTCTTCTGCTTCTTGCTCATCCAACCAGAAGTAAAGCTTGGCACTGAGACTCTGCTGCTGGAAAAGAAGGTCAAGAAAACCCAAGGGAACTGCACCTCAGTCTAGATTGTAATTTATCTTTCATATTGTCTGTTTCTGTACAGTGCCCAATTTCACTGGGTAGGGACTAAAAGAATTAGAAGTCCTTTTGTTATTTGCAAGTTAAAAGTAACTTGCCATCATGCATTCATTTGATTCTTATGAGTTATTCCTGTTAAGATCTAATGGAAAATATGTAGGCCTGGAACCATTTGTGGTCCACCAAGGTTGTGTTTGAGGGACTCCTCAGAGTCCCTAGATCCTTAGATCCGCCTTTCTCTGAAAAAAAAAAAAAGTTCAAATTGCATTGTCTTTCTTGGAAGCATCCATGAATGGCAATTTGCCTTTTAAGTAAGCTGCATTCGCTCCCCTGAACTGCTTTTTAAAAATGCCTGCTTTTCAAAATTAGATGTGGATTTCTGGCCGCTTCCATTTCTTCTGGTTCTATCCTGTTTTGTTTTTGGCAGCCCCTAGAGACAGTGAACTGGAATGTAGACTCATCATAATAAGAACTGGACTGTAGACTCACCCCTTGCTAAGATGTCTTTCATACTAGGCTTAACACTGAGGAGCAAACTCCTAACAGCTTTCTTAGAATAGTCCTTTGACATAACTGGTTCATTCATATTCCCATCACACTTCAGCAGGCAACACTGCTGAAACAGTGAGACAACTCTCCTTACAGTGAGCTGTCCTACCTTTAGATCTGCATATCTCTATTTTTAGAAACATCTGAAAAATAGTAACAGGACTGACACTTGGTGGATTAGTTTGCATTTCATGTGAGTGTGGAGTGGACTCTTTTGTCTGTCATTTCTTATCAAAAAGTCCTGCAGGAGGCAGCCTTTAGGCAGCAGTCAAAGTGGTACCTTTAAAGGACAAAGAGTTCATGTTGTTGGAGATCATTGTATTGATCATCCTGACCAGCTCTAAGAATCACTACTCAAAGTTCTCTCTTGCTCTCAAAAATCCTGCTATGACTAATAAGGATAAGGAAATAAAACATGGTATACTTTTGAGCAAAAGCTGACATTTTTTCAGTACTTGTACTAAAGCCAGAAATATGCTGCATGGACTTTAGAAGGTAATGGGAGCATTATTTTTGTTTGCTGCTCTTTTATTCCCTTGTGTTCTACAATTCTACATTTTGAAGAGAATGCTGACTAAGAGTATCTCCACACATTTTTTGGGTGGTTTCCTTGCAAATTTTAAGACAGCTCTCCCAGCTTCTGGTTTATAAATCACAGCAAGGCAACAATTTCACTTATCAGTAGATTGCAGATTTGACTACTAAGAGAGTGACTGTCATTTCTTTAAAGGTTAGTTGTGAAATCCAAGACTGAAAGCTTCTGTTTAAGATTGCAGGTAGATCAGAAGAGTAACACAGTCCATGATATAGAAACTGATAAGACGCTCAGTTATTCAAATATAAAGACTTTATGATACTACAGAAAAGAAGTATTAACAACAAAGAATGTAAAATGACATTAAAGAATATCATGTGGGAATGTACACTTGAATATACAAAGATGGCGTAAACAAGATCATTGTAAGCACGTATACACAGAAGATAACAAAAGGAATAGATAACTTCCAAATCCTTCATTGTGTGCAAGAGAACACTGTATTTATACTTTGCTCATTCCCACTGCAATTTTAAAATCTTGCAATTGAACGAAGATGCTTATCAATAAAGTAAGACTACAGATCCTGAGATGTCAAGTCAAAGTCTGAACTACTGGTTAGAGAATTCTTTGGAGAGGATGAACATGGAGAAGTGATGGTGTAATATCAAGAATTAAGAACACATGTATCCTTTTGATGCTTCTTCCTTCAAACATACTGTTTGAACTAGAATATTTTTAGGCTGTGCCCAAACAGAAAATAAACTGGAATGGTGGATAAATGGCCACACCTCTTTTAAAGTTTTCAAGATGCTGGAGGGACAGATGGTTGGACCCAGAGTGCTTTTTCAATGACACTCTGCTACTAAAGGCTCTCAGCCTAGCAGATTAGCTTCTAATGTGGTACAGGTGTCTTCAGGAGGTGGTTTCAGGAGGAAAGAAAGAATAAGATAAAATCACTTTCCCACTTACTCCAGTGGAAGCATGCTATGAGTGGAACTCCACTCGTGGGAACACTGGATGTGAAAACATTAAATGACAAAAGAGAAGAAGCTTATGTGAAAGATTTAAAACAATAGGAAAGAACAACATTAGTTTGTTTCCAAGCACTGAGATATATAGAGTGCAGGGCAGTTTAAAAAAGAAATGGGTTATCTGGGGCTCTAGTGGGTATACCTGCCCCAGAAATTCACTTTTATTAACAGAACAAACCAGAGACAATGTAGAATATTCAAAATTACTACCGTCAATAGTTTAAAAGAGAAAGACTGATAATTCTTTACTGGTTCATCTCCACAATATTGAAGTAAGAAATAAAGCCAGAAACAGAATATAGTTTTCCCATGGCATTTTCACTAGGATTTCGATGTCATAATGTCTGACTAGGTAAAAAAGATACCTGATTTCCATAAGTCACACTATTTCGGCAGTACTGGCAAACCATAGTTTCAAGTTACTGGATCAAGGTGGGAAGGGGAAATAGAAGTTTGTAATTCAGCTATTTCAGTCTTCATTTCTACCTGAAGCTAGAGGGAATGTGATTGGCTGATGGTGTTGATACCAGATAAGCAAACCAAGTGGAACTGCATGAACTTCAGTGAGGGCAGTACTTTCAAGTGCAAAAAAGGGGTCTTGGAGGCCCACGTGAGAGGTTTAATGGAGAAGGACAGCTAGTGCATTGAGATATTGTGTTGGTGGAACACATTACCAAAGAGTGTACATTCTTTAATGTTTGGAAGCGAGTGTGCATAATGCACTAAAAATAAATCCACAACTTTTATACATTTGCTTCAAATGTTGCATACACAGAAAGAAGATCAATAAATCACTTAGTGCTCAAATTATTTCAAATAGCAGCACAGGGTAACAAAAGAAACATTTTTCATATAGTAGCAGCATTGGAATACATTGAGATGAGATGGGAAGGTACAACATTCACAAGCACAGTAGCATCACAGTTTTTCCAACAAGACACATATGCCAGAATAAAAATAGCCAGTAACCTTCAGAAAAACATCTGTTAACACCCACAACATGCAGTGTGCACAGTTAATGATTAAAGCAATTGTGTCAGCTCATATTTTGTCATGATATATATACACAAATATATAATGAGAAAGAGGGATTTGGTGTCTGAAGTAACAATCCATATGTAAATACTGTCATTTATTATTTTTATTGGACCTTCAGGTAATAGATTTTTCAATTGACCATTGATGTAGATACATAGTGGGAAGGCACGTCTTAATTGGAGGATGATACTTAATTAATTCCTTTAGAAAAGATGGGTCATTACCAAAGTCATTTCAGCCCATAATTGCCTGCCACTTTATAATTTATATCATAAACACATGGAATGTTTAAATCTGAAATACTACTTATGAATATCAGAAGTTGTGGAATATTAACAACAAATTTCTAGTTTTTCTGGTGAATGCTGAATATCTCCAATTCCACAATATATTCACTGTTGTATTTCCTTTAGGATTGCATTGTTATTTCAAAACAGGCCTCTATTTTGACAACACAAACAGTGTGAAGAAGTGAAGTGAGAATATGAAAGACTATAGATATATATAGCATTCATGTAAATGAAGGCAGGCAATGGTGAAAGTGAACAGCTCAAAAGTGTGACAGAGAAAAGGACAGATACCTACCCCAACCTGTGCTATCTAGCTATCGCCCTGTGGACTTACAGTATCACCAATGGGCTCACCAAATGGATCACTGTTGGATGAGGCCTGAGATCCATCAGGCTAGAATACAAGAACATAACACCTTTTTTTCTCAACAACAAAAAGGAAACAAATTCAGATGTTATTTTCAAACTATGGATGCATTTCATTGTGATTGTCTACTGTAGTGAAAACTGAAAGCTGGGTTAACTATTCCCCTAGAGTTTTGAGGTGCCATTTGAGGTGTGAATATGTGGATTGGATTGGGGTGAGCATATGTGCAATCTTGGAACAACCACTATTTTCCCCCTGGTATGACATCATGGTGGATTCTCATCCAGGAATGTGTCAAGGTTTTTCTTATCCTAGGAAGTGGTGGCAAAGCTTGCTGTGTTGGGAAAAAGAAAGAAAAACACTTGGCCACCTTCTATTAGAGGATAAGATTCCTGATCCAATTTGTAGAACTCACCTCCACCACACCCCAAGATTCACCCAATTCCTGAATCATGTTTTTGTCTTATGAAATGTGCAAAATTGCTAGTTTAGCATTATGAAATTAATTGTAAAGCCATAGATGAAAGTAGGGAAATGGCTGCCCTCCACAGGGTAGGAAATTGGCTTTGTGGTCACAGTAACAGTAATTGAAATTTGTACATTTTGATATATCGCCACAGACAGTTGAAACTTCATAACTGGCTCTGATGACAGAGTAATGGTTTGTGTATGGCTTCTACTTTAGGATTAGTGGTCCCATTTTGTGAGGAGCCATTTATGTAAAGCAGTTGCTATGGGCACAAATTCATCTAACTGTGAGTTTGCAGCAATGTGGATGACATCCAGCAATGGTTTCTTACAACAGCAAATTCACAGTATGGCCATGACAAATTTGGGACTAGCCAATTGCAAAATCATGAATGAAGTCATGCTGCTGCTGTTTTCTTGCATATGGGACAGGTGTAAAGCCATGCTATAGTTGTAGTGTTTATGGCTTCTGCTTTTAAACTTCTCAGTTACCCACATAGATAAATTCCTCCAATTGCCATTCAATCTGTAAATTGCTCACTGCTGCCTTGTGCTGTTGACTCTGATGCTGCCCTCCACTTAATTTTATTTTCGGATGTCATTGATTCAGCTCTTCAACTGCATGTATTGTACCATTTTGTATTATGTTGAAAATTGCCTTTATAGTGATATGTCAGGCACATTGCTCACTTCTAGTGATGCAATTCTTCATTAAGTTGATTCTTGAGAATGCAAAGGGATCTTATAGCACATTTGAGACTGAGTGCTACAAGATCCCTTGCATACTGATCCAGACTAACATGGCTAAGTCTTTGGTTTTCAAGTAATTTTGTCAATTTTCTTCCCACTGTGAGAAAGTTTTTGAAAACAGTTTTTGAAGACCATTGGCAATTTGGGATTTGCATGTTTATGTTTTTTTTCATAGAAATCATTATTTTCTATTCATTTACTTTTAGTGCAAGAACAGCATTTTCTGCATTGAAAATAATATTTCTGCATAAAAAATGATGTTTCACGCATAAAAAGATCACATATGTATTTTCTGCAGAACTCCTGAAATGCAAAGATTCTCACTGGATGCATCTGCATGACAGAAATAATATAGTTTGGCATGACTTTAACTGCCATGACTCAGTCTATGGGATTCTGGGAACTGTAGTTTGTTGTGGCATCAGAGCTCTCTGACTGAGAAAGCTATATGTCATACAAAACCCCAATTCCTAGAATTCCATAGCAATGAGTCATGGCAGTTAAAGTGGTGTTAAACTGGATTATTTCTGCAGTTCAGACTCAGCCATCACTCAGATTCCTAGTCTTCTTATTAGTTTCCTGACACTTGTAAAACATGTTTTTTTTAACAATTATTCTAATAATTTAGAATAATATTTTCATCTCAAGTCACTCTGAACCACAGCTCATCCTGAAAACCATTTCAGGTTTTAAAGTATTAATTGCTGAATGTTAGGAGAGCTTATCAAGGAAAGCACAGCTCATCTCCTTTCTGGAGAAAGCAGATGGGGCAACAGCGGAAGTGTTAAGTAGCTTATAGTTTTAAACTGCTTAGACACTGCTTAGGCAGTATGAAGTGGTATATAAATGAAGCTGTTTATTTTTTGTTTCTTTTAAGAAAAAGGGCTCACTACTGCCCATCAAGCTGCAAAACCTTTCCTGTAATGCTCTCTTACTTTCCAGCCTATAGATGGTTAGTAGTGGGAGCAAGGCCTGTGGATTAGTGGGGATGAAAGTGAATCTCATTTCTATCTGGTGGCACCTTGAAGGAGCAAGATCAAGTTCAAAATATGGAGCTGGATATATTTGGAGTGAAGGTGGCATTTTGAGCTCGCTGCCCCTCTGTTTCACACCACATCTGTTTGTTTTATGTGATTTCTGGTTCTGGTGTTCTTAAGGCAGAGATAAAAAGGGCTAAAATGGTATCATCACAAGTCCCTTCATGTCACAATGTTCCTGTTCTTTGAAATCTATTTTATAGCAGATGTTCCTGGATCCTGTTTGAGAGAGGCAGGGAGAAGTAGTTATAGACTAAATGGACCAAGAGAACAATTGAGTAGAAAAGTATAAGAAACAGAAACATTCAGATAGACTCTAGAAGCTGACATGTAAATAAAAAATGTTAAATTCATGTAGCCTTCCATTTTAACTTGAATACATTTGCTTCTGTAAATATACAAACCGTCCCAGTATATTGGCACACAGCAATAGTTGATGGGAAAACTGTGGGACTAAGGTGAGATGACAACTAAACATGGTGTCCTCTAGCACTGATATTAATTATGCATTGATATTACCTATGACAACCATTTGAGGCTGGGGAGGATTAGATAATTTATGTTATCTTCCAATTGGTGAAATGTTGCCAAATCCTGAAAAACAGCACTAAAGGAAAAAAGTAAGGGGATATATAATTTTATAGCTTAAAATTTTCTGAAGTAACCTATAGTACAAGCTATGTTTAATTTCTGAAACTTATGGTAAATGTATATAAGAGGTTTCAGAAACTCTTTTCCTTTGTATCATGAATGGATAGTCTGTGGTCCAGATGCAGGTTCTCTGTCTAGCTTGCCAGATTCTTCTTCTGTTATGTCTGGCCAGTGATTAGAGAAAAGAAAATGTTTAAAAACATTTAAAATTTATATACAGTCAACTCTCCACATTTGTAACGTTGACTTTTGTGGATTTGATTAGTATGTTCTCTCTAGGAATCTTTAGATCTTCCAGTGTGACTCTATGGCCACCTTTCACCAGATGTTGCACTGGAGAATCAAAAGATTCCTAAAGAGAACACTTCTCTAGTAATTTTTAGATCCCCCAGTACTATTCTATGGTTGATGTCTGCTGGATGTTGACCATAGACTTGTACTGGAGGATGTACATATTCCTAGAGAGTGTTCTCTCAGGTTAAAAATAGTGTTTTGTAATTGCCATTTTTCCACTTTCATGAGAATTCTGTGTCCTTAACCCCAGCAAATGTGAAGGCTCACTGTACACTGTTGAGAACTGAACTGTAATTTACAGGCCAGAGACCTGTTGTAGAATGTAGACAATTTCCCTCAATAAAAATCTGGTCCTGCCCACTTGTTTTAGCTGTGCCCATTTTGTCCTTGCTCTCCTTATATTCTAAGTACAACTCATTGCTGGAATATGGCCCAGAAAACCTTTCCAAAACTGGAGCTATTTGTGAAGGATTTAAAACTCTGTCCCTTACCGCTTCCTGTTCTTCACTTTTGCTTGGACTTTCAAAGCCCTCTTCAAAGACGTCATCTGCAGCAGGATCACTGGTATGAGATGCTGAAGATTTGGATGGAGAACTTTGTCTAGGAGCAGGGGTTGGAGCTAAAGAAAAACAACAGTAAGTACTTGGATTAAGTGGATGTTATTGTTGTTATTTGCCTTCAAGTTGACTCCTACTTTAGGTGATCCTTTCCTAGGATTTTCTTGACAAGATTTATTCCATGGATGTTTGCTACTGCCTTGCTCTGAGAGTATGAGAATGTGACTTGCCAAGGCCATCCATTGAACTTCCATTGATCAGTGGGGATTTGAACCCTGGTCTCCTAGCCCAAACCTTAAATACTAGTTCTCAAATGGACTACTGAATCCTAAATATCATATGAGAACTTGATGAAGCCTTGTGAGAGCATACTACCAAGTCCGTGTGGTGCAACTGTGTGATGAATGGATTTTTTTTTAAAGAAAGAGATTTAATGCCATGTGGATCTGACAAGCTAGTCTCAAGAGAAATTATTTCTCTTAATATAATGTCTTGAATCACTCAATTTGATGATGTTATGACATTTAAAACAAAGTAGGCATTTAATTTTTAGTTTCTGGGGTTTTTTTTTTTTTGGTTTTGTTTTTGTCAATTCAGGAACCTTTTGTCATCTCTATGACAAGTATATCAACAAAGCATATCCTCCTGTGTTAGCTTTGTTTTAATTTATGCTGCAGAACTAATTCATTTATCTTGGAACAAAATTAATTCTATCAATATATATTAATGCAATCTTGAGTGTTTGTACAGTTTGAAGATACTACACTTTAAAAATTGTTAAGGCCCAGTGAGTCATTTTTACTGCCTACCCTGTGAAAGAAATCAAGACTAAAATTAGTAGAATTATATCGGAATTCCTTGGAAAACCAACTGTTGCAGGACCATAAAAACAGACATTAAACACAATTTGTATTACTGTGGTGATGATCTAGCACAAATAATATCTGTTAATATCCATCCCCTCCCGCACCATATATTATATATTCAGATCTGGAAAATGCTGTTCCCTTGTGTATAAATTCTCTCATCATCAGTTCTTAATTTAGGTTGATTCAGACAAAATGTTTTTGCAACAATGTAATCACAATGATCAAGTTTCATAATGATCAAGTTTCATAATGTAATCACAATGATCAAAGTCAAGTTTCAAGATCAAGGTTCATAATTATTAATCCAGAATTAGTAAACCACCAGGGCAGTTGGCATAGCTTCCATTGAAAAATATTCTTGCAGAATTTTTGAGTTTCCCCAAGTCACAAGTAGAATCTCTTTAGCAACCTAAAATATAATTCATGCACGCCAGTTTTTATGTCTTTTTAAAATAACATTATGCTATCTTTTAAAAACTAAATTCATTGAAGTAATGTTTATAATTAATTACAACTTCCATGGAATTGATCTAGTTATCCTTAATTTCATGTTTTCACAACTTCAAAGGCACCCAATTTGTTTACTTTTTAATTATATACATGGATACTTTGAATGACTTCGTTTTAGAAAAGGGAGAGATTTTGTGGAAGGTTGCAGGAGAAAATTGGGGGTACTTACGTGAGTTTGTCGATGGTGTTGTAGAAGTCACAGGAGTCAAATTTAACTGAGAGATGTCAAAGTCATCACAATCATCTGCTTCCTGTGCCATCCCAACTTTGTTAAAGTAACTGGAGAAGGCCTCTGAGGTACAACTGAGGGAAGGCTGATCTGGTTTTCGTGATGGCACTGGTGGAGGCTGAGCCATCTGGAAATCTTTAAACATTTCTTTTCCTGCTTGCTGCCTAGGCCTATCTGTCTGTGGACTTGATCTGGTGGAATCACTTGTAGGTGGAACAGTAGCAATGGGAGCAACGGTACCTTGAAACATGGCTGCTTGTAAAGGCAAAACAGTTTGTGTTGGCATGAAGGCAGCAGGTTGAAAGTGACCAGCTACAGATGGCCATGGTTGCTGGGTGGGAGAAAATATCCCAGGTTGTCCCCATGCAATTGACTGTCCTCCCTGCATCACCTGAGCAACTGGAGGCTGAGCACCCATGGCCAGTTGTTGTTGAACAAGTGGTTGTTGTCCCCAGAAGGAGGGCAGGACAGCTCCCATTGCAACATAACCTTCAGGGGGAAAGAGAGTGGGGACAATTTCAGAACAGGAATAGCAAAAACAGGGCAGCCAAGGAAAAAAAGTTGGTCAGATATACAAATGAGGAATCATAGGGCTCGTTACTGGATTTCTTCTTCTTCACTGACTATCTGTCTTAACAGCTCCCCTTAAAGTATTATTGATGGCAAAAATTAGAGACGTAGGGCAGGTTGAGAAGTTAATGGACTTCAGACAAAACTTTACAAAACTGTGTTCTCCAATAAATAATAGTAAGTTCCTAATTACTGAATTTCTTTGTTTCAGGGTATTCAGTACGCTCACTCACTCATCCATCCTGGCACAGACCAATCGTTACTTGTACTTTGCTCTCAGTATTTTTAGTTTGATGAGCAGCTGTTGAAGGCTCCAAAGTGAGATTTATTCTTGCATTTTCAGCAGGCTAGTTAAACAAGGGCATTACTTTGTCCTATGCTAAATACTGTATACCACAGTTTATCACATCTAAAACCTTTTTCTCCCAAAACATTTTCTCTCATGTGGTTCTTAACCTAGTTGTCATCCACAAACCAATTCTTTCTTTTTTAAAACAACAACAACAACAACCAGCCTAAAGGGTAATTTTGTCAATGAAATGATTATCTTTCCCCTGTAGCTGTTTTCTGATTTATACCAGATACTGGTTCCTTACTCTTTCAACTTCAGGAGCTACAATTATCACACAGTGACGGAAACTATTTTCCTCTATGGCAGCATGACAGAAATATCCAGGACTTTAAGCTGTACAAATGTACTTAAGCTATAAGTTGAAAATATTTTTTCACATAGTTAAAGGTGTTTATGGCATAATAATTTCTTAATGCCAAAATACTGCAGCCAATATTGCAAATTGGTTTGAGGCCCAAGGCTTCCCACAGCCTCCATCCATGCATAGTAGTCAATGGAAAACATGCTTAGAGTTTGCAAATGTTAATAGGGAAAAAAGGGAGGAATACTTCACTCTGAGCCACATTTTGAAGACAAAGGTTAACATTTTCAGAGCAGTAAGGGATGGTTAGAACTGTGTTTCAGGCCTGTGAAGCCCATCTACTTAGAACAATAAGATGTATGTACAGATGTGATGTGGACAGAAAACTTTCACTACTGCAAAGAAGCTACAAGCAAGGAGCTATGAGGTCTCAAGCTAGAGAAGTCTACTCAAAAGTATGATCTGTTAGAACTAATTTCCAGTACCTCAGACCAACAGAGACTGAACTGTTGAGAAGGAATGCAGTAGTTGGCATAGGAACACATTATGCATATTCTTAAAATCTTAGTTAATCAAAGCTGTTGTCCATTGAAAACGGGCTCTTTTCTCATGATTTCTCATGATTGAGAAGTATCTTAGGACAATGATAGTTCTATCACATCACTCTTTACTTTTCTGGGTGAATACACTATCATCTTCCATTTGATATAACTAGAATTATGGACACTTCTGAATTAAAACAGCAGCCATGTGTATTTAGCATTGAGTGAAGATAGTTGGTTGTTTGAATGTTTTTGATGAAGGCCACATTCTGAAAACCTCATTTGTTTCTTACAGATTTTCTGAAAACATAGCCAAAAGATCCATTAGCTTGCAAAAACATTTTGTATGAAGCCCAAATTACAATATTTTATATACACAGTGTCTTCTTGTTCTCTGATTTGTTTTTTAATCAGATACATCTTATGATGACCGACCCCAAACTAATTTCACAATAGATTCCACCTACCTACTACAAAATGCCAAGCTGAGTAATTACACTGAAGTTGCATCAATGTTTTAAAACAACTTAATATCTCAATGCACACCTATCCATATTTTGTCTTTTTCTATATAAAAATTAAATAACTTTCACTGATACATCACTGAGGTTGGCATTGTGAAAATATTTTCTCCCATCGGAAGCATATATTATTCTTTTTCAAGATCAGATTTTAGTTTTAAATAGCAAGAAACATTAATTCAGAATTTTCATATTAGTGTTCCAAAAACTGAAACCTAATTCATTTTCTAGATAATGTGATGCATAAGGCTTAGGGGCTAGGTGTTGAAAAGATCAACTCTCTCAGATGAATCTGCAGTGCAGCTGCATTCATTATATGAGATCTCATTACATGGTGAGACCTAGAGAAGTAAGACGGGTGTTGACTGGAGACAGGGTCTTCTCAATCGTAGTTCTGTACTTGTGGAACTAGTTTCCCAGGGAGATTATGTTGGTTCCTTCATTACTGACTTTTAGACAGCTAGTAATAAGTACATTGCTATGCCAAGCTGTCAGTACAGAATGCCTTTTCTTGGTTTTAGAACATTTTCCACTGCAATACTGTATATGCATTTTACGATTTCTTCCCTTTTTTTAAATAAAAGTGTTGCATTTTCATTTTTAGGTTTTTATTGTAAATCACCTCCATTCATCAATCAGTGTGTTGACAAACTAGAAAACAACAACATTTCTTGTGTACTAAAACTATCACACAATAGAAAATGTTATGGTCTTTTTCCTTCATATTGGAACTAAATCTATAATTTGTTAGCTTTAAAACAAAGTAAAAGTATCATTATCAACTTCATTATAATCATGTATTTATTTATAATAGCACTATCACATACATAACACTTTACAAGTAAAACAACAACAAAACAGTTTCCAGTTCCCAGGGTTACAATTTAATGTTGTTTCTGTTTGTATATCTGAGATAATGAAGAACACGGGGATTTTCAAGAGCTTATTGCTATGATGGTAAATGAGCAAGTTGACCAGGTCCGGTCAGCTTCTGAAGGTCTGGGGCCATTTTTAAGCTGCTCTCAAACTTTGCAGGCTACATCATGCTACGCCACCTCTCCAACTTCTGAATTAGCCACTAAAACAGTTAAGTGTGCCCCCTATCCTCTGGAGGTTACAATTTACTGTCTAAATGCAATTTTACTCCTAGCATGGGGGTGGGAGCAGAAAAGGCCTTTTTAAGAAATTGACTGGCTAGATGGGACTGGGCTGCATTTGTCTATTCCTGTGATAAATCCTACTGAAATCTGAACAAGCAGCTGGAGGTTATTCATCATTTTCAGTGATCATAGGGCCGGCTTTAAATTTATTATTCCTTTCTTAGTGCCCCCTATTCCCAGTAATACAGTCACCTATATGCATATGGCCTTTCAAAATCTTTTATTCAGATCCAATAATTATCATACAACAGGACTTAGAAAGGTAGTATAGACCATATACAGTTGTGACTAATTCATAGTAAAAGAGGTCTAATCAAAAGCAAATGCTGAAAATTCCAAAAGAAGAATTTGAGACCAAATGGTTTGGAGAACATCTGATGATGGGCTGGTACAGATGGCCCCAAAGGAGCAGGTCTGTGGCGGATGTTTATACACTGGACTGGGGCCAGGGCAGCCTCATCAGCAGCCCTGTAGCCCCAGTCAGGCGCTTTTCCGGACCACGGAGAAGTGGCAAAATGCTACTTCTCCATGAACCGGAAAAGGGGTGTCCTTGGGGCTTCAAGCCCTTGGAAACCCTGGGAGCCAGAGCCAGGAGGAGAAAGGGGCAGCCTGGCCCTTTTCTCCTTGGCATTGTTGGTGCGGCCATTTAGTAGCTGTGCCAATTATGTGCGTGGGACTGCATGGTAAAAAAGAGCTCCAGCGGCATGGAGACATCACATGTGTACTGCGCTGTTTGAACATGGTGTGTGCGTGCTGTCATCATGACGGCACCCATGTAGATGGGACACCACCATGATGCTGCCACTGGAACATACTACGGTTAGGGACCATGTACTTGGTGTGCGGTCCCTAACCCTAGTATTGCCGCCAGGACAGTGCTTAGTGGCAGTCTGTACTGGCCTGATGTTTCTCTTTAGTGGAGGAGTTTCTCTTCAGTGGAGCCAGAAGAGCAGCCCACCACCCATCATGCCTCAAAACATCTTCACATTGGTGTTTGTGTGTGTGCACGCACGTGCCACAGAAGGCCGTAGGAATGAAAGGAGCAAAAGAAAAGAAAAGATAATCCCATGTTGATGACAGACAGCCTGGGTTTAAACGATGATCTCTACACTAACCGGACCTTAAAGAAAGAGGCAAAATGTTAAAACCAGTTTCATTTACACTTTGGACATGAAGAACACTGAAAAATATATCTTGAACAAGCTGATTTTTGTTTCTTTTTCCTGCTGTTCAAATTTCATTGAATTCAAATGAGACTGTTCTTGAGGATGAAGCAGCTTGAGAGACTGTAACAGTATTTGATGATTTGATATGAAAAAAAATGAATGGATTATGAGCTAAGTTCTCAGTGGGACCCCAAAATGTGCTGGAGGAGATGTGAATTGATGCTAGACCTGATAGCTCATTCCTATGCACTTAAGAGCATGTATGTATGAACTTGCACTTAGTAGCTAATATTCAAAACAGAGCCAAGTTTGTTCTCCACATTTCATGCACAACACTAGAAGCACAATATCCAGTTCTCATGAAAATCAAATATGCTTAGATTGGCCATTTATGTTCTCTGTCAGATATTTTGATGTGAATAACTTACCTGAGGGTACAGCAGCAGTGCTGTAAGGTACAGAACTAAATACTTCGGCACCAGCAGGAAGTGACTGGGATGAAGATGGGATAAAGGCATCACCTGGAGTTGCAGGGGTCTGTAAAAGAAGGGAAATTAGAATGCACTGATAAACATATATATGTAGAATCACAGCTGATGCTTTTCCTGCCAAGAACTGGCACCACATTCTCTTTCCTAATTAAAAGAGCTAGCATGAGATAGAGAGAGGAAAGCATGGGGTGGATGATGGGTGGGGTAATAAGAGAGAAGATGACGATGTGAGAAAGCAGCAGGAGAAAACAGCAGCAGCCCTGGAAAGGATGAGCAATTGTATAAGAAAAACCTCAGATAATTTGTAATGTATTCCGTAAACTGAAAGGGTTCTTTTCCAATTCCTCAGATATATGCAAATTTCTCCAGCACCTGTTTCTTCATAAAGGTCTAAGGTTTTCTGATTTTAATAGCTTCACAGGGGATCAGTGTAAGCAATTAGTGCTGAAAAAGTAGTAAGGTAATGAGCAATTTTACACAGGGAAACAGTCAAACTGGGTAATATGATTGCAAGGCTTTTTGAAATTCTTTCAGTTTCAGTATGGGGCATTGTTCTTCATGAATATCCACATGCCTCATATCACTACATGAAAGCTGCTGAAAGGAGTATGGGAGAAAAAGACAGGACATTTAACACTAATACTTACAGGGGGAGAGGTTACATCAGGAGGAGTGGACATGTCCCCAAACAGTTCTAGCTGGGGAACAGCCTGTAAAGAATTTTGAAAACAGAACAAGTCAGGCATGAATCTTCTTTCATCCACTGAGTAATAGTGAATGTGAATGAGCAGTGTAAGGCAAACATATATTTTCAATATATTCTTTGCATTCAAATCTAAGTTATTTAGAGCTGAACTCTCAACTTTTGTGTATCTAGTCTGTGAGGCATATTTTAAAAGAAAATTAGTTTAAGAATTTGCCATCTTTTAAATCCCTGCCAGTATTTCTCTTTTATAGTACCTCTGCAAGAAAAAGGAATTTTAAATAAAATCAGTAGGTGTCCTTGGTATGGGAATACTGCAACAGGAAATTATGAGCCTCTTGAGAACCCTCTGCCTGTAGGCTAAATTGACCAAGGACGTTAAGGACTCCTGTTCTTATGCTAGCCTTATAAAATGTTCCAAAGCATCCTTAAGTATCAATTTCAGATCCCACATAGGGAATTATAGGAAAATTCTTTTTACATTTCAGTTGTCTGAAACCTATAAGCAGGGTGAACATTCTTCCTGTTCCTTCAATCACATACCCTGCTTGATGCTGACATTTTGTAGCACCTTTTGAGATTAATTGGTAAAAAAAGACATTTGTACCATGAGCTCCTCCCCCTCCAGTTAGTCTCAAAGGTGCTACAAATCTCTATACATATTAATTCTACAGACTAACACAGCTATGTCTGTAAATATCTTAACTCAGTTAGAGCTTTCTGTAGACAATCCTGAAAAAATATCCCACTCATCTTTTATCTCAATCTTACTTGATGCATGCTCCTTCGGCAACACTAATTAATCCAGGCCTTTCACAAATAGATCTTAAAATATAGGGTCTCTTCTAGAGTAGCAAGTTCATCCAAGTAACCTATAGTTGGCAGTTATTACTGCTCAGAGGGTAGGTTGTTAGTGGTAACAGAAGACTGTACAGCAGGTTGCCAGGCAAGCTCCCAAGTTGTTGCATGGGTAAATTAGCCAATTGCAGAAACCTGGATCTCTCACACAATATAATTCTAACACTTTGATTCTATCTAAACTGTCCTGATTATATTCTGTAGAATCCTAGAATTTGCATTTTAGGGAGAGAATAATTCTTCCTAGACTGTAAATCTCAAGAGTCATAAAATAGAACCAGTGCAGGTAAAGTAGAGACACAGCATTGTAATTATAAAGTACAAAAGAGGTTTTGTAAGTCTGAAGAAGCCTGGAGAAATATTTCCACATGAGGGTCCTGAACTATATGAAGAAACACATGTTGTCAACGTTATTGTGCTTCCACACATCTTTTCATTAAGTTTACAGGAACTGATCCCTTCTTCTTCCATTATGCTTTCCCCTTTCTGCCATGACAGCCTGGGTACAACTGGGCTTCTGTAGTCACTAGTGATTCTTTTCTTCTGGAGTGTGGAATACTTTGCATATGATCACTTTCCTGCTTTCCCATATGAAATCTGTGGGCATAAATTCCAACTTCCCACTTTTAACCCATGCTGTCTGTAGAGGAGGTAACACAAGATCAATGAACAGCTCCTGCACTATCTTGCAGAAGTTTCCTAAGCACCTCTCATTTACTATATGTGCCTCAAACCAAAACTTCTGACTGATGACAGAAGGTAGAATGAATACTATTAAAAGAAATTTAAAACTCCTCTGAAAAGAGGACTTTCAGCCCTTCAGAACTCCCTTTTTGCGTCCAAGTGACAGGGCTAGTTGGAGAGTTTGCCCTCATGATAATATCAGAAGACTAATCCTATCATTTGATCAAATTGTGGCACTATGCCCAGAGCTTAGAAATAATAAGCTACAAATAAGAAGAGATTTGTAAATCATTCTATTTTTGCAACATCAAGGCACAACCAAATTGCATTACTGTTCCTCCTTTTATGGAGGAAGCAAACCACAGGGGTCCTTGGTCACTGTAAACGTGTGACTCACTTCCAATGCATCAGATATCAGTGTGTAGATAACTTGTGTGTTTAAACATCACATACAAATACTCTAGTGTATGGATGTTCATACCATATAACTGAAACAAAAATGAAAACTACAAAATTTGGACAAATGTGAATTTTGTGAGTGCAGATGAAATACTCAGATGTGGCTATCTAGTAGGGCCACAGATAGGAGAAATACACTGGGCAGGCAACAGTGTTAGTCAAAACTATCCCATCATGGCAAGCTAATTACATTTAAAATATTTATGATATACTGTCCTTTTCTCTTATTCCTGTGGCTCTCATGCCCTTCACAGAGCTATACATTCCAATCAATATTCAGAAAGCCAAAAACAGCTTTAAAGCTGGGTAGAGATCTATTTGCTTGGCAGAGAGTGCAAGGTAATCATAAGGTTCAAGAAAGTCTTCATTTCTTGACATTGGGCTTCCAAGCTTCAAGCTTCATAAAACTTTGATTTCAGGGAAAGGGTGTACTTGAGCCTGAAGTGATTTCAATTAAAAGCACTCAAAACAAAAAATGATTAGACCCTTTCTGTAGCACAAAGTCCTTAAAAGGAGGAAAAATAAAATTGTGGCCTTAATTTGGAGGTAAAGTGACCAGTTATTCCATGTACAAATTCCAAGCAAGAAAGGCAAATAATATTTTCAGATGTTCAATTTGAAAGATAGCACTTTGTCTGATAAAATTCTTTGTTTAATAAGATGCCACCCATTTTAAAGGTTGGACTCCTCATGTGCTAAGAAGGCGTAACAAATCCACTTCTTAAAATGATGCAGGCTGGCAGAAATTTCTTTCCCAATTATCAAGGGAAGAGATTATTTTTCAGCCTCTGGAAGCCAAGGGTACTCTGATAAAGCTATTTCTTGTTAATCTTTTATTCTAAAAAGATTCAGCAGCTAGAGAATTACTGTGGAATGGACACACATGCACACACACACAAATGTGAACATGTACACACACACACACACACACACACACGTAGATTATCATAAAAATTGTAGCTTCTCTCTAGACATGGCTGAGATGTTTGAAATGAACTGGTGAATTCAACTGAAATTCTGTTAATCGTGGTGATTACAAGAACATCCAGCAATAATCTGTAAGCCAAATAAATTTGGCAAAGAGATATTTCCTATGCATCTTTCCAGCTTTTGGTATTGTCCCTAGAGTCCTGGCATACTCAACTTTCAATTAGATTTGAAAATGTGGTGCTTCTGTAGATTTTTATTTTATATGCATAGTAAATAATTAGACATTTTATGGAATGACGCAGAGAAAGCATGGAGATATGACAAACTGATAAGTAATTTTAGAAGTTACATTAGCATGCATGTCACAAAGCTGATCAAAATTAATTTATCTAATATAAATAAATGGTCTTTTTAGAAACTAATAATGTTCTTTACAAGTTTTATTTAAAGCAAATGTACACTGGAAGATTATCTGCTTCTATTTGAATCTGATTTAAAGGGGGGGGGGGCAGAGACAGTTGCATGTCATAGATGTGTCTCAGTAAACATGGGGATCAGACCAACACAGATGTATCAACAGGAACAATGTTTTTATGTAAGGAATGAGTCTTGTGACACTTTTAAGACTAGCCAAAGAAATGGACTGGACTCTACAAA
Organism: Urosaurus nigricauda; assembly: GCA_034509955.1. Lineage (NCBI taxonomy): Eukaryota > Metazoa > Chordata > Lepidosauria > Squamata > Phrynosomatidae > Urosaurus > Urosaurus nigricauda. The sequence goes on from JAOEGL010000004.1 coordinate 81,108,641, forward strand.
AGCCTATGCTGGAATAGTATGCAAAGAGATCTTATAGCAACTGTGAGACTAATTGAAAGAAAGAATCTGGTAACATGAGCTTTCGTAGCCTAAGCCTGAGGAAGCAGACTCAAAAAGCTCATGCTACAAAAGCTCATGCTGCCAAAATCTTTCAGTTAGCCTCAAAGATACTACAAGATCTCTTTGTATACTGATTGACCAGACTAAGGAGTTTATCACATTGGGCTACAGCCTGGTCCAAGAACGGCCCAAAAGGGGCCAGGATGGGGCTGAAATGAGTGGGGGACACATTTTACTGCACACACCATCCCTCACTCAATGTGTTCCATTCCCATTCTGTCCCAGAATCCATCCCAAAAATTGCCTCCCTGGGACTGATTTTGGGAAGGAATGGGAATGGAACGCATTGAATGAGGGATGGTATGTGCAGTAAAATGCATCCCCCACTTGTCTCTCACTCGTTCCTGGCCCCTTTCATTCCATTCTTGCAATGTTCCAGGGCCAGGAGTGCGATAAACTCCTAACACGGCTATGTCTTTGTATGCTGAAATAGGTTTGTTAATCATAACAGTGCTGCAAGACTCCTACCTTCTGTTTGTGTCAAAACAGGTGAGCCGAGCTATCTTTTTGAAAACTGTCACATTGTCTTTATCAGATTCCAACCAGGCTTTATGCACAGTAGTCAGTGATTGTCTGGTTTGTTTGAAAAAAAGCCCATCAATTTCTCAAGTCTAACTATTTTAATTTTTTTTTTCTGGCTTTTCCTAGTATGACTTCATTTTTGCTTCTCTCATTGTATTCATAGGTTTCCACTTAATTTCTATTTGACAAACTTCTTTTTTAATTTTAGTGAGCAGAGACATAAGAGAGTACAGGAGATCTTGATTAGGATAAAAAATAAAACTGAGTTCATTCATCAAAATACATCACTTGCAGGGTATGCTGATGATTACATTCAAGTCCCTAAATGGCTTTGAACCTCAATACTTCAATTAGCTCTATGCTGATTCACACACAGATCAAGATCTGCTGGAGAGGCCCTCTCCTGTGCTCTACTAGTTATGAAGTATGTGCCACATCTATGAAGATGTGGCAGAGGGCTTATGCTGCTGAGGCATTGCAGCTGTGGAAGCCCAAGAGGTATCAATAGTGACTTCTTTCCAGTGTCAAGTAAAAACGTATCTCCTTTGGGCCTAACTGATTTCATCAAAATCTGTATATGAACATGGTTTCAAACTTTTTAAACAGGTTTTAAATTATGTAACCTTGTTAGGTTGTTTAATATACATTTAGTCTTAAATTGGATTCATTGACTAGGTACAGATGGCCCAAAAGGGCCATCCCCAAGGCGTGAATAGGGCTGGGGAGCACACAGCAATCGCACACTCCCCAGCCTTAGCATGTATGGACAGGGCCATATTTGCATCGTGCCATCCATATGCACACTCACCGATGACATCATGGCGCATGCTGTGTTTAGATGGCACAGCGTGCACCTGACCTCAGCGCAGCAGTTTGCCGCTTCTCCATGGCCTGGAGAAGCGGCGAATTGGGGCCACAAAGGCTGCCGGTGAGGCAGCCCAGGCCCAAGTCTGGCGCTTCTCTGGGCGCTTACATATTGCCCTTTTTGGGTGGTCTGTAAAGCCCCAAAATTTAACAGTTTAACTTGTTTTTAATTAAACTGATTTTATTGTAGACCACCCTAAAATTCCATGATATAAAGGTACATATGTACAATGTAGGTATAGCATAATGCTATTTCTAACATTTTATTTTGTTTGGATAGCAACTGATAGCAGTGTTACTTTTAAAAATAATATATGGAATGGTAGAAATAGCATAATGAATAACATTTAGTTGTGACATCTAAAAGCTTATATTCTGTGGGTCAGAAGGTGCTGTGCTAGTAACATGTACTGTAATGAGTTACAACAAATTGCTTAACAGCCCGCCAAAAGGAAAGGGTTATTTTTAAAAAGTTATACCTAAGCTCTTACTTGTTGGGTTTTTGCATAAGATGAAACATGCTAAATGTGATTCATATTGGATTAAAAAATATCCCATATATGCAATTTTAATTTTTTACATGGGAATTTTGAGGGGGGGGGCGCTTGTACTTGCCATCCTAACTTTTGACACTTTAATCACACCTTTGACTTTTAACATGCTTTACCTTTAGTTTGGGGCTTGCTGCCAATTGAGAACATGATTGAGTCAAAGGTTTGTCTGTTAGTGTTATGTTCAGGAACTTTAGGACAGAATACAGCCTCAAGTTTTGAGCAATTAACTCCCTGTGAAAGAAAATTAGGGGACCCAGGACCCCTGATAAAGTGAGAAAATGCAAATAAAAAATGCTATTTTTTCAACTTCTCTAGAAATCTCTAGGTCCCCCAGTGCAATTCTTTGTTCAACATCCACCAGAAGATGACCTTAGAATCATGGTATTCTCTAGGTCCTCCAGCGTGACTCTATGGTCAACTTTCAGTGAGTCACGCTGGAGGACCTAAAGATTCTTACACAGAACATATTAATCAAATCCACAAAAGTCAAGGCTGCGTATTTGGATGGTCAGCTATACTAAATACTCAATTGTTAGCTATTTGGAACATAACTGAACACTTGCATCTCCTATTAACATCTTCCCTGATTTCTTCCTAGTTTTTGTGAGTTCATTATATTTACAGAGGATTAGCTTACCTGAGTGACTCTATCAAGATTTTCATCTATGTCCAACAACAGGTTTCCATTCTCCAGCTGTAATGCATGATTGATGAAAATGAAAATGAACGATTTATGAAAATGGCATGTATTGCTAAGCACAACAATGATGATTTCAACAATTATTGATTTTACTTCTGAACAAAAGCTATTTTGTAGTTTGTTAGTAAGATACTTTTGCTTACCTCAGTGATAATCTGATCATGCTGAACACATGGGTTTGTTTCAATGCCAAGATACAATGTAAGTGAAAGTGAACTCTAGTTCATTAATAAGCACAAACTTCAGTTCTGAGGCTTTTATATCAATAAACAGAACCCAGTGTGAGGAAATGAAGATGAAGTACTGAGACAGAAAGGGTGGACCAGAGTTCATAATGGCTTCCAATGAGTATTAGTAAATGCACTACAATCTGGGACACAGCTGAGAAAAGGAGAAACTGATTATGTTCCTCGAACATATCAGGATCAGGTTTATTCCCTTCTGTAGAGTATCATCCAAGTGCACCCATCTGCTTTTCCTCATCTTACTGCAATTCATTCAGAAAAGGAAAAAAATAAAGTTGGGGATATTATAGTGGGTGAAAACACTTACTACATGACTTCCCATCTTTCTGTTAGAGACATGCATGTATGAACATTAACCGTACATGTGCAAGAGTTTATTTTCAATCACTGAAGAGGTCTGCATTCACTTCACCCTCTGCTGTCACCAAAGCCCCACCGGACCTATTGAAGCTGCCTTTCCCCAACCAATCCTTGCTTTGTATGGATCAGGCCCCAGCAGCATTTTGTTATATTCCCACAGTCAGATGCAAAGAGATTGCTTCAGCCACTGCAACTTCTAGAGAACCCCAGTGGAACTCAGCAGCTGAGGTAATCTATTCATGCATGGCTATGGGGACATAATCTGATGCTTCCATTCCCCACTAGGCATGAATTGGCCATGAGGGGAGGATTAAGAAGGGCTACAATAGGTCCAAAGGTGTGGTGGTGGTAAAGAATCCAGCACACCGGTAGCCCCTCACATGGAAGTAAATGCTATGTGAAGCCATGTTGGGTTGAGGCCAGTGGACGGTGAAGTTTCCATAGACAGAGATTCTACAGGGGTACAGTCATCCCTCCATATTTGTGGGGATTAAGGGAACAAGACTCTGCAAATGTGGAAAATCTGCAAATAAAGTGAGGCCACCTCCCTCCCCCCCCCATGCTTGGGATGGCTTTCCAAGGCATGGAAGGGGCCAGAGGGAGCTCACCTGCCTCTCCCCCTGTCCTCCCTGTGCCTTTAATTGGCTCTGGGAGCCAGTTAAAGCCATGGGACAGGTGAGAAAAGGAACAGGCGCATGCCGGCTCCACTCTTCTCCTGCCCTAAAGCAAGCTAAAGGGACAGGAGGGTGGCAGCAGCAGCGGCAGTGGGGGGGGGGGGGAGAGGCAAAGTGGGAAGATTTGGAGAGGAAGGCTTCTTTTGCCTTTCCCTCCTTGATCACCTCAAATAATAATAATTTATTTCTAGCCCGCCCTTCTGAACGGGCAATCGGGGCGGGGTACAAGAGAAGTTAAAAACATCACAAGATATCCAATGACCTTGTGAATAATTAAAACCGTGAATCTCAGGCCCACGAATGTGGAGTGAGAACTGTATATTGGGCATTTGTGCAAAGCTCTGAGACCTGCACAGCACCCAGCAACTCTAGAGTACCCTGATGCTTAGTAAATCCTGCCCAGTAGAACTGTACAGCAGCAATATCTTTCACTCTTTGCAAAGTGTTCCAGGAAATCATTTTGTGCAGAAATGCACATTGTTTTTAATACCGAATACTAGAAGAGGTGGCAAAGTATGAATTCAGCATGAAGACTGTGCACATATCTTTGTTTTCTCTGCAGCAGGGAGAAATAATCAAATACTATTGATTATCTATCCTTGCAAGTAAGGATGAAGAAGATGTCAGTTTATACCACCACGTCACACTACTTTAATTGTCATGGCTCCATATTAATTGTCATGGTTCCATATGAAATCCATTGCAAGTTACTTAGTTTAGTGATATACTTAGAATGTTTTGTTCATAGATACTAGAACATTTAACAGAAAATTTTAAGTACTTCATCTAATTGCAGATCTCATGATTGCACTGGATGGACACAAGGCCATTAACCTGATATGAAATGTACATAATTGTACAGTAAAGATGTACTGGTGTTGTTAAATGCTGGTACTGCAGCCACTCATTCACAAACCACAAGGTTGTGAGTTCGATACCAGCCAGGGGCTCACTTCCGAGGTTGCTAAAATGAATACCCAGCTTGTTGGGGGCAATTGGCTTACACATTGTAAACCACTTAGGGAGGGCTTAAGTACACTGATAAGTGGCATAAAAATGTACTTCTTGTTGCTATGTTGCTGGCACTACATCACAAAAACTATTAAAAATGGGAAGGAGAACTTATGATGACAGGCAGCATCTCTTAACTAGTTCTCTTTGGAGTTTATCAGATGACAGAAATTGGAAGCATAATCCAATGGCAGTCCAAATGCAATCATAGGTTTAACGTTATAGTGTATATGCATTTTTGGGCAATGGGAAGTCCTTCTGAATGCAATCATGGGGTTTCACATTATCGTGTGAGAAACTATCACACGCAATTTCGGGCAATGGGAAGTCATTCCGAATACGATGCAGCATCAATCACAATCACGTAAATTCGCTGAACTAGCGAATTCACTGATTTCTGAACTGGCCCCACTTTCATTTCTTTCTAAATTGAGAGAAATTCCTCCTGTGTAATAAACTCCTTTGAAATTAAGGGTGCTGAATAATTTGGCATAAATACGGACATCATCCCTGATTTTACAAAGATGAACACAATAATGTTTCCTCTCTGATCTGCATGCTTAACCTGTTGCCCTCCTCCCAGGGCACTTATTTAGAGATATCACATTAGAGCTGTAGATATATTGGGCAATTTTGTGACATTTAAGACTTTTCCTAGATCATTTCAATAGATGGAAAGCAGATTTCTTCTGAAAGCATAGCAGTCCCTAAGACAGTGCTTACACCTATTGTTTGAACTGCAAATGAGCCACGGCCTGCACTCCTGTGCACTATTACACCTCTTTCTTATTGTGCTGTATTGTCTTCAGCAAACGATATTACAATCCTAGTGACCAATATGCTATCAGTAGATCCCAACACACCATTTAGGAATGGTTTTCTTATTCTCTGCTCATTCTGTTGATAATAGCAGAGCACATAAAAGGGGAATACGAAATTACTTTGTTACAAGCTAAGTACCTTCTCACAATCCAAAACAACATCATTTTTAAACTGAGAGAATATATACCATTTTCTTTCCTTCTGAGCATCATTCGACCTGTCCTTCTAGACCTTCACTGTTGTCATGCCAGGTCACAATGCAACTTCAGCTGCCTTTCTGAAACAACACTGATTTCTCTCATGTCTTGAGCAACAGCATAACATGAGAGATACATGTGTGTGACATTCAACAGGCCATTAGCAACAACCTGACTCTGCTGTGGCAGGACCTCCCAGAAAACAGTTGCCTGGTATGTCACTGTTATGTCCCAAGTGTCCAATTATCATGGAACACTTGAGCTGTATCCTCCATCAGTTCTGGTTCCGCATCACTTGCTGCTGAGGAGATGCTTCCTAAGGGTGAACCATTAGTGTCTGTTAGACCATGGAAAAGTCTTCAGCAGAGATGTCACAGAGCTACACTACACTAACCAGGGGCAAATATTTGGCCCTGTGTGTCTGTCTTTTTTTAGACATTTCAATAAGAAAGGTTTCTTCAATTAAAGGAAAAATCCCCCATCCTTTCACCCTTGAGTGCTGCATGAAACAATCAGAAGTGTGGGAAGATGTTTGGTGGCTTGAATCTTCTATAGAATCACAGTCTTTGTGGATTCCTTTGTGAGGAACTGCAAAGACTGCTTTTAATTACTTGAAAATCTGTCTCATTTGGCACAAAATACATGCACATCCTATAGTTTAGTCACTGCACAGAGCACAAACAAGTTGTAAGAAGTGACTGAATAGGGAAGTAGCAAAAGTAGCCTTAATCCTCCTATCGAGAAAGTATTAAGCCTTGCCACTAATGTTGTTATCTCCCATGTCAGCAAACAGTCTATAAACCTTTTAAAAGGCAGAATATTTAAACCCAGAAAAATTTAAATTGAAAGTCACTGTACAGGTTTCTTAAGCCTCTCCATTACCATGTTAGGGAAAGAAGTGAAAAAGGAGGGAAATATAAGGTCTATAAAAGAATTAGGCAAATGCTGCATTAAATATCTGCCTAAAAGCAGAACATCATTAAGTGAACATCTGTTCCTCTGTAGGTCAAATTTGCTTTCACATTTAAAGGACAAAATTGCTTTCATTTGTGCCTGTTCTTGAGAATATTTTTGCATGTAAAGATATGGAAGTACTGTAAGCATCTGCTGATATATTTATTAAAATATGTGCACCACACCTTTCTGTCCACTGTGTAACAAATCATGTAAAGAAGCAACAAAATAGTAAATGCTACCCAATCTCACCCTACAAAAACCCCATCAGAAATAATTTATAAGCAGAATCAATACAGAAGCCAGAAACATTAATAGGCTACTTTCTTGCTAATTATTAAATATGACACTTAATCTATACAATACTATAACCAATTACAACCTTTCTGGACAAAACCAACATAATATAAATGTTCTATAGCATTTCAACATTACATCCCTTATGACAGCTTCTAGCCCTGTGAAGGAGTAAACAAACAAAGAAAAATTATACCACATATGTAGCCTTGCATGGACTATCTATAGAAATAACGGCTGTTTAAAATGGTTCAAAAATTTATACATTTGGCCCAGAAATGGGACTAAAGGTGGTTCACAATGTGATTGATATATTTTCCCGTCTGTGCTATGCTGTGTTTAGCAAATGATATTACCATTATGTAATATATATCATATATATAAAATTCTAGGATGAGTGTCACCATTTGCTACAAAAATGAAATATTGAGATTTGAGTAACTATTTTGAGTTGTTCCTAGGGGAAACTTCACCTTAATATTTGAAAACAGAAGCAAAGTACTAGGAAACACTGGCACATATCAATTCTAACCAAGCATTCATCTTCTAAGAAGACCTGTCACTACTATATATATATGTATATGTAATTCCCTTATTTTACAGTCCACTTTTTGAACAAATTTCACTCATTCCAACAAAAGTTGTTCAGACTTGATTTGTGGTGAAATTACCAAATATATTAAGATGTGTAGCTATATGACAATATTTGTGTGTGTCCCCAGGATTCTATTATTTGAAGCATTGAACATCCAACTTACTGTTAATATTAGCAAAAACTGTCAGTGGCCTCTTAAGCTTTAGAATAGTTTATGAAGCAATTAATGAAGTTTTTAAGTCTTAAGATCTTTGCAGCAGGAAACATTTGAGCAAATTATAAAAATATTACTCTCTTGACCTAATAGATAGAGACACCACTTCAAAAATCTAATAAAAGAGTTAATTGCTTTGTCTTTCCACTCAATAAATGCATTTTTAAGAAGTTGCCTTAAAACTGACATATCTCAGAAATGCAAACTGTGGAAGCTGAGAACAAGGCTGTCTCAGCCTAATATGAAGTACTAACTGTACAAGTGAAAGATGTAGGAGATAGAGAAAAGGGATGATAAAGTAATCCCTTGTGGTTTAGGAAATACTGGGAGGACTTTCATAGAGACAATCTTGTTCTGAGTATCTGCACACACAAAAACGAAACAAAACACTAAAGAATGCTGTCATCAGCACTTGGTTGCAATGATAACTCTGGTTTGTTTATCTTAATTCTGGTTTGTTTGGTGTAGCAAATCAAAATCTGAAAACATGGTTTGAAGCCAGTTTATAAATATTAGTGTCATCAGCTACAGTCTGTCATTACATCCAGATGTGGTATCACATATCAGACCTTGTTTGTTTTGTCACTCCAGGTCCACTGCTTCCTTGGGGAAACGCTGACTTGAAGATTTTTGCTAGCACTTTTATTGATATCTTTTTCTTCACTTTGCCTGGCAACCATTTCCTTGCCCACCTTTCTCTAACAAGTTCTCTTTCCTCTAGCTTGGGCTGCTTATTTCTGCTTTGTGAGGGAATTTCTTTTTACACCTAAAGAGGTAATTTAGACTAACACAGTCTAAACACAATAAAATTTGATCATTAACTGCAGCAGAGAGTAACACATCATATTTTATAGAAAAGTGACACTGCTGTACATTTTTATCTGTGAAGTGCATTCTTCTAGCCTCAATTTCCTTCCCTAACCTTCAGAGTTGACACATTCATCACTTCCAGATGAATCTCCAAGTTAAATCACTTAATGATTGACAATTATTTCTGGATTGTTGCTAAATGCATTTAAAAGAAGGGATTGGGTTAAAATCCACTGATGTCTAATGCAAACTATTCAAGGAGCATTAAGCATTCCAGCTCACTTGTTGACTTGCTTCAAAGGAATGACTTGTTCAGATAATCACAATGTGAATTGATCCATTTAAATTTATTCTACCCAAGTTGATTTGTAGTCACGTTAATTCCATGCTGTGGTTGTTTACCTTTAAATAGAAATCTCATTAAAAGGTATGCTCCAGAATCAGGAAATTACTCTTTAAAAACAACAGCAGCAAACACCCTAAAATCTTCACACCATCATTCAAGACATTAATTTGGTTCAGGCTGTGAGATTCATTAGAATTAGCTTGTGATAATTATTTTATACAGCTGATTGTTGATTGAAATGACTGTATTTAGAATTTTTAAAACAAGTGATCACAACTGAGTAAGTTATTATGAATGCTTTCAGAGGAGCTTAAGCATTTCATAACTTTTAGGTGTGATCAGTCTCATTTATCTGCTTTTATATCATTATGGCCCGAAACAGACGGCCCATTTGAGCCCAATTGAAGCTGGCTGGGCGTGGTACTTTCACGCAATACACCTGAAGCCAGACAGAAGCCAGGCTGGCAATTACATGCTGGCCAGCTTCTCTCCCACTTGGGGGCATAGCGCTTACATGCCACTTTCCAGTGCTTCTTTGGGAAAAGGGGCAGCTTCTTTTCATCCCAAAAAGTAGTGGATCTTATCCACTCCTTTTTGGGGTAGAAGATGACTGGATTGGGGCCAGGCATCTACTTGCCTTGGCCCTAGTCCAGCCTAAAAGGGGTGTCTCTAAGCCACCCCTTTGTGTTGTCTGCATCCCCCCTATGATAATATACGACAGCAGGATTAATCTGAATGGGTAAAATGCTGATACAGACTAAGGTAAAAGACAGAAGAATAAAAGGCTTCATGTAGGATCCACTTGCAGGTTATTATGGGAAGAATTTGGTCAACTGAGGAAGTGCTAGACATTCCCTTTTGGGCTTACTGTATATACTCATATATAAGTCTAGCATTTTAGTCAAATAATTGAACCCCCCCCCCCAAAAAAAAATGGGTCGACTATTCACATGTCTCTTTCTCTGAGTAGAGTGGTGCAAGGTGAGAGTTTAGTCCATTCCAGGAGCACCTAAAGGAAGCACCAGCCCCTTCTACTCTGTCCACCATGGCTCCACTTCTGACCTTTTGGAATACTTATATTGGAAAAGCACAAAGAGCTATGCCTGCCAGAATTTTGTAAGTTCTTTAGCATCATTTTCCTTAGCTTCATCCTTTATATTCTTTGTTACATGCCTCTTAAGTTTTACCCTCAATTTGTCCATGCATCAGATCAAAATCCATAATTTTAGTCCCAAACCTGTCCGTAATTTATACATAAGGTCAACTTATAGTTTGTATATAATATTTCAGTGTATGGCATGGCAAAAATAACAAGTGGTAGTTGGAATTTCCAGGCCCATTGTAGTTTAATAGTGTTCCCCCCCCCCTGGAATTATACATTAGGTCAACTTACACATGAAGTCAACTCATATTTGAGTATATATATGGTATGTAAATTTGCAGCATTATGTAAATAATGGTTAATAATAATAATATTTCATTGTCTGGCATCAAGCATGGTAAAAAAAACAAAAACAAGTGGAATTTCCAGGCTCATTGTAGTTTAATAGTTTTTTCTGCTGAAGAATTTATAGATTTGGTTTTCTGTCCTTTTGGTTTTGAATGCTTGACTCTAAAGCAAAAAGTGCTTCTTCCTCCTCCTGTCCTTTGTACTCTTTTCGTTAATTATGAAGATTTATATACACCTGCTTAAAAGTATGATACTTGACCCTTTGCAATTATTTATCTCTGAAATTTTTACTAAGAGGATGAAGTCTTTACATTATGCAAAGATGATGGACCCAGATCTAAAAGAAGATCATAACACTTGCTTGGATGATTTTTTAAAATTTTTACTTAACTATTTCAATTTTTCAAATGACGGAAGCTTGTGGCTTTCCCCACTCCCTCTGGAAGAAGTTCAGTGGTTAATGAGAATGAATGGTCATTCACGCTGCAAATACATATGTGTGAATTTGCAAGCACAGGCATGTCTTTTGTAAAGTCGAACCACTTTACTCACATCCATGAGAACCAATACAGTCTGTTTGCCAGTATAATTTATATTTAATACATACCTTCAATAAGTACTAATAGTCCCTGAGATTTTTTTTAGGAAAAAAATTAATATGTGTTCTTTTTCAGGACTGTAGCAACAAAAGACTGTAATTCTGCTGGTAATATTGCTGGGAAAAGGTGTGTGTGTTGTAAAGAAAGTGTATGGGGTGCAGAGAAGAAAGTTAGAAGAAGACAGCAGAAAACCTAAAATATATTTGTAATAGGCACAAATTAAGCATGATGAATAGGACAAGTCTATAATTTCATACAGGACATGAAGTGTTTTGACAGCTTAGGTTAGAGTTTCTACCCATCCTTCATCATCATAAAAAAATTCAATATCAAAACAGTACAGAGTCAGTTCCATATTGACAATATGTGCATGGTGCTTTGGCTGCCTCTGTATTATATCTTGCATCTATAATGGACTCTGCTGGCATCCCCACTGCAGAAACAATCCAGGTTGACACGACTTTAACTGTCATGGCTCAAATCTATGGTATTTTGGGATTTGTAGTTTTGTGAGATATTCTGTTAGACCCCTCTGGTGCCACAACAAACTCCAAATCCATAATTTTGGCCCCAAATCTGTCCTTAACTTATGCATAAGGTTGACTTATAGTCAAGTATATATGGTATTTCAGTGTCTTGTGAAAGCTTATGATCCTAGCTTTATGTTTCCTTTCTGTATTCAAAAGAAATTGTATGTATTTCCACCGGCTATCCTTCAGATTCTACAAATGTAGAATATACCCCGAAAGTCCAGGGGGCAAAGGTGATTTATGAATTACTTTATGCACTGTAATTTATGCTTGTTGTATAAAAATTGTTATAGATGATATATTATATTACTGTTAATAATATGTAAAATATTTATACTCAACACAATTTAACTGTACAAAATCACAAGCAAATCTTGTACACAAAAGAAGTACCATAAGTTGTCCAGCTGCTCTGAATATAAATATGTCATAAAAATTTTGGAGTGGGAATTGTGCTAGTCTGTTGCAGCAGCAAAAGTAACCAAGGGGCTTTACAGACCGTCCAAAAGGGGAGGTCTGTAGCCACCTCTTTTTGCTGTGGAACTTCGCTGCAGCAGCTAGATGCAGCGGCGAAGCTGCGCAGTAAAAAAGGAGTGGGGAAACCCCGCTCCTTTTTAGTGCTGCAGTTGCAGCGCAATGAAAGAAAAAGGCGCCATTGGGCGCCTTTCCGCCACCGCAACTGTGCAGCTCCATCTAAAAGCTGCGCAGTTGCAGCGGTGTACTTATGCACGCCGTCTAAAAGGCCTTACGTGACAACGCAGGCATCGTCACATTCTAGGGTTAGGGAGCGTGCGGATGCTGCACGCCCCTAACCCTAATCCAGCTCCACAGACGGCCCTTTTGGGCTGTCTGAATCGGGCCAAACAGGCTGATGGCATAATAAAGACAAGTTCGATTGTGGCATATGACATTAAAAAAAAGATCATTAAGGTGTTACAAGACTACTGGTTATTATAAAAATATATATGAAATATATATCCAACTTCCTCTCTGAACACATAGTACCAACTATCAATGTAATAGGCAATGCTGGGATAGGAATTTTTCATTAGAAGAACAATATGAGAGCTGATAAGCCATGCTGGTTCACATGCAAATAACATCCAAAGGGGCCTGTGAATTCCACCCCATACAATAATGTCAAAAATAGATTTCCCTAATTGTTTGAAAGCATTAATTCTATAATTTCTCAAGTATAACAATCCTTTTCCCCATGGTGTCTAGACTGTTTATTACAGAAATTAATTAGTCTTATTCAGACCACCATGTTTCCATCATTATAATTATAATTCATTATATTCATATAATTTATATGGCTACAATACAATAGGATGCATTCCTACAAAGGCTTTGAACAGGAGCTGATTAAGAACAGAGCAATGGTCTTAAATGAAGAAAACCATCCTGGATAGGTTTTGTCACCTAGTGCCTGACAAGGCCTGGACATACCTTCATAACTATGATCATGCTGTATTCATACAATATAATTTGAATATTTAATATAAAAGGCTATTAAAATTTATGTGTGGCCAATTAGTACTTTGTAGGGTTTTTTTTGGTGGCTAGCAGCTTGTAGAATTTCTTTTCCTCATTTTCAGGGACAGAAAGCTACAATTAAGCAAGCAAAATACTACTTTATGGTTCTCAAACATGCCCTATTCAGTCTGAAGGGATATATATCATCTTACAAAACCCTGACATTATATTTTTCACATTTAAGAGTTTGCCAGGCTTTTTTATCTAATTCTATTCAAGATCAGATTAGGAGGAATTTTATGTCTAATGCCTTAGACTTTTCTTAATGAGCATGCTTTTTATCTTGTATTAAATTAAGAAATGGAAGTTTGCAGTAAAGGCTTCTTTTTCCAACCCTGTGCTAGGATTATTGCTCTTCCAATCCTGTATGTGATATGATGAGAATAAAGAAACAAAACTTAAAAAAATGCCATTCTTTTTCTGCTAAAGAGGTGAATATATCATTTCTGAAGGTTTGGTGGGATGTATAATTATTCAAATTAAAGACAAACATGCTGCTTTAGGATTAAACCCTATATCTTCATAAATAAGGTAATACATGGAGAGTATAATCCTGTGCTTGAATCAGAATCTTCACAGCAGAATAGAAGTGAAGCAAGTGGTATTCCCCTGCTCATCCTATATTTTTAACAATCTAGCTCCCTCCAATAAGGAACAACTTCTAAATAATATTGTACTTGCATCAATATAGGAATTGCAACTGAGTTCCTTTGTCTCTTTTGGGGCTTGGAATCTCTGCAGGGGCGTGAAGCCGATTAAGATAGTATGTTCCAGGAGACTTTATGGATCCAGATGGATTCCTGAAGGCTCTTGGGGAGTTTCCTGTTGCCTTGGCAGGTGATTCTTGGCAGGTGATTCTGGCTGATCTCTGGAATGGGAAAATGGCCAGGGCAGTGGAGACGATGCCTGATTTCCTTTTACTGGCAAGCAAACACAAGTTTAAGCAGGCTTTTAATGTGTAAGTAAGGGGGCTTTCTTAGGAAAGTTTATCTTTCAAACTTTTAGTTGTTTTTTAAAATTATTTTAATGTGTTTTATGAAGTGATTTTAATTGCGTTTAAATTTTATTGTAAATGTTTTTAATTTATATTTCTGGAAGCCACCTTGGTTCCCACTCTGGGACAAAGGCAGCATATAAATGAAATAAATAAATAAATAAATAATTTTTTTTTTTGAACAATCCAGCTACAAAAGCAAAAAAATTCAACAAGGACTTCCATTTGCCTTGAACGCCTTGCTTCAAGGAAAGCTGTACATATCCTGAAATGGAAGGTTATACTCAAGTACATAAACTGGAACTGCAAATAAAAAGACTAACGTTTTTCCATTGCAAGTTTCTGAATATAATCTATTATACTCCTATTTTTCCTAGCTACACCTGGCATTGGTCTTCCACCTTCCACAAACAAACCTGTTTTATATATCTTGTCATGTCTATGATCTCTATTTAGTAAGAACCCTCCTTTTTGCATAGTGGCACAGCCAGTCATATAGCTAGACTGGTTCAAGGGGCAGTCCCAAAACAGTGGTAAGTAAATTTATTCAGGTATGTCACCTGGTTATTTGGGTGTGTGTGGCTTCAACAAGTCAAGGCTCAGGGCATTGCCAAGGCTGAAGTAGCCACTAGAGTTAATGGATCTGAAGAGTCATTTCCCTAGAAGTGCATGTATTGGCTTCTGCTTCTGCCTCCTTCATGGTGATTTTTGTTTCCATAATATAAATTAGTGTGTCAAAGATTGGCATGCTTGGCCATGGGACCAAATCCTATTTCCAGGATAGCATACCTGCCCTGTTAGGTGTGTGGTTGTGTCTTCCAAAAAAACACCAGCCCAAACTGGAGCTGCTACAAGCTAGCTTCACTCCCGGATGGCAGATGCGCTGCTACCCAGCAACTCACACTGCAGTGGGGTTCTATTTATCCTCACCACTCCCATTAGGTCCTTATGCAAAAAGCCAGTTTGATCAAGCTATAACCAGCAAAGTCGTGACTTTTCCATCCCTATCAACATGTGTTTTGCCTTTGCTTAGTCTTCCTCCATTGCTTCATGGTCCACATTTCATCATTGGGGGCACATGTACACATTTACAATTTACTAAATGGAGGTGCACCTGTACAAAAAGACTTCACTCTACAAATATATCACAGGAAACTTGCCACATATCTTCAACTCCTTCACAGTTTTGATTTCATTGCCTATATAGGTGTTAAAGTTTAAGGCTTCTTTGACATGCTTCTTTGATGTTTGGGGAAATGAAACCTGTCTTCCTTATATTCACCAAAATGGTGGGGACTAAAGAACAAGAATTCTTTAAGAAACAATAGAGGGATAATTGGGGGACCATGCCTCCAGACAGCAGCCCATATATCGGTGATATCAAGGCTCCAACATGTAGTAGATCCAAGGTGGCTTTGTAGTAGATGCAGCCCCACATTTTGGCAACATATATGGCTGCTGTATACCCAATATGGCTGTATTTTGAAAAGGATGAAATAAAGAGTAAGGAAACCCCTACCGTTAGGTAGAGTTAAATTGTTCCCTTGAGAAGCTGATACCTGGGGATGGGATGTGAGTGATCAAAAGTTGAACAATAGGGTTTTGCTCCTAAAATGGAAGATTTTACTCTTAGAAGGTTGTGTGCGTGCGACAGTTATACAAAAATGTTTGATTGAGGGTTTGGTGAACAAAATGAACTATTTTGGAATATATTATTAGTATTTTACCAAAAATTTAGTAAAGTATAGAAAGTGGATAAGCAGTGGAACAACAAGTTATATTACAGGGCTAAGAAGAAAGGTAACAGCTGTCTGATGAATTTCCCCTCTATAATATGTGTTAAAATTTGCTCCCTGCCCTTTTTAAAAAATATTCTACATTTCTCTACCATCACTCCACAACACTGATGAGGATAGAAAATGTGAAGATATAGGATTAAGTATAAAGCAAAGGTAATTACATCTGAAAAGCAAAAGTTAACTTTTGGCCCTAGAATTTCAAAGAAATGAAGGAATAAATATTCTAAAAATATTAATGTTTGCTCTGAAGCAAACAGCTGGAAAGGATTTCATTTGTAGAAACAATTTCATTTTACAAGTGCCATCTAGCAAATACTACATAAGCTTCCAGGAAAAGAAATGCATCACTAATGGGATGATAAAAAGTCCAGGTGGAATGTGGAATAGGTTTCCTGCCTTGCTTAAGCAAGCTGCACATATAGCTGGAGGGCAGTGCATACAGATGCTCCCCAGCATACCATCTGGATGCTACTTAAGATGCTAAAAGAAAAAGAAACCAGGTTTATTTGTTACCATATGACAAGGCATCATAAGTCATCAGGATGCAAATGACCTGTAGTGAGCTGTATGTTGTTAGAGATCACCTAGCAACTTTCCATGAAAACACATGGAGCATGACCCAAGGTTGGCAGCACAGGAGAGGAGACAACAGTAGCTGCTTGTTGACTGCTTACAAACATGTCTGTTAAAATGGTGATGTTTTAATAATGACCCCTTGCTACACTGTATGCTGAACCACTAAGTGACAAGTACCTCTTACCTTTGCCATTCTTGATTTGCCATTTAAATTCACTTGAGTTCCTTCAACAAACTGTACTACTAGCCTGCTTCAGTCCCATTTTTGGAAGAAAAGTAGAATGTAATTCAAGCAAACAAAGACCATGATGCCACCCACACAAATGAATTAGTAGAACAGGGAGCCAAGCAATGTAGAATTTGGGTTTGAAATAGAAATCCAAAATTGATGCATCCATTATTGCCCTTTGGACAACTGCAAAATGTAGGGCTTGTACAGGGGTTGACAAATGGAAAACTCTGGTATTAGTTTGGAGGGAATTCCACATTAGTTAACAATAACTAAGCTGATCCTACCAAAATTTCAGATCCAAGATGGCTTTGTAGTTCTGCATAAGGTTTTTGGTTTTTTTGTGCAAAATCAGACGACTATTTTCTACCTTGCAACCCTATATTTCACCTTCATGCAAACACATTTTGTATAGTTTAAGCTACATCTGTTAAACTGTACAGAGTGCATAAGAATGCACTGGAGTATAAGAATGCACTGATGCCACCAATTAGCTGGCACAATTTTTCAGAGGCCCTACACCCATTCAAATCATAACCACTGTGGCTGGAATTCTAATATCCTGATTTGCAAGCTGATGACACCTTCTCTGCCCAAGGATACATGACTAATCAACTGAAGGCAGTGGGGAGCCAGGAAAAAAGCAGGAAGGGACACATCTTTATATAGCACTGTGATGAGTTGTTTGAAAGCCTTCATAAAACTGTAAACAGATAGTTTGGACATGTTGATGGGAAGATTAGGTTTTATTGTGACTTGAGTGACAGGCTTAGTGAAGGGTATTTATAGTTTGCCTCCTGTTGCTAAAAACACCATGACAAGCAGAACCTGACATGTGTGTATAATGGGAAGGCTGGGGGAAAATATGAGGAAGAAAAAGAGTTCATTAAGAAGCTTGTGTTTTAACAAGGTTTCATTTTAAATGTGGAGAAAACTGCAGTTTGCAAGAGGCACACACAACAGAGGACATAGCACTGTTTGCTTTAATTGTCTTCGCTGAAACGTATTTCAATAGACTTAATAGGGGAAAGTTCTTTTTAGAGGTGGTGGTCAAAAGGCCACCAAGGAGATTCGATCCTCCTCAATAAAAAGAAGGAAGCAGAAAAGGCATAAAACAGTACACTATAGTACCCAAAATCACAGGACACCAAATCAACAGTCTAGCACATCCATTACTATAAATTTGTTTTGCACCAGTTTTCATACTATCCAGCATGCTAACTATGCCACCGATATCTAGAAACAGGGACAAAAAACAGCCTTGCCAGTGCTAACCTATCAAATATGAAAATGAACACCATCCTAAATCACATGAAGTGAACCACCAGGAAGCAGAATTAAGGGAATATTTTTCTATTAAGTCATTAGTAAAAATCATTTAGACATCCATGCGGGCAAGGTCAACTATTGATAAAATAAATGTCCTTGGGTATCTAGAACAGATAGAGAAAGACTGTAATCTGGCCACAAACTGAATTTTAGAGGATTAATAGAGAAAAATAAATAAATTGGGAAATGTGTCTTATTGCTTGGGACCTTGGTATTAGAAAGATCTCCTTTCCATATATACACCAGCCCAAGATGTCAGGTCTGCTGGAGAGGCCCTTTTCTGAGTGCCATCACTCAGGCAATATCCTGTCAGAGGACACAGAACAGCCTATTCTCTGCTACGGTACTCCATTCATGGAACATTCCTTTGAAGCTTGATTGTTGCCAGCATTGCTCTCATTCAGGCACAAAGTGAAAACATTGTTTTTCACTGAAGCTCTCGGGACCTAACTGGTTTTTCACAAACCCTTGTATGTACATGAGTTTAAATTGTTTTAAACTATTAGATATGTTTTAATTTGTCTTTACAATGTGCTCAATTGTTGAATATGTTTTATTACTTTAATAAATGAATGAATGAATGAATGACTAATAAAACTAAAAATAGTTGAACATTGTATAGTCTGGGGAAGGCAACTGTGGAGAGTCTGGTCCACAATGTCTTCCAGGGGTTACATAGACTGCCAAAAACAAAGTGGCCAGATGTATACTTTTTTTTTGAAAATTAGAAAAAAATACTAAATTTTGTGTGTGTGTGTATGTGTGTCCATGGGTGAACTTCTGCTACCAGAGGCTTCTAGTATAGGCAGTTTACTCCTTTTTGGCCAGAAAAAGAGCAGCGTATAATTCGGACAGGCCGGGGGGGCGGTAGCCCAATTCATACATAGATCTTAATATGTACTTGCATTTTTATTTATGCCCATTTTTTAAAATAAGAAGTAGACTCATTTATATTTAACATTTCTGTTGCCATCCTTTTCCCTTGTTTTTTTCGTTTAATACTAAACAACGAACTATTTTTTTTTACTTTACCACTACTTGTACAGATGAGTTGTGTTATGTAGATATGTTTCTGTGCTGTGTCTTCAAGTTGTTCCAGAATTTTGTTGAGCCTAAGGAAAACTTATCATAATTGCTTTGGACAGATTTGTTTACAAGGGGTTTGCCATTGCCTTTCTTTGAGGATAGGAGACTGACTTGCCCAAGGTCACCCAGCAGGTTTCCATGGCCTAGCTTTGAAGCTGGTCTCCTGGAGTACTAGCCCAACACTCAAACCACAACACCATGCTGGCTCTTGTATTATGTAGATATACTAGGTTCAAAAATTGTCAATGGAGTGGACAATTTTTAGTCAGGTTTTGAATAAACCCAGTAAAATCAATGGGACACATTAATTACAGCTCACATTTACCATGGATCTTAAATGGGTCATCAGTAATCATCAGTATGATTAAGGCTGCATTCGTAAACACATTATGGTAGCAAGCCCCAGTGAAATGAAATGAGACTAACTTTGAAGTAAACATTAATTGAGTTGACATTGTAAGTATGGATCCAACCTACTGGTTTCAATGAGGCTATGACAAAATATTCCTTCATGTACTTCACTTTTTGATCTACTAAACATCTCACTTTCTATGCAACCATACAAAATTGTTTTCCCCACTCCCATATACCTGTAAAGCTTGTAACCCCAAATGTAGCATGTGATCTAGATGTAGATATCTAGATGTGATCGAAATGTAAGCTGCACTACACACAAATGCCTATGTTGACCATAAGTAAAAGTGAAAACCTTTTACTTACACTTACAGGTTGACTTTTTGGCACATCATAAACACCTTCCTTCTTTTGACTAGTAGGAACCTGCAGAAATAAATAAAAAATAATTAGGATTAAGGAGAAATAATGTCCATACATTCTAATCTTTCTGAATTAAAACAAGACTTTACTCAAACTACTTAAGCACAATTAAACATCCTGGAGAGATCTGAAAAGAATTACTTATGGCTATCATTGCTATATATGTATCCTCTCTTGGATAATTTTCTTTAAGGAAAATAAGTCATATTTCATACTTAATTTGTCTAAAGGAGAAGTGATTAAATGTACAAAAATAATAGATTTTTGTCTGGTACCCCATACATTTGTAGGTGTGTAATTTATAAACTATTTTTCTGTATTCATTGCTAACAATGACAGATTTCTTCATTTTACATCTCATTAACCTGAACACAGATCTTTCAGTCAATCACAAATATCACCTTTTCAATTTCACTGTCTTGCAAACCTTCCATCTATTTACAGTACTCACTTCTTCCTTAAACTGTAGCACTGAACCCTTCTCTCTGCCCTACTGCCTAATTTCTTTTGTTATCTTCCTTCCAAAATTCTGCTCTTCTTTTACGGTGTCTCTCAAAACAAAACAAAAAAATCCATGTTCTTCCAAATTGATCTAAAAAAACTCCTTGGATTTTGCTGGTTATTGTTGCCTCTGTGTCCACTCATCCAATTCATTTCAAATGAATTGGGGGGGGGGGGGGGACAGAAAGATAAAGAAAAAGAAAGGACAAGAACTGAGTGATATTCCACCCTCTGCAATATTCCTTGGAATTAGAAGAAACCCACTTGAAAGAGGAAATAAAATGTTAAGGATGGTCCCAGGAATTGGTAGAAATAGGGGATTATCACACGAGGCACTTACCACACTGGCATCATTGCCCCAATGCTTCAGAAGCATGGATAGCTGGTTGCACTTCGTCATCGAGGCTTCCCTCTCTTCTGCCGTCAACAGATCGTTTGTAGAACAGCCATTTTTGTAATAACCAAAGTTCCTGTTATTACAGAAATGGCTCCTCTGCGAACGATTTGTTGACAGGAGAAGAGCAAGACACACTTCAGTGATGCTTCAGAAGTGTGAGTGGCTATCCCACCTCCACACTTCCGAAGCATTTGGGCAATGATTACAGCATGGTAAATGCCTTGTGTAATAATCCTCATAGTCTGGGATAAGTGAAACATCATGTGGATATTTTAAAAACCTCTCAGCCAAACAACAAATACTAAAACCTCTTCACATATTTGGTCCATCTGGAAGAGCCCTCCCATAGTCAAAACAGAAGAGTTTTCAGATATTAAGTGTTTGTTTATCCTCATATCTTCTTTTCCAATATTGTTTTCTCTCTTCTGTCTCTAACCTCCTATTTTCAGTACGCAAAGGGATCGTGTGGCACTTTTGAGCCTAACTGTGTGAAAGAAGTTGCAGCACTAATGTGCAAACAAAGCTGAAGCATAGGCTTTAGTAGGATTGGTCTACTTCCTCAGGTACATCTATGAAAGCTTATGCTACAACCTTTGTCCCCCTTTTCTTTCACACAGTTAGTCTCAGAGATGCTACAAGATCGCTGTGCATACTGATATTCCAGAGTAACATGACAATGTGTCCGAACTCTACTCTATTTTCAATTATTACATTGATGGTAAAAGGCATAAACATGTCTCACTCCAGTGATATGAAAGGAAAGGTGCAACATAGGTTTACACAACTTGTGATCCACTCAGCCAAACACAGGTCACCAGGTGTTCACTAGGTTCTGCAAGATGCTATACAACAGTAGGCAATAAACAAACAATGAACAAAAGCCTTGTTTATGTTTTTGTGGGAAGACACCAAGAAAAAGTGGTTTGTTCTTGGACTTCTAAAATTTTCCACCACCCATAACAACAGCATCCATTTCTTTTCAGAAGACAGGATAATGATATTTTCAACATATTCTTATCCTCCTTTCTTCAGAGTGCTCTTCTCTTTGTTGTCTGAGAACGCTGAAGAAGAACATGTCACACTACACAGGTTACTGGTTCCCAACTCTCACAAGTACCAACCAGTATGACCCATAGTCAAGCACGATGGGAGATGCAGCCAAGCATTTGAAGAGTCATAGGTTGCCATAATGGCATTACATTTTGATAGGTACAAAGCACTTAAGAACTTCTGTCCTTCCTTTAACCTGCTTGATGTCAGAGAAAGAAGTCACAGTTTCTCCAGGCATGTGTTTACCCCAGCATTAATAACATTCACTCAGCTTTGCAGGTAACAGCTCTTTGCATGGTTAACTGATACAAATAAAAACTGCCTCTGCCTATCTACATTGGATTGATTGGTAAAGTTATCCCCCTTTTAGCTTAGAAATTATTTTACGTGTTTTTTATTCATTAACCATATTTATATTTTAGCTCACAATAAAAAATGTAAATACAATTTAGATATAAAAATACACATATAGCAGTAAAATACTGAATAAAATTTAACAAAGAAAAAGTGAACTCAACAAAAAAAAAATCACAAGCAGGTATGTTTAGGAAGGTGTACTGGTTGAAATGGGTTGCAGGATTTTAATTGTTTACCTAGTGCAGGACTGTATTTACCTGAAGCATACTTCAAGTTAGTGGGCACATCATTGAAACCTCAATGAATTATGGTATATATCACATCCTGTTTCATATAATTCTGAGAACTCAACCCTAAACACAGACAAATGTTACAACTGTTGATCTGGGTCCATAAAAAATGGGGAGGGGAAAATGCTGCCCCCATTTTTAGGCCCCTCAGGGATCTCCAGGCTTACTATTTGCAAAACCAATGTGTTGTTATTATTGTTATTAAAAAAAAGAGTTGACTAAGAACAGTTGAACCCTATAATGTCTCCTTTGAGATTGGATCCTATACTGCTAGACTGGATATAAGACCTCTCTTGGCTTGGAATAAGGGAAAAGTAGAGTGTAAAAAAGCCCCAAAAATGTGAAATCGCCTATAACAATTTCCCTAATCACTGAAATACATGTTCTTGTATCTTTTCTGGAACAAAAATGATTGTCCATAATACACAAATCCCAAGGATCATTCTTTCAAAGGTTCAGTTTAGCTGAAAAGTGTTCAGGTGGCTAGTTAACAACAATGTGTGCAACGAAGATTAGACTAAGCACTTACTGCTTTTGTGAGTGTTCAACCAAGCTACTCACCAACATGCCAGGGGTGGGGAATCTTTTGATTTCAGTTATCAAGAGTGCTTATAGCACAAGGTTCACAACACCAGTTCATTTGGGCCGCTGGAAAAACCTGGAACGTATATTTTGGGAAACCTTCTAATGTTTTTTCAGTTAGTGATCACCAGAGTTTGATACAGGAGGAAGACAGTGCTTAGCTTCAACTCTTCCACCATCACATTCCTTGATGATACGAGGGAAAGCGAGGTACCTGAGGAGACATTCCTATTTACATGGAGTTTCTCCACAGGCACAAGAGCTCAGGGAAGTGGGAGCAATGTTCCATTTTCAAAAAGAGATCTGTGGGTATGGTGTAGTGGTTTGAATGTTGGACTAGGACTGTGGAGACTAGGGTTTGATTCTCAGTTCGGCCATAAAACCCACTGGGTGAACTTGAGCAAGTCACAAACACTCAGCTTTAGGGGAAGGCCATGGCAAATCTTCTCTGAACAAATCTTGTCCAGAAAATCCCATGACAGGGTGACCATAAGTTGGAAATGACATGAAGGCACACAACAACAAGAGAGTTAGGCTTATGAAGAGTAATGCTATGTACACTATTAGCCCTTCTGCGCAAGAGACAGCATGTTGCTTACTGGGTGGAAAAGGAAATACATTCTGCATGTCTTCAGAGGCAATTTAACTACGTACTTGCTAGCTAGTACAAATAAATATTGGTTACTAAGCCCAGAAATAATTTGTAGACCTTTACTCTACAAGTGTTGTTTTAATTGTACATCAATATTTAGGAAGAACCAACATCAACATAGGTTAATAAATTCCCACTTTTATTTTAAAGGTTGACAAAAAGAGAGAAGCAAAGTAATGAACACATGATATTGTGCAAAATATACCTGTAACTTGAATGGGTATGAAATGGCATATATGTTTTTAGGATAAATGAAAATGATTTTAAAAAAAAACGTATGCGGGATGTGCTTGACTGAGTGCTGGGAGCAATGAGAACACAGATGTAGCGATTGTGTACCTGATAAATGTTTTCTTCTGTTTCAGGCTCACGGATTGGCTCATGTCCAGCCTCAAACACAATGTACTATTACATCAGCAGCCAAAGAAGAAAGGTCAGAGATGAAACAGAAAGTAGAAAAAGGCAATTTGGAACTTCAGAAGAAATAACTGTAGACAAGCAGTAAAGAAGCAGGTTCAGAGTACAAGCTGGCACAGGAGCAATTGACTTTTGCTGAAAGGCATTATAAAGCAGCTTTCTTTTATGAAAGAGAAATAAAGGAGATATGGAACTTTGCTAATTGTCACTGGACATGTTTCCTGCTGTTTTCTCAATAGAGATACAACCAAAGGTGCACTTCTGTTCACACAGAAGCCACTGGAATTTTTTTTTAATGTGGACTTTACTGTGGACATCATAAGAACGCCTGTGGGCTGCTTATAATACTTTCAATTGGAAAGAAGGGAGAATTAGAATGTTTCAGCTTTGAGTTTATATTAAACCACCTTGAGTGCCTTTTTGTTGTCGTTCAAAAGGCAAGATGTAAACTCAACAAATAACATAATAAAATAAATAATTTGCTTCCTTCCATGCTATGATTGTACTTGATTATGTAACATATCAGGGGTATGATGCACACTTCTACATGAAAGAATCATGTAGGACAAACTCTGGAAATCGGTTTGAAGATTATGTATCTTCTCAGAAAATCTGTGTGATATCTTTCAATATCTCCCAGGAGTTTCTGCTAGTGCACCAGATATATACCCTTTCTGGGAAAGGAAGATTTGGCTACAATAATCCACACCTTAATTATCATCTAGTTAGACTACAGTAATGCATTCTATGCAGGGTTGTCCTTGAAAGTGTTTACAAGCTATGGCTATTGCAAAATGCTGCTGCCAGACTGTTTTGTTTTATTTTAAAAATTATAAATCACTGGTCTTTCATCTCTGGCTTCCATTTTGTTTCTGTGGTCAATTCAAGGTTCAGCATGCCCACGTCATATGCGGGCATGCCATATGCAGCCTTCAGCTTATGTTGAAAGCCACGTGTCAGTAGAGGCAATGGCATACATGTTTTCAATGTGGCTCAAGCATTCATGGTATTTCCCTTACTCTGTGTGTGTGTGTGTGTGTGTACAGAACGGATCCCCCGTGTAAGGGAAGGGTACACTGTACTAGTTTGACCTACACAGCCCCAGATGGCTTAGAGAAAGGACATCTAAAAGTTCATATTCTTCCATATAAGCCTGCCCGGGATTTAACGTCCTTAATGGAGACCACCATTCAGAAATGCTAGGCTGGTGACTACACAGGACAAAACTTCCTATATAACAGCACCTCAGTAGAAGAATTGATCATGTGTATATTTTAAAATACTTTTTTAAAACATTTGTTTAGTTTCTAAAGAGTATTTTGTATCTTTTCTTTACTTTAGTAACATTGATGCATTGAGAAGTGATAAACAAGCATTTTAATAAAGTATTTAAATAAAGTTTTTATTAAATTACATTCCCCCAATTTGCTTACTTTTTTAAGTATGTACTGGTACTGATTTTGGTTAAGGGCAACCCAGGCCCGAAATGCACATACCAAATAAAGTGGCTTCCAGCCACTTTGGGGGCATATCATCTGGCCTCAACATTCTAGGGTATTTAAAACATATTTAGGCTTGATCCAGACTAAATTCCTATTCCAGTAATTGGAAGGATTATTCGTGACCACCTCACTCTCTTTCAATGGGGCCTGATTGCAACTAATTTAGTAGGTTAGTCTGGATTTAAACCATAAAGTTCACAATTTTCCTGCTCTAGATTAGCCATATTATCCACTTTGAGAATTGAATTTGCTTCAGCAGGGTTCAAAGATTACTTTTAAAAGGACAGAAACTGAAACTTCAAGGGCAGGAATCCTATGGGAAGTGGGTATCTTCTGCCACTTTCTCTGTCCTGCTGATTTATTCTGGCTAAGTTGGGAGATGGGGAACACCAGGAGTCAAATAATTTCTGGGACTTGTTAAAGGAATGAGGAAGTTTAGTATTCTCTGGGTCCAAGACCTTCATTGAATCTACCCTGGAATACCTCTTGATTCCTCCCATTGACCTCAGGTTCCTGCCAGCAGAGGATCTTCATAGTGGCAGTTTCTGCCACTGCAATGAAATGCATTGCAATCAGATATCTTGTTTGCACACAGAATTCCCTCTCCATCTGCAAAGGGACGGAGGTCTACAATAGTCTAAATCCCCTCCAAGTGTATAGATTGTGGCTTGCCTTAATCATATTTTTTTTTGTGCAGTCTTGGCCATCTTTCATCTATAAAATCAGCTAGGGGTCATTTTTATTAATGAAAGAGAAAATCTGAATGAAATTTGTTAATATTTGAATATTAATGAAAGAGAAAATTTGAATGGAAATTTGAATTTAGGGGCTGAGCAGACAAGCAGGATAACACAGCACAAACCCATGCTATCCTGTCTCCAGTGCTCACTCAGGTTGGTCCCCATGTCAGCACAGGGGTGGGGAGGTGCTTACACGCCTGTCCCTGTACTGATCCAGGACCCTTTTCTGGTGGCAACTCCTCAACTTTTCACACAATCGCTCTTACTCAAAATCACTTTGTTGCAGTGTCTGACATGGAAATGAGGTGCCTGGCTGCCCCCAAATGACCAGGTGCTTTGTATCCACATCAGATGTGGCAATGGAGGGCTTCTGGTGCATCAAGGTAAAGAGTGAGGGGGGAGTTCCTAGGAAACTCTGTGGCAAACCCGGGGTCAAATTACATCAAGGTAACAGCTGTTTACCCTGGGATTGGACTGGATCCACTGGAGCCATGTCCAGTCAGGCAAGATTGTGCTTGATTCTGCCCCTATGGTTTTGGCCTGTGTCATCTGAACTGGATGACAGGAGGCCATGGGTAACCCCATCTCTTATGAGTGTGTGTCATTTAAATAATTTTAATAGGACATAAATAAATTTATCAGTTGTTTGACATAGGTAATCAGAATATTTGTCCTTTCTCATTTTTCTTACTTTCTGGTACAAAAATTCTTAGCCTGTGAGGACAGAAGCAATTTTCAGAATGATCTCTGAAGTTGGTGAGACTAATTCAGAAGATATTCTTTAGTTGATAGTTAAAGATGATGCTTATTTTCAGTAAAAAAAAGTTGATTATTACATCAGCTTTTTAAACTGACAAAAGGTGTTACAACTCTTAAAAAATATAAATAGGCTGCTATAAAATGGTTTCAATATTTATACAGTAAATATTTTCAGAAGATGCTTAGGACATTACTTTTAGAATTTAGTGTATAACAATACAATGTTCTGAAGATACACTATAACTACCACTGCTGACTGAACTGGGTATCTAAATGATTTTGTTTTTAAATCTGCAGTTCTGTTGAATAAGCAGATCTCATTGCAAACTGTTTCTTAAATTGGTTGTATATGCCTTCAAATATTACCTGGTAAACAGGATCTTCTACATCTTCTTCCAAAATGGTCTATTGCAAAGAGGACAGAAGGTAAGGAACAAAAGGGAAAGAATATGAACAGCAGATGTTCAAGAGTTGTATTTATGTATTAGAAAGGAAAGAAACTGAACATTGTGTGGTATAAAAGACAAAAAATACCCCATTGCCTATTAATGTTTACTCAGTGCTGCATTATGAAACATGCATTTAGTATGGGAGTGTGCCCACTTTTATCACATATACAATAAAATACCATTTCATAATTGAGTAATAGCTTCATTGGAGTCAATGCTGCTTTTCATCACTGCCAATACCACAGCAATCTAGATAGCAGTCATTTTCAGCAAAAGGACATGGATCTTGTAAACTGATTATCTTCTCATCAACTGAAATTTGTAATTACTATCAGTACTCATTATCATGAAACCCACTATTGATATAAATAGGACAGATTCATACATGTTTAATTTCAGGAGCAGAGAATAGCCCCATGCATCTACCAAGAATAAATTACCTGATATACTGCTTGTTCACACTGTTTATCTTTCTGTGCCTTTTTCTCCAGCTCTTCCCTTTGTTTCAACTCATAAATGAGTTGAAAGAGGTCTCGCAAGTCCAGAATTACAGGCTCGGCCTACGTGAAAAACAAAATAAAACATCATTAATATTTTTTATAATGTGAGGAAAAAAGCATCTACTATGGTCTTTCCTGATTAAAAAAGACTACATGGCAATAATCAAAATATTTATTTTGTATCAATTCCAATGAAATCCTTGGAAGTAAGCCATTTCAGCAAGCTGGAATGAATTATGGTGATGACGTTTGAAATTCTCTGATTCATTTAATTTGTCACATTTATAATGTTCAGTTCTTTCTTCAAGATTTTTTTTTTGATTGAGATATTAAATTAGATTTGTTCAATGTGCTGACATAGGGTCCATGTTCACAACAAATTTATAGTGCTATTATTTCACTTTAACTGACATTGTTCCATCCCATGGAATCCTGAACCAGTAAACTGGTGAAGCACTAGAGCTCTCTGGCTGATAAGTCTAAATTCCCTGCTAAAACTACAGACCTCAGGATTCCATAGGATTCAACCATGGTTGTTAAAGTAGAATAACAGTACTGCAATTTTTTATTTTTTATTTTTTAGTGTCGATGGACCCATCACCAACAGATGACAGCCAAACCATTTGGTTTACAGGCACTTGTGGATAAGTGTGAGTGCTCTGTTCATCATGAAACTCCAAACTGATGATTATCAAATGAAATTAAATACAAAGCCTGCATTTTTTGGTATAAGTCCAAAAGTTCTTTAATGTGATAATCTACTTTCTTTTGATTAAACTGTCACAGATTCTGTGAACTGCCAATCAACCCAATCAAGTAGCATCTTCAGTATCTGAGTCACCTCGCATGATGATTAATTTGGAAATGTTTTATGTGACTGTTTTGCTACATCTTGTTTTAAAACCTTTGCTTGTTCTTAGGGGTGTGTGTGTGTGTAGAAACTGAATTTGGAAGTAATGCTCCGTCATGGGTCATTCAGAAGAATATATGTGGATAGTTGAATCTAAAATACAATATGATTATCAGAGGCTAATAAACCTTCATATGAATAAACATTCATGTAAATTTAAACAATAGATTATTCAGACAAATATATTAATTTATATTTAAATGTTTTTCATTTCATTACAAATGGCACTGCTGTGAAATCCTTTAACAAATATTTTATGGGAAGAGGAACTAAAAACTAAAGCAAAAATAAAGTATTAATATTGTAGTAAAAGAATCAATGGGCCCGAACAGACTGGCCAAAATAAACCTGCTTCAGGTCACTTTGGAGGTATGCTGTTTAAAGGACACAAGCATCTTATGATGCCAGAAGCTGTGCCAAAGCTGCACTCCAGTCCTGAAGACTCGAACATGGCTTTGGCTTCTGGCCTCTTAGGATGCATGCATCATTGAAATAGCATACCTCAAAAGTGACCCAAAGCAGCTTTATTTTGGCCTGTCTGTTTGGGCACAATTTTTGTAGGTGACACTTAGGCTGCATCTGCATTGCAGAATTAATGCAGTTTTATACTGCTTTAACTGTCATGGCTCAGTGCTATGGAATTCTTGGATTTATATTTTGCCTTCTCTGTCAGAAATTTCTGGTGCCACAACAAATTACAAATCCTAGGATTCCATAGCATGGAGCCATGTCAGTTAAAGCAGTGCTAAATGGAATTATTTTTGCAGTGTACATGCAGCCTCACGCTTATTTGCATATTCAAGCACACACATGGACAATTCATTTTCACAAAAGGAAGGCAAGGGAAAGGTAGGACTCAGGACTCATTGAAACACTGGAGCTTATCACATGGGACTCGGAGAACGCAAACAGCATGGAACGGAAGGGAGCGGGAAGGGAACAGAATGGGGAAATCAGCCATAATACTGCACGGGGGGGGGGCACCAACAATGCTGCCAGAAATCCCCAATCTGTTCCCCATCTGTCCCACAGGAGGTGATTTTTCAAGAACTGTTCATAATCTCCTTGAAAATCGCCTCCTGTGGGACAGATGGGGAACAGATTGGGGAGTTCTGGCGGTATCGGCGGCATTGCCCCGTGTGGTAATATGGGTGATTTCCCCATTCCGTTCCATTCCCACTCCTTTCCGTTCCACACCATTTGCATTCCCTGAGCCCCGTGCTATAAGCTCCTTTGTATACCCAGTCTTTTTTTCTTAGCTATCATTTGCTGCAGTCTCTGATTGATCTAATGATTTATCTTTATCATCTTCATGGTAATCTGAAAAGTGAAGTTTTGCCATAACTAAAGCATATTTCCTTACCCTTTCACATGTCAATTTATTTCTTGATTTGGTGTATTTCCAACACAAGAGCATCTTAAAAATATTAGGGAAAAGGATGGTATGTGAAACAGGAAATAAGCAAGATGAAACATCTTGTATAGGGATGTGCTTGTTTAAATTGTTGTGCATGTGGGGGAAAAGTTGAGTCTGGCTTGAGACAGAAATAGTTCTCAAGTATATTTGAAGACTTGGAGGGGGGATTAAAAGTGGCTTCAAAAGGATTCTCATCATCTTTCTTAATACTCAAGAATTGTTTTGTTTCCCCCACCCCCATCCCTAGTCTTCTAGTCTTCTTGTCCCTGGTCTTGTGCCTAGATTCTGCCACCATGGCTGCATCCACACTGCAGAAATAATCCGGTTTGATCCCACTTTAACTGTCATGGCACCAGGTTATGACATTCTGGGAACTGCAGTTTTGAAGATGTGTTCTCCAATTGGCCCTTGGTATCTGTTGGGGTTTGGTTCCAGGACCTCCTGTGATTATCAAAATCTGTGGATGCTCCATTCCCATTAAATACAGTAGCATAGTAAAATGGTGTCTGTTATATAAAATGGAAAAAATAAAAGTTTGCTTTTTAGAATTTATATATTTTTAAAATATTTTCAAGCCATGAA
The DNA here is from genome assembly GCA_034509955.1 of Urosaurus nigricauda. Taxonomy (NCBI): domain Eukaryota; kingdom Metazoa; phylum Chordata; class Lepidosauria; order Squamata; family Phrynosomatidae; genus Urosaurus; species Urosaurus nigricauda. Next base: position 81,139,936 of record JAOEGL010000004.1, read on the forward strand.
TGGTTGTATCTGTGGATATGGAGGTCTGACTGTATTCTGCCAAACAGGTTAATAACAAGAAGTCCTGAGTATGCTCAAAAATAATTTTGGTATGTGAAAGCAAGGTAGAAATGAATTAGTTTATTCCCAATTTTTCAGGAGGAAAAAGCATCCAGAATAGTCCTTGGAGAAGAGAGCTCTCCAGTTTTCTCCTGGCTTTCACATCTCTAATGTCCTCCCATTTTAAACTGGAATTTTTTTCTTCTGTCTCCTAATCAAAAACAATGCTACTGAATTCTTTGGTAAAAATAATATCTTCAATCATCTTAATACTCAGGAATTTTGTCTTGCAAAAATCATAGCATCTACAAATTCAAGTGAGATGGGACACATTAGCCACTATGGAGCCCATTATGACTACATTTTGTTTGAGTTTTCAATCAATGTGACTGATTCAGCATCAATAAATTTACTCTAATTTACCTTGGTTTTTAAAAATTGAGTTCTAAGGACTGCAGCCCTAAGCATTTTGAAAAGAGAAAAAAAAGTTGTCCTATCTTTCTGCATTAATTTGTACCTTGTTTTTATTGGTCTAGCTGTACAGTTTAACAAGGCTATGGCTCATTTCTATATAAGCTAATTATATTTGCAGATTAATGGTAATTATAATTATGGGCATAAAAGGCATTGCTTATATTTATTAGTAGTCTTTAATACAAAGAAATGAGAGTAAACTATGCTAAGTAGCTATTTGTTTTCCATCATTTTCTATCTAAATTAGTTGGGGAATCTAAGTAAACGTATTTGTATTCAGCTAGTGTATCCTGTTTAATTAGAAAAGAAAATAATTACTAATTAGAAGGAATACTTCAAGAAAAAAAATTGAGAAGGGCGAATTGTATTCTTTTATTTCAGACTGGTGTTGCCAAACTGCCATATCAGAACATTTATGCAGGCACATTTGACAGCATTATACACTGCATAAACAAATCTTGCAGGCTGCCCTTTCAAAACAGCAGTATTCTAGAAAGAGCTATCAAATTGAGTTAAACTACAGAAAATGACAATAATCTTGATACTTACTGCCTGGGCTGTTTTTATTGCCACAAATCTATGATTCCCTTCCTTTCCACACACATATCCAAAGGCCCGATGGTCTGTGATATCCTTTGCAATATATGAAATTTCATGAACTGCGTGATGGTGCTGTAATAGCTGTTCATAAACAAAAAGCAGAAGAAAGCATAGGGCATATTTAATTGAAAGCTTACACTGTGACTGAAGGACATGATTTACCTCTAGGAGGATAAATGTGAATGACAACAGGGTTATTGTGAAAATAAATGCATTCAGTCTATGTTCTTCAAGAGCCATTGCCAATTGATTTGACCACATTTACAAAGATTTTCATGTACTATGCTTTTCATCCAGGATGTTATTGTTAATTAGAAAAACTTCTCCTATTTTACTGAACATCATTTTGATTATTATTACCCACTTCTAATCATTCAACAATGGTTTGTTTTTCACTGTGGACTGACTGGGGCACAACAGCTTCTTCAACAGTCATAAGTTTCATTCATTAACCTCACTGACAAATGTGTCTGAAAAATGAATGTGTATAGTATGTGCTTATGTGCAGGCGGGATGGAGGAAGTAGGGCAAAAATCTCCAAGTCCAATTTACACTTATTTGTTTAAGTAATAAAAGATAATGTATTTTTATGCAAGTGCGCTATACATACAAAGGATATATCCAGACATGTACATTAACATGTATCAGTTATGGACCCAGCCTGTTGGTACAAAGAGGATGTATACATACATTTTAATCCCGCCATGAACTATTAACAGTGCACAACAGGACAATTATTTATTTATTTATTTATTTATTTATAGCACCATAAATTTGCATAGCACTTTACAGACACCATCAGTTCAACATTAAAACCCGCCAATGGTGTACAATCTAAAAGTCATAAAGTATAGAACTATACAGTAATTAAGCAAATTATACAATTAAAATACAAAACTGTAAAAACAGGTAATACATATAATCAAATCTAAGCTATACAATAATATTAAAATTAAGTTCCAAATGCTTCAGAGCACAAGAAGTCTTTAATTCTGATTTGAAGCTAGCAAGAGAAGAGATAGTCCACAGATGTTGAGGAAGGCGGTTCTAGGAATATGGTGCAGCAAGTGAAAAAGTATAAATCCAAGCCAAGGAAAAGGAAACACTTGGCTGGTAAGAAGCCCCGAATTCCTGGATCATAGAATGCAAGCAGGGTGGTGAGATGAATTAAGGGGGGGGGGGGCTAGGTTGTGTAAAGCTTTAAACGTTAAGAGAAGAAGCTTATACTAAAACCTAAAAGAAATGAGTAGCCAATGAAGAGATGCCAGAAGAGGGGTAACACGATCAAAGACAATCTTAGCAGCAGAATGTTGGATGGAAACCAGAGGACTAAGGTGGGACAATGGGAGCCCCGTCAAAAGAAGATTGCAGTAGTCAAGGTGGGAGATAACCAAGGCATGAACTAGGTACTTAGCAGAGGAAGCTGACAGAAAAGGTCTATTTTAGCAAATTATAAAGAAAAAATTGCCATAACTTAGCTACAGGCTGAATCTAGAGAACAAAAGACAAAGAAGAATAAAAAAATAAAGCCAAGGCTGTTACAGGATGAAAAGAAATATTATTAACCGTAATGGAGAAAACCTATAAAGTAGGTTTAGGGGGAAAGATGAGACAAGGAAGAGAGAGGAGAACACAAATTATAATATTCTAATAGAAGGAAACACTTAAATGCAAATTTTAAGGAATAGGTACATTAGCTCTATACACAGAAGACAATAATGTGATACCCAGCTGTTTATTAAGAGTCAAGGAAAAATAACAACTCAAGGTGTTGTGGATGTATTATATGCAAACCATTGTGAGAACTCTTCTCTATATGAAATGTAAACAATAAAACCTTATAATAATAATTCATTATTATAAAGTTAGGTAAAGAACGTTATATTAGCAATGTATGTGACTGGAATGGATATACATCTCTTACTAAAGACATGAAGAGTATGGACTGACTCCATTGGTGAATGCAACTAGAGCAGAAGTGTTCAATCAATGGACTTACATAAGTGTTGATGTGACAAGTCCCATGCATTCAATGGGTAGGATGACCAGATGCCCTCCTTTTCCAGGACGTGTCCTACATTTCAGCCTTTTGTCCAGGAGGAATGCCAAAATATCTTCCATTTTGAGCCTGACTAAGAAGCCCGCTGAATAACACCATGTTTGCTGTTCCCCTTTGAGACATTTGTCTACTTGACAACCTGTCCTCACTGCAAATATAGGGATAGAATGGATCTTTCTAAAGTTTTTTTCCTAAGAGCAGCAGCAGACAGGATTTGCCCCCAGAGCTCAGGACATGTTTGTTTCTCAGAGGGGAAAATGTGTTAGGCAATGGGTGGCTTAAGGACACAGTGCAAATGTTAAAAAGAACCTTTTCTTTAATTTTAGTACAATAGACAAATGAAATCAATAATTTAAATGTACATTCAGTCAAGGATTTGTTGCTAGTAAAGTACAATTTTAAGCATTTGTCTTGCTCAGAATTCTGTAAGTATTTTGCAAACCAACAAAACATTTTAATGAAGATATGTTCATCAGAATTACAGTATATGTAACAATATAGCTGTATATTAGCCATAAGAAATGGATTAATATTTTTATTAGTGGTTTTAGCTTTTATTTTATAATGTCCTATATTTTTCTAGAAGGTCCTACATTATACGGTGTCTTGTCATCCTTTGTGGTTATGACATCTGGTAACCCTGTCAATGAGTCTACTGTACTAGGGATCAGCAACTGGACTTATCTTGTGATCGATAAAAGTTTAAGCCCCATTTTATCTTAAACCAGCACAGAAGTATTGTATAATTCATAGAATCTCACTTACTTCATGTCCAAAATATTTTATGCCAGACTGTCAATAACTCCAGCTAGAGTAAGTTAATTTTGTTGTATTGGATACCCATTCTTCATGAGAATTCCATGTTCTCCAGTGTATTAATGATGAGATATTATTTACATAATATAATTATATTGGATTATTAGATTCTTTTTTTCTGTATTCAGGTTGCATGCTTTCCCTCTAATTGTGAAATTAAATATCCCCTTCCCCAACTGCATACTATAAAGAATGTTATCTCAGACTCCTACTAAATCAAAGTTCTTTGACAATATTTTATTGATTACAAGGCAATGTTTGCACAGAATTTAAAATATGATCAGACTCCTTACGTGTGGAAGTAGACATAAAGATTCGTCTACCATGAAAAAATATCACCTACAGTACAGAGGCAGCAGATGGAGACATTTTATTTGGGAACCTTCATTGATGTTAAAAAAAAATCAGGCTATTAAGCAATTAAGCATTTCAAGAGTCATTTGAGATTAACGCACAGCTAAAAAAAGGTACTTGCCACTGCTGAATTCCAATTCTAAATTGGGATGTATCCTAATATCATTGCATGCATTTTGCCGCCAATGCCACTGGCCGGACTCAAAGGCTTCCTGGTTTTGAAAAGAGGCTGGCTGAGCTCGGACTTTAGCCAGCAGTTACCTGGGTTGCACCCGGCTGATGGCGTCGGCAGCAAAATGCCTGCGATGATATCAGGATATATCCTGATTTAGGATTTAATTTGGCAGCGGTAAGTCATTTTTTTTAGCTGTGCGCTAATCTCCAAAGTCACACCCATAGTTTTGTACCTGTGTGTGTGTGTGTGTGTGTGCCTTCAAGTTATCGGTATTTGTTGACATATGGTGACCACATGAATTTCATAGTAGTTTCTTTGGCGAGAAATACTCAGAGCTAGTTTTGTCAGTTCCTTTCTCTGAAATACAACCTATAGCACCTGGTATTTCTTGGCAACCTTCCCTCTAAGTATTAACCAGAGCTCACTTAGCTTCCAAGAGCAGACAGGATCTAGTGCCTATATACATATATCCCACGTTTCTCCCAAGTTGGGACCGAAGGCAGCTTACAACACACACACACACACACCCCTTTTAAAAACAATTATTATTATTATTATTATTATTATTATTATTTCATACACAACACAGATTCCATAACCCTTAGCCACTTGGGAGGTATACTGTACAAGTATACTGTACAGTTCTTTAATATCCAAAGAATATCTCAGAATGCTACAATTTCCTTTAAAAACCAAAGCATCCATGCACACACACACACACACAAATTTTAATGACAAGTGTTTGGCTTTATTGGTCCTGAGAACTAGAATAGTGCATTTTTCATCTAGAACATAACAAAGCTGCTTTTCTAGGAGCACTGTGTGCCTATCTTAGAGTCAAAATGCTGTGTAGAAAGGTCACACACACCAGCTCTTAAAAAACAAATAAACACAAAAACAGTAAACAAAAAACAGTAAACAAAAAAGTAAACAGTTATTTCCGATTCTTACTTCTGTGCACCAGATTCATGATCTTCTTGGTCTTGCATGTTTCCAAATCTGTAAATACCTACACTTTATAGTGTTTGTCTTCTACTTATTTTGACACTTGGTGCTTGAACTGCCCTCAAAAGCCCTGAATCACCCAGCACTGTTCTACTGATATCTTGATCTTAAAGAAGAAGAGTTCAGCAAAGGTACTGAGCCTACACCAAGTTGGCCTTGTCACAGGTACTGAGCCTGTACCAAGTGCTTGTCGCAAGGCCTACCTTGCGGCTCAGTACCTTTGCTGGGCTGGGACAGATGACACTTGTGCATATGGCTTGGGCCCAGAGTACCTGAAGGACCGTCTCTCCCCACACAATCCGCCCCGCACACTCAGTCCACCGGGCAACAACTATTAAAAGTTCCAGAGGCTAGATTATCTACCACCATAAAGAGGGCATATTCCATCTCGGCCCCGAGCCTCTGGAACCCACTGCCCTTTGACCTCCGCTTGGCTGCCTCCCTCATCCAATTTAAAAGGGGGTTAAAAACCTATTTATTTGAACGGGCTTACCCCTGATTCCATCGCCTCCCCCGTTGTTAATCGTTTTATTAACATGAGAACTATTGTTTAGCTATACTGGAATGACACAGTTTTTTATTGTTGTATGAATGTTTTTAATTTGTGAAGATGTTGTGAACCGCCCTGATCTTTGGAAGGGCGGTATACAAATAAAATATTATTATTATTATTATTATTATTATATAAGGCACTGGGACAGATTATTCTAATCTCTACTTCAGTTACAGAATTATTTCTCATTTGACATTACACGATGTCACGATCTCCATCTCACTGTTTTACAACTGATTGGTCTAGTTTGTAATACTGCAAACAAACAAACAATCACAATGGGGCTTTCCAGACCGCCCAAAAGGGGCGGTCCATACTCGCCCCAGGAAGCAGCGGGATGGGGCCGAGGCTGCTATACTGGCAGCCTCCGCAGCCCCATCCCGCCGCTTCCCAAGGCTGCAGGGAAGCGGCAAACTGCTGGTTCCCTGAGGCCTCTAAGTGGGGCCGCTTGCGAAGGCGGGGCGGAAGGGAGAAAGGGGCCCCCACCGCGGCCCCTTTCTCCCTGGGTCTTTGCTGCGGCTGTCTAAAAGGTGTGGCAAAGACCCGCGCCAAAAAAGGAGCTACTTTTTTGTGCTGCGGAAAGGGCGCGATTTGTGCCCTCCTGCGGCACAAAGGCGTCATGGTGTGCACAGCGCGTCTAGCAGCTGTGCACGCCATGACGCCATCATGGCGAACCCATGTGGACGCCGCCATTTAAAAATGGTGGCACCCATACGTGCTAGGGTTAGGGAGGGTGTAGAAGCTGTGCCCTCCCTAACCCTAGTCACGCCTTAAAGAGCCCTAAAGGCACTCTTTTATTCCCGTCTAGATTGGGCCAATGTTTTCTGTAATAGTTCTTTTTATCTTATCCTTACTCTGTAGTTTTAAGTGGATATAGAGCATTCTGTGGTTTAAGTTTATCTGTACTACACATCGATAGATGGTAAAATACTATTAAAATGCCTTATTATAGGTTTGTTATGAAAGCTCAAAAGAAATGTGTTATATCTGAAATTTCACTTTTTAAACATAATTTAAAGCATTTGCTTGAAAAGTGCACAGAAGCAGGCATAAATAATTCACCTGGCATTGTTGCTTGCTGGGTTTTGTTTGTTTGCTTTTTACTGTCCTGTGCCATTACTGATGTATTAGCCCCTTATTCATTATTAATCTCTGAACTTTGAAGTAAAGGCCTGTTGGCAATGAAGAGTAATCTAAAATAATCTGGATGATTTAAAATTACTTTCATTTCATTCAACTATTCTAAAAGCAATTTACCTGCTTACAAATCACTCCATGAAATCCAGTCTGTCAAGTTCTACAAGAAAAAAGCAGGGACACCTACCTATGGTGATCTGTAAGTCTCGGCCATAAGCATTACCCATCCACTGAATTTCTGCAAGCAAGGTTAAGCCCCAACATCTGTCTACCAATTGGCTGGATGTGTTGTGCTACTGTACACATGTCTCATAGTATGCTGTGTCATATGCTACACTTATTCATTTGCTGAGAAAAGTTTGAAGTGATTTTTTTCACTGACAGAAAATACAAGGTTTCTAAAGGTAAGGTGACGTTTGCCTCAATGTGTGGCAATAGACAGTCAATATACAATAGTATTTTATTTTTATTTTTTTGAAAAAATGCCAACCACTATGTAATCCTTCATCTTATGGTACACAGAAAGGTGAGAAGGAACATAAACAGGATTTCGGGAAGATGAAAATGTTGGACAAACATTCACTCTGGCCATGTGAGACAGGGAGTGAGAGGAGAAAAATCTAGTTTGTTTGAATGAGAGTAAAAACCTTCACATGATATGCCACCCTGCTTCACTGAGGTTCTCAGTTCAGCAGAGGTGTTTCCTCAGACTCAACTAATCATGTGTAAACCTTCAGCACAGTGCAGAATGGATGGGGAAGCAGTGGGCAGGGTGTGCACTGAGCATTATAATACCACAGTACTGTATAGTTCCTTCCTACTTTTAGCATCCCTGTGACCAGTTGCCCAAAAAGCCTGCAAATTCTCTTCTTACACACACACACACACACACACACACACAAACTCTGTAATGGAATTTCAAAGCATTCCATAATGCAGTGAACTTTTCAAAAAGTTAACTTTATATCATACAATTTGGAAGTAAAAAATATGTATGTTTAATTTGAAATGATGGAATGGACCTATCATTGCAAAATGGCCCAATTCACAATATACTCTGAATTGAAGTAAACAATCTATGGTGAAAAGAACTAGAAAATCTAAAACTGTGGTGATATAGATAAGAAACCTAAAAGTTACAAAAACTTTGCTGTAAAAAAAAAAATTAAGGAAAAATAAGCTATCAAATTGATCTTTTCAGATGGATAAAAACTTTATTTTAGCTCATGGGCCCACAGGTAACAGTGTTTGGTGCAGGCATGCCAACTACATGACTACTGGAGTCATCTTTGGACAACGCTGGCTCTTTGGCTTAGTAACGGAGATGAGCATTGCCCCCTACAGTCGGTTATGACTAGACATTCATGTCAACGGACTATTTTTACCTTTACCACTGAAACTAGGATTAAATTCATCTGTAGTACAATCGGCCCACCATATCCACAGATTCTATATCAACAGATTCAAACATCCATGGCTTGAAAATGTTTTCTTTAATTCCAAAAAGCAAACTTTAATTTTGTCATTTTACTGTGCGCCCTTGCCTTACACGAGGGATTCATTCCGGACCACCACCACCCCACATAATACAAATTCTGTGTAAGATCAAGCCCCATTTATTTGAACGGGGCACGTCCCTGTGGTGTGCGCCCCATTGACCATATTAGGGCTCGCCGTATGCATGACCTCAAGTCTGCATATGGCGAGCCCGTGTACGGTGCAGGAACGCTTTATATAAGGGACACCATTTTCCTATGTCATTGTTTAGAATGGGATTTCACTATCCACAGATTTTGATATCCACATGGGGGCATGGAACCAAACCCCAGCAGATACGAGGGGGCAACTATTTCAGCCACAACTGGACAACTCTTCCTCTCTTGCAATCCTCTGTATCAATCACACTGATCTGATTTACAAAATGTGTGTATATGTGTTATATGCCTTCAAGTTGTTTCTGATTTATAGTGACCGTAAGGTGACACTATCATGGGATTTTCTTGGCAACATTTGTTCAGAGGAGCATGTCACTTGCCCAAGATCACCCAGTGGGTTTCACAGTCAAGCTGAGAATTGAACCTTGGTCTCTAGAGTAGGAATTCAACACTCAAACCACTATGCCATGCTGGCTCTGTTAAAAAATCTAGGGGCTTTACAGACTGCCCAGAAAAGGCAGTCTGTAGCCACCTTTTTTTGTGGTGCAAATGTGCTGCAGCAGCTAGATGCTGTGGTGCAGTTGTGCCACAAAAAAGGAGTGGGTAAACCACACTCCTTTTTTGTTGTGAAGTTGCAGCGCATCAAGGGGAAAAGGCGCCATTATGCCTGGAGGCTGCACAGTTGTGGTGGCACCATTACATATGCCGTGTAAACAGTGTTACATAATGGCAGCAGTGCCATTACTTGTTAGGGTTCGGGAGCATGTAACTCGGGACTCTTTGTCAAAATTCTTCCAAATCCCTTCGATAATGTAAATGTCATATAAAGTAGAACAGATGAAACATTCCACTTTTCTGTCATTACAACTTAGTCAGTGTCAACTATTGTAAGGTTTTAAGTTACATGCCCACAGCCAGAATCACCTATGTCTATTTTTCTAACCACTCATTATGATGTGAACTACAGTCAATTACTAAAAGGAATTTTCAAGGCTTCCCTATTTCTACTCCTTATCCATTAGCTGGACACAGTAACATGCCACCCCCCGCGTCCTGCATATGCACACAGATGCACGCTGGTGTTTGGATAGAATCTTGACTCCTATAGATCCGTAAAGGTATATCACATAGAGTAAGCCATAATAACAAAGTTTTTTAAAAATTATAAATGCTGTGTTTGGGCAGAAACTGAAAAATTTTCTCCAATTAACAATTAGTGTTTCATGCTTAGTGCATGCAACTGAAATTATTTTATTACATCCTTCCTTTTACAGAAACATTACTGTTAATATTGTTTTTAGCTTCTGCCCATAGTGGAGTCTATACTTAATAGTCAAAGGATTAAGCTCCTTCAAAGATCTCTTGATTTTCTCATTTCTCTCAAACTGCTAAGAGTATGTCATAAAACCATTAATCCCTTATTCGTATTGTCCTCCCCTCCACACACAAACCCGTTTCTTTTCTTCAGCCTCCAGTCCTGGTGAAATCAATCAGGATGATCAATTAAGTACTTAGAATGGCAAGCAATCACCTCCAATAACAGGGTTAGTTTCTGTGCCAGGCATGGCAACAGAACTGTTCCCTTGGTTTTTTAATGGATAAATTTATTTCCTGGAAGCAGAACAGAGAATTAAGGTCACAAGTAAAAAAAAAAAGGAAACCAATTTCATCAACCATGCTCCCAAGAAAAGAACTAGAAAAGCTGCAATAGCAAAATGAAAGGGAGAAGTCAAATTCAATACTACTTGTAAGTGAAGCATGGATTACAGATATGGAACTTTAAATGTAAATTTACTCTCAGAGCTTGCCATCAGCCATGTATATTCAGCTTTGCTTTATGTATCACTCCTACCACACCCATTTTTTCAGTACTATAAAAGGGAATGACAGACTGAGACTGACATCTAATCTATTTTTATTAACAAAATCTTCTATCTTTAGAAACTAAAAGAAAAGCTTGCATTAATGCAATTCATTTATGCCATCTCTTTATATGTTGCAGAAGGCAATACAGAGGCATACTTCAGTTAACAAAGCCTCTGACAGTGAAGCTCCTTTTTACAAAATCTTGGTATGTCTCAACAGCCTCCATGTGCTTCCTTGTCTTCTGTCTAGCTAAAAGCTTTTTTTTAAAAAAAAGCAGGATTGACACTTGGAAGGAGGATGAAAGAGAACTGGAGAAGTGCAGACCTTCTGTAGAAAACAATGCAATAAAGGTTCACTGGAAAAAAGGGATCTCGCTGCCAGAAGAGATGCGTCTTTAGGGATTTTTTTTAAAGCCATCAATGGATGGAATAAGACACATCTCATTCGGCAGGTCGTTCCATAGCTTAGTGGCGACTGCTGAAAAGGCCCTCTGGGAGGTCTGCACCAATCTGGTTTTCATAGGCTGTAGCAGATTCCTCCCAGAGGATCGCAGTGTGCGGGGGGAGTGGGAGGGTTCATACGGGAAGAGGCGGTCCCTAAGATAGGATGGACCCAAGCCATATAGGGCTTTATAGGTTAAGACCAACACCTTGTACTGTGCCCGGAAACTGATCAGCAGCCAGTGGAGAGACTTAAGCACAGGTGCCATATGTTATCTCCTAGATGTACCAGTAATAAGTCTGGCTGCCATGTTCTGAACCAGTTGTAGTTTCCAAGTTAAGCACAAGGGTAGCCCCACGCAGAGTGCATTACAGTAGTCCAAACGTGAGGTTACCAGCGCATGTATCACAGTTTCCAGATCCCTCATGTCCAGGAAAGGGCGCAGCTGCTGTATCAGCCGAAGCTGATAACAGGCACTCCTGACCGTCGCATTCACCTGACTAGTCATGTAGAGCGACGGGTCAAGAAGTACCCCCAGACTGCGAACAGGGTCCTTCATGAAGAGTGTGACTCCATCGAGGACTGGAGTTTGTATTCCCAAACCTGGTTTCGGGCCTGTGACTGTGAGTACCTCTGTTTTGTCTGGATTGAGTTTCAATTTGTTTTCCCTCATCCAATAGATGCTGCGGCGAAGGTGCACAGTTAAAAAGTAGCAGGGAAACCCTGCTCCTTTTTAGTGTCATAGTTGCAACTCACTAAAGGGAAAAGGCACCTTTAGTCCGTCGCAACTGCGTCATTACGTGCTAGAGCTGAGGAGCGTGTGCATGCTGTGTACACCCTAGCCCTAATCACACCCTGGGGATGGCTCTTTTGGGCGGTCTGTACCCGGCCAATGTATCCCAAAAAAAAGCCTCTCCATTTGCTGGTGTGTTTTTTAAATCTAGTATCCTGAAGAAAATGTAATGTCAAGCCTGTCCTCAGGCATGTCTACAGGCATGGCCTACAGCAACTTTCCAGGGCCACAACCTTGGATGTGCCAGTGGCACTTTTAAATTTTTAGCCATAGCAAAGATGTGTACATAAACAAAGAATTTTGTTTGCCAGAGCTATTAATGGGAACCCCTCAAGTATTTATGAGGCTCCAATGCACAAGGAGAACCAGCATGGTGTAGTGGTTTGAGCACTGAACTATGACTCAGGAAACCAGGGTTCAAATCACCTTTGGAGTGGAAACAAACATGGTGCCTTTGGGCAAATCAGTGTTTCAGCCTCAGAGGAAGGCAAAAGCAATCTCCCTCTGAATCTTGCCAAGAAACCCATAAGTAGCCATAAGTCAGCTTTAAGGTGGCACACAACAGCAACAACACATAAGAACATAAGAAGCAGAGCTGTCCTGGGCAAGGTGCTGTTCGGTGCCTCCTTTATCACCTGGTTGACTGTCAACATCATCCTTACAGTTTACCAGATGGTGCTGGTGGGAAAGAGTCACACTGCTATGGCGCATATAAAAAAGGCACCTCCTGAACACCCATGACAAATTGTAGCCTCCTAGATTTTCAAGGATTAAATCGAGAAACAGCAGTTGGGACCATCTTGTTTTTTAAGCAAAAGTGCAGCTCTAAAATTCAAATGCTTAAGATTCCCCGGGGCTACAGATTCAAAAGTGAGTTAGGTCAGATCAACTTCACATTCCCTGAAGTGAAGAGGTTTCAGAATATGGAGTTTACTTTAAAAGAGATCACTTCTTCAATTCACTTCAGATCACTTCTTACAGTTATACTTTACACTGGGGGTTCAGGGCACAAACAGACAGGCCAAAATAAAGCTGCTTCGGGTCACTTTAGAGGTATGTTGTTTAAATGACACATGCTTCTTAAGAGGCCAGAAGCTGTGCCCAATCTGGTTTTGGCATGGCTTCCGGTCTCTTACGACACGTGCATCATTTAAATAGCATACTTCCAAAGTGACCTGAAACAGCTTTATTTTGGCCTGTCTGTTCGGGCCCTAAGTGAAAAAATGAAGCAGTATGATCCCTCCTTCAAATCCCTGTCTGATCCACTAGTAAAAGTAAACTAGCTGTACATTATCCAACTGCAATGAACATGACAAAGGAAAGAAATGAGTACCCTGCATGATGAGGAGTCATTCTCTCTTTCTGCAGAAATAATCCAGTTTGATACCACTTAACTGCCATGGCTCAATGCTATGGAATTCTGGGAATTGTAGTTTATTGTGGCACCAGACCTCTCTGACAGAGAAGACTAAATGTCTCATAAAACTAAAATTCCAAGAATTCCATAGCATTGAGCCATGACAGCTAAAGTGGTGTCAAACTGGATTATTTCTGCAGTGCAGATGCAGCATCCTGTGTCTTTACCAAGCAGTCCTGTAAGGGTGGTAGGATCAAGAGAAAGCCTTTAATAGAAGATCACAGAACCTTGCTTCAGTTTCAAAAGGTGAAAAAGTTAGACTTATACAAGCTTTGCATGGAAAGGTGTTCCAGAAACAGGATCCCAGTATAAATAAAAACAGTTGAAAAGTGCATCCATGCTACACAATCAGAACACTTTGATAATAACATATTAACTGCCAAAGTTCTCTTCCTATTTTGGTGATGTTCCTAAGAGTTCTCTGCAAGAGGGAGTCTGGCACTGTAGTTCAGAGGATGCAGAGTACTTGGCAGTTCAACAAACTACAAGTCCTTGGATTCTGTAAAATATGACACTTATAGCAGTGATATTCAAATGTGTGTGTTGTGGACACACACAGTAAAAAGTATCTGTGCGAGTAGGGAGGATATGACACATAACTCAAAGGAAATGACATGTTTAATTCATCTTTTCATAATGCCATGTCCACCAGTTAAGTCCACAACATCTGTCCCACTGGTATAAAAGAGCCATCTGTTCTGTTTAAGCACATGTTGTTGGTATAACAGTTACTATCAAAATATGCAAGAAAAGACAAAACCCTTGAGGGGTGAATGTCCTTAAACAAGAAAGATTTCAAACCATTTTAAACTAGTCTTGGGAAACAAGTCTACAAAAGGTAGCAGCCCACACACTTTTAAAAAAATTAGCCAGCTTCCGAGATATATATATATATATATATATATATGATTTTGTTACAGACGGTAGTTAATAGCATCAAAGCCTTTCTTATCTCCTGCAGGCTTTTCTTACTTGCCACAGGCAATCCATGAAGTATTTGCAAATCTGTTTTAAACTGCTTTTAAACCACTTTTCCTTTGTCTGTTTTTCTCTAGTTCCAAGACAGAGGCTATCTTTTCCCCAGATGTCATAAACAAGTTTCCTCCTCCAATACTCCATCCATAAATATTCTTAATATTCTAATGTATAAGCAATATGCAACGTTTTTCAATTAATCCTTTTGAAAATTCATGTGGTGGAAATCTGAGTCATTGTTCAGGATACTAAAACAGGAGTCTGCTAATCCATGTCTCTTGCATCAAGGCAAGTAGTTTCAGATCTTAATCCTCTGACAGAACATTTTCCACAACTTCTTCAGCACATCTCAAAGAACTGCTGAGTGAAAATCAGAAGCTTTGTCTGCTAAGCAAGTTAATATCTAAGAGTGCCCACTCTGTTTATACAAAGTTATTGGGTCTCATTATTAGCCCAGATGAATGGTAAACTAGAACATATTCCCAATGCTCCTGCAATTCAGACTGCAGAAAAAAGATCAGTAGCATCAGACAAGTGTCCTTTTAGGAAAGAATGCCCACAGTTACTGTTTTTTATTTATTTATTTAAGGAACTTGTGGTAAGTATAATATCAATCAAAACATTAATCACAAATTGTCATGTGTAAGTTGCCAACCCTGCTTGTCACCCATCCCAAAAGGTGTGGGTCAAGGACTGCATTTAGGGGAACCATAGAGATGAATAGGGCATGTTCTGCAAGACATCTGGGCCCATGCCACATTTGTGTCAGTAGGGGGAGAGGGCAAAGGGACGTGTTCAATTGCTTTTGTTTTGAATCTATCACTCCTGGACAGACATTTTTCAGTCTTTGTTGGCCACATGGGACACTTTGTGAACAGGATAGAGTTGCTTTTTGACAGTATACTGCCTCCTGCTGTCAACTCTACCATGAGACCCAAGCTTGGAATATCTTGCCTGTTTGAGGATGTTATGATAAATAGAGGATGTTTGAGGATGTTATGATAAATAGGCTAGTCACTATCAGTGGCATAACTGGAGGAGTGAGGGTGCAGATCACACCAGGCGATTCCCTAAAGGGGGTGACACCACTGCTCATCATATACCTATCTTTTGGCTGAAACAGGCTGTGGCATTTGTCTGTATCTCTTTAAAATGCTTTAAGAGATGGTGGCAGTGGGGTGAGGCTCAGTGGGAGAAGAAAGGAGAGGACTCATAATTTTTTAAAATTAAAATTTCAAATTTTTAATTCTTTAAACAAAATTAATTTTTTTAATTTAATTTTTAAAAAATTCTTATGAAACTTTCTTTAAAAACATCACATTTTAACCAAATCTTCACTATGTGTATGTAAATGCATTTAGATTGCATGTATGCTATTGTAATTTGAAGGTGTAATTTTAATTTTGCTAATTAATTAATTAATTAATTTTGTTTTATGTCACAACTATTGCATTACATTCAGTGGTATATGAGAATTATGAGAATTACGAGTAACAGTGAAAAAAGCATTACTAAGGATTCTGTATGGTGCAAAATAGGATCAATGGTGGTGGGGGGGTGACACCATGAGTGACCACATCAGGTGACACCAACCCTAGGGATGCCAGTAGTCACTATTTGAAAGGGCAAAACATGACAAGCTGAAAGTCACACAAAGAAGGGGATGGATTTCTTTGGTGGCTGGACAGTTGCCATCTACCAAAAGCTGTTAGGTCTGAAGGTTGGTGATGATGCAGGAGGATCTGCCTCGATGACTGAAATGTGTGGCTGCTGGGGAAAAATAGTGAATAAATAAGCCCTTATCCAGAAGCTGGGTTAGCTTGCTCTGTCTTTAAGAAAGTGAATTTGCTGAGTGTCTTCAGAGCTTGGCTTCATACCTGGTACTGTGGCAGATTTTGCTTAAGTACCTTAATAAACTGTGGGCTTATTTAATCTATGGTTATGTGTCTTGGTTCATTATTCCAGTGCATACATACAAAACATCTTACAGTATGAGATTATTAAGTAAAATGAGAATGAGGAAAATAGGTGGACCATGTTAAAGGATAATGACATAATGCACAACTCTTTAAAAGGATAAACATAGTCAACTGACCATACTTTTTTGGAGTTACCCATGAATTAAAATTTTAGAATGAAAGTTGGTTAAAGCAACCCACCTAGCTCTTTCTGCTTGTCTACAAAATAAAACAAAGGGTTGCTTTTATTCACTGGTAGCACTTCTCTGGTGTGCAAAACATAAAACAGAAACAGAGCTATCATTGGATATGCAGCAGTTTTCAGTTCAAATCAGGCAGCATACCAAATCCCATTTTGTGATGGGCACATACCAAGGCAACAACAACAAAAAACTGTAGAAGGTCATGGAATACTCATTAGAAATATGCTAGTCTGTCTATCTTCTATTCACACAGCACAATTTCCAAAAAGTAGCTCAGCTACACTTGTATAAGATACTTTGAACACACCATAGGTACCATATACCTCCCTATTAATCCAAAATTGACAGCACATGTGTCTGAGAATTAACAGAGCTTGGAACACATTTTGTGTGCTTGTGCATTAATCTTCACTTTCCCTCCACAATAATGTTAGGCATGATTCATTTTTTTTAAAAAAAAAATTGATATGTTTACAGATATACTTCAGTTTACAAAGTCGATGTATTCATACAGATGACTTCTTTACCAGAATATTTGGTACCAGAAAGTACATGGAAAGAAGATGGAGGGGTTACATCATATCCCTCTTTAAATACATCAAAGGCTACCACAGAAAGGATGGGCTACGGTAGTTCTCTGCTGCCCCAGAGGGTATGACCGGGTCTAATATTTTGAAGTAACAGGACAGCAGATTTTAATTGACTATCAGAAGGAATGTCTTGACGGTAAGAGCAGTCCAGCAATGAAACCAATTGCCTAGAAAGATGGTAGGATCTCCTTCTCTGGACATCTTCAAGGAGGGGCTGGATGGCTACCTGCTGGGAATGGTTTAGCTGGAAATTCTGCATCGAGCAGAAGTTTGGACTCAGTGGCCCATGAGCACCATTCCAACTCTTTGATTCTATGATTTGATGGTAACATGTTATCAACACATTACTATTTAGCCATTTCATTTTTTTCTGTGCACACAACACACCTGGTATAGAACATGATTAAACGCCCATGAGACAAAATAGCTTTCTGAGTATGAAAAAATGTCAAATGACTAAAAGCATGTACACACCAGCCTGAAAGGCCAGCTGGAGGGTGGAGTTGGGGCACAGCGTCTCCACGACACATGCCCAGGCTCCACTGCCAGGGTGCCATGATGCCGCACACACCACACAGCGCATGGCATCACGCGGCTCCTCTGGTGCTGCATCCACACAATGCAGCACCAAAGGAGTACTGCATAGCTGAAGTACCATGACTATCATGTTCTTTCCAGCATGCAAAAAGGAGTCGCTTTTTGCCACTCCTTTTTGCGCCCTGGAAAGATCAGTTCAGGGCCATGGTATGCGGTTGCTGCAGTCCTGATCTGCTGAAGAAGTGGCAGCTAGAGGCCACCCCTTCAAGGCTGTTTGGCCAGCCCCTATGTGTTGTTTTACATTTACTATTCATTTTCTGAATATTACATTTACTGTGAAACAGAAAGTTGCATAATCTCAGGTTCATACTCCATAGTATATGGAAGTGTATTTATTTCTTGATGCACACACAAACAAACATACCTATGAATCAAGCACAAATATTTTATTATTTCCTATGTATTGTTCAACCTTGACAACAATGATGAGATAGAATAAAACTTTTGAAACTTTGATATATTTTTCTCTTTGAGGTGTTTTAGTGGCACAGAGGAAAAGATTCTGCAGTTTCAAAGGGGAAAGAAAGGCTAAGGGAGCTTTCGTTCCAATGAACATAGTAGTTTATTATTTTAGGCACAAATGTTGACTGAGACCACAACAACTGCATGGCTTGTGAGCAAATAAAAGAGGACAAATTGAAAGTGATAGCATGGAGAGAGAAAGAAAAAGTGAACAAAGAGCAGGATGCCAATTTGTGGTTCGGTAGGAGAACTGACTACAAAACAGGCCAGGAAGCAAGACTTCTGAGCGTGAACATGATTGAACTCTTTCTTGAGAGGGGTCTGTTTATTCTTTCGAAAATTAGCAAAGCACTATGTGGGTGAAAATGAATAGTCCACCATTGAATCTGCGTGACCTGGAGCCATTAATTCAACTCTACCTTGCAACAGGCAAAATAATTTCTCACCCTTGGAAGACAAGTATGGAAGAGAAAGGAAGTTGTAACCTTGGAGCATTCTCCAAATATGAATGGGCTTCACTTCAGATAACTGGCCTTTTAAATATAGCTTAACTGTAAAGGAAATATAAATCTTTAATTTCTCTGCATCTTCCATCAGGAAGGGTTCTACTGAACAGTAACTCAAGGAAGCAGTAACTTAAGCCTCATGCAAGAGTTTCATGAAAGAAATTTCTCTAGTCAAAGAACATACAGGAAACGGTACAGTGACAAATTAGATGCAAATGAATTGGCTTGTTTACACAACATAAATTATCAGGTAGATGGGCTTGACATCCTTATATGAGTCAAAAGATATTATGCCGAAATGATCAAGGATCTTAATGAATAGGATGTCATGTACTCTGGCCCTTCATCTGGAAATATCCTTAAACTCGGGAATGTAAATTTAATATCGGAAGTATTCTCTCTCTCTCTCTCTCTCTCTCTCTTGTTTTTTTTAAATTATGTCAGCACTTAGTATGATCAGAGACTCAACATATTTCCAAGTACCACTTCATCTCCCTATTTTTTTTATTTTTTATTAAGATTAAAATTCTCCTCAGATTATAAGTATATAAATAAACAAAATGGTTCAGAATAACTAATAATAAAAAAAAATTATTAATAAAATTTATTTTTATCCTGTCCCATCTGCACTCAGGCAATCAGGGAAGCTTACAGCATTAAAATTGTACATACCATATCCTCCAACCTTCCTTCCCATTAAAATAGAATTAAACATTTTACAATTAAAACAAGTTAAAAGTGGACAATGAAACAATAAAACAACAACAGGCAGCAAACAGCAAACAGGACCAGTCCGTTTCTTTCTCTCTTGGTGGCCAGGCATCTATTCAGGAAAGGCCTGCCAGAAGAGATCCGTCTTAACAGGTTTTTTAAAGCTCTCTAGGGTGATTATATGACGGATCTCATCTGGCAGGCCATTCCATAGTCTAGAAGCGATAGCCGAAAAGGTCCTCTGGGCGGTAGTAGATAACCTGGTTTTTACTGGTTGTAGCAAATTTCTCCCAGAGGACCTAAGTGTGTGGGGTTGATTGTACAGAAGGAGGCCGTCCCGGAGATATTTTGGACCCAAGCCATTTAGGGCTTTAAAGATAATAATCAACACCTTGTACTGGGACCAGAAACTGATGGGCAGCCAGTGAAGAGCTCTTACAATTGGTGTGATATGGTCTCTTCTAGATGTACCTGAGACCAGTCTGGCTGTCATATTCTGTACAAGTTGAAGTTTCTGGACCAGGCACAAGGGTAGCCCCATGCAGAGTGCATTATAGAAATCCAGACGTGAGGTTATCAGTGCATGTACTACAGTTTCCAGATCCTCGACTTCCAGGAAAGGGCACAGTTGGCATATCAGCTGAAGCTGATAACAGGCACTCCTAACCGTTGCATTCACCTGATTTGTCATCTGAAGCGACGGATCTAGGAGCACCCTCAGACTGCAAACACAGTCCTTAGAGGAGAGTGTGACCCCATCCAGGACTGGAGGTTGTATCCCAATGCCTGGGTTCGGGGCTGCTACCGTAAATACCTCCGTTTTGCCTGGATTCAGTTTTAATCTGTTTTCCCTCATCCAGTCCATTACTGCTTTAAGACAGTCATTGAGAGAGGAGATGCCATCTGATGTCAAAGCTGAAGACCAAGACATGGCGAAATATATCTGGATGTCATCAGAGTACTGATAACACCCCGCCCCTTGTCTCCAGATGTTGGCTCCCAGTGGCTTCATATATATGTTGAAAAGCATTGGGGATAGGATGGCGCCTTGAGGGACACTACACTTAAGCTCTATCCTAGTAGAGCATCTGTCCCCGAGCACCACCCTCTGGAACCTCCCTGAGAGGAAGGAACGGAATCACTGCAATGCAGTGCCTCCAATTCCTAGCCCTCTCAGGCGATTCAAGAGGATGTCGTGGTCTATTGTGTCAAAAGCTGCCAAGAGGTCCAGTAACACCAACAGAGTCACACCACCCCTGTCAATGCCTAGACAAAGGTCATCTGCCAGAGCAAGCATGGCAGTCTCAACTCCAAATCCCATCCTAAAGCCAGTTTGAAATGGATCTAGATAATTGGTTTCATCCAAGACAGCTTGGAGTTGAAGGGCAACCACCCTCTCAATGACCTTGCTCAAAAATGGTAATAAAGATACTGGCCTATAATTCTTCATATCCAGGGGGTCCAGGGAGGGTCTTTTTAGGAGCAGCCTAACCTAACTAAATCACAAACAAATTACAAACATAATACTATTTAGTACTAGTCAATGTAAGATGTGATCATTGAAGTTATTACTTTCTCATACATCTTATGGGTGTTAAATCTCCTGGTTTTAAAGAATGGTTGTAGAGTTTCTAATAGTGGAACTTAGCGCACAGCAAAATAAAGTGACTTACTGTTCCCAATTTCAAGCCAAATTTGAGCTTCCCCCGGTGTTATCACATGGCTTTTGCTTCCAAAACCTCCATCCGGGTACAGCTCGACTCTAATACTGGTGCTTGAACTCACTTCAGCAACCATTTTTCAAAGTTGGGAACTTTTTGACTTTGAAAACACTACATCATATACCTTGATTTGGTGTTGGGACTCAGAGCTGGATTCAAAGTAGTAAAGATCTTCTGCTACTCTGCATGGTGGTGGTTGTCTCTGACATTTCTGTCTTGTCCTGTTATTTCCATTCCCAGCTGACATTCCTCTACTTTCCTCATGCAGCATAATCCCCAGTAGCAGGTAGCCCAAATTTGGCTTGAAATTGGAAGCGGTAAGTCACTTTATTTTGCTGTGTGCTAAGCTCCAGTGTCTTTATCAAGATGGAGATCCTGGTAGCATTCTGGTGGTCCTCTCAAGTATGTGTCTGCATTTTTCAAAGTCAATAAACAGGTACCATTTTTCAATAAAAGAGCCTTGGTTTATATCTCCTGTTGTTCTTCTTATACTGTGTGACAGTTTCTCAAGCAACCAGATGTGCTATATATGGTTTCACAACATTGCCTGTTTTCTAAGCTGAAGCTATTTCAAGTTGAGCTGCTAGTAAAAATAAACGTTATTAAACATTACCATTTGAAATTTTTATTTTCCTTTACATATAACTATAGTAGACTAGGCTGAACTTTATATCCTATTTGGTGATGCAGAAATTAGTTTTAACTGGTTTTGCTAAAATTAATTAGTAACTGGGCAATGGAGCTGCACGTGGACATATGTACAGTTTGGTTACACCCCCTCCAGCATTTAGGATTTAGTGTTTTGACTATTTGTGAAAGTCAAACTGGAGTATAGTACCTTTTATAAGCATAATTCTTAAAGCAGTTTCCCTAGCTGTTGCAGAACATGTTTTACATGGAGGTAACTTCCACATACAGTGGACCTTCAATTTACAGTTTTCATCCCTGTGTCTGACAGTGGGCAAGGTTGCTGCATTTTGGGTAACTCAGAAGTGACGTGACATCACTTTTGGTCTCATTTATGCCCCCCAAATTGGCTATTCAAGGATGTTTAGAATTTTTGGGAATTTGGGAGGCAAATCTAGCCAAATCACTGGCCCTATACAGACATCCACTAAGGGACATCCTGGGACCGATTATAGGGTTAGGGAGTGTGCAGCAACTACACGCTCCCTAACCCTAGCACGGCATGGTGACGCTGTCATGGAGGCCTCCTGTTCACATGGGGGCCGCCATGACGCCAACGTTATTGCAGGGCGCCCAAACAGGGCACCCAGGAAGTGGTGCTGTGATGGCACCGCTTCCTGTAAGTGCCACACCAAGAACCTTTTTGGTGCGAGTGGTGCCCAGGTGCTTTGTTTCCACGGCAACCAAACAGCCATGGGAACGAAGTGAGGGAGAAAGGGGCTGAGCGGCAAGAAGCATGAAGCCCCAAGGACACTCCTTTTCCAAGCCACAGAAAAGCAGCATTTTGCTGCTTTTCCGTGGTCCAAAAAATGGTGGATTGAGGCCTCAGGGCTGCCTGTGAGGCTGCTCTGACCCCAATCCAGAGGGAAATGGGGCGGCGCAGACTTTCCCCTGACGGGGGCGGTTTGTAAAGCTCCACTGTGTTTATGAACTTATTTGCAATGATGTAATAATGTGGGTTATTTTGGGGTATGCTTTGATAAGAATAAATCTTCCCTCCCCCCCAAATTTAGGGGAAAATATCCTTGGGAGGAACTTTAGGGCTCCAAAAGAGCAGTGGATGACACATGAATCACCAGGCTACATTTTCACCTCCCTGTCTTATATGCTTATAATAATTATCTTATTAATTCAGTAAAACTAAACTGGATGTATTCTCTTTATAGTAGAGGAAACAACCAAGCATTCAGGATGCTTAATACAGGGATTTGGATTGCTATACAGTCAGCCCTTCCTTTATGTAGGGGAACTGTTCCGGACCCCTCCACATAAGGGAAAAACACATATCCTCAAGTCCCATTAGAAGTAATGGGGCTTGTGTCTGGGGTGCACATGCTATTACATCTTCCAGGGTGCATCAGGGATTTTTCTGGCATGGCTTCCAGCGTATGCTGGAAGCCGCTTAAAGCGTGCCTGCGTATAACGCGGGTACACTGTAGGGGTAGTAAAAAATGTAGTTGTTCTGTGAGTTCAAATCATTTCCAGCTTATGGTGAAAATGAGCCTATTATGGGGTTTTCTTGACAATATTTGTTTAGAGGGAGGTTTCTCTTTTGTTTCCTCTGACGGTTCCCCTGAATGGCTGAATGGGGTTTCAAACACTGTTTTCCAGAGTCAGAGTCCAGTGCTTAACCCACTACACCAAAAATACATGTGACTAAATAAAAAAGGTTATGTGGTATGTGTTATACATATAGGTGGGATAAGGGACAAGGCTCCTGTACCTTTCAGGTCTAGCCAGAAGAGTGCTCCCTCCACACCATCTGACATCATCCAGCCTGAGAGGGAGTGAAAGGCAGGTCCAACTCCATCACGGCTAGCCAGAGCAAGGAAAAGGTCCCTCTCTCCAGTCCATCTGCTATGGTCCAGGCCTCAGAGGGAGAGAAGAACCACTGGACTTGATCCCCTTCCTCACTGCCATTCCCTTCTCCTTTTGTGTCATGCCTTTTTAGATTGTAAGCTTGAGGGCTAATGAAACTACCTAACAGGATGTTAGGATTTGTGTATACATATGCTGTGTGTATTTAATACTGAAATCAAATTAAACTAGATAAAACCTTAATTTGCTTTTTTTTTTTTAAAAAAAAGTTACTTTCTGTACTAATCAATGATTCAACAAGAGTATCTAAGCTGAAAAAAAATGATGTTGTTAATTCCTTCTCCTTGCTGCTGTTGTGGAAGGAGGAAAGGGAGATGACTGGCAACAGATATGTTGAAATTTACCTAAAGCAATTTAGACCACTGTTACTGTGTTTTCCCGAAAATAAGACAGTGTCTTATATTTATTTTTGCTCTCAAAGATGCACTAGGTCTTATTTTCAGGGGATGTCTTATTTTCCCATGAAGAAGAATTCACATTTATTGTTGGAAAAAAATGAACATTTATTATATATTGTATATATATTTATATAGAAAAACTTTGCTAGGTCTTACTTTCGGGGGAGGCCTTACATTTAGCAATTCAGTGAAATCTCTACTAGTCCTTATTTTTAGCAGATGTCTTATTTTCGGGGAAACAGGGTACTTAAAAAGGAAGGCATGTCCATACTGGGTCTCACAACATCCAGAGTCACCAGGTTTGACAGAGAGCAAAAGTACTGAAGAAATATAAACGATGATTAGCCAAGATGTCTGCAATGTCATTTCTCCACCCCACCTAACCTCTGTCCCCTTTTACAAGGACTAAAAAAATCTGAGACAGTGCGAACGGACATGGAAGAAGCACCAACCAGCAACTTCTGGTGCCAAGCAAAGAGCATTGTTGTGAGTGCTTTTGCCTCTTTGTACCAACTTGGTAGGGCCTTTCGACCAAAGGAAATCATGGCTAAGTAGAACTAAATCAACTCTCCAACTTTTATCTGCCACACTAGCTATTCCATCCTGACTACTCTGGATTGTCTTTTCTCAGCCCTAATTTGGAATGACTCATCTCCCCTGTCAATTAAAATTAACATGTCAGGTAAGCATTTATCAATAAAGGTGAGACTGCCCAGCTTGAGGCCTGCTACGCTGAAAGCATAGCAAACAAAGAGCAAATAATGAGACAAAGCTACATTAACTCCACATCAGATTTACTGAATCGTTACATTTCTGCTGCTATTTGCCCAATAAGTAAAATCTAACAAACTAATTAATTATTTCTAACCAATTATTTCCAAGCTCTGTTTTGCACACTGGGGCTTTTCAGTTTACTCTCCAGAGACAGCACAATGCAAACAACATCCCTCTGCTCTGCTCTGCCAAGACAACTAACCTTTTCAAGCAACACTCCACAAAGCATAAAGGAAAGGGTCCCAGCCAATGAAATATCAGTCCCTGCATGCACCTGGAAGGATTCTGATCTTCTCTATCAATGTGTGTGTGCTGGATATTTTACTGCAATTCACTGAATGCACCCCGCCCAGTAGTATTTTTAAGGGAGAATGGGGGATGGAGAATATAAAATGGAATACTAAAGATGGTGTAGATTACAACTGGGTCCCAAAAATATCAAGGGTTTCAAATCAAACAAACAAGAGGGAGGAGGGAAATCCCTGAAAACAAATGTCACAAGGAAAGCAATTGCATTCCTCTCTTTCTTGTCCTCTCTTTCAGCCCACCACATCTGATCCTGTGCTAAGTTTAAAAAAAAAAAGGGGGGGGGGAGATTTCTTCCCCTTTCATTGCTTAATTTTTGCATATGTGTACATGAGTTCAATTCCTCCATTGATTAAAGTATGTTTGATCCATGTTTTGTGACCGTTGTGATGTGCAGACTTATAAAAGTGTGTATTTAGTACAGGGGGAGGTGATGCATCCATAGCATCACTACAAGGGTTCCACAGTGCAAACTGCATCGACCGTGTGAGTAGTCTCAAGAGTTCGACCAAAACACAACTGTTGGACTAGGAACTGAAACTGAATTCCTCAAAAATCCCTAACTCTCATGTAGTCAGAAGTGTCAAAAGGGACAAGGGTCATTTTCCTATTGGAAGATGAACATCTGCCTCAGTCCAACACTGAAAAAGGTTTACTTCCAGAATTACCCTGCATTTGTTTTCATCTATCTTGCCCGCAGTCCTGACTAGGTCCCTGGTTTCTGTCATTAAAAAGAAGCCCCAGAACATGATGCTGCCACCACCATGATTCACAGTGAATATTGTATGCCAAGGGTAATGAGTGTTATAATGAGTGAAGCACACACAAGCTGCTGCCACACTACAGAATTAATGCAGTTTGATGCAACTTTAACTGTCATGGGACCATCCTGTGGAATCCTGGGATGTGTAGTTTGTTGTAGCATCAGAGTGCTCCGACAGAAAACGCTAAATATCTTACAAAGCTACAAATCCCTGAATTCCAAGGCATTGAGCCATCACAGGAAAAGCAGTGCCAAGTTTCATTAATTCTGCAGTGTAGATGCAGCCATAGTCTTTGGAAGGTAAAAAAGTTGAATCTTTCCCCAGATGTCTGCTGTAATTTGTTTAAGCAATGTCTTTCTTCTCATAACTCTTCCTTAAAACACAGCTTAGGGCATGGCTAGGTCATGGGTGAGCAAAATGCAGTCCATGGGATCCCTAAGTGTGATACCTGAAACCTCCAGGAGCTCCTCCAAGCACCCAGTAGTATTTTTAAAAAGCCACTCAGGTTGATTTTGGGTGATTTTTCAACTTCAAACAGGCAAAAGCCAACCCCTTAAACTACCTGCAAATGTGGCTCTTTGTTTCCCCCAGCCCACACAGCACCCTCATCCCACAAAACAAAACAAAACCTTAAAAGGATTCCCAACCAATTAGTCAAAATAGCATCCAGAAGTGACATCACATCACTTCCAGGTTGCCCAAAATATTCTGTTATCGTCTGACAGGTGGGCATGAGGGAAAAAAATTGGTCCCTTTCCCTCTTGCAGTTGCCCACCCTGATCTTGTTGTAGTTGTTAAGTGCCTTCAAGATTGGCCTCAGCTCATGGCAAAGCCATGAATGACACACCTCTTCCAAGCCCTCCTGTTCTGAGCTGCTCTGTTCAAGTCCTGAAAGAGGACATGGCCTCCTTGATTGACTCTATCAATATTATTCTCTCTCTGCTACCCTCTACAATTCCTTTTTGGTTGGTCCTCTAACTAATGTTCTCCATACCTGGTCACTGAATTTGGGGGGGTAAGGTAACCTTCTGTAGATTGACTCATAATTGGATCATTTTGTTTCTATTCTTTCTATTCTTATTCTTTCCAATTTGCAATGATAATTTTAATAA
Source organism: Urosaurus nigricauda (assembly GCA_034509955.1). Taxonomy (NCBI): domain Eukaryota; kingdom Metazoa; phylum Chordata; class Lepidosauria; order Squamata; family Phrynosomatidae; genus Urosaurus; species Urosaurus nigricauda. The sequence goes on from JAOEGL010000004.1 coordinate 81,166,962, forward strand.
AGGGTGTTCTAGGTGATATTTAGATACATTTTTTAAAAAAATAATTCAATGCAAATCATTGCTTCTGCACAACCTATGTCAGACTTGTTTGGATAGCTACTTAGTCTTCATTATGTTGTTTGTTTAAGTGTTGTCTCTGACAAAAACTGGGACTTCCCTAACCTGAAACAGGGACATTTAATCTGAGATCATGTGACAATGGAACAACTGGCAAATACCACTTAATTTTTGTGTCATAATAAAACTATTATGAACCTTCACACTGTTGACTATGGTAACAATTATGATTACATACACTTTAATCTCAGATTGCAATATAACAAAATGTCAAAGAGTCTGTGGTGGTACTCCTGTCCTTTTGTGCAGTTTTATTCTCCTAAATAATAAATATGCTCACCTGGAAGAAAATCCCACTACTGTTAATAGGGCTGTTCTTTCAAGGAAAAGAAACTTTGTGAAACTCATGAACACATTAGCGGAGCCAGACAATGAAATGAAATATGAAAACACTTAGTGGAAAGTTCTGCAGTAATGGACAGAAACTCCAGATTACATCAGTAGGTACAGAACTGGAGATTTTGTGGCTCATCATTGCATTGTTTCCTGCGGCAAAGTTAATAATAATAAATAATAATGATTTCTTTCTATTCCGCCTTTTCCTCATGGAATCAAAGAGGATTACAACAAGCACATTAGATACAGAAAATATCATATAGTAAACATAGCCAGAATACAAAACGTAAACCTAATGTCTAAAGCAAGAAAAAAAATATATTTTTACATATATATATATATATATATATATATGTAAAAATATATTTTTTTCTTGCTTTAGACATTAGGTTTACGTGTATAGAAGTTAATTATCAGAGTTTGTGTGTGCCTTTGCTCCAATTCTTCAATGGGGGAGGGGGGGACTCATTTTTTGAAAGGACATCTCCAAAGAGAGAATAAAGAGCTTGAAAGTGCCTTTTAAAAAGTCATTTCTATATTATCCAGAGGTGGTCGTTTCCACAGTCTCACTCTCTAGGAGCTTGTCACATTGGGTTATAATAACTCTTTATTTCAATTAAAGCAAGATGACATATTGGAAAACCTCTGCTGCGGCTGCAGTCCCACAGCATAAAGATCCAAGGACTTCATGAGCAGAACTTAATGCAAAAGCCGATTTTGGATCCTTCTCGTTTTCATGTATATTAGGTTAGGCATTCAGTTTCATTTCTTTTTCTCTAATCTGAATCTCAAAGCTGAAACTACAATTAAATACTTGGTATACCAACTTACTTCAAAACAAGCAGAATTCCTTTGAGTTGGTTCACACATCCCTTTCTCTGTCTCTCTGCTGTAAAAGCAGTGGGTAAGGCTTTGAAAATGTCTTTCTAACCCTGTGCTGCCCTCACCTTGTAGTTAATACAAACAATGATTCTTTCATGGATTTGAGGCAGTATGGCTCGCTTCAAGACTTTATTTATTTATTTATTTATTGAGGTAATATATTTATTTTTTGTTTTTGTTTTTCACCAACATTTCTCCTCATTTTCTAAGTTCTGTGAATGGTGACTTCAAATCATTCAGCAGTTGCACAGTTCTAATAATTATATTATACAGTACAGTATTCTACACTTTTAAACATAATTTAATGCATCAGTTGTAGACCAAACTAAGTGCAATCCTATACACAACTATTCTAGAGTAAGCCATTGGAACTTATCATATGGAGAGGCTTTCCATCCTCCTCCTGTAATTAATTCAAATTTAAAGCAAATAGTGTGATTGGGATTCACCCCCCCCCCCCCCACACACACACACAAATTTTTCTCCCATCCTTCTCCCACCAGTAAATCACAATTGCCAGTCTCCCTGTGTGATAATCTCTTTACCAGTGTATTTGTTCTGTCAGTAAAGCGTCATGGAGCTGCCATTTGGTAATAATAGGATCTTCCATTATTGCCAAATGGCGACTCCATGACGCATTACTGATGGAAAAATGCACTGGTTGCAATTTACTGACAGGAGAAGGACAGGAGAAAAGGGTGCTTGTGTCATCCCTGATCATGCTATTTGGACACTTTAAATTCAAATTAATCATGGGAGGAGGATGGAAGCCTCCCTGTGTGATAAGCTATATCTGTCTGAAATAGGACTGCTTCTTCTGACCGAAACAGATAAACAATTGCAGTCCAAATGTGGTTTACATAATTAGTAGCATAACGAGACTTGCCAAACTACCTAGTCAAAATATTATGTATTGCCATCCTTGAACAAAGACTACTGAATTTTAACAGTGTAAAAGTTTAAGCTAAAACAGAGAATCATAGAATTGGAGGCGACTACAAGAGCTAGCCAGTCCAAACCCCTGCCATGAAGGACAAAGCACTGCTGACAGATAGCCATCCAGCCTCTGAATGATCATGGAAATGATCTGGGAAATAATCTTTTAAAAAATGCTATTTTAGAACTATTACCACAGACACTGCAAACTCTTATATTACTTGGGAAGTAAACCTATGCAAAAATGCTGGTGTCAGTTACAGATCATTTCAGTTACAGCTCAAGAGCTAGAATTTCTGTGAAGAAGGTCATGCCACGTAAAGCTCAAGCCAGATAAAGTCACAGCAGCCAGTCACACCATGTAAAGCCTATATCAGGAAATTGGTGAATTTCAGTTTGGGCAAACCATCTAGAGCTTTCTCTTTGTGATTGGAAATGGAAGTTGTTGCTTCAGTGGAGAACTAAAACCATCTGAAGCTGAAAGGCAGAGCTATTAAATACTGTTTGCATTTGTAGCTATAATCAAAGGTAGAACAAAGACTGCTCTTGTTACTATATCTTTAATTTATATTTAATTTAATGTTTGTATTAATACAGAATGAGTTAAAAGCTGCTACAGCTCTGACAATTTAACCTATTTGCTAACAGTGAAAACTATTAGAATTGCTGTTAAAGGATTCCCATTTTACAAAATGTAAAGCATTTAGATCATGTGATAGACATGAACACCATGTAACCCAGGATGGAGATCTTCACTCCTATAATTCTTGCATGTCTTCCACTTTTGGAAGTGATTGTTTTCTTCTGTCTCTTAAGTGTATGTGGTATATAGCCTTTCACTTAATTCTGCTCCTCAAATGTTTTTATGCTCCAGTATTAATTTAACCATCAGAGCTTAGATATATCTAACATTAGGTATTATTTATTTATTTATTTTACTTTAATCCTGCCTTTCTCCCAAGTTGGGACCCAAGGCAGATCACAACACACACATGTGCGCGTACATGCACACACACACATTAAAACAACACTTTAAAAACAATTAAAATAATCCAATTATAACAGTAAAACATTTTGTAAAATATACATACATACAACATTAATACATACAACAATACAACATAGGCATGCTTATATCTCAGCAAAGCAAATGGGAGAAATTCAGTTGCAATCCTCCACTGCTCTGCTCAGGTCCTGCATGGTCAGGACTGTGATCTCCTCCATTGAGACCACCTGGCACACAGTTTTCCTCTCTTTTTACTGCCTTCCACCTTTCCTAACAGTATTGCCTTTTCTAATGAGTCAATCCTTATGATGAAGTGGCCAAAGTACAACAGCCTCAGTTTCATCATCTTGGCTTCCAGGGAGAATTCAGGCTTGACCAGTCTAGGATCCATTTGTTTGTCTTTTTGGTTGTCCACTGTATCCTCAGCACTTGTCTCCAGCATCACATCTCAAATGAGTAGATTTTCTTTCTATTTGCTTTCATCACTTTCTAGCTCTCACATCGATAATGGTGATAGGAGTTACCATGGATTGGATGATGTTTACTTTAGTGTTCAGAGTTGTATCTTTCCACTTTAGATCTTGTCCAGTTCTTTCATAGCAGCCCTTCACATGCCCAGTTTTCTTGTGATCAATGTTTGATCCATGTTACGGGAAATCTTTGACTATTAAGCAGTTAGTTATGACTAAGGAGGGAAACAGACCACCCCTTTGCACCACTGTCTGGGCAGCTTCAGAGTGCAGTGTTTTGATGGAGCTGGCTTCATGCCGCATGGCTGCCCATGTGTGTGCTGGTTTCCAGATGCTCCGGTGGAGTGGCATTTAGATGCTGCACACATTCGGAGCACCTCAAAGCTGGCTTCCACCTGTGACAAGGCAGAAAATCCAGCTTTTTGCCAGTGCTATTTGCTGCTTCTTTTTGGGCTGGCAAAAAGGCAGATTCGGACCACAGTGTGCAGTTGCCATGGCCCCAATCTGGCTTTCTCAGGGGATGGTTCAAGCCGACCCTTTGAGGTGATCTATTTTGCCCCAACTCTCATTGCTTTTAGCACTTAAACATGATTTCAGCCATAAATTGTGGTATGAGTATTATTAACTCTGGCGATTTTATAGTAAGTTATTGTAATATATTATGTCAGAATAATAATAATAAAAAAAAATTTAAATTGGCCATCCTAGATTTCTTTTGGAAGAATTTCAAAGCATTTTTTTTAAAGAACAACAATTAAAATGGTTATAGATTACTATTTCACCAACCCCCCAGCATTTTATTCTTATTCTATGGATAACACAACACTAAAATAATCCTATGGATCTTGCATCATTTAGTTCTTCAAAATCACAGGAAAAAGTTCACACTGAATTAAACACAGAGGAGTTGGAATAAAACAGGATCTTGTGGCACCTTGCAGAAGATGGTAGCATGAGCTTTCATAGACTACAATCAACTTCCTCAAATACACGAAGAAGACGACTCAAGTCTATAAAAACTCATGCTACTTTCTTTTCAGTTAGGCTCAAAGGTACTTCAAGACACCTTTGCACAATATTTTTCTAGACTAACATGGCTATGTGTTTTAATTCTACCACCACCAGTGTATGTGTGTTTCTTATGTAGACAGAAAGATAGTGTGGTATTTAATGGATTGGACCAGCTGGATATTGTTGCATAGATATTAATTTAAGATGAGGTTACCATATCCAGACTCCCAAGTTAAGCCAGTTAAAAATGTCCCATATCATACTTGATTTATCGATGTGCCTGTTAACAGGCAATATTTTCTTCTTACTGAAACTTGTTTCCTCAGGGCATTTTATTTCATTATACTTTCCCCACTACCAACCCTTAACAAGAGATGGAAGAAACTTATTTTAAAAATCATCCAGTCTCTATTTACAGTAGATACCATCAGCAATACTTTTAGTTTGACAACCATGAAAATACAAATTATTCCCATTCCTCCTGCATTCTAATGCTGTTGCCTTCCATCCCAAGTGCACTAGAGAGGAAATGGGGAAATAGCTTCATACTTAAACAACATTTAAGGCACAACATTAAATAAGATTTCAGTCATTTTCACTTCTAGTTGCTTTGAGGGACCTTTTGGTGAGTTGAAAAGCAGTAAACTTCAGTTTGAATTTCTGTATAAATACATTTACAAAAAGATCACAAATGCAAATTCTTCTAGCATCTGTATATGATTTTGCCAATGAATAAATTCCTCTTCAGGAATAATTCCTATTCGAAGAATAAATTCTTTCATTCTAAAACACAACTACTCTTATCCATTCTTATTTCTTCTTGCAAACACATTTTCTGTCTGCACCTAACTTTTAGTAGCATTCTACAGGGCTTTATTCACAACACTGTTTTGACAGCTGACCCGGCAACATAGCCAGAATCACCCGAGGGTTGATTGGTACAAGCTTATTTGGTGTCAAATGTATTTAAAGCAGACAGGTTTAAACACTGAGATGGCAATACTTCAGTTCTGTGGTAAGATCAAAATACCATGCCCTCTGACATTTCACAGGTGAAAACCAGGACATGCAAGGCCAAAGAACATCAGAGGACAGTCAAGATGGTACAAGCTATGAATGGGGAAGAACACACAAGTTAAGGGAGTCTGTAGCAGGTTGCTTTTGCCTGAGCCTACAGGGAACAGCAAGGTTCTCTTGCCTCCTCTCCCCTGCTGACTTGACTACAAATTACTTTTGCATTTTGAACTCAGTTCAAATTAAGATGAGGGCAAATGGGGAAATTGGAAAGAAGAAAGAGAAACTGGGGCATTTTAAAAGAAGCTGCAAAAAATGGGATAGAAGAGAATAAATCAGGACTGTTCCTGACAAATTGGGGCAGTTGAAATGTAGGAAATATCTCCTCAAAACTATCATCATCATCGTCAAATTTATTTATACCCCGTCCCTTTGAGATAAATCGGGGCAGCTAACAACAGTAAAATACAATTACATCAAATAAAACAAATTACATCCCCCCCCCCCTTAAAAAATATTAAATCTGTTACAGATTTAGGGCTGTCTGTTTTCGGACTGTAAAATTTTATTGATCAGTTTTTAATATTATGATTGCAATCTGCAGCATCAGCACTATAATTCCCAATTTAGTACACAAAAAACTCGCCATAAAACAAATGAGGTCAGCAGTGCTGACTTTAAAACTGGGTCAAGAATTAATAGATTGCTTTATGACTGTTCAAAGAAAGGAGGCTTAATTTATATGACTGACATTTTCATGCATATTTGTCACTATTATTTCCAGGTGTACACAAAAAGACAAGAGCCCTGTTGGATCACAGCAAAGGCATATCTAGATCATCATTTTGTTTCAGGGTGGCCAAATGAATGCCCGTGGGAAGCACCCAGGCAGCACAGAATAATAACAGAACCCTCCAACTTATATTCTTCAGCAAATAGCATTTAGTAGCATATTGCCTCACACATCTGATTGAATAAATAACCATCATGTCAGCCTTATTGTCTATCAATTTCTCTAATTCCTCCTTTATGTCAATCAAGCTGGCAGCCATCACCATTTCTTATGACAGTGATTTCTGGTTTAACACAAGTGAAGAAGTACTTTCTTTTATCTCTCCTGAATCATTCATCATTTTGTTTCAGTTGTTCCATGGTATGTATTAAGTGAGATAATATTCTCTACCTTCTCTGTTCCTTGCATCAGTTTGTATACAGTGGACCCTTCGGATTCACAGGGGTTCTGTCCTCCCTGCCCCCACCTCACAGGCAGGAAAGAACATGGACAACTGTACCCCATATTATTAAATGGGGGTGAGGTGAACATGGACAGACTGCACACTTTCATGTGACCACCATTAATAATATGGGGTGTGATGATCTGTGGTTGCTCAAAATTATGGATCCAGAGCCTTCAGTTCTAGATGTCCCCTGTATTTTCATCATGTTCCTCCTTTTTCACAGTTTTGAATAAAAGGTTTGCTTAAACATGTTCAACTTTTTCTCTTTTTCCACCCCTATGGTGTAGGAACTGATCCCTACACGTTCTGTGTTATATCTGCCTCTGCTACCAAATTTTGTGTTAAAGAAGTAATGCCCAGGAACACATCTGCTTTGTTAACTCAGGTATACCTATACAGTGGTCCCCCGGGTTACGAAGGTAATCCGTTCCGGGGGACCGCATTAGGAGATGCACGGCGCGGCCGATTTAAAGGGGCCGCACGGTTTTTCTCCTTTGCATCCCGGGGGATCCTTCGGATCCCGGGGGATGTTTTTTGGTCCCACTGGTTTCGGGTCCCGGGGATTTCGTTCCCCGGGGGATTCATAAACCGGGGGACCACTGTACATCAAACAGCTGAGAGGGGTTAACAAATTTGGGTGAGCGGTGTAATCTACTGATGACACCCAACTGTTTCAGTTTTATTGACACTACCCATTAGAACATTTTTGAATATTCTTTACATCCCTCGAATATTTAAATATCAGCCTAGGTCCTGTTTCAAACACATAGCCACCATGCTGTAGCTTTGTTTTAACTCTCTGCCCAATCTGTGAAATGTCCCTTAAATGCCAGTCAGCTGTGTGCAACAACAGAGGTCTGTGCTGTTGCCAAGCAGCATGCTGCAGGGTGACATGACCAGTCCCCTCCTACCAGTGAGAGACCCTGCAACAAAAGTTACCACAGGTCCCTGCAGATGTCTTTGCTTCTGCTCCTTGCAGCATTCCTCACGGGTTGGAGGGAGCTGGTCATGTTATCCTGCAGTGCCCTACTCAGCAGCAATGCAGACTACCATCATTTTGAATTGCTGGCTACCTTTTAAGGTGGTTTTCAGGGTCGTCTGTGGTCATGGCAATAGTGCCACAATAGCAAATTATACAGAAATCAATTACCATGTCCTAAGTCTAACTTAAGACATTGTAACTGACTAACAGGATGCTGGCTGTAATTTCTGTTCACCAGAACCTCCAAGTAATCACTGTACAAAAACAAAGCAGAAACAAAACATTTTTTTTTAAAAAAGAGGGTTTAAAATAATTGTAAGAAGTCTATTTGTTTTGGCTGTCTGTGAGAAGGTAAATAACGATCAAAGCCAACCCTGAGCTTTCTTGCAAGGCTGTTCCACAACTGGGCTGCTGCTACTAATAAAACTATAATGATATAAGCTGGTCCACACAAAGAGAGCTGGACCATTAAGAAGAACATTGCAGATGCCATGGCCTGTCCAAAAAAAAAAAAAAAAAAAAAAAAAAAAAAAAAAAAAAACAGTAAATTGATGCTAGAACAATTCAAACCTGAACTCTCATTAGAAGCCAAATTAGCAAACTGAGACTATCATAATTTGGACATCTCATGAGACATCACAAATTATTAGAAAGATGATAATGCTTGGTAAAGTTGGAGGCATAAGGAAAAGATTGGATGGACTGACTCAATTATGGAAGCTATAGCCTCAAGTTTGAAGGACCTGAACAGGGCTGTTAATAATAGGTGCTCTTGCCGGTTTTTCATTGTTAGAGTCACCGTAAGCCAAAGCCAACTTGATGGAACATAAGAACAAAGCAAGTCAATGAAAAATTATTCTATAATAAATCCATCTGTTTTTTATGTGACATTGTATTCTTTGTGCCTTTAAGAAGCATGTATGGGATTGTGGTGTGACTTGGTGTTACATCTTTTGGATTCTTATGTGGCACTTTGTCTCCAGTGTTTTCAATAGATCCGGAAAGGATGTTCAAATGTTAGTAAAATATTTCTACTGGAATTTTCATGTATGTTCAACATACTTACATTTACAAAATGCAACAAATCCATTTAAACAGGAGGTTAATTCACTGAATTTACAGTCTCAAAGTGAGGTTATAAATGTATACACCATCCTTGAATTATAAATTCTGCAAGTCTATCTCAGCTATATCTTTTTGAGAAGATTCAGGAGGACTAATTATACCAGTAAGTGAGTGAACAGAGTAAATAGTACTTGGCATGTTTGCCTGGGATATACATACTTTAGATGTCAACATAATAAGAGAATTCTTCCACCATGGTTGCTCTTCGCTGAAGTATTCTTACCAAAAAATCAGATAAAAATGCATACATAGTATTTGTTCCTGTTCCACCTCTGGTAGACTGCAAAAATCCAAATGCTGAAACATTCTGGCAACATTAAAGTCAATCACATGCACTGTAAAATATTTAATGAGTTTGCTAATTGAAAACACTGTATTAAGATGTTGTCTCTTTTTTGTGTGGATAATGTATTGGAAATATGCAAAGAAAAATAGTTTAATGATAGACAATTATTTAAATAACTTTATTTAACAAAACACTGAAAAGTGAATTTGCTTAGACATGCAAATTATTTCAATGACCTTTAAAGAGATGATGATGATGACTTGTGTTTGCATGTGGCTAGCTTCTTGTCACAGCAGCATAAACATACACTCAATCTTTTAACTTCCAGTATAAAATAGAAGCTGGGAGGAGGGGGCAAAGAAATCCCATAGCCCTACTGAGACAAAATGGTTTCTTCAGATGCTCTGAAGATGAACTCTTTGAAAACTTCCCACACAGTGTAAAATTGCCACACCAAGTGGAACAGAGAGATGGTATAGCATAGTGGTTAAGACTGTGAATTATGAGCTGCAAAAGCTCAAGATTGTACTATTTACTCTGCCCCACAGCTGTTCTGATTGCCAGTCATCTGGGCACTGGAGGGAATGGGCACCTAGGAGATGTACTAGAGACATCAGTGGAAGATTCATGGACTGGCAGCATGATTTTTGTGAGCCACAGATAATCCACATGGAGGCTATGATAGTCAGGTTTGTTGTTGTTTTGTGCCTTCACATTGTTCTTGACCTATGGTATCCCTTATGTGAACCTATAACAGGGTTTTCTTGGTAAGATTTGTCCATGGGATGTGTCTTTGCCTCTCTCTGAAGATGAGAGAGTGTGGGTTTCCATGGCCAAGTGGCGACTCAAGTCCTGGTGCAATTCTCAAACCACTATCCCATGTTGGTGCTCTAATATTTGAGTACAAGAACATGAAATACAAGAAAATAGCAGTGATGTACTGAAGTATTTTACTCCAAGTCTCAAGTCGAGTCTCAAGTCTCTACCTTCAAGTCTCAAGTTTTTGTACAATACTTTCTAGTTAAGTCTCAAGACTTATCCCTAGAAGCTAGGATAACTAAACTGAGGCTGTCGTGCTTAGGCCATGTCATGATAAGACATACTAGAAAAGAAAATAATGCTTGGTAAGGTAGAAGACAGTAGAAAAGAGGAAGATTGCATTACAGATGGATAAATTCAAGTCAAGGAAGCCACGGCTCTGCGTCTCAAAAACCAGAGCAGGTCTGATGATGATAGGGTGACTTGGAGGTCTCTCATTCATTAGGTTGCCATAAGCTGAAGTCAACTTGACGGCAGTTAACAACAACAGCTTAGTGAAGTATATTAAGTTTTATGTTGAGTTAAAACTGGAGCTATACAATGAATTTGCTTAATGGCTAATTGTAATAATGGATCATGGGTTTACCTACTGGTTAATTGTAACATTTAAATACTAAATTAAAGGGAAATGAAGAAGTCTATTGTTTGAAGTTTGAAGAATGGAGGAAGAGTTTGTTTAAATTGAATTAGTTATTAGTATAAATTATTATTAGTGGATAGATTCTGGAAAGCTAACCTTTTATGAACTCTTGGTAAGACAAGTATTTAGTTTTTAATTTATGTGTATACTAATGAAATATTAATAGATTATACATGTACAAGATACATGTGCAAGATTATAAAAAGGAGTGTAGTTTTTTTCTATTTTTAAATGGAGGAGGCTTAATTAGGCTTAGGATATAACAGCTAAAGAAAAATTGGAAGTCATTCTTGTTTCTTCTTGTTATTCTTTCTTATTTCTTATTCTTTTTTTCTTGCTCTCTTTTTCATTTCTTATTACGTAGGCTGTTTCCTCTATCATATTTTTATTCTGTATTACATGATTTTAATAAAAATATTTTTAAAGGAAACAACTCTCTACCTTCCTTTCTATAATCTTGTACATGTAAAAAATATTTCTATTGCTGAGAAATATATCACAACATTCTGAAGTGATGCTACATGGGGGAGGGATATTTTCCTGGAGTGTCCTGGAGAATTAAAATGTGAAGTGAAATGAAATCTCACTGACAACTCTTTTCATTCTTGGTGATGATATCTGCTGCAAAAATACTTTTGATATATCACAACATCTATAGTGGAAGTACTCAGATGCCTGATGCCTGAAAATGAGATTAAATTTATACTCTTTTATGAATATTGTGTTTACAAAAAGTAAAATCTAAAAGCAAACAACAATAACCAAAGAACTAGCAAGAGTGCAAAGAGTAACCCAAATACTTTCTTTTCATCTCTAATTATGGAGCAGTTTCTGTAAAGTCGTCTACCTAAAGTCAGATCTGCCAATGCCAATTTTTAGAGAATTTGCTGGTTTGGGGCTACAAATTGATTTTTTTTATACTGATAAATTAAAATCCAATGTAAGCCAATAAGATACAAAGCATGCAAAAATCACCACTTGTCTCTTTTTAAATTAGGTCAGATGAATGTGTATGAGCAACACAGACAAACAAGAGAAATCAGGTATAGACGTTTTAGACAAACAAGCAATAAGTTGACAAATGATTAATGAACAGCTGATTTATCAAAATTGGAACTGATAGGCAAACTGAGAGTGAGAAGATTATGTGGTGAAGAACCAAGAAGCCATGTTTGAATTCCATAGCAATGAAATTGCATATTCACAAGTACTAAGCACCCCAAAATTATGAATATATTAGCGAACAGTTAATATGAATGTGGGGAAAAAGAGACAATTCTTTGGGTGTCTAATAGCTAGCTGAATGGGTGTCTCATAGCTAGGTGATCTTTGCTTCATCAAGGAAACATGTGAAGCATTCTTTAGTACTGGCTATGAAGGTTTGGGCTCTATGGAGTTGCAATCCAACAACATCTGGGGAGGCACAGAGTTCCCAATGCTGGGCTCAGTACAACTGTTAGTTTTAACTAAAGGAGAACCAGATGGAGCTTTATAACTCAACACTTATCTCAGTTTTTATCACTCCTGCATTAGTACTGCGGGTGGCACTGTAACTTGCCCTTTGTATTTTAACAGGACTGTGCACATTTAAGAAAGATATCTGAGTTTTAAATGAGAACAATGTTATAACCACTTTTCTGAGTATACATTCTGAATTTGTGATGCCACTTTTTGGCAATGTGGAAAGAGCTGGGAGAGTTTTATGCATCCCTAAATGAACAAATACATCTTTATGAAAGCATGCCTTGGAGCTGAAGACCTAATGGATGTAGACCACAATGTATTTTAGGTATAGGATTCATTTATATATGGAAAAGAACTTTCAAACCTATTTTCCCCAAACAGATATACCTGATTTTAGGCAAGGTTGATTTTCCAAATTTCATATTAATCAACAAATTGCTGTGAGTATTGATAGCATATGAGCAGAGTAGTGATCCTCCAATTCAGTATCAACCAGAGCTATTTTATTTATTTCCTATTTGCTTCTGTGTACATCTGATATGATCAGAAAGTCTGAATCAGCAAAGAAAAGGAACTATGGTATGTGTAAGTGCCAAACACTACTCTGGATTTTGCTTTCATGAAAGCACATCCTAAAACTGGTGTGATTTTACAAGAATCCTCACATGAGAATGACATTAGAAGACATTATTGCCCTCTACTCCTAGAAGATCCTATAATGTCATTATCTTTCTGGAAGCTCAGCTAGATAAATAGCATACTTTAAGGATGATCTTTTCTAGTCTGCCAGGTATTGCTGAATACCCACTCCCTTTCAATGTATTTTCTATCTTACCATAACTCATGAAGTCCACATCATGGTAATTCCTTTATTAGGTTAACAAATCTGCATTGAGTCCCATTCAAAAGAAAAGTTGAGTATAATTCATACAAAAAAGGGAATCAGGCCATGCCCTGACATGGAGAGCCAAATTTTATTGCTCTGCTTTTATTGCCCCTTCTGCTTCTGGCAGGGCTGGGGTCACTGCAAGTGTGGCCAGATAAGCCTAATTTAACAGTCCCTACAGTCTCTCAAAATATCTGATTACAACACAGAGACTATGACAAGCAATAAAATTTGGCTCTCCATGTCAGGGCATGGCCTGATTCCCTTTTTTGTATGAATTATACTCAACTTTTCTTTTGAATGGGACTCAATGCAGATTTGTTAACCTAATAAAGGAATTACCATGTGGACTACCCTAATGCTTTCACTCCTCACCATCCCCCTACATGATTTTAATATTTTTGTATGATGAAAGAATTTGGGGTCCAGAAACTTGTGCAAAAATTTTCACAACGTTTTGTTAATATCACCACAAAATGGGCTTCTGAATTTGTCGTACAGTTCACATGGCTACTCTAAGCATATGAGGAATTAAGAAATTATCTCCCCAGAACTCTATGTAGAATAAACACCCTACAGCCACAGGAATTGCTATAACTCAGGGCTGGCTGACCAAGAGATTTTAGAAGCTGCTAGATTCTTGCAGAACCAATATAACCTCTGTTAAATACTCTGCAGGATGAGCACAGCCTACACAGACACCTACATTTAGCAGTTCTGGCTAAATCCATATCTGCTATATTAAAGAAACAAATATTAACACTTGCAAAAGACTTCTAATTCAGACAGTGAAACAGTGTAGTGGGTCACAGTCTGAACCTATAGTATATAATACTATTTCAACAACTTTTATAATTAACACTACATTACTTACTTGTAAGTTTAACGATCCTGGTCATCCAATAATGCAATATTAATTATCTCAAAGCTAATTTCTATTTGCCACCAGCCTGATTTTATTTCTGCTAAATACTGATGTTATATCAAGCTAAATAGTGTGTATATATATATATATATATATATCCTTTTTTAAAAAAGCAAGAAAGGGCACTAGCCAGTGGAAAGATAATTATAGTTCAGATAAAAGCCACTTCCCAGTATGTTCTCACCATATTTACCATGTTTACCTTAATAATTACTGCACTGGATTCAACATAGGGGGAAATTCCTAAGCATATTTTTGCTTAAGTAACAGTTGTATGGTTGGACACTTCATTTTACAAACATAGACATTACATTTCTCTCTACAGTCTTCAGGGGCACTGTGAAAGGGCCTTTACCAGCTCATACTAGGTAAAGACTCTGAAATTCATCAGTTTTAAGGAGAATAGGGTTTCTTCTGACTATGTACAAATCTGACACCTGGAAAGTACTAGGTTCTCTAAACCTCACTGCAATATCAGATAGAACCTTTCTGAACCACCACCAGCATCCCCCCCCCCCCAATACACACAATACAGGGAAGCATAAGCTTGTTCCAATCTTAGGCAGAATATCACCAGGAAAGCCAAGAGTGGACATGACCAGGGAAAGCCAGAACAGTCTCACAGTAATACCAGTGTCTGCAGAAGCATAAGTGTACTGCAAACAGTCCTGAGCTGAAACCACGAAGAGAGTTGTCTGAGGGATAGTATCAAAAGTTACGAGAAGCCAAGAAAATCACATACAGTTAGCAAGAGGCTTTCTTCATCAGCATGACCTTGGCTGAGCTACTTTATAGCCAGCAATAAATTAGCAAAGCTGTCCTCATTAACCAGTATAATTTATTTAAAGCAGAGGATAACTTTTCTGGTGTCTCTTTTGCCAGGGTTTCATCTGTCAGTACGCATATGACAGGATGCAAAGACTCAATTTTCTGTAGGTGCTACCTGGGATGGATCAGGCTCTACTTCTGTCACAGAGTTGCCAAACTCTTCTGGCTCTGGTTAGGGCTTATCCTCCCAGCCCTCCTCTCCTTCATCCGAGGAGGCATCTTCCAGGTAAAGCATGACACTGGGACTCTTTTATGCTTTCTCAATTTCTCTAAAAATGTGAAGGGAAAACAAGGAGAGCCCCTGACCTCTTCTAGGCATTGCACAAGGATGGAGGCCTTTCTCTGATCATATGCTGACATTATCATGTCCCATTAAAAGGCTTACAGCCTACAGGAAACTAATGAATGAATTTATCCCATGACAGCAGAACCGCTACAAGATTGCATTACAGATGGATAAATTCAAGTCAAGGAAGCCACGGCTCTGCGTCTCAAAAACCAGAGCAGGTTATCTCCCCAGAACTCTATGTAGAATAAACACCCTACAGCCACAGGAATTGCTATAACTCAGGGCTGGCTGACCAAGAGATTTTAGAAGCTGCTAGATTCTTGCAGAACCAATATAACCTCTGTTAAATACTCTGCAGGATGAGCACAGCCTACACAGACACCTACATTTAGCAGTTCTGGCTAAATCCATATCTGCTTGTTTTCCCAGCCCTCCTCTCCTTCATCCGAGGAGGCATCTTCCAGGTAAAGCATGACACTGGGACTCTTTTATGCTTTCTCAATTTCTCTAAAAATGTGAAGGGAAAACAAGGAGAGCCCCTGACCTCTTCTAGGCATTGCACAAGGATGGAGGCCTTTCTCTGATCATATGCTGACATTATCATGTCCCATTAAAAGGCTTACAGCCTACAGGAAACTAATGAATGAATTTATCCCATGACAGCAGAACCGCTACAACGTCACCCCAAAAAGTGTGTGGCAGGGGGTAAAACATCAGTTAACCTTTTTCTACATAAAAATTATCAGTTCAATATTAAGGAAGCTACAAGTAGATTTTATATATAAAGAGATCTCAGGAACATGCAGAACAAATATTTTCATGTCCATAAGTTATACAAAAGATGCTTCATGGCTGTTTTCTTTTACTAAAGGAGTATTTATCTGGCATAAAGTAACAACAGAGTATCAGTTCCTGCTGCCTGCATTGTTCAGAACATGTAGATAACATGAGCTGTGCAAATATGTAGGTCACATCTCCCTTGAGTATAAACACATATATTTCTTTATTCCTAATTATTTAATAGTCACCTTCTCCCAGTAATATCACACCGGAAGTGTTGCTGGTCACTGTTGTTGTTTTCTCACAATGTCAAGTTCTTGCTGTTGTCTATAATTTCTCTTCATTTTCTGTTATTATTTATTATTATAGTACATGGCCGACAATTTATTGAGTTAATCTATATAAAGTGTCCAAACTATGCCTTTATCAGAAAGGCAGAAAACTAAATTCTCAGTGATACCCTTTTATAAGAGTCAATGGAAGAGATTAATGATTCTACTACCCCTTAATTTGCATCATTCATTTTATTCTGATTTCTTTCTCAATAGATACAGGTAGGCAATGACTTATTTAAATGATCTCTAAAATTATATCATATAAAATTTTAAGTAAAATGCTGTAGAATAAAAAAAAACTCTGTAGATTTTTTTTAAAAAAAACCCACATAAACCACTCATTCTTCAAAATCCCATAACAAAAGAATAAAAACCTTAATACTAAAATACCTCCAAAACATATCTCATAATGTTTCAACACAATACCAACATAATAACTCAGTCCCAAAGGGAAGGCAGTTTTGTAACAATACAGCAGCCACAAAGAACATTTGGTATACACTGAAAGAGATAATGAAGAATGGATAGGTTCTTAATGTTGTTGTCTGTCTTGGCCATTTTTGGAGAAATGATGTGTATTTGCAAATGTGGTATCACACAAATCTCTAAGCATTTTCTGATTTTTCATGCTAAATATAAACTTCCATATAAAATTCAGAATAATGTGTCTCTTGATTTCCTTGGTAATGAAGTGGTGACTTACAGCACACACCAGGAAAATCCAAAGCAACTGTTTCTTTCTCTTCTCCACTAACTTTCTGGAAATAAAGAGAGGGAGAGATCCACAAGGCTCCATTACAGAAGTAAAACTTGCCCCTGGTGATTTCTGGTACAGACTCCTTCTATGGCCTCATTACATATTGTTGTTCAATAGTGTTTTCCTAAATTCTTCCTAGAGTTCTATCTTCTCTGAAGCCATGGCTGACACCACATGTACCTGCTTTTTATGCCAGATGCCCAGATCAAGGAGGGGGATCATCACTTCCAGTTCCTTTCCTGGAAACCTCTCACCCCCCACCTACCAATTCATTCCTACGGTATCTGCCAAATAGCCATATTCATCCCTGCTTGAGATATAGCCTTCTCAGTAGGCAAATGACTGCCCTGCTTCTCACTTTTCGGTACAAACAAACCAACTTGTAAGTGGGTCACCAGACTTTTGTGAAGCAAATATACCTTTCTAGTTGCCATTGTGTGCCTTCAATTTGTTTCTGAAAACCTATAATGGGTTTTCTGAGACTGAGGGTGTGGCCTGTCCAAGGTAATTCAGTAGGTTTCCATGACCAAGCTGGGAATCAAACCTAGATCTCCAGTCCAGTGATTAAACCACTATACCATGCTGGCTCTCAGACATACCTTACCAGCTCCATTTCTTCTATGATATGAAGACTGAGGCGTGTCTGAACAAGACTGCAATAATCTTCCAACACCCTTGATTAACTGAAACCAATCTCAGCCCATCTAGGTTTGGAAATCTGATATTCCATGCAATTTTTTTCCAAGAAAAAAATCAGCCACAACATCTTGTGTTTTACAAATGAAAGGCCAACTAGCCATTATGCTAATTGCGTAAATGTAATAGCAACCACAGTAACATGGTGGCTCAATGGTTAGGACACTGACTCTGATGACTGCAAGATCAGCAGGTTGGCAGTTCAAGGTCAAAGCACTGCATGACACAGTGAGCTCCAGTCACTAGTCCCTGCTTCTGTCAGCCTACCAATTCAAAAGCATGGAAATGCAAGTAGATAAATAGATACCACTTCGATGGGAAGGTAGCAGCATTCTGTGCAGTCATGCTGGCCACATGATCACAGAATAATCTTTGTCAACGCTGGCTCTTCAGCTTAGTAACAGAGATGAGCACCACCCCCTACAGTTGAACACAACTTGACAATCTTGTCAAGGAAGAACCTTTACCTTTACCTTTTTAATACCTCAGCAACCATGAAGCTGGTGGAGACTAGGGAGAGAGTTTCATTATTTCTCCCCTTACCACAGTTCCAATCAAGACTGTCTCTCTAGAGCAGGGGTTTCCAAACTTTTTGACTTGTGGAGCCCTTCTTTCTATGGTGGAGCCCCTAAGAGGTCTACACTATGTCTTACAAGTTAATGGTGTTTAGGAATGTGTGTGTGTGTATTCCCATTCTTTATTTTCATTCAGTTTTTATTTCTTTCATTCTCCTGGAGTAGCAGTGGAGCATCTGGGAAGTGCACAAAGAGCCACAAGGGCTCTTTGAAGCACAAGTGGGGAAACCCTGCTCTAGACTATTATTTGAAATTTAAAGAAAACCTTCCTGGTGTTAAACAAGTTTCTATCAAAATACAAACAGCAAATTTAAAAAGGCACTTTTGTTGAAACTTTTTCTTATGCTTCCCAGGGATTACATGTTCCTTTACTTACCTAACAAAATGATGTCTTGTAATAGTTTCTATACAGTAAAGATAACATCAGATTTGGCCTTCAACTTGGAAAAGTACATTTTAGGGACTTTAAATACCAGAATCTCCCCCAGCCAAGCATGTTAGTACCCCATGTTGGCTGCATTATTATGGGAGTTGTACCACCAAAATAACTTCTACTTTTACTTAACCTTTATTAGGCATATGCATAAAAAAAAAACGTAAAAAAACCCCCATAAAATAACTTTTATCAAGTTCTGATTTAATCTTGGGGACTGGCCAATACAAAAATCAAAAGATGAAAAAGCAATGTATCAAAATATGATTTGAATAACTCAAGAGAATTTACTGACAGTGTAAGAAATAGATCTGTGTTATTAAGCCTAGTAAACTGAGAAACAGAAGAACTATGAGCAGAAGCCAAGGACATAATTACGAAAGAATGCAGAAATCATTGTCAGTGGCCAAAAAGAAAAAGGAGGGGGGAAAGTGGATAACAGAAAAAATGCTTCAAGCAGTAAAGGAAAAGAAAAGCTAAAGAAAAGAGAGATAAAAACACAATCAAAACCATGGATGAATTGTATAACAGCTAGTGAGGAAAGATGAAGAGAACTATTACAACAATCAATGCAGAGATGTAGAAGACAGCATCAAAAACAGAAGAATGAGAGACCTATTTCACAAGTTCCAGGAACTCAAAGGGATGTTCAAACCAAGGGCTGGGATGTTCTGTGTCAATAAAAAGAACATAGTACAACATCAGGAAGAAATATAAAGATGTCAGAGGCAATACAGAGAAGAATTATGTAAAAGAGATGAAAAAAAATGAATGACATATGAATTGAAGAACCATATGAAAATGAATCCCAATTCTAAAAACCAACGTGGAAATTGGGAAAAGTAAAACACAATGAACAAATGATTTCCCAATTGAACTGCTACAATCCAAAAAGACAGAATTAGTGTTAGTGTTAACTAACATATGTCAACACAAATGGAAAACAAAACGGTAGCCAACAGACTGGAAATGACCAATACACATCCTCATCCATAAAAAATTAAAATAAAAAAAGGACCATAGCACTAACTTCCCACACAAGCAAAACGTTGCTCAAAATTCTGCAACATAGACTCCAATCATACATGGAGAGAGAAATCCCAGAACAAGCAGAGTTCAGAAAAGAAAGAGACCGTAAGGACCACACTGCAAACGTGATGTTTAATGTAGCATACCAAAGAATTAAAAAAATTTTTTTAAAAAATCAGCATGTGCTTTATAGACTGTAGCAAAGCATTTGACTGCATAGTTCACAAAAAGCTATGGATGGCTCTTAAAGACATGGGAGTGCAACTACATCTGACAGTTCTGATGAGAAAGCTGTACTTAGGACAAGTGACTACTGTTAGAACAGAATATGGAGAAACAGAATAGTTCTCAATTGGCAAAGGAGTCAGGCAATGCTGCATTCTATCACCCTATTTGTTGAACTAGTATGCAAAAATATCATAAGAAGAGCAGGTTTAGATTCAGAACAAAAAACAGCAAAGATAGGAGGAAGGTAAATCAACAATCTAAGAAATGCAGATGACACCATACTACTAGCAGAAGACTTTGCAGGCTTGGAACATTTATTAAAGAAGGTCAAAGCAAGGGCAGGCTTACTGCTGAACACAAAGAAAAAAATAATGACCATGGAGGAACTACATGAATTCAACCTAGACAATGGAGACATAGAAATATTATAAGATTTCCTGTACCTTGGATCAAATACTGATCAGAATGAACTGTAGAAAAGAAACCAAGACTAGGAATTGGAAGGCAAGCTATGAAAGAAAAGGTCCTAAAGCATAAAGATACACAACTGAACACTAAACTTAGAATCATCCAAGCTTTTGCATTCCCCATCACCATGTATAGATATGAGAGTTGGACAGTGAAGAAAGTTGACAAGAAGAAAATCAACTCAATTGAGATGTGGTGCTGGAGAAGAGTGCTGAGGATACTGTGGCCAATCAAAAAGACAAATGTGTGCTTCAATATATCAAGCCTGAAATCTCCCTGGAAGCCAAAATGATCAAATTGAGTCTGTCTTTTTTGGCCACATTGTGAGAACACCTGACTCATTTGAAAAGAAAATAAAGGTGGGAAAGCTGGAGGGAAGCAGAAAGAGAGTAATGCCACATGCAAGATGGATGCACTCAAATAGGGAGGTCACAAGCAGAGCAGTGGAAGATGAGGGGGGGGCATGGAGATGTCTTATTATACAGGGTCACCATGAGATGGGGTCTACTTGAGGGCAGTTAACAGTAACAAAACTAGTAAAAGTCTTAGCAACAGTTCTGCCCTTATCAGTCAGATTGTAAAAGAGCATCTGTCTTTCTTAACAATAGTCAACAGGTCTGAGTTTGAAGCTTTTACACACACACAAAAAAAGATTTATTCCAGTTTTGTATGTAGCACCCAACAGCTATTCTAAATTTCCCTTTCCTGTATTAAACAACCCCCCCCCCCACTATCTTAGTTAACTGGGGCTGTTGCTTTGATATATAGTGGTAACTTCTGAATCTTGTCATCTATTTTGTGTGATTTTTATGTCAGTTCAATGGTACTGCTCTTCCTGAGGAAAGTTACAAAGATAAAATTATCAATTGTGTTCTGTCATGTCATTATTTTACTTACTCCTGTCTTCTCATCAAAGATCTTGATTCCTCCAAAGGAGACAGTTAGAAATATTTTCTGTTTGTGTTCTCCTTTTGATCGAGCTGCAGCAACAATTCCCTGTTTGTAGAAAACAAATGATTCAGATTTATTTTTTTTAAAAAAACAACAGCAATAACAACACAACACTTTTTAATACAACCAAATGTCTTCACACATTGAGTGTATGTGTGAGACCAGCTTTGAAGGCTGATGCATTTTCAAGGATTTAATTATAGTTCCAGTTTCACATGCTATATAAAGCTATGCCCATATAAAACCATGGTTTGTTTTGTAAAGTCAAAGGTGTTCATGTCCAGCATCCATAGTTTTTTTGTGGGTTTTTCAGGCTGTGGCCATATTCTAGAAGAGTTTAGAGATCTGTTTTGTCCACAAAACAGATCTCTAAACTCTTCTAGAACCTGGCCACATAGCCCAAAAAACCCACAAAAATGGTTTGTTTTGTCAGTTGCATGAAAGGAGAAGTGAAGCAGCAGGAAAGGGGCAGGATGCTGGTCATTTCTTAACTCAGGATTTTAAGTTTACTGTGACCTGCAAACATAACCAGTAAGTCTCAGCTGCTTAGCAAACAGAGAATGTGTCAGGCCTGGCATTCATGCATTTGTCTGGGGCCAGAAACAAGGAAATATAGTCTAAAACCATCAAGACCAGAAGTTCATCCAGGAAGCAGGGCTATAAAAAAAATCCGCAAAAGAAATCATATCACTTTATAAATTCAAAGGAAGGACTACAAACAAGTCATGAGTTCACAGAACAATTAGGGTCAAATGACAAAGAAGTCAGGAGCAGACAATAAATGATGATCAGTATAAATGAAGACATACCACAACTCAGACAGACATTGGCCCAGTACAGATGGCAAAAAAGGCCGCCTGTATGGCACAATTAGGGTTAGGGAGGGTGCAGCATTCACACCCTCCCTAACCCTAACACGACTGGACACCACCATTTTAAAATGGTGGTGTCCATACGGGCGTGCCATGATGTTGTCATGGTGCACGCAGCATTTAAACAATGCTGTGTGCACCTGACAACATCATGCAGCGGGAGGGGGCCAAAAATCGAGCTCCTTTTTTGCTGCAGGTCCTTGGCGCAGCCTTTATACGGAGGAGAAGGGGGCTGCGGCAGTGGCCCCTTTCTTCCCTTGGCAGTGCCGGGGAGAGCGGGGGCAGTGGGCGCCCAGGGTGCCCACTGCACCCCGTTTGCAGGCCGCAGAGAAATGGCAGTTCACCGCTTCTCCGCGGCCTGCAGAAGCGGTGAAATGGGGCCTCTGGGGCTGCCGGTGAGGCAGCCTTGGCCCCATCTCACCACTTCTTGGGGCAAGTACAGACTGTCTCTTTTGGGTGGTCCCCTTTGTTGTTCAAATAAAGACCAACCTGAAGCATTCCTTCCTGCCTAGAAGGAGCCAACTGCCAATCTGGGTGAATATACTCACTCCAGCAGGTTCTTCATTCAGAGACTGTGTTATATGATTTACCTTATGAGGTAGTTTTAGAAAATCTGCTGAAAGGCTGCAGTTAGGCAACTTATCATATGGGTCAAGGCTCAGCAGTTCTTGAGAGGACCTTTCTGTTCTATGAATAAAGTGACTATTGCAACTGTGGTTCTAATGAAACCCCACACCACATTTACTGTTATAAAAGTAACTGTGTGTGGCATGCTGATGACTGAGATGAAATCTTGAAAAGTAGAGGAATCTAAAATTGAGTGAAGCAAGGAGGCAGAAAAGATGATGGATTATGAAAGAGAAGCATGAGATAAGAACAGACAGGTTTGAAAAAAGAGAACGATAAGGAGAATTTAAGAAATTCCTCATTCTAAGATTTCTTTAGTAAATTTATCCTGATACATATTGTATTCTTACCATGCTTTCCTTCACTTGCATGTTTTTGGGGAGACATATTTTATTATTATAGCAAATTAAATTTAGAACTAGCAAGACTTAGCATGGATATTCAGAAGGTGGAAGCTGGTTTTTATGCTTGTGTAACATGGGAACATTTATTTGGACTGACTTTATCCAGTAACTCCTTGTAACATGAAACTGACAAAGTGGGCTATTTGGATGTACCGGTATAAGGGGTCAAACAGACCGGCATAATACACCAGCTTGAGGGTGGCATGGGGTGGGTATGGTGTTTAGATGATGCCCTCCCCAACACTGCCCCCAAGCCGGCATCATGCTGCCTGTCTGGCCAGATGGCAGGCAGTGTTGCAGTGCTCCGTGGTGAGGTGTTTATATGCTGCATGCTGTAGGAGCGCCAAAAAGCTGCCACTGTGGCGGAAAAGCCACTCTTTTTCTTGCGCAAAAAGGAATGGCATTTTGCCACTTCTTTTTGAGCTGGAAAAATGCTATTTGGCGGGGGGGGGGGGGAGAAGTTGCCACAGCCCTGATCTGGTGCTCAAAGGGGCGGCATCAAGATTCCCCTATATGGCCATCGGTTTCAGCTCTTATTTGAATGAATCAGTATTTTTGGTGTCTATCCAAGGAGGTAACATTTTCAAACTGTTCCATGTTCTGCTTACAAACGACTAATCTCACTAAGGTGGTTAACAGCAGCTCTCCAATCCACTGCCATAATGAGCTAGCTTTGCACATTCAATTAATTGTACCTTCCTTCCCCCAGGACATGATAGTTTTAAAATCAAAGCAACAGAGAAATGTGTACTTTCCATTTAATATCTTTCTCCATTTCTTTCCCTAAAGGGAGACTGGCCATCAAATATGTTGTTTTCTTCTTCTTAGTATTTTTAATAATATTTTTATTTTGCCCATCTTTTAAACAAGACACAGACCTCAGGGAAAAAGAGAGTAACTGGTGTAAGGGTACTGGGCCAGTCATTACTCAATGATCTTGGTCCAGTGGTTGAAAAAAGTCTAGGTTTAGCCACTTCAGAAAGTTGGCTCATTGGCTCTCAAACAGCAGGGAAACAGCAGTCTGGTCAAGCATTTTTACAAAGTTTCATGGCTATTAGTCTTTAGCAACTCATAATGAGAGACTTCACATACAGTAATATGAAACCATCACTCAGATTTCTGCATTATTCTGTATACATACTGCATATCTATGAGATAATATATCCTTATATAAGGAACAGTTGGTGACTCATCCTTCACAGTCAAAACATAAGAAGTCAAGATATTCTTATGTCAGGTTGCCTCCACCCCCAGCAGATCACTAGGCAAGGCTAACAAATCAATATACCACAGCAGGTAAAGCTTCAACAGAAGGACATGAATATTAAAAGAGAAATAAATAGTATCATATTGCATGATCAAAACCTATAGAAAAGCAGCAGACAGCAATTGTAATTTGTGACACCACCTGTTCCTCCTAGTTCTAGTAACCTCATAACATTACACAGGTAACTCTCTCAATTATGCTAACACGAATTAAACATCTTCAAGGAGATATGGAAATTGTAACCCTCTGGGAGAGAGACAAAGAAGCAAAGCCTAACCTTGTTAACAGCCAGAAATTTCTCAAACCACTTGTTGGCAGATGGAACCAAACAATGAATGAGGAAGAAATTCTAAACAAATGAATCTTATGGAGGGGAACATGGAACACACTGTTTATGGGCAATAAAAAGCGCTTTTGAAATGGATTTTTCATTCATTACTAAATATTTAAAACACTTTCCGTGTTTTATAACTGGGTAATGAAACTACTGCTGAAGCACAAGGTGTGTGTACTGAATCTGATACTGTGGCCCAATACAGGCAGGCAAAAAGGGCCGCCCCCATCACATGCTAGGGTTGCCCAGAAGCTGAGCCAATAGACATTCCAAAACCCTATCACGTGATGAGGGCGTCCTGGCTCCGCAACACCATATACATGGTGCACAGAGCAATGACGCTGTAGCTGCACAGCAGCCAAACGGAGCTACACAGCTGCAACATTAGACGGGCGCCCTTGGTGCTTCTTTCTTTTTTTGCCTCACAGCTGCGAAGCCAAAAGAAGCTGCTTTTTGGGGCTCTTTTTTCCAGCGCACCTTCGCCACTTCATCTGGTTACTGCAGTGAAAGTGTGCCAGAAAAGGAGACGGCTTCAGACCGCCCTTTTTGGGCAGTCTGTAAAGCCCCATTGTTATTGATTTACACTGCACCTGCCATCTTTATGCAAGTGTAAACACAAGGGGGTGAAAGATAAAGAATAGTACCAACATGTCTATTTCATATAATAATAATAATAATATGATTTATTTCTATACCGCCCTTCCATAGATCAGGGCGGTGTACAGCATATAAAAAACAGTAGGACATAAAAACCATTAAAACAAGCCGGTAACAATAAAACAATAAAAGCAGTAAAACCAATAAGACAATAAAATCACAATAAAATCACAATTCTCCATATAAGTGCTAGTGCATATGCCGCAGCAGAACAGTGGGTGGCATTACAACAGGCAGGTAAATAAAAGTCCATTCAGCGGTAAGCCTGGTTAAATAAATAGGTCTTTAAGTCCTTTTTAAATTGAGCAAGGGAGGGGGACAAGCGGAGATCGATAGGTAGAGAGTTCCAGAGACAGGGGGCAGAGATGGAATATGCCCTCTTCGTCATACTCGCCAATCTAGTCTCCGGAACTCTCAGTAACCGCTGACCAGATGACCTAAGTGTGCGGGGCGGATTGTATGGGGAGAGACGGTCCTTCAGGTACCCTGGACCCAAGCCATATAGGGCTTTATAGGTAATAACCAGCACTAATAATAACATGCAAATGTTTTCACTCCTTTTGAAATATACCTCTTTTTCAATTTTTTAAAAAAGAAGGGAGCATTTTTAGTTTAGTTTTTGAAGTAGACAGCAGAGAGAAAGCACTTGGCATCACACATCAAAGAAGTCCACAAATCCCTTCTCATTACTAGCTACTCAGTGTTTACAGTTTTTATTAACAGCAGATTCCACAAAACAGCTTTAAACCGCACTTTATCTTTCCAACGACAATTGTATTATCATACAATAAGTCAGATTTAGCTACTTCATTATGTCAAGGCAAGAAAACAAAGTTAATTTAGAGTAAGGGCTATTTATCTCACTTTTAATGAACTTCATGTGATTTTAGTGAAACATTAATGAAGCCAAATCTGATTGCCAATATCATAAACATCAGAGAGTCTTAAGAAACATTAAAGACCACCCCATTTAATATGCCATAAACTCTTATGGACACTAGACCATTTCATCCGATGCATTAAGTGCTATCTAGAATTGCTAGTAGATTCTCAATATATACAATTGAGAGAGATAAGAATTCTAGACAATAAAGTGAGAAGGAAATTGAATGTAGAACAGTAATAATGACATTAGTTGACACTTAAACATGAACAAAGTAGAATATGGATAGTGACATTATTACTAATAATGAAATTTTCACTATTAATACTTTCTCCATTTAATTTCATTCTGTTTTACTTTCTTCAACCTCCCACCCCTGGCACTGAATTACCTGTATACTGAATTCAGTTGTCAGAGTAACATTTCAGGCTTCTGATGAAGGGGTCAGTAGCCCAGAAAGCATATGCCACAACAGATCAGTCTTTAAGTGACACAGGAGTATAGTTTTGTTTTGTTTTTTGTGAGTTTTTTGGGCTATGTGGTTGTGTTCTGGAAGAATTTATTTCTGATGTTTTGCCTGCATCTGAGGCTGGCATCATCAGAGAAGATGCCACCCACAGATGCAGGCAAAACGTCAGGAATAAATTCTTCCAGAACAAGGCCACATAGCCCAAAAAAACCACAAAAAACTATGGATGCTGGCTGCAAAAGCCTTCGACTTCACATGACATAAGATTCCTTGCTGTTTCTGCTACAATGAACAAACAAAGCTATAGCTTTGAAAATTGCTCTTTCTAGACAGAAGGGTCAGTAAAAAAGACCCAAACTGACAAAGCAAGTTTTATTTGGGTCTGCAAACATCACTAAACAGGTAGAAGAAAGCTGTTTGTTTAGAGAGTCTTGGGTAAGATTTTGACATGCCCACAGATTTTTCACTTCAAAAAATAGCCCAACTGAAATAAATTATATTCAGATTCAATGTCTTTATAACAGCAATTTAAAGTTCCCTTTCTCTATCTTGAGTAATTTTTAAATGTAAAAGATTTCAGAGCACCTTTAATTTCATCATGGAATCTTGACATAACTTGTCACCTCGTGCTGCAGAAACTTCATCAATCCCAATGAGTTTGGCTTTGTATCGAACACCGTCACCTTTAAACCTTTTTATTAAAGTGGCTTCACTGCGATCCTGACCTGAGAAGAGAAACGGAAATATGACCTTGAAATGCCAGAGAACAGTACAAAACAATACAAAATTCAGTGCCTACAGTCATTTAATTCTCTACCTGAAAGTCAGATGTATTCATCTGCTTTATCACCTAAATATTTTAATCAAATTTCATATACTTAATAAATCTCACTAGTCAAGGAATTGTTAGAGAACTGAGTATGTTTAGCTTGGAGAAGAGAGACTGAGAGCTCATGCAACAGTGATATTTAAATATCTGCAGAGACATCATAGATAAAGATGTGGCAAGCTTGTCTTCTGTGGCTCGAGAATGGAACATGAACCAATGGACTCAAAAGACAATAGATTCCACTTAAACATTAGGCAGAAGACCTGGATGTGTACTGTTTGACAGCAGAATAGACTAATTGGAGAGTGATGGACGCTTCTTATTTGGAAATCTTTGCAGGGATTGTATGACTATCTTTCAGGAGTGCTTTTGTTTTGTTTTCCTTCATGGCAGGGTGCTGAACTAGATGTAGCTTTTGGTATCTTCCAACTCTGTGATTCTATGATTCTGTGAATGGGACTTAAAGTGGCTTCTAATATCACAAAGAGACTAGTCTCATTTAAGAAACTAACAAGCTTTACTAGGTAAAAGCTTTTGTTGACTGTAGTCCACTTTCCCAACAATGATACTTACCTTTCTGTAATAGTGGGACTGTATATTCTTGTGAGGCAAAAGGCTATATTAATGGCAGCAGCGCTACTGCTACTGCTAATGACTCCCATGTCAGAAACACTTTTCCTGAAGATGCAGGCTAAATGTGCCAAACAACTACTGAGCAGCAGCAGCTTAGGGTTGGGGGAAGACACTGGTGGAGGATCTCTCGGACACAACAGAAGCATCACTGTAGCTAATACTTGTTAGTACTTTGCAGAAGAAGGCATGGTAAATCCCTTTTGAGTATCTTTTACTAAAAACTAACTAGGATAAGACAATCTAAAATGAAACAAGAGACAGTGACAGAAGATGAACCTTCTAGGTTGAGTGGTACTCCACAGGTTCTTGGGATACAGCGGAGGACAACTATAAGCACTGTGGCTAATGACATACTTAGACTCAAATTTAAAGGATGTTCAGCTGCTGATATGCTTAGAGGTAAAAAGGGAAGTGAAAACAATACAACACATATAATAGGAACATGGAATGTGAGAAGCATGAATCAGGGGAAGCTAGACACAGTAAAACAAGAAATGGTACTTGGGGTGAGCAAGGTAACATGGATAGGAATGGGACATTCTGAATCAGATATTTACACCATGTTTTACTTGGGAAATGAATATCTAAGAAGAAATGGGGTAGCATTAATAGGGAGGAGAGATGTAGTAAAAGCAATCAAAATATATAATGCAAAGCATGGCTAAATAATGGACATAGGATTTCAGGACTTATCATGAGAAGACATGACTCGCTAATAAGGACAATAAAAGCTTGGTAAAGTGGATGGCAGTAGGAAAAGAGGAAGACCATACTGCAAATGGATACACTCAATCAAGCAAACCATGGCCCTGAGTTTGCAAGGCCTGAGCAAGACTGCTGATGATAGGGGGCTTGAAGGCCTCTCACTGATGGGGGTGCCATAAGTCAAAGTCAACTTGATGCCAGTTAACAATGTAATTAATTTATAACATCTTTCATACAAAAATATCAAACAGTAACAGCTAATGTGAAGTTGAACACTTTCATGGTCAGCGTCCATAGTTTTCTGGGCTATGTGGCCACATTCTAGAAGAATTTATTCCTGATACTTCACTTGCATCTGTGGCTGCCATCTTCAGAGGGTGGTGACATGGAAGTTTGCAGGGTATAACCCTTGGTTGGGAGGACATGATTTACATGTTAATCTGTATGTTGGTCTGTTGTTGAATGGCAAGGCCTCAGGATGGGAGGATATGCAAGTTGGATGTGTGTCTATTTAATTAGCAAGCCATTGTCTGGGGGGAAACCCCCTGACCCTGGGTGGTGTTCATTTACATGAATTGAGTCTTGATTTGGTGTTCTTCATGACTGGTAGCCAAACATTGTTTACTTTCAGGGTTTCTTCTTTTTCCATTGAAGTTGTTCAGATATTTGTGGATTTCAATGGCCTCCCTGTGCATTCTGACCTATAGTTGTTGGCATGGTCCAGAATTTCAGTGTTTTCAAATAGCATTCTGTACCCAGGTTGTCCACAAACACTTGGACAACTTCAACAGGAAAAAAGAAATGCTGAAAGTAAACAAAGTTTGGCTAGCAGTAACTTACCTGAGATTTTTACTATGATTTATTAGGTCAAAATCCAAAAGTATAAGTGATACCCATTGCACACATAGTAAGCAATCACCCAAAAAACCAAACTCATAAAGCTAGTACTATTGTACAGGTTTGAATTCTGTGACCCAAAACACATAGACTTTTAAAAACAAGTTCAGTAACAGTAATTCCACAATTCCATCCCATCCCATCCCAGTACACTGAATAAATAAATAAATAAATAATCCAGCAGCACCCCTTCTTTTTTCTTCTAGAATTAGGAAATGACTGCTTTAAATATCTCAAGAAATGTAAGGAGATAAAAGAGGTGCAAAAACAATTAATTGAGTTGCCATTCACCTTTTCCCCCTTCCTTCCTTCCTTCCTTCCTTCCTTCCTTTTTTTTTTTAATTAAACTGGGCTCTCCTCTGAATATTTACAGAAGCTTTATCAAAGGGTTGTGTCTCCATGCTCTTAAACAACATTTTGCTAAAGACTAATGGCACATGGATGATGAGTCAGAAACTGTAAGTAATGCTTAAATTATGCTGGAGGGAAATGCCAAGGCAGATGTTACTACTGAGTGCTAAGAGCAATAAACTAACATTTGCAACACTAAGCTCTGAGGGGGGGAAATCACATCTGGATGCACGACCATGCTTAACTTCCACATCGGGCTATTCTACATATTGTTCACATGTGTAAACATTCATGTTGCAATCATTTTGTTTGGTAATAAACAAAATCTAATTTTCAAACAAGTCAATAATTTCTGATTATCAATTTTTGCCAATATAGACATTATCAAAGCACATTATGTTGTGTGCTTGGTAAATCAGTGCAACAATTGATGCTTCTTCCTTGCTGTTAGAAAAACACCATGGCATACAGAAAGAAAAGGTACACTTTCCCATAGAAGTGGTAATCATGCAGTGGTCCAGATACTGTCGGACTGCAACTCCCTTGATTCTTCACCATTGCCCTACTTAAGGCTGGTTAGAATTTCAATTCAGCAGCATCTGGCGTGCCACATAATTTCTAATGCTACCTTAAAAGGAGTAGATATTGTGGAATGGTCAGGCTGTAATGTCATAGTTATCATGATGACAAAATTAGGCAAATGCTTGATGATACTTATGGAAGTGATTTTTTTCTTTATCTGTGTGGCCACTGTCCATCCACAACAGTAGAAGAGCACCAGTGTGTGACATTTAAAATTAGAAATTTGAAAATTTGTTTTATGTCCCAGGGTATTGTATTATGCAATGCGGCTGTAGTATGCACATGTGCTCATGGGTACCACAGAGAGAGAGAGTAATATAGGCATTGTTCTACAAAGACATGTATTCTTGCTGACCATTTGCCAGCTAAACTGAATCTAATCTGCTCTCCTGTTTCAAGAATCTGATGAAATCTAGTGAAATACCTACATACAATCCCTATGTTGTTTATGTACACTGAGCATTTTCCAGTATCTCTTTTTAAAAATATATTATGAAAAATATAATGTGTTGAAACAGTTCAAGGGCTGATCAGTAAACTATAGAGGTGATACATATTTATGAAATAGATGAAAATGAATGCTAAAAACAAATGGATTAAAGAAGCTCTGAAAAGGGTGGGCTGCCATCTGTTTAGTCACATGCTTTTGTTTTAACCCATTAGCAAACTGATTATAATAAGCATTACTGTTGCAGTGTACCATAAGTACAATTCTGATTATCTACATCCCATTTTATAACCTTCTTCTACACCTTCCACATTTGCTCTTGAATAATAATAATAATAATAATAATAATAATGGCAGCAGATCAATCCAATGCCACAGCAAGAAATTGGCAACATCTTGTAGATACCTTTGAAGAATACCAACATTTTTCCCTACCTTGACATTCCTAGGATTCAGTTATTAAGCCAAATAACTACAGTATGTTTGCCTAGTTGCTGCAACTTTACCATCATGAATAAATTGCTAAATTTGTCTGGTATACTTTTAGAATATTTAAATGATTTTTATTGCTTTAAACTTTAAATTATTTTTAACAGTTTAAGCTTAATGCATTATAAGCTTAGGTGCTATGGAATTCTGGGAGCTGTATTTTGTTGTGGTACCAGCTCTTACAGAGAAGGCTAAATGTCTCTCAAAACTACAATTCCCAGAAGTCCATAGCACTGATCCACAGTAATTAAAGTCTTGTCAAACTGGATTATTTCTACAGTGCAGATGTAGCCTTGGTGTTTTCAGAACATGATTCAGTGAGATATTTTGGATTGGATGACATTGTTCCCCTCACCTGTGGCATTTTAAAAAACCTTCAACACCCAACAGTTGTTTGTTGCCCCATTGCTGCAGCCCTGGAAATGTTTATGTATTGCAAACTGAGTATTTTTTATCCAAAGTGCTTGGGACCAGAATTGTTTTGGATATGTATATTTGCATATACATAATGAGGTACAGTATCTTGGAGATGGAACCCAAGCATATTTTTGTTATACACCTTATAGACATAGCTGGAAGATAATTTTATAAACAATATTTTAAATACAGCTGGCCCTCCATATCCATGGATTCTTCATCCACGGATTCAAGCATCCACAGGTGGAATTCCAAATAGCAAACCTTGATTATGCCATTTTATATAAGGGACACCATTTTACTATGCCATTGTATTTAATGGACCCTGAGCATCTACAGATTTTGGTGTCCATGGGAGTGGGGGGTTCTGGAACCAAACCCCAGAGGATAACAAGGACCCACTGTAATTTTGTGCATGGAACAAAGTTTGTGTACCCTGGACCATCAGAAAGCAAAAATGCCACTACCTATGTTGTGAACAATTTTGGATTTTGAAGTATTTCAGACTTTGGAATTCTGGATACTCAACATATAACTGTATTATATTTTAATGCACTGTTGCTGATTTATCATGAAGTTTTTTTTATAGTGCTAGCCAAAGTGTACCTGGTCTGTATCTTACACTGCAAATGGGGTGTTCTGTTTTCCTCCCCCATCTTTTGTATTTTAAATTTTGATTCTTTTAATTATGATTAGTTTAATACTGTTTTAAGGGGAGGGAGGTGGGTATGTTTGGAGGATTTTAACTGTATATGTTTTTAACATCCGCCCTGATTGCTCACTCAGAGGGGTGGGTAAGAAATAAATAATAATCATATTTATTATTATTATTATTATTTTGCTTCAGTTCCACAGAGAGCCCTCTCCTGTTTTCCTGCCCTTTTAAAATCTCAAATATATTGGGGTGCGTCTACAAGAAATAGTGAAGTTCTACATCATTTTAAGTGCTGAAGTGCCTTCCTATGGAATCCTGGAATTTGTAATTTTACGTGTTTTCTAGCCTTCTCTGCTCACAGAGTGCTGGTGCCTCACAGAACTATAAATGCCAGGATTCTGTTTTCTAGCCTTCTCTGCTCACAGAGTGCTGGTGCCTCACAGAACTATAAATGCCAGGATTCTGTAGGGTGACATCATGGCAGTTAAAGTGGTCTCAAATTGCATTATTTCTACTTGTAGATGCACCCTCCATCACACTTCCTGCTTTCCTGTCCTTTAAAAACCTCAACCATTTTAGTAGCAGTGTCTCAGTTGAGTCAGTTCTGCCTGTCTTGCAAAATCAAGATGGGTCAATGGAATCTCCTGATAGATGTCTCACACATGGGGGGAGAAGATATCAGGAGATTCCATTGACCCATCTTGATGTTGCAAGACAGGCAGAACTGACTCAACTGACACACTGCTACTAAAATGGTCTCAAATGATGAGGAATGTTAAGAATGTATGTGACAATTGAATCACATACAGTATCTGGATATTGTGGTGGGGAGTGAATTTACATACAGATGGTGACTGGCTGGAAGAGTAAGTGAAGGAAGGTTCTGTGGTGAAAGTGAAAATGACAGGGGCTGACAATATATTCACCCCTACTTTCAGTGATCTCTACTCACCAATACCCCAATATGGAATTGCAACTTGAAACTTCCTACTGGAGCTTGGTCAATGACTGGACATACTTCCACATGCTGCAGTGCCCTAATGGCAAATGTGGAGATGTTCTTTTTTGTTAATATCTGTCTATTTGTCTATCTGTCTACCTTTCCATCCATCCATCTAGCTAGTGTGTGTGTGTGTGTGTGTGTGTGTGTCTGAACATGTGTGTGTGCAGGCATGCGGGTGTGCCTACATGTTACCTGTTTCCTTAGGTAAGATACACTTAGAGGTGGTTTTGGCAGACTCTCATGTTACAGACTCTGCATACAACAGAGCATGGCATAGACCTTGTAAGACTGAGATCCACAAGAATTGTATCAAACGTAGGGATGCATGGCAAGAAAAGCATCTGCACAGGGCCCTTGACAGGAAAGTAGAGAACGACTTCAAGACACATGGCAACAGACATATGCAGGCATTTAAAGGAAACATATTGAACAAGCTCCCTGGGTGTAATTTAAAAGAGAGATAAATACAGTGGTCCCCCGGGATACGAAGCCCCCGGGGAACAAAATCCCCGGGAGCCGAAACCGCCGGGACCGCAAAGCAGCCCCCGGGATGCAAACAAAACCCCGGGTTAAGAAAGGGAAAAACTGCGCGGCCCCTTTAAATCGGCCGTGCGGTCCGTCCCTTAAAGCGGTCCCCCGGGAAACGAAGATTTCCGGGTTACGAAAGGTAATCCAGAACAGATTACCTTCGTAACCCGGGGGACCACTGTAATGCATATCTTATAATCTATTATAATACGGCATGAACTGGTACAAGGTTGGGGACATCATTAGACTGAACAACAAAGTTGGAATCGTATGTGGAAATCCCAGGGTGGAATTGATTGACCATCTTTCCGCACCTTTGCTTTTATTGGCTCCCCACCCTCCCTCCCTGGGATTGGTGTTGCTTGTCACAACTTTTGTTTTAAGGTGGCAGCACAGGTTCTGGATCTGGTGGGCTGTATTCCAGTGCTCGGTAATGTTAAGGTAAAAGCTAATAAAGCCATTGATAACCAAATGAAACCAATAATCTCTGCCATTAATGATCAATAGTTCAGCCATAGAGCAAAGGAAAAACTTGTACTTTGAATTAGGCTTGAGTTGTGGGCTGAGGAAGGAGGGGGAAAGACAAGCGGAAGAAAGCTAAAGCGTGAATTTCTCTTCACTGAGGAAGAGATGGGCCTCTCCTCAAGGTCACTGCTAGTCAGCCAAGCTGATAAGGTTCTACAAGGCATTCATTGTAAATCAGGCCAGCAGAGAGCCAGCCAGTTTAGACTAGCTGAATAATACAGATATATATGATGATGATGAATGTTAAACTACACATGCTCAATGAATATTTGGTGGGTTAATAAAACTGTTTGCGCCATGTTTGGGGCATTCAGTCAATGGAATGATTCTTGGCTGAACACTGCATGCAGACTAAGGCTGTTTTGAATAAATGGATCTGGTTGGAAATCTTCACAAATGCTTCACTTTGCATAATTGGTTGTGAATGGGTTAATTAACCCTTTGTTTTCCGCAACAGTAGCATTGGATCGGGAGTCCTTTGGACCCGGGAAACATCAGGTGCATTGTGGCCAACCATGGGTCACATGGAGTATATCCTGGTGACGAGAAGCCTTCCTCTGGTAGCTGCGCAATTGCGCAGGGGTGTGGCGTTGCCTCAAGTCATCCTGATGCTTGGCGTACAAGCAACCTCACATCAGTCCAACCCCCCGTGTTGGTGATGTGCAGATCCAGACCTTGTGCTTATAGGCCAACCCTACCTTGTTTTTTGCTGTTAATAAAGTTGTGGCCTTTTCAATGCCAACCTGCTTCCTGTCTTTCTTGGGGCAAAACGCCTCCACTGCAACTCTAGATCTTTGTGATTTATATTCATCTGTGCTTTTCTGAATGATGTCAATCTTCTCTCAAAGCTTGTAGAAAAAGTGAAATATATTTCAGATTTCTAATCATTGTCTCCCTATGTAACATCTGTGTAGTATACTGTACTGTTCCTCCCAATGTCATACCTTTAACCAATTCATAGTGTCTACCACTGCTTTTATAAGCATTTTAATAAAGACTACAAAAACACCTATATATTTAAGTCTGGCAAATAAGTTGTGTGACTTTGTAAGAGAAGCCATTGTAAAGAACATGAAAACTTTACCACTAACATTCAATGTGTGGCAGCATTGTTCTCCCTTAAGACAACATGTGCCATATGGAAACATTTCTCCTCTGTGACTAGAAGTGACGTAGCTCACTGCTGAAATAGAACATCACACCTGGACATCTTT
Organism: Urosaurus nigricauda; assembly: GCA_034509955.1. Lineage (NCBI taxonomy): Eukaryota > Metazoa > Chordata > Lepidosauria > Squamata > Phrynosomatidae > Urosaurus > Urosaurus nigricauda. The sequence goes on from JAOEGL010000004.1 coordinate 81,203,257, forward strand.
ATCCTTTTCAGTCAACCGATAAATCTTTAGAGTTCTTCAATGATTACTGCATTTTTGAATTGCAACTCAGGCAGAGACAACCCTGTTCTCATGGGTGGTTTTATTCAGCTTTTAAAGGTTACCAAAATATTTTTCAATACAAAATAAATAAATAAATAAATAAATAAGAAAACAAGCCCCATTTTGGAAACTGGATTAAGGAAAATGCACTCTTGCACTGCGCGCGCGCGCACACACACACACACACAGCCCAGAACAAAAAGCATAGTATTTCAGGCAATTGAATATTAAATATTAAATATCTTATCTGTATAGTTGAAGTCTGAAATTTTTTAGACAAATGAAGGAAGCATGGCAAAAATAACTAGGAGGAGACATATGAAAGCCAGCATGGTGTAATGGCTTGAGCGCTGGGCTACAGCTCTGGAAACCCGGGTTCATATCCATGCTTGTCCATGGAAACCCACTGGGTGACCTTGAGCAAGTCACATTCTCTCAGCCTTAGAGGAAGACACAGGCAAACTCCCTCTGAACAAACCTTGCCAAGAATACCCAGTGATAGGTTCATTTGAAGGTCACCATAAATTGAGAACGACTTCAAGACACATGGCAACAGACCTGTGCAGGCTCTGTGATTCCCATGTTAAATATAAATCCTTTACATTCTATTATATAACATGTTTTTTGAGATATTCCCAAACACACTGGAAGTTGATATTTATTATATACTGTAGGAGAAAAATAAGAATGACAGCAAGAAGACCTGGCACAGCTACTATTGATTTCAAATAGTGGATTAAATATTTCTTAGCAGTACCCAATAACCTAGAGTGATAATCCTTTAAAATGCTATGTTCTCTTATTTAAATATGAGTGTCCCTCGGGACATAATGTGAATCACCCGATTTTAAAACTGCTAAGTGTACAATGATATTATCTGCAAAGTCAGTAACATGACTGAAGCAGTCAGAGGTCTAGAATATGACACTGTCCTCTCTTTATCCCTAACACAGTGCCCAAGCACCATCTATCATACACTGAGTTTATAAACTTGAGATGATATCTTTTTTTCAAACCTCAGAGGGATATGATGCATTGGCATACACTGCCATGTTGTAAATATTCTGCATTTTCATAGAGGCAATTAGCATTTTTATAGCATAGGCATGGTGAAAATACAAAACACTGAAGCTGAGAATGACCTCTAAGGTGCTGCAAGGCCTTCATTAAAAAAAGAAAAAGAAAAAGAAAAAAGATAAGCTCTCAATCAAGGGAGGACTAGCACTGCTTCTCTATTATTATTCTCACAGGTCTACTAAGGAACTTTTTTTACACTATGAGACTTTAAACTACATAAATGAAATTAGATAAAATGTAATTTGCATTTTTTTTAATAACCAGGGTCCAAAACACACTGCAGAATAATCCACTTTGAGACTGCTAGGGAACGTGGAAATTGTAGTTTATTGCGGCACCACAGCTCTCTATCAGAGAAAGTTCAATGTCTCACAAAACTATAGAGTTCCCAGAATTCCCTAGCACTGAGCAGTTAAAGTAGCCTCAAACTAGATTATTTCTGCACTTTGTTTTGGACCCACGTGTCTGTATGTCTACTTACGTTTATCTGACAGGGTAGTATATTGTGCACAAAATGGCATACCCAGTGATGGGAAATATGATGACGTGGATAAGCCTAACTTTTAGCATCCATGATTTCCTGCATGGCAGGGGGTTGGACTGGATCGCCCTAGTGGTCTCTTTCTGCTCTACTATTCTATGATTCTATGATGCCAGGACCCTGAGCCTGCAAGATCACAGTGGGGCTATGGAGATGTCACATTCATAGGGTCACCATAATTTGAGGACTAGAAAGCAGTTAACACACATATACAGCTGACAGATGTGTTTACAACAGGGCTCTAAAATGCAGTTGTCAGTAGTACGTATGACTATGCATGTGCACATTTCTGTTCATATCCATCTGCTTCTACCTACACCACTACCACAGATTATTTCTCAAGCACAATGAAGAAAAGTTTATCACTAGCCACTATGTCACAAAAAATATAATAATTCCCAACTGCTTATGCAACTAGGCAGAATAGGCACTTCAATATACTTCTGTAAGTGTAACTGACATGGCTAGATTATTTCCAGGGCTCTTCCCAATGGAATTGTCCAGTAACATAGTTTATGTACTTGTGTTAGAAAGTGCCTGACACTACTTCAGATTCAAGGTGAGCAATGAGCAAACGGTTCTGTCTCCACAGGTCAACAAAAATCAACTTGCAACTCCCAGCAGGCTTTTTTCTAACACCCAATTACTAAGAGAACACTAAGAAATTCCTTTCTATTGAGATATCATCTCTCTCTCTCTCTCCCTCCCTCTCTCTAAATGCATGAGCCCACTTATTTTTTCCCCTGTAACTTTGAAATAAGACACAGTTACTCATTCTGCTCCTCACTCACTCACACATAAATACACTGCTGAACTCACATTGACTTCATGCGAATAAAAACTTATTTCTAACAACAGCAGATTTATGAAAATGATTCCAAAGATAAGTGAATTTCAATCAGGATTGCATTTCCCAAAAAAATTACCCATAATTGTATGTGCAAACACAGTGATACCTTAACTGTACCATCAAGCTATTTAGATGATCATCTCAGTGGTGATTTCATTTTGTTTAGCATTGTCATTCATGGTAAACTCCAGTTGAGAGCTTTTTATAGCACTTTGCATGATTAGTACTTGAACAGCAGTACTATATTCAAATGCCTCTGTACATCTCAATTCTTAATGCCTAGGATATAATAAAATGGCATTTTCTGTGTTTATATGCAATCTGCCACTTTATACCAAGCCTCCCAGAATATTTGACATGGTTTTGAGATGGAAGTCAATTGTGTACATCACAGTGGGTGATGCTGTTGTTGTTACTGCTGCAGTTGTTTCTTTGATATTTTTGTTTGTTACAGGTTCTTCACTCTTTAAGCAAATAGCACAGAAACCAGAAATCAGAGATGCACATTTCATCATTTTCCCCCTGAGTTAAACTAATGGCTGATTAAATTATTTCTTAATAGTACAAAGAAGAATTTGTGATTAAGACAAGAGGGCAAAATTACTGGGATGACCTCTGTATAAATTACACTTGATTAAACTTTCCCATAAATCTCAATGAGGCATTGTGTTCATTATAGGTCCACACTGAATACATGTTCACTGGCCTAACGGAAGTAAAATAAAATGATAAACTTTACACTCAGATCCTAAATAAAATAATGAATAAGTAATTAAGAGATAACTTATCAGCTTTAATATCAAAATCAGGATTTTAAAGATAAAGAGATATGATTATTTCCCCAATGCAAAAATAACTGGAAGTACCATATATACTTGCGTATAAGTACACCTCATGTATATGTCCAGGGAAGGTTTCAGGGTAAAAATTATGGATTTTGATATGACCCATGGATAAGTCAAGGGTAAAACTCAAGGGGCTATAACAAAGGATGGAAAGGGGAAAACACCACGAAGAAGAAGAAGAAGAAGAAGAAGAAGAAGAAGAAGAAGAAGAAGAAGAAGAAGAAGATTTATTTCTATTCCAGCTTTTCTGGGTGGGGAATCAAAGTGGATTACAGCAGTAATTAAAATAGAATACTATAAAAACACAGTCAACTTAAAATCTCCTTGCCCTCCCTCTTCTTCTTTGGGCCTCTCCTGACCATCTCTCAACCACCTCTCCCAACCATCTTCCCAGATGCTGGAAGATTGGTTTGAAAACTGGATTGGGGAGGGAAAGAAGTGGAGGTAAAAGGGGTGTTTCTTTGATGGGAAAAGAAGGCTTTAAAATAGGATTGGGAAACACACACACACACTCCTGCCTCCAGGTATGAAGAATGGGGAAGAGTGGGGGCATCACTACATGCTTGTTTCAGGACCTTTCTAAGAAGTATCACTGTATTGACTCGTATATAAGTTGACCCAGGATTTTAGGGTCAATTTTGGGGCATAAATTTTTTGATATAGTTGAGTATATATGGTAATTATTCTTTAGTTTTGCTTTGACTATTATTAGACCAAGAATATTGGTAGGTAGTTTATGGCATGGATAAGCATTTGTAGGACCTATCTATCTATCTATCTATCTATCTATCTTAAATCTAGCTTTGTAAACCACCTATGTTAAGACAGGGCCTGAGCAGAATAGCCAGGATCTTGGCACCAGTGCTCACCTGGGTTAATCCCTGGAAGCTGTCTCAACAGCCTGGTTTTGCCATGGAGTTTCTTAGAAACTCCATGGAAAACTATGACTATTTTACACATGGTAAAGGCTTTTTACCCTGGGATCAAGCTGGATCCTCCAGATCCATGTCTGCACAGGCAGGATTGGGCCTGATCCTGCCATGGGGGATTGGCCTGTGTTGTCTAAAGTAGATTATGTGAGGCTAGGAGGATGCTGGCCTATGTGGACAATCCCAACGAAAGAACATGCATTCTGAGCGAATGCAGAAGTAAATCCTAGCATGTCTGATAAGACATATTTTCTCCTAAGGTTACATAGAAATGCAGACTTCATGATGATTTTGAGTAACAAAATACAGTTCATTATATCAAGAGAAAAGAAGTCTGAGAAGATAACACAAAGTACTCTTGATAAAAATCAGCTATTAACCATCGAGTGTATCTGTGTACCTTCAGATTGAATGTTGACTTATCGAAGCCCCATAAATTTCCTAGAGATTTCTTAAACAAGGAATATTCAGAGGTGATTTTGGCATTTCCTTCATTTGAAATAATACCTACATCACTTGGTATTCCCTCCATCCAAGTATTAACTAGGGCTGACCCTGTTAGTCCTTGCCAGCATTGCCCCTGTTATATGCTGTCACTATTGGTGGGAACCCCAGGACCCACACCTTTCTGAGTAACAGGACCAATTTTTGAAAACTTTAACTGAACTTTCAGTCTGTGCCAATTTTGTGTCTTTTCCCCAGTTTTGGCATTTTAGGCAGTTCAGTCTGGTACCTATAGAGTCACAGGAGCAGAAAATCGGGCACAAAACCTGCTGAAACTGATCACCACACCACACAGTTATAGTGTCATGCTCCAGTTTAATGGCAATGGAAATTCTTACAGAATCCTGTACTTTACAGTTCAGTGAGGTACTAGGTTTCTGGTTGGGAATTCTAAGTGCCCCTCCCTAAATTGCAAACCCAAGGATTTTGTAGGATGGAACCATGGCAGTTAAAGTGGAATCAGAATGCTATAATTTCTGTAGTATGAATAATGGAGATTGTTGGTTATCCAGCCATGAACAAAATTAAACCCACGTTCCCCCCTACCACCACCCCCTTTCATATACACCTCTTTCAGCTAAGCCCTGGTGGGCCCTGGCTCAAATATAGAAATGCATCAGAAACTTTGGAGTATCCATGCCTGCACATGCATATCTCCATACATATACTACACATACACACACACACAAACACATGGAGCATCAAGTGGTGTAATTGAAAGCAATATTATAAACAGTATTGTTGTTCCAGGAATAATTGATATCAGGGATTTTTCCTTTTTTTTTTTTTTTTTAAAGATTCTCATCGTGGGCAGTGTGACTAACTGATGCAAACAGACCTGGGATAATTTGAGATTAAACTTTCCTTGCATTGAATGCATTTCAAATACATTTGCATTGTCAACAGCCCTGTGGTCAAGAAAGCACCACACCGTCTCCAGCAGAACAGCTGCCACTGAAACCAGGACAGGAGAAAAAATGGAAAGAAAGAGGGAATGGTGAAGGAGAAAACGGGATGTTGAGCTATACCTGCCTGAGAAGTGATGGTGAGTGTGGGGACAAGGGTGAGATGCAGTTCCAGGGTGTGAATAACAAACCTGAAATGAATGAGTGAGGTATTCACATCGATCAGCTAAAAAAAAAAAAGATGTCTGAATGATCTCAAATTTCCAAGCTTAGCATTCCAGAATGCTTAAAGTGTCAATGATACTAGTAAAAAAAGCTAAGTTTTAGGCAGGCAATGTTGTCTCCCTACAGGTCAGCATAAAATGAACAAGAATGAGGACAACAGTCCCATGTACACTTGCTTTCTTGGTTGCTGAATGGTTGCTGTTATCCACCAAGACTATGGGGAAAGATTATGGATGTTTTCAGGGACTATGATCCATATGTTAGCAGCAGCGAAGAAGGTAAACTTGGGTGGGGGATCAGTTTCAGAAAACCTTCCAGTCCTCCTACACACCTGTAAAAATGCTTTTTAAAAAAGTACGTTGGGTTTAGTCTTGGCAGAACATATTTCCTGAAGTTGCAAGATCTGTTAATAGTTTTTCAGAGCTACACAAACAGCTTTGAAAAAGTTTGCACAAAATATTTACTCAAACGTCTCCCTATTTTCTTGTGCCCCAGTCTTTGGGGAGATAATTCAGACCTGAATGGTCAGAAGGCATCTGCCTCAGGGATTCCACAAGTCTGCCTAAGGGCATAACCAAAAGCAGGTTGGAGGCTCTGGCTGTTTAGAAGGAAAGCCCATGTTCTTTGTTCAGCACAGAATTATGATGGCAGTAAAATAAGTATCTGTCTCCCATTCTATCTCTTTCTTTCTCTTCCAAACACCAAAAGTAGAAGGATACAGGCATTATACATTTTCTCTGTTTCTGTTTTACATTAAAGGGTTAATGTTGCTTTAATTTAAAGAATTGTAGATTTTTAGTCTCCACATTATGGTTCTCTTCTCAAGGCACTGCACCACAATGCCACATGGACACTTTTAAGTGCAGTTTTCCAGTTAAGTGGTTGTCTACGGGAAATTGCTGTTTGTTCCATGCAGTCAACAAAGTGCATGCTATGTTACAAAGAAGTAAATAGAATTTTTATAATGCATTTAGTACTATTTCATACAACTGCTCATCTCATGAGCAGTTTTGAGTAGTCATCATGTAAAAACAAAAGATTGGTAACTTTTTTTCCCTTTTTAAAGGAAAAAAAAATGAACCGGGCAAATAAATTATTCTTCAACAAGAGGCTTAAAATTATGTATCATTTTTTATTTGCCAACGGGAAAGTAAAGAACTTGTTCGACTGGCAAGCAAAAATCACTGCTTTCCTGTTGCAATCCAATGTTTCAAATAAGAAATTATTTTCATCTTGGCCTCCCACTGCCTCCTCAACATCACAGAATGTCTTTCTCTGCTGGAGAAGCAATAGGAGGCCAAGAGGGAAACTGCATTTTCCCTGAGTCTTTGGGCTAAAAAAATGCTGTCAATTTCAAAATTACAACAGTGGCAAAGTGCTTCTTTCAATTGGTTCCTTTCATTTTTCCTCCCTACTGTCATTTGTATTGTCAAAGTGGCAGCAGGAGACAGTTAAACAAAACAAAGCCAAAAAAATAAATAAATTACTACCAGCATTCACCCTTGGACAGAACATTAACAAGAAGAAAAACATCCATACATCATATAGTACCCCCAAGATCAAAAGAAGGGTGTGTGCCTCTTTTCTGAATGCAACATTTTAAGAATCATTTGGAATTTAACACTTGCTTTATTTCTGAATTTGTATCAGTCAGCCTTGTAACCATGGCAGTGGGGAGGGGGAATATAGAAAGCAGGGAAAAGCCCTAAATTAAAATAGTTAATAAAAGTAAAGGTTTTCACAAATGAACAGCAGGTCCTTTTAAAGAGAAATAAAAAGGAAGGGAAATAATATAGAATTATCCCATAACATAATTACCTGGTTATTTTACAGAGACTGAAATGCAAAAACTGAGAGCGTTGTGACAGACATGGTCTTGATGCCATGGGAATATATTAAGGAATCATAGATTAAATACTGTATGGAAATGAACAACCAATTATTTAAGAAGCCAACTGCAAGTGAATTTATGCTGGAAGGTATCAAATATAGGCTCTCTAATTCAGGACAAAAACACAGTTTCATACTCTGGGAGACACAAAAACTGAGAGTACTGATAAATCAAAAAATCTAGAGAGATATCATGGGAATATGTTTAGGGATCAAGAATAAATACTGCATGAAAATGAACAAGTTATTATTTAAGAAGTCAGTTGCAAATGAGTTCATGCTGGAAGGTCTCAAATACGGGTTCCCTAATTCAGAAGAATAAGCATAGTTTGATACTCTGGGAGTTTGAATTGCAACCTTAGTCTTTCAGATTAGAATTTGAGTGTTATTCTTTATTCTCATAGTGTGAAATATAGTATTTAAAAAACTTCTAAAAACAAAGTGGTTCCACACAAAAAACAACCAAAGCAAATAAACAAGAAGATGCAGTAGAGGGTTTGGAGGCACGTGTCATCTAAACAATACACCCCCAAAGTCACCAGGAAGCCACCCAAAAGGGCCCGTCTGTTTTGCTCCTGTGATGCTGCAAAGCAGAAGTAGCATGTTCTGCTTGCCAGCAGGTTGACCTCCTCATGAGAACACTAGAATGACTAGAATGTCAGGAAATACACAAAATGTACATTATACACTAATCCAGTCCCTCATCATCAATACAATACAATAAAATACTCATTGGTTTCCTGACAATTCACACAATTGTGTTTTTTGAGGTACTTGTGGTGGATGAGGCTTAAGGATACAGAGAATGGCACTAATTTAACATGTAAGTGCAGAGGAAATTTGAGTATGTGTGTGTGAGTGTGTTTGTGTGTATTTATAATTTTTCTCCATTCATGTTCACCAGTCAGAACAAAATCTCTCTCTTGAGAGGCTGAAAATGTGATAGTGTTCTTTTACAAATAAATTACTTTCTCATTTGAAACTGGAATGACACAATATGAAGCCTTATTATGTAACAGGGATGGGCAACTTGTGGCCTTTCAGGTGTGGTATGTACAGTGGGGCAAAAAAGTATTTAGTCAGCAACCAATTGTGCAAGTTCTCCCACTTAAAAAGATGAGAGAGGCCTGTAATTGACATCATAGGTAGACCTCAACTGTGAGAGACCAAATGAAAAAACAAATCCAGGCAATCACATTGTCTGATTTGGAAAGAATTTATTTGCAAATTATGGTGGAAAATAAGTATTTGATCACCGACAAACAAGCCAGATTTCTGGCTCTCACAGACCTGTAACTTCTGGTTTAAGAGGCTCCTCTGTCCCCACTCATTACCTGTATTAATGGCAGCTGTTTGAACTCGTTATCAGTATAAAAGACACATGTCCACAACCTGAAACGGTCATGCTCCAAACTCCACTATGGTAAAGGAGCCCTGGTGGCACAGCGATTAAATGCCTGTACTGCAGTCACTCAATCAAAACTATAAGGTTCAATACCAGCAAAAGGGCCCAAGCTTGACTCAGGCTTGCATCCTTCCGAGGTCACTAAAATGAGTACCCAGATTGTTGGGGGCAAGTAGCTTACAGTTGTAAACCACTTAGACACTCCTTAGGCGGTATGAAGCGGTATATAAATGAAACCGTTTGTATGTATGTGAAGACCAAAGAGCTGTCGAAGGATGCCAGAAACAAAATTGTAGACCTGCACCAGGCTGGGAAGACTGAATCTGCAATAGGTGAGCAGCTTGTTGGGAAGAAATCAACTGTGGGAGTAATAATTAGAAAATGGAAGACATATAAGACCACTGATAATCGTCCTCGATCTGGGGCTCCACGCAAGATCTCACTCCATGGTGTCAAAATGATCACAAGCACAGTGAGCAAAAATCCCAGAACCATACGGGGGGACCTAGTGAATGACCTGCGGTGAGCTGGGACCAACATAACAAAGGCTACCATCAGTAACACACTACGCTGCCAGGGACTCAGATCCTTCAGTGCCAGACGTGTCCCCCTGCTTTAGCCAGTAAATGTCCAGACCTGTCTGAAGTTTGCTAGAGATCATTTGGATGATCCAGAAGAGGATTGGGAGAATGTCATATGGTCAGATGAAACCAAAGTAGAACTGTTTGGTAGAAACACAATTTGTCAGGTTTGGAGGAGAGAGAATGCTGAGTTGCATCCAAAGAACACCGTACCTACTGTGACGCATGGGGGTGGCAACATCATGCTTTGGGGCTGTTTCTCTGCAAAGGTACCAGGACGACTGATCTTTGCACATGAAAGAATGAATGGGCCATGTATCATGAGATTTTGAGTGCAAACCTCCTTCCATCAGCAAGGGCATTGAAGATGAAACATGGCTGGGTCTTTCAGCCTGACAATGATTCCAAACACACCACCCGGGCAATGAAGGAGTGGCTTCGTAAGAAGCATTTCAAGGTCCTGGAGTGGCTTAGCCAGTCTCCAGATCTCAACCCCACAGAAAACCTTTAGAGAGAGTTGAAAGTCCATGTTGCCCAGCGACAGCCCCAAAACATCACTGCTCTAGAGGAGATGTGCATTGAGGAATGGGCCAACATACCAGCAACAGTGTGTGCCAACCTTGTGAAGACTTACAAGAAACGTTTGACCTCTGTCATTGCCAACAAAAGATATATAACAAAGTATTGAGATGAACTTTTGATATTGCCCAAATATTTATTTTCCACCATAATTAGAAAATAAATTATTTCCAAATCAGACAATGTGATTGTCTGGATTTGTTTTCTCATTTTATCTCTCATAGTTGAGGTCTACCTATGATGTCAATTACAGGCCTCTCTCATCTTTTTAAGTGGGAGAACTTGCACAATTGGTGGCTAAATGCTTTTTTGCCCCACTGTATGTGGGTGCATGTGCCTTGAAACAACCAGTTGACTTATGTGGCTTCATCACATGTGGAATTTGCCTTATGTGGTGGTGGTGAGGGGGGGGGGAAAGGGTCCGGAATGGATCCTTGTGTAAGGCAAGGGTGCACTGTATATTTAAAATATTTTCAGGCCATGGATGCTTGAATCCATGGATAAAATATTCTGTGGATAGGGAGGGCCAACTGTGTTCTTCACAATTGGCAAGGCTGGCAAGGACTAACAGGGGTTTAGGCATATAAAGAATATTTTCTTCCTCTTTGTGAGACAGTGTCTTGACATTTCTGTACATTCTGTTGAGAGCACTGCCAACTGCTATGAGTTCTTTTCCTTCTTTTCAAGAGCAAAATAACCCAGTACTTTTTTGTCTCCTCCCCCCTTTCTTTTCTTTTCTTTCATCGTTCTTCTTTCCTCCATCCGCACTTTTGTGGGGCAAACAATTGTATTTTGCTCAATTTGCACAACTTTGCATTTAGTTTTTTAGAAATGTAAATAAATAAATAGCAGTCATAACTTTGCCCTGTCAGGGGAAAAACACTGATCACTTTTATTCTTATATGCTAGAAAAAAAGAAGTTAATACCTACAGTGCTTTACTTATGTATCCTTTAATGGGAGGAGGTTGAGCTACATGGTCCTTGTAGATTCTTCCAACTCAAACATTCAATAGGGCATTCTAGATTGGCAAAAAGAAGTGTGTTCATGGCTGCATGAAAGTCTAGCCTTTAGATGAGAAAAAGGGAAAGTGTGCCATGAAAACACTTTTTTTGCGTTTTAGGGGAGAAGAAGCGCCTTTAAAAAGGTGCTGGTTTTCCCAGCTTCTTTTTTAAAAACTGCGGAACAGCGCAGCTCCATCTAAAGGCTGTGGTGCAGCTGCTAAGCATTAAGGAAAAGGCAACTTCATGTCACACTTTCCTGCCAATCTAGAAAGCCCCTATGATTCTACACGATTCTTCATCATTATGGAAGCTGAAGTCTCAAATCATTTTGAAGGCTACAAACTGTCCTCACATCTATGGCTTTAAAGTTAATAGTTATGTTATTTTTTTTAAAACCCCACTAGAAACAGTTTTGCCAGTTCCTTCCTCAGAACTACAGCAATAACTAAGGAATCCTGGCATAGTGAAAACAAGAAGTCTTGGCACAGTGAAATAGAACCCAGGTTTGCATAACAGCTATGAAATATGAAGGGAGAGAACCAACCATATGCACAAGGTGACCATATGAGAAGATGTGCTTTTTGTTTCTTATGAAACTTTGCTCAGAGAGAAAGAAATTGTGTGCTTCACAGACTACTGTGTTTGCTCCATGCCAATGTGGGCTTCTCATGCTTTCCTTTAATGAAATGTATGTTCACTACCAATACTATTTATATGAGCATCACTGCAGCCTTTGATATAATGACAATGTGATGCCATTATTTTCTTTCTGCAAGCCTAACCTGAGCCATCAACAGCAGACTTGTGGTCTCTTCCAACTCTATGATTCTATGACTTTTCCTTTCCCTAGCTTTTTCCACATGCCGGCCTTTCCTCAACATTTTTTTCCCTGAACAAAATTGACAACATCTAATCTTTTTGTGAAAAAGGAGCCTAATAATTTAACATTTGCATGCAGATTAGTGCACTGTAAAATAGAGCACTGCTATGCTAGGTTACTGTGCTATTAGCTAGGGGATTCACAGGCATATTGCATGCTAAGTAGGTCAATTTCTAGTCATATAATTTTGATTATATCAAAGTATTTATTCATGAATGTCCTAATTCAACATTGAACTCACAGAACTCTTATTTGTCTGTTAAAGTTACATTTAAATTATGGCTGTCAATGTCCAGTTTTAATCCCCCCCCCCCCCCATATATGCCACCATCACTGACCCAAATTTAACAGTGTTCTTCTCTCTCTCTCTCTCTCTCTCTCTCTCTCTATATATATATATATATATATAAAACAAAAAGATACATATGTTGTGATTCACTTTATAGAAGTGAAGAGAAGATAAAGAAAACAATCTTTACCATTGTCATCCAAATTATGATTAAGAGATATTTTGCATATTTATTTTCTCTGTATCCCCCCCCCCATGTGTCTAATGTGTACCTGTGCAAAGAATTTAGTGATCCTTGTATGGTTAATTTTACTTACGTATATAAAAATACGGAATAATAATTAAACCCGAGATAACTTACAATTGCTTCTTCTCACATTTTATAAGAAGTCATTTTAGAAAAATAATATGTCAAAAGATCCCTATTTAGTATTATTCACCTACAGCAGTACAAATATTCACACTACACAGTTATAGTGCTAGTATTCGGCTTTAAATGCCCTGGTTCCACCTTATGGACTGGTGGGGTTTGTAGTTGGGTAAGAAACTAGAGTTCTCTGAGAATTCTAAATACCCCTCCCTAAATGACAAATCCCTAGGATTCCACTGGACAAAACCATGACAGTTAAAGTGGAATGACAGTGCTACAATTGTATAGTTTGAATGGGCTCCTGGCTGAAAGCACAAACTGACAAGTTTGTAACACTGAGTAGATTATCAAACACCATTTTGATTTACATCTGTCAGCCTCAAAGGACGGGAAACAGAAATGGCTTTCAGAAGAATACATTTTATGCCACTTTCTTATCTTACTGAGAAATAAAGGCTTTGGGAAGGAAAGTTTCTCATCAAAGGCTAAAACAATGACAAATATATATAGATATTTAGAGGGGTGGGGTATTTTTTTTCTTCAGGGGTATGCAATTGAGACAGATCCAGGAGCAACTTTTCTGCCCCAGATCATCCCGGGGCTATATAGGCTGCATCTGCACTGCCCAAATAATCCAATTTGACCCCTTTTTAACCACCATGGCTCAATGCCGTGGAACTAGTTTTGTGAGACATTTAGCCTTCTCTGTCAGAGAGCTCTGGTGTTAAAACAAATTACAGTTTCCAGAAATATACAGCACTGAGCCATGGCAGTTAAAGTGGTGTCAAACTGGATTATTTCTGCAGTCCAACTGCAGGCATAGACTGCCCAAAATGCCAAAACAAAAACAAAGAGGAGTGGTTAGAAGTCCCCTTTAAAAATGTTAACTAGAGGAAGAGGCTGACTGTTTAAAAGGAGAATGGACACTCCTGGAAGTTTCTGAATTAAGCAATTCCCACGCATCCTTTATTAACCAAGAGAAGGGCAGTCTAGAAAGTGCAGAGAGGTCAGGATCTGCAAAATCAGTCTCAGCTGCACAGAGCCCCCCCAGAGCCATAAGTTCCTACCCTTCTTCTAATTAGTCCATAACAAGCATCTTCTCATGCACATCTCCACCCTTTCCCCAGGCAGCTTCCAAGTCCCATGGAGTTGCTACAACCATTAATTGGCTGTGGAGCTCAAGGAAGGAGGTGACCAGGCTGCCTGTTGTCCCACATCTGTTCACTAGAGACCAAAGCAGGGGAACTATGAGCATTTTCCTCTGCAGCTCCATCGCTAGCAAACTGCAGGGGAATGTGAGGCAGCCTCTGTTTTCCAATCACCTCGCACTTCCCCCTTCTCCTCCAACAATGTTGCAGCAGTCCCACAGGGGTGACGCTTGTTGTTAGTGGTGTGAAGCAGTTGTAACAAGGGAGTTATACATTGATCCTCTAATAAATCAGATGATCATAGGGTTAGTATCTGCATCTGTGGCTTATTCCCATCTCTCCAATGCATACACAGCGAAGAGCTTTGCTGTCTTTCTGTTTTGCATCACCCTACACTGGGTCAGTGTGACAGAGAGTGGAGTTTATTGAGATTTGCAGAAATATAGTATTTAGATGGTTTCCCATCCAAAGACTAACCAGAGCTGACCCTGCCTAATTTCCTAGAAGAGAAGGGATGTAGTGCCCTTGGGTATTTAGACCGCCTTTCCATCACACATTAGGGTAACCTACATTTTATTGAACAACTTGAAAAGATTATTTTTTGTATATAAAAAAAGGTGACTACTATTTCTTGTCTTCTGAAACTCTTAGTCATAGTGAGAAAAAAACCATTTGGTGCCTATAATGGTGCCTTTTTGGTGGCAGATAGACCATTTCACTTTGCCAGCTTCTTCAGTTTTTCACTCTGTGGGGAAAATAATATCTAGTGCTTTTGCACCTTGCATTTCTATTGGTTTATCATTTAGCTTCTCTTTCTTGTATTAAATTTTTAAAAATGTTTTATAATATTTTGTTGAGTTTTTATACTCTATAGTTTCAGGTTTTCCCTTGTAAGCAACCTCAAGAACTTTGGGCTATTGGATAATACAGAAGCATAATAGATTGGCATCCTGTTGGTGAGTTACAACACCATCATACTCTACCTTTTGCTTATGACAGAGATCAGAATTCTGTAAATTCTGATCAAAATTTCCCCAGCCCCTTTTCAGTGTGGCAATCTGAACCCAAAACAGCTATTTCTGTGTTGGTGGAGAATGAAAGAGCAGCAGAGGCGCAACCAGCTATTTTCCTTTAGATGGATGCACAGCAATAACAACAACCTAAGGTAGAACTGCTTGGGGAGCTAGGTGCATTTAGCTTGGAGAAGATAAGGTTAAGAGGTGACATAATAGCCATGTTTAAATATTTGAAGGGATTTCATATTAAGGATGGAGCAAGCTTTTGTTTTCTGCTGCTCTGAAGACTAGGACATGGAGCTGTGGCCTCAAACTACAGGAAAGGAGATTTGACCTCAACATTAGGAAGAACTTCCTGACAGTGAGAGCTGTTTAACAGTAGAATATGCTGCCTCTCAGTAGCAACCCTAGGGTTGGTGTCATCCAAAGTGATCACTCAGAGTGTCAACCCCCCCCCCCCCGCATGGACTTCTTCCTCCCATTTCATACCATACAGAATCCTTAGTAATGCTTTTTTGCACTAATGTTACTCATAAATCATAATTCCCATATACCACTGAATGTAATGCTAATAGTTGTGACATAAACAATTAGCAAATTTAAAATTATACTTTCAAATTACGATATCATGTGCATAACTTAAATGTATTTACATATACATAGTGAAGATTTGGTTAAAATTTAATGTTTGTAAAGAAAGTTTTTAAAGAATATAACTTTTTTAAAAAATTAAACATTAAAAACATTAAAATTAAAATTTTGAAATTTTAATTTTAATTATAAAAATTCTGGGGGCCCACCTATCTTCTCCCATGGAGGTTTACAGAAGTGGTGTCACCCTTTAGGGTGTCACTTGGTGTGGCCCGCACTCTCTGCACGCTTCCAATGATGCCACTGCTGCCTCATAGTGTGGTGGTCCTTTTTTTAATGTTTTTAAACAGAATCTAGATGACCATCTGTCAGGAATGCTTCAATTGTGTCTCTATGGCAGAACGGGGTTGGATTGGATGGTCCTTGTGGTCTCTTCCAATTCTAGGATTCTATGATTATTGAAGACATCTCTGAGAATGCATGCCACAGTGTGTCCAGCCAAGTGAAAATCACTGGACAGATTTCGGCTACTCCCCCCCCCACTCTTCACTGACATAGAAATGGCTATCTGGGTTGGGGCTGCCACTTAGAAAATGTGGTTTTTGGAGGTCTGCACAGAGATCTCTCTCTTACTGCAGGATCTTTGCTGCAATAAATGAATTAATTACTATCAATTTGGATGGACCACTATCTGCAAAAGCACCACTGCTAGGAAAGTCTAGCCTTGATGAAATAAACTTTGACTTCCTTATGGCTCTATTTGGAGGAATGCGACCATGCATGCTGGCCCTCAATAAATAAACAAGTAAATATAAAAACAAAGCTTTACTTCTTGGAAGAAAATGAGCTACAATATGTTAACACCTTTGATATCCAGTTTGGTTCCATTTCAATGGAACCAGAATGAACAGGAATAGCTCAGAGTAAATGAGGGGAGGCTATGCATCATCTCCATGGTTCCTCCAATAGACTTGAATGCAAAATGTATGCAATGCTTCCGTTTGTCAGTGACCTTTTTAATCAATGAAAAATAGAGGCTGCAGTTATTTTTAAATACTTTCAATTACTAGGGTCCTAATGTGAACTTCTAAGTGCTCTTTCTGCTATACTAATCAACTGCAATCATTATCCTTTTTTGTCTAGTTAGTCTTCCTGCTATGATATCAATGGTATGTTTTGCTTCGTTTTTAATCATTTTTCTAAGACCTTTATCCTAGTGTCTGCAGGCATTCAATGGGATATAATTGTTGAAAATATATATAGTCATTATCTAACTACCTACTGCAATGAGCACTAAAACACATATTGTATATTGTTCACAGTGCTATTTAATAAGGGCAGGGTTAGATTTACTCTTGAGGGGGGTATGTATGTGTGTGTGTGTGTGCGTGTGTGTGCGTGTGTATATATATATATATATATATATATATGCCAATCTTTTCCTCCAGTACTCTGTTAGCACTGCTGAAGCTTACAGAACTAATAACACTGTATCATAATGTAACATAATGTAACATAATATAACAGCTACACTAAGTTTATTCTATTGTATTTGTGTTAAAATAGATTGATTTGATTAAAACACAATTGCATCAGGTTTTAGCAATTCAGTTATGTGAGAACAGAAATGGGCAAAGTGTGACCCAAAGATAAATGGAGCCCCCAGAGCCATCAGACCTTTTCCAGGAGTCAGAATCATCATCATCATCATCATCATCATCATCATCATCATCAATTTCTGCTCCTGAGTACCTTCTAGGAGCTGTGGGAGTATTTTTGCCACATTTTTGCCACCCATGAGCCATTTTAACTCACAGAGAAGCATTTTAAAGGAACTTATAAGCAACTGGCCTCCACTCACTCCTTGTTGTTAGAATATAGCCTTTCTGGACTTAAAATGGTTTGGGGGGCAGGGCTGAAAATATGTTGAAAATACCACAGGGGGCATTTGAAGGCAAATCTGTATTATTTTGTATGAGGTGGTTGCAATGGAGAGTGTCTCCCTCCGAGGACTCCAGGGGAGTTAATGGATCTCCCTAACTTTCCACAGTTGCACACACCATCCTAGGTGGAAACAGCAGTGGTAAAAAAAATGGCTTTTAGGATGATATGGTACAATGCAGAGCAGTGATAAACGATGCACTTTCCTGGTATTTACTGTTTGGTAACAGGCTGTAGCAGACTGAAACTGGAATCCTGTTGGCTTGTCCCAACTCCAGTAGACCCATTGAACCAATAGGTCAATAGTGGTTAAACATAGAAGGAAACTCAACTTATTCAATGGCTCCATTCTAGCCAACTAACAATGGGACTCGGCTGCTATTTGACAATGCCCATTATGTTGCTTAGCTCTCTCCTTGAGCCACACTTCACCAGCCTGTTCATTTATCTCAAAGGAGATTTGTTCTTTTCATGACCTCAGTCTAAAATGTGTAAAAACTACCATATTCTTTCAGTTCCAGGATAGAGCGTGCTTCTTCCTTTAAGGTCCAGCCTTTTGGAAATTCTAATAATTAAAAAAAATTAAAAAAATATTTATATCCCACCCTCTACAAGATGCAATCAGGGCGGCTTACAAAGATTAAAACAACAACAACAACAACAACAACAACAACAACATACAATTCAAATCCTTCAATCCCCCTTAAAATAAAATTAAACATAAACAACATAAAGTATACAACATACTTTTAAAAAAATGTGGCTGTAGTGAGGTCGGAATTCAGCAATTAGATTTTGGGGAACTATTCAGGAAAGGCCTGTCGGAAGAGATCCATCTTTATAGCTTTTAAAAAGCTGTTTAGGCTGGTAATATGACGGATCTTGTCTGGCAGGCCGTTCCACAATCTGGGCATGACAGCCGAGAAGGTCCTTTAATCTATTTTAAACAAATAAACAACTTTAGCATTCAAGATACTCCAGTGCAATGTTTGGTATAGGTAGTAGATAACTAAAAAAAAGATTCTGTTTTATTTTTGATCTCTTGTATTGCCTGCCATTTTTACTGTACTGGTTTAGTGGTTATTTTTATTCCTATAATTAACCTTTTCATAGCTTTATATAAGCTTCAACAGGTATGAAATGATGGAATGTCAGGACATAAAATAAATAAAACAAAATAAAATATCATAAACTGAGTTAGACCACATGCCTTGCAAATGTCTCAGGTTCAATACTTAGTGTCTCCAAAGAGTGGTAGGAGAAAGACCACATTCTGAAACCCTGGACAGCTACTATCAGTCAGTGAATATAATACCGAGTTAAATGAACTAATGATCTGACCTGTTGTGTTACAGCATCCTACTTTATAAGACAGTTCCCTATGAGACAGCAGTGTCTTATGCACACATGTGTCTCCATATATAGTCTAGAAAGATTTCAAATTTACCAAATCAAGAATGCACCCCTAAATTAAAATATTTATTAATATGATTAAAATCCTCCCAAACTGTATGACCACATAGCAAATGAATATATCAAGCAGTTTTAATCTGCTTTAGTTCATGGCCAGGCATTCATTAAATTCTTATGATCTGTATAAATCTCTGACACATTTTGTCTTGGTTCATGTTTTCTTCAGCTCCATACTTTACACTTAGTTTCTTCTTACTGTCTTGTTCCTGTTTTCTACAGGTACCCTAATTCTCAGTAACACTTTCTAGCATTTTGTTATACAGAGAACAAAATAGTTTGTTCTCCACATTGTTAAAACATTCTGTGCGACATTCTCCTTCATATGCTTTACTGGTTTCTCACATGATCTTCATTTTTCTCCATTCCTGCTCTTTAATCAGACCCCAAATTCCTTTGCATATTTCTTGTCCTCTGTCCCCTTCTTTCAGCCCTCTCACCTCTGGGATCCTTGCTTCTAACTTTTGGGAATTATTCTTATTGAGGTCGCCCACTTTGACCATAAAACCACTTTTCTCCATAGGACAACTAAGATGTGTTAGTCCTAGTCTTACTTTCATAATAAATGGGCAGCTGCAAAGCATCTGCTAAGTTCCTCCTTTGTCAGCTATAACATTCTTCCTGTACTAAAGAGCATTTGGGAGCATCCTAAGATGTCATACGAGGTCAGCAATTGTGCCAGAAATGTCACTATCACCACTCCAAAAGTACATTAGTGCACTACAAGACTGTACAGTTTCCCTTCTGTAACCACAGATTCTGTCCCTACGGATTCAACCATCCATGGGTTGAAAATATTCCCCACTCCCAATTAAAAAAAATCCTAAAAACAAACCTCAATTTTGCCATTTTATATAAGGGACACAGTATTACTCCCCCACTGCATATAATGGGACTTGAGCAGCCACAGACTAGGTATTTCCATGGGGGTCCTGGAACCAAATAAGGGCCCATCTTTTTACTTTTGAAAGATTTCTGCATTGCAGATCCTCTGTTTTATATCTGTCCAACATTCCTATGATACACATAGGCAAAATATAAAATATAGTTTATTGCACATCTGTTCTTTCCTGTGTGAATCAGGTTTTATGTTATCAATTTCCAAGACAGAGAAAATATGGAATATAGCATGTAAAGTAATGGATGAACTATGATTAAATACCTAATCCATTATTTTATAGCAGGATTCTGCTGGCATCATCAGCACTGAGAAAGGTTTATGTAAATATGCTGATAAACACCAAAGGCAGGCAAAGTTTGTACTTTGAAATTACAGTTCACTGTAAATGTATATCCACCTTTTGCTACATAGGCAAACATATATACATTTGATACATGAAGCAAGATACAGTACAGGATGATGTTGAATTTAGTATTTTTGAAATGTCTCTGAAGAATAATTACTACTGTAGTAATTATACTTTTAAAAAATACACCAGTTACAGATTTTCCCAGTAATTTATTTTTAAGGACATATGTTGAGTAAAATGGCTGGGTTTTAAAAACTGAACTTTTAGTCATCAACATAAGTTATATCTGCATTTTATCTTGCAATGGCTTTATGAATTTATATTCAGAATTTATGAATAGTGTGTACATTACTATACTGCTTATCAGTGAACATAGCACTCTGTAAGTGGTTTATAATCTGTAAACCAATTGCCCCCCAACAAGCTGGGTACTCATTTTACTGACCTATGGAAGACTGAGAGAACCCTGGAGCCCTGGGATCAAATCACAACCTTGTAACTGCAGTACTGGCATTTAACTACTGTGCAACCAGGGCTCAAGCCTGGTATCCTTAAGATGGATTTAAGTTGATGGCTGCAGAGAATGAGACTATATAATTCTATGATCTTGTGACCCATCAAGGTGTTTTGTCTATCACAACTGATCAAACACCAGTGATTTCAGCAATCTGGTGTTTAAAAAATACTTCTGTTGTGAAGTAGAACTCCACGGTCTGGTTGATCCCACAGATAGAAAGGATGCTGCTTATTCATTCTTTTTTTCTTTTCTTCATATAGCCTCCTATGGTCTTAAAAATCTGCTCTGAAAGCTTTAGGGAGTGCTCTAGGATCATGTGTTAAATTACCCAGTTGAAAGTGGGCATCCACAAAAATTGCCCCTTCACCCCCTTTTCCAGGCAAAAGGCCCAGTGCCTCCTATAAGACAAAGAACCTTCCATTTGCAAATGACCAATCCTGAATTCAACACTACATTTACAAAGGGCAGATGACTTCCATTTACCAAATCTCTAATAGTTACAGCTGCAACATTTAATCAAAATGAACGGTTTTGTTGAGGTGAAATTAGTTTAATATGAAGTAGAATTAATGTGGGACACAAATATAATGTTCAGTATATATTTTTTGAAAAATACAATCTCTTCTAGATGTGTGCCTAGTATTCAAAAACTGTTCCTCGGAAACAGGTTTTAAGATGGATCTAGCACAAGTTGGAAGTAGCACAAGATACTGCACAAAATGGAAGTACCCTACCAAACAATGACAGTCCTGCTTAGCTTTCTTTTTTGTTATCCCCTCAAAACAGCATCCTGGTGTAATGACAACTACTTTTTGGTCCTCATGTTTGGTTTGTCTTACGATAAGTTAGAAAGACAGTTGATGTCAATTAGCGTAACAGCTGGATTTCATCATTTATTCACCCATCTGCTTATTAATTATTTGCCATGATATTAATTTTTTTTTTTTTTACAGTTTCTGCCTGCATATATTGTACTTCTCAGAATAAGGAAGGAAAGAGAAGAATGCTGAAGGAAAACTTAACTGGCAAGAATACATTTAACTCAATGTTGGAGTTCAGTTCCTTCCCTTCCAAAATCAGAATTACTGACCTAGGGGGGAATATCTCCAGAAATAAATCAAAATCCTGTCTACATTAATCTAATTGCACCGGTGGCAGCTAAAAAGTCCCTTAAGTAATTTAAGCTTCCTTCTTTGGGAGAGGAAGAAATCCCCATCAACATCCCTTTGGGAAGAGAAGTTGGAGAACAAGTCAGTTATGATCTATTTCTTGGTAATAAGAGCTTTCTCCCTCGTTCTCATAAAGAAAAGGTGTCAGCTCCATGCAATTTTAAACATCATGCTTTGTACAAAGAGTAAATAAACTAAGTGCAACTAAGTGACCTTGCCAAGCTTCATCTTTCTTCATGACTAGGTAAAACAGAATAACAAGTTGAAAATCCAAAACTACTGTATTGGCAAAATGACAGAATTCAGCCAACACTGTCATTACAGTTTAAGTGGAGCAATTATTCTCTGTACCACCGCTATGTCTTGTATCTGTCTTAATAAATCATCTCCCTTACAAATAGGCAAAATAAAAGCAAAAGAGGGACACCTGTGATTCCCAATATTCACTGATTCGTCTGAATAATGATCTAGATGTGGGTTTTTTGTGTAGCTTGAGTTGCACATCTATAATTGTTCCGTATTTAGTAAGACTACAGAAACGTACTGTAATAATACAGTAATATTATTACAGCCACTTTAAAAGCTAGACGCTGCATCAGGTAAAGGAGGTCTATTCTTCTATTGATGATGGCACAAGAGGGATTACATTTCAAGACCCCGCCTAGTTACCAAGACTGTGCCAATCAGACAGAGGGTCCTCCTGGCACAGGAATTTGTGGAATGATGTCATTAGTCTTCAATATACACTCGTCCCTCTACATTCGTGACTTTGACTTTTGCAGTTTTGATTATTCACGGATTTTATTAATATGTTCTCTCTAGGAATATCTAGATCCTCCAACACAATGCTATGGTCAACTTTAACCAAAAGTCATACTGAAGGACCAAGAGCAGTGATGGCGAACCTTTTTGGGGCTGCATGCCCCAACTAAGAATTTTTCTGGCACCAAGTGTGGGACCTCCACCCTCCATGGGTGGAACTTCTCTCCCCTTGTTTTTTCCAGAAGGAGGAGCCACAGGCAACTGTGGTTCCTTCTCCCCCCCCCCCCAACTTTTTCCCATCCCCAAGCTGTCTGCAAGAGACAGCTGAAGGCCAGGAAAGGTACGGGAGAAGGAGCGACAGATGCGCACCTGTGACTCCTTCTCCCCTTGCACTTTTCCAGGCCCCCTGCTGTCTCTGAGAAAAAGTCCAAGAGGAAGAGTAATGGACACATGCATGCCCGTTCCTCCTCTTTCCCACCAGGTGCCAGGCAAGATGGTGTTGCATACCACTTCTGGTGCGCATGCCATAGGTTGCCACCACTGGACCTAGAGATTCCTAGAAAGAACACTCCACTACGCATTTGTAACTCCTTCAGCCCAATTCTATGGTCAATGTCTGGCAGATGTTGACCTGGAGTTGCACTGGAGGACCTAGAAATTCCTAGAGAGGTGTTCTCTCAGGTAAAAACATAGTGTTTTTGTTATTTGCAGTTTTTCCATATTCATGGGGGTCCTGTGCCCCCAACCCCACTGAATGTGAAGGAACGGGTGTAGTTATTTTCAATGCTCAACATGTCAGTTTTCAGTAGCTAAAATTATAAAAAATACAACCCATACAACAGTGCCTGCAAAAATAATACAATTGAAAAGCTGATATAATGTATAATTCCTACACAGCTTCCTGATGCATTTCCAAAGCAAAATTTGCTGGCTATAATGTGGAGTCATTATAAATAGCTCCTTAAAACATCGAGAACAATAAATTCAAGGAGGCATGACTTTATCTACATTCCTAGGAACAAAATCTAATAAACTACATAAACATTTTTTTTAAAAAAAAAAAATCCAACCCAACTCAAAACAAACAAAAAACACAAGAGAAATACCAGTGCCACATCACTGAAACCCAACAATTAGCTCACAAACCATAAATACATAGAGGATATAACATACCCATGAAACACCAAATCAAACCAAAATAAATGTATTTGCATAAGTGTAAATGGTTCGCAAAGAAACTTCCAGGATCAACAATCTTTGCTCTCCTGCATCCTTCACCCAGATCCTAAAAGCCTTCTCTGGAGATTGATAAAGCCCTAGAAAAGGTGTCTGGTGTCATTAAGGTCTATAAAAGCAGACAGGTAAGAACAGCCCCAGTTCTCTTGATATTGGACACTGAAGCATACCATTAAGTCTTGATCCACATGCACATTGATGCTTATACAAACAGTATTTATAAAGTCCATTCTAATAATTCAAAATGTTCCATGTATTTTATATTGACAATGTTACAGTAAATTCAAATATATTTTGAAGTAACTTTGCATGCAATTGTGGGCTGGGCTGAAAGTATACTGGCATGTCTTAATGCTTAATTGATTACTCTGCACAGTATTCATTCATGGTTTATTTAGTAATGTTAATATATTTAATCCTTTAAGTATTATCTTTTCCACTACCTGGCATTTTAGCTTTGAAAATTGTACATATCTGTCCAATGATCTATCTTTATTCTTTTCCCTGTACTCAGGGGAGCTCAGTTCCTGACACTTCGTACATCTGTCAAAATGAACTCTGTACACAAAGAGATATGCTGGAATAAACATATGCTACAACAAAATAAATGGTCATAAAACTGTTTCCAGAGGTTAGTTAGTTACTGCAAAAACATCATAAAGTCATGTGGCACTTAAAGAATATCAAATGTATTGTGCCATGAGCTTTCAGACTTGGGCTGAAGTCCACAAAGGTTTGTGACATAATAAAAGTTGTTTGTTTTTAAGACCTCTGTCTCACAAACTGAGGGGCTGAACAGATCACCCCTAAGGGGTAGCCTGAAGGCAGCACCTGATCAGGACCGTGGCAACCGTACGTCAGGGCCCCAATCTGGCCTTTCCATAGCAGAAAAAGGAGCTGCAAAAAGTGCCTCCTTTTTGTGCGGCAGAAAGTTTGCCATGGTTTTTCAGTTTTTCAGCATCATCTGGATGAAGCACCACATTAGCATCATGACACTGCCCTGTGTGTGGTGGGGCATGCAGCATCATGTCATGCCCCTAGTCCACCCCTATGCTGGTCTGTACAGCCTGTCGGTTTTCTGTTTTTAATCACATTCCTTGTCATTGTTAGCACATGTAAAACTAACTAGTGATATAATGGCCTAGGTCACATTTGAACTGAACATCTGTCAACACACTATACGCTACACTACAGCATCTTTTAGATTTATTTATTTTTTTGGTATGTAAGGCTATTTCTCTTTACATGCATTATGTGGTGAGCATTAGCAGGCAAAGGAACTTAAAAATGTTCACAGTTGTAAAATGTCTCCTGACAGACAAGAATTAGGAATGATTTTTTTCTTGTCAATATTACCAATAATTCTTAAGGCTCAGAGAACTTGAAGGTAGCACATATGAATTTTTTTACACCAAGCCCCAAGGAATGAATTATATGTATTTATTGTCACTTCCGAATCACATGGTTATTTCACTTTTCTATCACTTTCCCTGGTATGGGTCTATCCTATGGAATCCTGGGATTTATAGAATCAGGAGGTGCAGAGCATTCTCTGCTAGAGACTTTTACTGCCTCATGCTTCATGAAAAGACCAACTACTAGAGCAATTCAGATTATTGGTCCATATAGTCTTTCATTGCCTCTTCTTACTGGTACTGGCAGTCCAAGGTCTTAAGCACATGTCCTCCTGTCCTCATTACCTAAGTTTTTTTTTCAAATAACAGGTGTCAGCAATGGAAATTAGGAGTTTATTCATTCTAAATACAGGCTCTCCCAGCATGTGTTAGATTTGTCTCACCAAATCCAACATCTGAAGCAGATTAGTAAATATAAGATGAAGGTCACTCCACAAAAATAGTGCCATAATAGCCCTAAAGAATTTAATAGAGTTTGTAATATCCTTTGAAACCCTTTTCCTTATACAAGATTGTCTCTGCAAATAGTCCTTGTATTGAGTAATTATTTGGGGATTATGAAAAGCTAATAAAAACTCTCTCTCGAAAGAGAATTTGAGATAACAAGGTTATGATGTGCCCAAGGGAAGAGATGCATCTGATAGCAGTTTAATCAAACCTGATTAAGAGAAACATTTACCTATATCTTGGCCAATATATTTTGATTTTAAAAGGTCTCTCTTGAGAAGGCTCAGAAATACATTCAACACATCTCATGATAAATATTTATTTGTGCACGCATAGTCCACTTCTCATTACAACCAAAGACTTCTGAGTTGACACTTGTCTTTAAGGGACTTACACGATCACTTATCCCTGCTAATGCCATATTTTTACAGCCAGTATTACACTGTTCTAATGTGACACAGAAAGATGTGCACACCCTTGTGCAGTGTTGTATATTTCAGGGACTGTTTCTTTATACTGCACTCATTTAGCAATCCTATTTGGTATGGACTCATACACTTTCAAGATCATTTCTATGATGTCTCAGGATAGATTTGATATCAGTCTGGGTCAAACAGCCTGTATTTATCATGTGAATTTAGTAAAAGTTAATTTACAGCCAAGTAACGCACACATTCTGCAGCTCATCACAGACACAAACCAGTAATTTAAGTATAACTCTCATATTATTTGTAACTCTCCAGATTCACTTGTGGTATTATAAGAAACATTACTAATCTCCTAATTTGGTGAATGCATAGAAGACAAAGAGCAGTTAAGACACTGAATTTCAAGGGGTCTGCCTGAGAGAAAGGCAAAATGGTAGAGCACCCTGTTCAGGCTTCTTATAGCAAGACTTTTTGTTGGAGAATATTGGTTGATGAAAAAGTGATAGGAGTTTAAACAGTACTGCTAACTACTCTGTACAGGGGTGCATCAGAAGAGATGAAGGGTGAGGAGGGCACCCTTCTTTCCAACTTACAAGGATCCTGGCCCACAATTATACATTTCAACAAAATATTCAGGTGCAGAACTATCTCTCTGAGGGTTAAGGGAGGGGGAATTCAGGCCTAGTATATTCCAGAGGGAGCTCAGAGTATTCTAGCAAATGTAGAGGAGCCGTGAGAGAAAGGTGTGAAGGTGAAGCTAGCCATTAGTTCTAGATTTTATGTCTGGAGCCCTTTCACACTTTCTTTTTATTAACTCTGTAGAAATGGTCTAAATGCTCTAAAGGCACAAGATCCCATCTGATCTTGGAAACTAAGCAGGATCAGCTCTGGTTAGTACTTGGATGAGAAACCATCAACAAATTCTAGGTGCTGCTGGCTATGTTCCAGAGCAACAAACTGGCAAAACCATATCTGAGTATTCCTTAAGAAAATTCTATGAAATTTATGGGGCAACCAAAAGTTGATGGGCAAATTGAAGGTATATATACACACACACACAC
Source organism: Urosaurus nigricauda (assembly GCA_034509955.1). Taxonomy (NCBI): domain Eukaryota; kingdom Metazoa; phylum Chordata; class Lepidosauria; order Squamata; family Phrynosomatidae; genus Urosaurus; species Urosaurus nigricauda. The sequence goes on from JAOEGL010000004.1 coordinate 81,230,641, forward strand.
ACACACACACACACATCTGTTTCCTATGCACATTTAGAATCATGGAACCATTGCCACAATCATAAATGCTCCTGAGACCTCATTAAAATCCAGTCAGCCACTCCAGAATCCAGAACCACTGATGGTTCACTGAGTGGTTCACTGCTTCTTTTTCTTGCTCTGTGGCTGTTCACATGAGCAATGTAAAACGGAATTTATTTCTAATGTTTAGAAACAACAAATTCTAAAATGATGGCCTAGTATATATTTTCTTAAAATGATTGTTACAGTGATCTGGTTGAAGTAAAGTTCAATAATAATGGGGGGAGGGATAAAAACATGAGTGGAGAAGCTAAATATTGGGGTCTCATTTTCTGATTAGTGAACATTCTAACATTTTGATTCTAAAATTCCTCACGTTTTAAAGCATGTATTTTCAATATGAATGAAAGAAAGACTTGGGGAATGCTCAGTTGGGGAATTTTCATATTCTATATTTGTCATCTGCTTTTAGGGAATAAATGTAAACATATTTATCAGGGTTTTTTTACTAAATGATATTGGGATTCTACCTTTAATTTTCCCCAGGAAAAAAAAAACAGAGAACATTTTAAATACAACTGTCTCGGTAATAGATGAGGTTCTATAAAAAATGACTCAGCTCAAATTCTTACTCAAAAAAATAGACATCAAGATGACTGTGTGTCCGCATTTGCAGAAGGTGGTCTTATATTTCTAATGGTTTTCTTTTTGAAGTGTTGTCTGATCTGATCTGATCAGTCTAAAGAACCACATTAACAGGGAACAGATCTGCCTATTGCACTTGGAGAGCAGACTGAGCCAATATTCATATGCCCCAATCACAATCTATGGTGAGAGGCATTTCTGTATTAATTCTAGTAATGAATTCCAAATATTAAAATATACATTTAAATGAGCATATGCAACTTCATTGTGAATCTTTGGGGACATATTTTTGTCCTTTAATAGACATGCATAAGTGACCCCCTTCCAAGCCTGTACTCTGAGTCCTACTTTGATATATGGACCACTGAATCATTATTTCTTATTAATCTTAAAAGAGAACATGGCGATATATCTAGCACTCTTTTAAGTTGCACTAGAGGTGAAATACCACAATAAAGTACATGTAAAACCTTTGGCAGGGAGAATTAAATACCTGTCATAAATTAACATTTGCCATTTTTGATACAAATCTCCATGAATAATTTACATATTAAGGTACTTTCCCTATAGGAGCTTGTTAAGATGATGAGTTATCCTAAGCTAAATGTCATGTGAAATATCTTTATTCATTCTCCCCATGGAAATTCTCAGGTTCTTTCCCCTGCTCCCATAGTCCCAGGCCATGAAGAGGCCTTGTGGCTCTTATCACTTAAGAGAAATTGCAAATATCAATGGTCCCTCTCAGGTTGAAGCTTTTCTTCTCTTTTTATCTTTTATTGTGCTTCATACTTTTCCTCAATCAAGAAGAAAGATGAACAGCTGCCTCTAGAGTCAGCTTCTATTCCGCTCCATAGATCAAATGATAAAGAGGGCAACAGTGTGATATAATTTACATCTCCACTCAGATAGCTGAGTACATTTGACATGTGGGGCCATGGGCTGGAGGAACGAAAATGAAGAGCCTTCTGATGCTTTATCTTATTGCAATGTAGACTCAGATTTAAACTTATGCAGTACAATACAATATGAAAATGAAATATCACACCCTACAAATAAGCAGTGCACTCAGGAACTGCACAGTTTTTTTAAAAGCAAATTATTCAAAGAAAATATTGGATCAAAAAAGCCAAAGAATGATAATGCAAATGTTAATATAGGACTTTAAAGGACATCATAACGAAGGAAATATTTTAAGTGTTTTCCATTATAGTCCTTCATCATTAAAGAAATCAACCATGTTCAGTTATATCACCTCCAAAGCAATTTGCTAGTGTGAAGTATGTTGTGCAAAATGTAAAGCATGTTGACACTTTTTATTTAATGGTTCATGTAGCTCAGCTGAAGCATGTTTAAAGAGTAAAACATATCAGTTTCAAAGTAATAGCTACTAATAGCCCAATATGATACTGATAAAAAAGAACAAGAAGTCAAATTTTACACCTCAGTGCATTTCATTTTGTCTCCTGTTCAGTGACAGAATTCAATATGGTCTGGCCTAGACTGACAGCATCATGCAGAAACTGTCACCTAAGGGGGCTTATACATCTTGAAATTTTTCACAAAAGTGAAACTGAGTGACAGCAAAATAAAATGATGCCTTTAACTCAAGTTGGTAGATCAGAAAAGTCAATGAAAACATTCAGAGTTAGTTTAGGCCCTTTGGTGATCGGATCATTCCAGCAGAGCAGCTGCAGCTTCTCAAGTACTGAAATGCTTGAAGCAGGCAACTCAACACATCAAACCAGAAAGCAATATCTCCATTGAGGATAAAATGGTTTAAAAGCTATACTGGCTCAGTTGGCATCATTTAATAAAGCTATATGATACCCTTCTCATTGGAACTATGTTTTCTTTAACAGTGATTTCAGTGAGACCATACATCTATTCTCTTGTTTACACATAAATATACAGAAACTGGGCTGATAATAATCAACTGAAACTGTCCAGAGAGTGTTTGGTCAGGAAAAAAACAAACATCTAAATTGACTTATTTCTGTGAGGTCAAATGGTTTTGTGTGTGTATGTGTGTGTGTGTGTGCATGTGTGCATGTGTGCGCATGTGCACACATGCATATGTACCCTACATTTTGTTCCATGAAATTTTACAGCCTTTATTTCTATATTGTGACATAGACCAAGAAATAAAAATGAAAAATATTTAGATAAAAATATTTTAAGCCTTTAAAAAAATTCTCTGCATTATTTTCTCATTCTGTTCTCTTCTGACATGGTTGTGACACTCTGATAAATTACAAATAAAGAAAACTAATTATTTGCTATGTCCAAGATGTATCGCCACATTTTATCAATCCCAGTTGTGCCATTAACACTGTGACAAAACCCCCTCTGTGCTCAATCTCCCAATAAATTGTAGGTCATTAAGATTCCTTCTCATTCTCATTCTTATATAGAGCCCAATGTGACATCCATGATACTCTATTTTATTCATGCTTATTTTGCATATATGTAAAATATACTGACACTTTGTTCTTAACCATTTCTTTCATGGTATCTTTCATAATAACTGAAGAAACATTCACTGCTAGTAAGTTTCTAGGAAGCTTACTCTTGTATAAGTGATCCTGATACATAGTTCCAATCATATCCATTTTCAATACTTGCACATATGCAGGTTTTCTGGCCTCAAGTTTCCATTGCCAAATATTTGTAACCTGAGAATGAAGGAAATAAACAGAATCTATTATAGGTTGAGTCTCCCTTAACCAAAATTCTTAGGACCAGAGGTATTTTGGATTTGAGATTTTGTTGGATTTTGGAATACCTATGTTTGCATATATGTACATTATGAGATACCATAGAAAAGGGATCTATGTCAAAACACAAAATTCATTTGTATTTATTATACGCTTTATACACATAGCCTAAGGCAATTTTATACAATATTGTTCATATTTTTGTCCATTAGGTTCGTGTACACTGAATCATGAGATAACAAAGGTATCACTTTCTCAGCCACCCATGTGAAAAATTTTGGATTTTGGGCTATTTCATATATCAGAATTCTGGAGAGACTCAACCTGTACATACAGTTGGCCCTCCTTATACATTGATTTTTTTATCCAAGGATTTGAGCATACATGGCCCAAAAAGTATAAATTCCAAATAGCAAACCTTGATTTTTTATTTTAATAGGACTTGAGCATCCAGGGATTTTGCTATCCACACAATGTCCTGGAACCAAACCCCAGCGATAACAAGGGCCCACTGTAATTAAGCTTCAAATATTAGGCAATTATGTCACCTGAAATGCAACATTTTCACTGCCAAGGGCAGAGATTAAAACCTCTTTTGAAACTTCAGGCTGAGACCTGGCCATGTTGAAACTGGCCACCCTAAATAAGATGGCTTGTTTCTCTTTTTTCTACATACACATATACAACACAGAGAACCAGTGGTCTTCTTCCATGAATATTCAGGCTGTTTTCTTAGGTGACACATGAGACATGTTTTTCTTCCACAGTCTATGAAGCATTAACACTCAATGGCCAAGCTCCTACACAATATAAATATCTACTCACAGAGTACCTAACCCCTATACTGAGTACTAACACAATCCAATATATGTGGATCAATGGCCTGTGTGCATGGTATACAATCCATTTGTTTGTGCAATATACAAAGGAAATGCATAGAGGCAATGTACATTCACACCCTATTCTGTGTACATTAATGCTACAACCCTTTCTGAAAGTGAAGTGAGATCAGATCAGAGTATGTCTGGGTCAGGATCTTAGGGCTGCTTCTTGATGGCAAATCTACTGTATATAATCATGTATAAGTCTAGAAATTTTAGTTAAAAAAAACTGACCCCCCCCCCCCCCAAAAAAAAAAGCTGGGTCCCTCCTGATTCATGGGGGATCTGTTCTGGACACCTCTCCCTGTGAATTTGGAAAATTGCCAATATTAGAGCCCCATTGATTACAATAGGGGTACTCTCCCAGGAGCATGACCATTATGCCCCTCCTGGCTTGCCGTCTGTGAAAGACTAAGGGATGTGAATGGCAAGATCATGAATCAGGAGGGATGACTGTACATTCTGTACATGGTTTCTCCACACTGTCCATGCATGTAGATTTTATCATAACTAATTGCAGTAAGAATTAAAAGTATAAGAACGGTATAAGTTAAGTATAAGTTTATTAACTTGCTCAAGCAGTTACCCATGTCCAAGAGTAAATGAACCTTCCACTCCACAGTGGCGATTTCTTAACTTCTTTAAGAACACTACACTAAATATCCTGAATCATTTTGTAAGTCTTTAATTGCAAGTGTGATAGACTCAGTCAAACATGTGAGAGAATAATGTAGAAAATCTAGTGTTTCCATGTCTGAGCTAACTACAATTTTACCTCCCCTGAATTTTTTAATGCAAAGAAACACCATTCTCAGAGCAGTAGAACTTAACTACAGATTTTTTATGAGTCTTACCTCTAAGCAGCAGTGAAACAACCACTGACATATTAATAAATGAGCAAGACAATTCAGATGGTGATTTAACTATATCCAGTTTGACCTGCTATGGCAAGAGTGTAACTAATACAAGAAATCTTTACCCTTCCTGCTCTAGCTACAAAGGTTAAGTGTGAGGATGTTTGTAATCCAGTTGGGCTTTACTTAGGAAGCTTTTCCACTCTGCTGTCTAGCTAAACGGCTGCAATTTGCAGGTCACATTTTCCACTTAACTGGCAAAACAAATGGAACCTGTCAAGGACAACTCTCAGAACAATATGTCAACATGGTCCTTCCAAATGACCTGTTATAATATTACTAACTTTTATTCTGCAGAGGAAACTGTAACTGTTATCAAATACACATATATTCAAACTAGCACCACAATATTCCCTCTGCTCTTCCATAGGTACTTAGATACTATACATAAGCCATAGGGAACTTCCATTTTAGAAAATAAAGTGGTCCACTCTGATTGTGTTGATATCTGGCATGTTCACTGAATGAGCTGGACCTAATGACACCAAGAGATAAACCTTTAAATAAGATTATTTAGTAGGTGGGAGAGTCCAGTTTAGAACAATCCCTGCCTGAAGTCCAAGAGGTGCATTCTGTCCAAATTCAGAGGTTTTTATTGTAAGGATTCAGTCCACAGGTTTGACTACATTTCTAGATTTTTTGTTTCCTTATCCAGAGTACAGTTATCATCATGGTGTGCCTACAAAAGAAAATAATTTAGTCTAGGGGAAATACACATTTAAGTGACAGATTTTAATAAGTGTTTGAACTCTCTGATTTAGTGTCTTCAATTGGGCTGAAAGGATTTTATTCTCCCTTCTTCCCAAAAATTTCTGTCCTGGACCCAATCCAAAAACAGTCCTGGACCCCAATCCAACAATGCACGTACATGTTAAGTCAGAGATGATGATAACTTTCTGGGAAAGGTTTACTCTCTGGCAATGTAAACAGCATGTGCAAGAAGCAATAGATCCAGTTTGGGTCCAAACTTGGAGCAAACTATTAGAGATCCTTACTGCCATGCTGTGGTCATAGTCTGGATTAAAATTGCCTGTACAGTACTAACTTTAGAATAAAGGAAAAGGTGATGTAATGTGAAGCAGTGCGCTTAAGAAATGTATTTTGGGAGAAAGGTGGTATACAAATGAAATAGACAGACAGACAGACAGACAGACAGACAGAGCTAGCTGCCATCAAGAAGTAGCCCTAACATCTTGACCCAGATGTGTTCTATTCCCAGATTGATCTTGGATGATGATAAAGACAGAGAATAGAATGCTTAAATTTTTAGTATTGCACACAAAGGCTTCAAAAGGAATGATGAACAGGAAAATGGAACCTTCTTTTAGTTTCATCATTTCTGACAGCTACCTGTAAACATATAGGGAAAGCTTATCAATTTCTCCACTGCTTCTTTCAGGCTAATGACAGGGTTTAGATACTGTGATAGCAACACTAATAATGTAAATGGAAGCACCAACAACCAGTGAAAATGCACATGCGTTTGTGCATGTAATCACAGAGGGATGGACTTCTCACCATAATTAGGGCCTATCTGCATGACTATCTGCATGACTGTTCTCTCGGGATCTCTCAAAAAATTAAATGCACAGAAATTGTTGTGAAAAGCAACAATATTTGACACACTGTAGGCTTTCCATGCCTGTCACAGGGCTGAAGTGCAGAAAGCTTCACAGAACTAAAGTGGTTGGTTTCACACTTCCCTGCCTGAGCTGTCTTTTCTCTTTCACTCCCTCAGTACGTTACAATCTTCAGAATAAGATTAACTGAAAATCTGATATCCAACCAACATGAGACAACATTAATAACATGCTAATTTATATGATAAATCAAGTAGAGAACACAAAAGGTTACCCACCAATGACTGATTGGCAGCACTGTGCCCTACATCACATTTCCAGAACAGGCAGATAAAGCAACATATGCATTCATCAACATAACACTTCCACAATGCTTTCCCTCTTTAAAAAATCACTTACTGTACTGCTGTCTTTAGAAATCCTTTCCAGAGTAATACTGTTCTATGACTGCATCAGATCACATTTAGCAAAATTATTTCATTGTAAATGTGATTAATATCCCATCTATAATTTTTAATTACTGATTTTTCCCCCTGTTGTTGTTGTTGGTTTTAAAGAATGTCACTGCCTATTCCATCATTTTGAAAGTAAAACTCAATCACATGTGCCAAGAGAAAAGAAAGAGCTTCTTGTCTCTTTCACAACTTACTTTTCCTCTTCCTTTTCCTTTTCTTTGGGGAAGCCATAATGTTTAGATCACTCCCTAGGACATGACTATACTTTTACCACAATGAGTGGTGATAGTTTAAATACACAGCCTCTGCATCCTATGGGGTATATGCTGCACCTGCCACTCTAACAATAGATAGTTGAGCACTCAACCTGGAATGCTTAAGTAGTGCTCATCCAAGCTCCTTTTGCTCATTATTTCAGGGTGGCTTAGTGAAGATTGGCATTTGGGGACAGTTAGGGAGGATGAGGCTCGGCACAACAGAGCTTTCTCTGTAACAGCACCCCAATTATGGAACTTCCTGCCAATGGAAGTTAGGCTGCTTCCGTCTATTTTGAATTTCTGGTGAGCAGATAAACAGGTCTTCTCTGCATGTCTAAAACAGTGCTGTTTTACGTGTTTATATTTTATGATCATTTTAGACTGTTTTAACAAATTTCTAAAGAGTATGCAGAGAGATCTTGTAGCACCTTTGAGACTTAGTGAAATAAAGAAGTCTGTGGGTTTGCAATATAGTGTGCTGCTTAGATGTCCATTTTGTAGCAGTACTGTGGTGTCCAGAAAGTGAACTTAGTCTGTAGATAAATGGTGCTGCCCGACTAAGCGCTCCCTATTCCCGCGCTCCCGTGGCGGTTTTATCCCCGGCGCTCAGAGTGGGGGCGGGCGCCCTCCTCATTGGGCGCCGGGAAGTTTGGGCGGGAAGACAGCCCGCCAAATAGTTTTGGGACTCCAAGTCCCAGAATCCTTTTGGGAGAAGGCAGGCCACCTGATTGGCTGGGCAGGTCCCGCCTCCTTCCCTGATTGGTTGGGAGGGCCGAGCGGGGCATGGCCTCAGCCCTCCTCAATTTTTATTGGTTAAGGGGCCTATTTAAGGCCGGGACGGGCGCGCGTCGGCACCATTGCGTTTACTGCTCTCTCTCCCTCCCTCCCTCGCTTGGGAGTCGATTGTTACAACTGGTTGGGGCGGCAGCATAGGCCTGGATCTGGGGTGAGGGGTTTCCAGGGCTCTATGGTACTGGATCGGGAGTCCTCGTGACCCAGGTGGAAGGTGCGATCTCCTGTGGCCAGTGCGGGGGCCACAGTCTTTAACACCTGGTGACTAGAGTGCCTTGCAAATCAATTGGTAGTTACGCAGTCGCGTGATGGCGTAATAGGGCAGGGCTTGGCACCTACGTCATCCCGATGCTTGGTTACCAAGCAGCCATACATTAGCCAACCGTGGTGTGGCTGATGTCCAGATCCAGACCTTATGCTTTGGGCCAACCCTATAGACATATTCACATACTGTTGGTTATGTGTTTTAAATAAAGTTGTGGCCATGTTCCTTCCAACTTATGTGTCCTTGCTTTATTTTGGCGCCTGACCTGCGAGGCAACTCCAGGTTGAGGTTCATGGTGGGGTTGAAGTTGTTGATACTCTGGTGAAATGTCTTAAGTAAGTCTTCTCCATGAGTCCAAATTATGAAGATATCATCAATGTATCTCACATAGAGGAGCAGTTTCTGGTTGCAGGAGTTAAGGAAGCATTGAGCTAGGTCAGCCATGAAGTTTTTGGCATATTGTGGTGCCATTTGTATGGCCATGGCAGTGCCATTAACTTGAACACTGACAACTATATGTCAGTGATGGCAAACCTTTTAGAGACCCAGTGCCCAAACTAAAAGATGTTTGGTGTAGGGGGGGCAGGACTTCCACCTTCTGGGGAGGTGGGACTTCTTGGAGCTGGGAGCTGGACTTCCCTGGAGACAGTTAAAGGCATGGGATGGCAGGGAAGAGGAGGAGTATGCACACCTGTTCTTCCTCTTCACCCACCTGCATGCCCTCAGAGATGGCTTTGCATGCCAGACAGGGCATGTGTGCCATAGGTTCACCACCACGGGTATATGTTGTTCCCAAAGGTGAAGTAATTGTGTGTGAGTAAAAAGTGGCAGACCCTGGTGGCTTGGTCTGATAAGTTCCCATCTGGAATTCATCCATAAACTACAGTCCCTCAGCAATGATTGAACAGGTATAATGGCTTCCTTACTCACTACATACATTTCAACACCATCTGATCCCATCCCCAGGGGGCATCCTATACTCATCTATTCTCTTCACCTACTGGCTGGTTTCCATTGCCAAACTGGTCTTGCATCTTCATTTCTATACACATTGGCCAGTTCTCAATGTCTTTGTTCACTAATGACTACAGTTAAAACTGGACTTGCTACTTCATTTCCATACACAAAGGATTTTGATTTGAATTGACATTCTCACATACCTATAGCATATGTATGTCAGTCCCTGATTTCCACTCCACTATATGCATCTGAGGAAGTAAACTGCCAATTTTTTTACTAGTCTCAAAGGTGCTACAAGATCTTCTGCATACCGATTCTGCAGACTAACATGACTATATCTTTGAAGTTTTTACAGAGTAGCTTGAACTGTATTAAATGTTTTTAATTTGCTTTAATTTGTTCATCACCTCAGAAGCCCTTGTGAAATACCATAAATAAATAAATAAATGAAGGAAACATGTTTATTTCTCTCTCTCAGCCTTTTGAACTTTATAGGTGTTCTTTTTCCCTCTTCTGCAACTTCTTTTATCTATCTTCTTCCCTTTTGTTTCTTCTGCCCTTCAGCTTTCCTTTGATCTCTACTTATTCTTCTGAGTTGACTATATCTCTCAATCTTTCTCACATTCCACATCTCCATTTCCATCTTCTCATCACTTTGTCTTTTTTACCAATCATCTCATTCAACCCTTTCCTCCATAATGCAGTTTCCCCCATGTTTATTGACCCTGGCATTTTCGACCTCATGCAGATGGTATGACTAAGGATTTAACTCCTGACTCAAATGATGGGCTCCTTGATCATGACAACAATTTGGTTATAGGTTAGCAGTCACCATCAGTCAGTGGCCTCTATTACCATTGGTTCTTCCACCCAGCATCTCTAGAGGAACAGGCTTGTGAGAAGTGGTACAAATACAATTTTTTGTATTTATACAAATACAAACCAAAGAAGTGGTACAAATGCAAATTTTATTTTGTAAATCCTGAGGTCATCCAAATGATTAAAGAAAAATTATACTGTACATGTATTACCATCCATACAATGTGCAAGAACTTCAGACTGCTCAAAAGTATTGATCTCTCCCAATCTTCTCATTTTGGAGAGTTCTGTCCAGATTTCAGCAATTCTTCCTTCTGACCAGCTGTACAAGTGAACTGCAGACTAAAGAGTTAGTAGTAGAGAGGTAATTTTAATCCCTACAGCCCTTGAGATGTACTATATTCATGCCGAAAACTCTGAAGAGAACTGCACGTTACTTCAGCTATTTACAGAACCTTCACAATGAACATGTAGTGAAATAAGCAGATATAGCCATGTCATGTATTTACAGGCTTACATGTATCAGCAGGAAGTATGGTAATTGCATAGCAGGTTCATTTTTCCTCCAAAGTGTGAAGGGTCTCCTAAGGCCCTCAAAGGAAATAGGCAATTTCAAAACTTGGCTACAACCTATTGGAAAAGGTGTGTCTGTATTTCATGCAGACCAAGGCTAAACATTTTGGCAAAGTCTGCTTTGTATGAAATAATTATAGTTCTACCTATAAAGTTAATAAAAGAGTATACCATTTGATAACTGTGTTTAATTAGGATATTATATTTCTAATAAAGAGCACTAAGGTGTACAAATTAAACTATCATTAAGATTAAACAAATCTTATGCAACATGATTTTTCATCTGAATAAGAATACAGAGGCCCATGACATTGTAATTATAGTTTGCTTGATTGACAGAAGAATACTTCAAAATTCAGCTAAAATAAATGAGGCAACAGTTCATCTTCATACACTCTGGGGAGCAAGACACATCAAAAGCTTTTCTTGACATCTCATCAGAGCAAAGATATGTATTAGATAGCCTAGTGCCATGAGTCAATCATTTACAGTGGTTTCACAAAGTTATGTTTCTTTATGTTTTTCCCTTATACCAAACAACGTGATAATTGCTCACCCAGAGTGGCGGGATATAATAATAATAATAATAATAATAATTATTATTATTATTATTAAAAAATCAAATATAGAATCAAACAATTACATGATATTTTATCGACTTTAATGACACTCTAAGGTTAAACCTATGTATATTTCCATGAAAATGAAATCCCATAATGCTAATCGTCCTTTTCAGACTTTTTTTTTTTTTTAAATAGGCATGCCATAATACCAGTGTTTTATTCAGCTGTGGAAAAATTAGACTGTAATGTGATATGACATTGCAGGCTTCTGCATCCATAAGAGTGTGACATCACAAAATGCCCTCTATCACTAACTTCACTTTTAATGTCTCATACAGTACATAAAACCCCAGATGCAGTCTTGTATCTAGTCACTCACTTAGTTCATTGAAATCAAAGGTGTAAGTTCCTTTGAACTAAACAGGGCCTAAGTAGGCATAGATAAGTTGTATTAACTAGTATAATTTCTGAAAGTACAGTCAGGCCTCCATATCCATATTTTTTATGTATGGATTCAACTATCCATGGCTTGAAATATATTTTTATAAATATATAAATGCCAAAAGGCAAGGCTTGATTTTGCCACTTTATATAATGCACACCATTTTACTATGCCACTGTATTTAATAGAACTTGAGCATCCAGAGATTTTGGTACTCATGAAGGGTCCTGGAACCAAACCCCAAAGGATACCAAGGACCCACTGTACACATCCTTTCAAAACAAATGGACTCCTACTACATTCAGTGAGAGATCAAGTCTTCCACTCCCTTCTCAGAAAATAACCTTGCTCTCATCTGTCACCCCTACCCACTCCCACAGCACCTGTCCCAGCTCCAAGAATATATGCGTTTCTTTATCTTATTAGTAGTAGCAATATATTCAGTGTCTGTAGGACTACCCATGCAAAGAGAAAGCACTGTCCTTACCCTACTCCCTCTCCTTTCTCCAGGTACACCAATACAACAGCCCTTACAATGACTACACATCTTAATGGGCAACACACCCAGGTGAAGGAAACAGACCTCCTCTTCCCTTCCTCGAGGCTGGTGTGGGGAGAAAGGGGCCGCCCTGCAGCCCCTTTCTCCCTGGGTCTTTGCCACGGCCATTTAAAGGCCACGGCAAAGACCCGCGCCAAAAAGGAGCTCGGTTTTCGATCTCCTTTTTTGCACCACGGAAAGGGCGCACTTGGCACCCTCCCACGGTGCAAAGTTGTCATGGAGCGCGCAGCGTGTCTAAAAGCTGTGCGCGCCATGACGACATCATGGCTCTCCCGTATGGATGCCACCATTTAATAATGGTGGCGCCCATACGCGCTAGGGTTCGGGAGGGTGTAGAAGCTACACCCTCCTGAACCCTATTTGTGCCTTTTTTAGCCCTAAAGGTGCTTTAAAATGCCCATCTAGATTGGGCCATAGTGTTTAGGGATGAGAAAGACTGTCAAGAAGGGAGAAGGAATTTTTTATTTTCTTCCATTATATTACTCCAACCTGCAGAAGTGTAGGAACTTGTAATGCTTGCCTGTCCCTAGGCAGTGGGATTTCACAAGCCCCAGAAGACATTGGTGAGCCCACCTCAGATACTTTATTGCCATCTCTAATTTTAGCTCAGCACTATTTTCCCTTGTTTCTCTTTAAAAAGATAGTTGCTCTACATCTGTTCTTTTACAACAGAGGCAGATGGGGGGAAATTAAATAGGAATAGTGGTGTTGTGGGGAAAATAATCTTCTTGCAGGAGGATTAGGTTTTCTTTTCTTTTGGGGAGTTATTTTTAGAGAAGAGAAGGTGTGCACTGGGGAGTGGAAAACAATAATTTTAGAAACAAAAATATTGAGAAAGCAAAGTGCAAAATATTGCAAAGCATCTTGAGAAAGCAAAGTGCAAAATACTGCAAAGCATATTTATGGATACTGAAAAGCTACCTTACTTTTCACTCTTTGTCTTTTGGCTTCATTTATGCAGACAGTTTAGTAACAGAGCAGTCAGCTTCCACTGAATCAAATGAATAAACACTATAAAATAAACAAGAAATGTGAAGGGATGCCTGCCCTTTTTTTCCAGAGAACTGAAGAAGAGTCAGTACAACAGCACATTTATTAGTTTGTGTGTGTCTGTGTGTGCCCATGTCTCTGTGTTGGGAGGGAATGTAACAGGAGCACCAGTAGTTACAATGGTAGTAAATCTATTCCTAGTGGTAAATCCAATCCCTGGGTGTTACTGAAAAAAGCCAGCAGTTTTCATACCATCACTCACTGTTTGGAGAAAACAAATAATCTGATAGAAACTTTAGACCTTGGCTAGCAAATACAATAGACTTACACAACCAATGAACTAAAGGAAATGATGCAGTTTCTGTGGTTTTGGCCTCCTGCATTCTGTTCATGTCGTCAAAAGCAGTATCACAAAGTTTCCAGTTGCAATGCTGGTTTGGAGCACAATGTCAACCCATTATTTACTGAAGGAGTGCACAACTGCAAAAGAAATGGTGGTCCATTTTTGACACACACCCCCTCCAAGAAGTCCACACTGGACCATCAAAGGCTCCAGACCCTGTAATCAAAAAATAATCTGGGTATTTCTTCACACAACCTACCCACTTGTTCAAAAGTCTGGAAAAATGTTGCTGATTTGCTTTTCCAGCCCCTTGCCCCTAATATCTCCACATACCTTAGAAATATATCAGAAACAAAAACCCTCATGGGTCAACTTGAAGCAGCATGTGAACTTCTGGTGAGAATTTAGGCCAATTTTCAAATGATGTTGGTAAGGGTTTCTGGCATATTTCTGGGGTATGTGGGGGAACTGGGAAGCAAAAGTGCTGTATTTTGCAGGGTTTTGAGCCATGGGGTGAAATAAATGATCCCACTTTTTATTTTAAGGATTCTGGGGGCTTTAGAAATTTCAGGGGTTGCACTTTGGAGCCCCGAGGGCCACATGAAGCCTGCAAGCCACAATTTAGCCACCCCTGGTTTACTGGTGCAAATGGAACGACTATGGTTTTTCACAGGCAAGGAAGAAATAAATTAGATGGCACACACAAGTGGATCAACATGCAGCCTCCATGAGACATGAAACACCAAAGAGAACATGATAAGGAGAGGCAAGTAAATCAACCCATCTCATTGCCCACTTATCCTTATGTTCCAAAGAGATTTGCTGCAAGGATAAACAGGCAAATGAAACAATAGATTTTTGAAAAATGCAAAGAGAACATTTCACAATCTGAAAACACTTTTCTTTCCTGTGAAAACACCCCCCCCCCCCGATTAGATTTTCAAGTATCAGAAGAGAAAAATATTCAACCATACTTCAGTTAACAAAGCCTCTGCCAAAGAAGCTCCTTTCATTTACAAAGTCTTTTAAATCCCTGCTCAGTCCACACATTTTACTCCTTATATTCTGTTTAGTTGGAAGGTTTTTTGGGGTTGTTCTTTTTTTTTTTTTAGCAGTATCGGCATTGGAGGGATGATGAAAGAGGAATGCAGTAACACATATTTTTGGTATACAATAGTGTATCTGTAATAAACAATGCAATCAAGTGTGAGCTGAGAAACAACAGGATTCTGATCTCACCATAGTGGTATATGCCTGCTGACAAAAAGCAAGGTAACTAGCAGCTGACTCTAGAATCCCGTACTGAGCTTGTGTGAGCTTGAGGGAAGCAGATAAGCAAGCATCACCAGTTATCTGAACATGTCAAAGAAGCAAATATCTAGTCAAAAAATTGGGCACCATAAGAAAAAAGGAGACTGGGAAAAGAAAAATATATTTTTGGATATATTTTGGAACAACTTTGGAGTGGTTTCTAGAAGGTTCAAATTTTTTTTGTTTAGTTATGCAAGACTTACCTGACCTGGTTGTTTCAGTTCACCTGTGCATACTATTAGTTTTGAATAAAATGTTTGCAGAAACACATTGAACTGCTCTTTTTTTTGTGGTGTAGGAATCCATCACTATTCTTTGCATGTTATTTCCACCTCTGGTACCAATTTTTTTTAAAGAAGTAATGCCCAGGAACAACACATCTACTGGGTTAACTGAGGTATACCTATACAAATAACCACCCCAAAAGTAACAACCCCTAAAGAAATAAAATATGTAACTAAGAAGTAAATCCCCATATCTCACAGATTTACAACACACAATGGATTAAAATAAATTCATTCTTAAACACTGATTTAAAAAGTTTCTACATCTTCTGGATAAATTGTTGCCATCATGTAATATATTTATTTCATTATAAAGGTTTGACTGCATAGATGAATTGCACATGTTGTTCTCTTATATGAGCACTATTGACAATAAATAATTTATCATGTTCTAGTGCTATCACTGTCACTTAAGTATTTTTTTTAATTTGAAATATTATATATTATATTATTGTGTATATATCATATATCCTATGTGATAAATTCCAAGCCTTACCTTACAGAGATCTGGCTTTTTACTAACCATGATTTTAAACCTTTCAGATTGTCAATCTTAACTAATTTCACAGCAAAGGAGGCATTTAACGGGTTTAGAGTTTAATGTAGGGCAATAACCTTGAATATTTTAGAGCAGTAAGAAAGAAGCTTAACCACATTTCTGAGTAGTCTAAAGAGACATAATTTGAACAGTGCTCATAGCTAGTGTCTCTTTATTTTCAGATTTCAGTCTTTTAGAACCTATGGTTTAAACCTAAGGGGGAATTTTCTCCTCTTTGAACAAAATTACTTGAAATGGAAATTTCATTACTGACCTTGGACAATCTCCTAAAGATAAAATACTTTGAAAAATTCACCCTTTCTTTGAATATAGCTAGCCTTATAACAGTATAAAATGACAAAATGTGTCCCACAGTTGGAATACAGCCATTTATAAAAGATTAAAACCATTACATATTTAGTAGCATCAAGAAAAAGAAAGCCTCCTGGTATACACCAAGGGCAATCTCAAGATGTGTAATCCTGAGGCATCAACTTGTAGATTTGGTTCAGAGTAGGCATATTCAAAGGGAAAAAATATCTTAAATGTTATATTTCCGAGGTCTATGGAAATGCTTCTGGAAACAGCAAGTTGTATAAGATGTCCCTAGTGGCTTTGTTTCTCTTTATTTCAAGAATAATTGAAAGGAAGCAAAAGACAAAGACAGAAAAAAAAGAAAGAAGTTAGTTTGGATATCATCCAGTTTCTAAGAAAGAAAACTATGCACAATCCATCAGAAGAAGACCTGTATTGGTATTAATAGACACCATTAATAGACAGTTTTCCAGAATTCCCTGCAGTTGTCCCTCTGTATCCACAGATTCTGCCAAATAGGGCTTGAAAAAATTCACACACACAAATCCCCAAATGCCATCTTATATAAGGGACATCATTTTACTATTCCATTATATATAATGGGACTTAAGCATCCATGGATTTCGGTATGCATCTGGTGGCTGTGTCCTGGAACCAAATCCCAGAAGATACCAATGGCCCACCGTATGGACCTATACAAGAGCTGAGCATAAGACTCAAACATACAGTCATAATTAGATATATGAATTCTTCCTAAAATTCTTTTGTATACAGAAAGAAACAAAGCCCATATTTTATCAGCACCTGCATCATTTAGGAACAACATACCAACCAAGGTGTTTCCTTGAAAAAGGCACAATAAAGGCTAAAAAGACATGGAGGACATCTGGACATAAAAGCAGCCATGTTAAAGGAAGGATCTTGAGCAGAACCATACACAAAGGAAATGGGGAATTCACTCTCTCCATCATGCTCCATCTCCTAATGGAATCAGCTGCCTTGAGATTCTTCTAGAATTTTAATTTTTTTTATTTACTTAAGTAAATTTTATTTACTTTTCTTCCCCAAAGGCAAATGGACAACAAGTATCTCCTCTCCAATGCTACCTTCATGACTAGCAGGATTTGAAATACAGTGGTCCCCCGGGTTATGAAGGTAATCCGTTCCGGATTACCTTTCGTAACCCGGAAGTCTTTGTTTCCCAGGGGACCGCATTAGGAGACGGACCGCGCGGCCGATTTAAAGGGGCCACACGGTTTTTCTCCTTCGCATTCCAGGGGATCCTTCGGATCCCAGGGGATGTTTTTTGGTCCCGCCGGTTTCGGGTCCCGGGGATTTCGTTCCCTGGGGGATTCGTAAACCGGGGGACCACTGTAATTTAAATGCAAAAGACAGACCGGAGGGAAAGGCTTAACACTTCCCCATTCCACAATGTCACCACAACAGAGTTGATATTCTTTCTATCTCTTTTCTTCTTCAGTGGCCTCCAATTTTGGGGACAGGAGAACCTACAGCACAATGACATCACAATATAAGTTTCAAAGATGAGAAGGAAGAGAAGGCCTAGAGTGACTTCTTTTTTGCCCCTAAGTTCCTTCTGAACAAATTGTTTTTTTCCCCCACAACTGGTTTTCTATAACATTTACTTTTAGAATGGCTTCCAGAATTTAAGAAACCCTGTATAAAGCCTGAGAAGATCTCATCAGCCGGACTTTCATATTTATCTTTGCTATGCTTGATTGACAGATTCCAATTATCTAGTTCTTAATGGGTTTTTGTTGATATTGTTGTTGCTTTTTTTTCTCTGGCAAGTTCTATTAAACCAACATGAATTCCTGACTGACCTTACAGACTTAATTCATCTTTTTCAGCTTGTCACCACATTTTCTTTGTCAAGGTCCTAGTATATGAAAAAGATATTAAGAACAATTTCCTAGCTATCTTTGGACATATTCAATCTCTTTGGGGATTTTTTAGTCATAAATGATAGTGCAAAAAATGTATCTGTGACAGTGATAATCTCCTTAGCATGTTGACAGTTGATGCACTGCATATCATATGAGGCATTATTTAATTTTATAATGAATGTACATATTTTTCTGAATACATTGGATTCAGATCATCTTTATTTGCTAAAGCATCCATGTTCATGAAATCCATTGTGGGATTATTTGTGTGGGATATAATGAAATCATCTCTTATTACTGAAGTTTCATTGTTCTCAAGATACCCTTGTGAAAAATAAAGACCAATTAAATGCTATTCTTGGGTTATATAATACAATCTTATGGCTCAAATGATGGATATGCTCAGTTTGGTATGGAGGAAAGATACCAGTTTATTCTTAGGGGAAAATAATAATAATTGCACTTTTGATCCTGAATCCATGTTTATGTTTACAGAAAGTATCCTTGTGTCAAGCAGGCAAAAGTAAGCTGTTAGAAAACAAATGATTTTCCAATTTATACTGTGTGAGCTAAAAATTGGGATTTTTGCCAATCCCCCAAAATTAAAAAGCACAGATTTTGTCTCACAAGTTTGGGAGTATTGATACCTTCTGCTAATATTAAAATTGTCAGTATTTATTTAATACAGGATAGAGGTTCAGACCCCCTTTGATAAACCAACACAATTCATGATCGGAAGAGGGCTACCATGTATTTTGGCCAATGTGTGTGGCTAACTCATATATTTCCATGATCCCTTCATTCATATAGTGGGGCTTGTTTCATTTCCCAGTTCATCTCCCAGGATCTTCACACAAACACAAATACTTACCAGTAAGATATATCAAGGGCTTCTAAACAGCACTTAAAATTTTTAAAAGTTAAACAGAAGTCTACGAAATCTCATGCTGCCAGCTTCTTTCTTTCAGTTAGTCTCAAAGATGCTACAAGATCTCTAAACCCTGGGTCAGTTAGGAATGAAAATTCTTGCTATTGAAATTTTATCCTTGATTTGGGAATTTCAAATCACCTGAATTTACTTATGGAGCAGCACTGGTGCATTTAGAAATCTACCATTCCTGTATTATTATTATTATTATTATTAGTAGTAGTAGTAGTAGTAGCAGCAGAAGAAGAAGCATTACTTCTGGACTTTAACTGCATATGTGCTTTGTTATGGTTTTTAATCTGCATCTCTATTTTCTTTATAACTTAAAGGTTTTCTTGGACATATATGAACTGAAAGATTAAAAACTGCTAAAAAGAATGTTAATGTGACCACAAAGACATCAAGATTTTTTTCACACTGTGACTGAATGAAACCACATATCTTCATGTGCTCACATGTAGACTGATTGAATCTCAGCCTAAAATTGAATTCTGCTATGAACTATACTCATACCATCATTCCTTTTTGCCTGCATGTTTATCAATACTCATGTACTCATGTACAATGATACCTTAGAGAAATACAATATGGCCCCAAGCATCAGTGAACTACCTTGCAGGACAACATGTGTGCAAGCACATTGATTTGGGGACCAGTTTCCTTTTTGATATGTTCTGTTCTACAATGCATGGTGAGCTATACTGATGCAATCTACAGCTCTGCTCCCTCTTAGTAAGTACAGTACATAGAACAGAACTATCCCTCAGTGATCCTCACCATTGTCTCTATAGTCTAGTGGGGCTGGGACAGTCCAAAACTATCAGGAGGACCACATGATTACAACCCTTGCTGTATATATCTAGTAGTTTCTCAGCCAACCTCTGTAAGCTAGCAGCAGCGTAGCTGTATGTGCTATCTGCAATTTTTATACTGCAGCACTTTGTGACTTAGACCTAGAGCAAAAAGAAATGCATATATATATATACAGAGAGAGAGAGAGAGAGAGAGAGAGAGAGACATATATACACATACAACTTTATCCCAGCTTTAAAATAGAAAGATTGGCATGGATACTCATGGACTCTCTCCTCCTTTTTTTCTTCCTTTCTAATATTTCCTTTTCCTCCTCCAGCTGTGTAAAGTTCACAACAGTGCCACACAGCTGGTTTCCTAAGACGGGAGCAGACTGTGATGCTCAAAATGAGATGGTCAGCCACAGCATGGTCTTATGTGCTTCATAGCTGGGTGATGGGTGAGTCATCTTCTCATTTTTGAGTGGCAGAGCCTTCTCACAGCTTAGGGAAATTTTAAACTTTCCTCAGCTGAAAGAGGATCAGGAGACATCAGCTTGCATACTGCAAACTTTATTTGGCATGAACATGTGATAGTGCGAAAAATTTATTTCTTGACTTGCTGCTGAACTGGCAGATTTTGAAGCAATAGAAATATTGCCAAGAAAACAAAAGTGACAGCCTTGAATTGAATATCTCAAAAGAAAACTCTGATATAACCTTTGCCAGTCTCTAAAATTTTGGCGTGTATAGTAGTAGTAGTAGTAGTAGTAGCAGCAGCAGCTTTATTTTTACCCCACCTCTCTATCAGAAAGACAATTGAGGCAGATTACAATTAAAAAGAATCCATACAATATCCAATATCCCAATTATTCCCTCCCTCCCTAAAACATTAATCAAATACATTAAACATCAATTAAATACAAGAAATACATTAAAATAATCAATTAAAATAATCATGGATTGGCAAATAGGCCTACAGAGTACTCAGTGTGATGGTGGATTTAATTGGTGGCCAGGTTTGCTATTCAGGAAAGGCCTGCCAGAAGAGATCCATCTTGACACCCTTTTTAAAACTGTCCAAGCTGGTAGTATTCTTCCCAGCATGCCAAATGGTCAGGCATAAAGGAGTTGTAGATCAATACAGCTGAAGGGATCTGGGTTGGGGAAGTTTGATTTAACTTGCCATTCCTGTTGTTGTTGTTGTTGTTGTTGTTTTTAAATAATATCTGGATTGCCAAGTGTATCTTACTAGTTTGGTAGGAAAGTAAAGAAGAATGTGTTAAATGTTAAAATTCTTTCTGCACATAATCAGATCAGCGATTAAATGCTAGACAGAAGTTGGCAAGCATTTGGCTCTCCAGATGTTTTGGACGTCAACATGGAGAATGGTAGGCATTTGGGACTTGTAGTCCTCAACATCTAAAGGTCCACTAGGCATGTATTAGAGAAAAATCTAGTAGTATGTGTCTGTCTGTCTGTCTATGGACTGATAGATAGATTGAGAATGGGGTGTAATGTAGCAACAAGGACACGTGGCAAAAGTATACTTGGGATTTTTACAATCTCGTTTTATTTAGATTTAGTGTTTCACTTTTACTTAGAAGACTGATGCCTGCTGACATGTGGCAAAATAAATTACTTTTTTCTAATGACAAATTGGAGGAGATCACTGTCAAGAACAGTGGGTTTTTTTAAAAAAAAAAAAGGTTAGGGGAGTGGGCTTATTTAATATGTCTTCCACATTAACTACATGGCTATTTCAATAATTCATAAAACCATGTGCAGCAAAAATTAATTGATTGAGTTGAAATGCTTTGCTAAAATAAACCTCTTGTGTGAAACAGTTACTGACAGCATTAATTAGAGATGTTTTGAGTGGTAGCACAAGCTATGAAAACATTTCCCAGCTGAGTTGTATTGGAAGAAGCCATTCATCCTCTCCTTCCTACCTTTTGTTAGTAAATGTTGTTTGTCAAGTCTTTCCTGGTTGTTGATGTACCTATAGGTGAGTTACCAGTAAACGTAAAATTTGTACAGAAGGATACAAACCCCCGTGATGTGTAAGCAATATCTAAAAGTTGTGCAGGTCCAGGAGATAGACATCTGCAGACTTATTTTGAACAGAACCTGAAGGCTGTTATTCACTCTTAAGTATAGTTCTCAGCACAAAGTAGAAATATACATTTAGAAGAAAGCATGGGATGCCTAGTATCAGAGTTGCTAAAAGGAGTTACTTCAGTAGCTCCTGGTCTCCCCCAACTTTCATGGAGAAAAGATCTCAAATGATCTCTTGCGGGCCAAGGCAAATGGCCTCTACTTTATTCTCATTCTTCTTGATCTGCTTGCAGCCTTCGACACCATGGACCACTGTCTCCTGGTTGATTTACTTTCTGGCCTTGACTCCGCCAACTCTGTTCTCAACTGGTTCAAATCTTACTTGTCAGATAGTTCTTTTGCAGTGGTCACAGGCGGTCAGACTTCCTCCTCTGTTCCCTTATCCCTTATCTGTTGGAGTTTCCCAGGGCTCTGTCCTGGGTCCCTTTGTTCTCTCTATACACATTGTCCCTAGATAAACCCATCAGTTCTTTTGGTTTCTCCTATCATCTGTACGCCGATGACACTCAGCTGTATCTTTCCACCCCCAACCTTTTGCCAGGGCTTGAACAGCAAGTTTCATCTTGTCTGACTGTTATCTCTCAGTGGATGTGGCATCGGTGACTGAAGCTCAACATGCCTAAGACAGAGCTTCTTGTCTTTCCACCTAAACACAGCTTTCAATACTCCTATTCTGTTTCTGTTGACGACACTTCTATTCAACCGGTTCAGCAAGCTCGCAGTCTTGGTTTCATTTTTGATTTTTCTCTGTCATTTATTCCCCAGATCAAGGCCATGGTCAAGACCTGTAGATTCTCTCTTTACAATATTGCTAAAATCCGTCCATTCCTCTCAGCCTCCACTGCCAAGACTCTGATCCATGCCCTAGTGGTATTGCGACTAGATTATTGTAACCTTCTTCTGACAGGGCTTCCTCTCTCTCACCTCCATCCTTTAATCTCTGTCCAGCACTCAGCTGCATGTATTATCACATCCACTCACCGCTTTGACCATGTTTCTCCCCTTTTATCCTTCCTTCATTGGCTCCCTGTCCCCTTCTGCATCCAGTACAAGCTTTTGTTATTGACCTTCAAAGCCCTCCATGGACTGGCCCCTCCTTACTTGTCTGAACTTCTTTCTCCTTACATTCCTAATTACATTCCTACCCTGCCTGCTGATAGTCAAGGTCTCCTGTCCCAGCCAAGGATTGTCATTGTCCCATCCCAGATTTGTCCCTTCTCAGCTGCTGCCCCTCACTCCTGGAACCTTCTTCCCCACATGCATGCCTCATCACTTCTCTAACCAGATTCAAAATTGAGTTAAAGACTATATTGTTTAGGGAAGTGTTCCCAGATGTGTGCCCTTGTCCGCCCCAGGATGCCTCATTTTAATTATGTATTCAGAAGCCGAGCCCTCCCTCCAGTCCATCTGCCTTGGTCCAGGCCTCAGGGGAGAGATGAACAGCTAGACCTGATCCCCTTCCCCACCACCTTTCCCTTCTCCTTTTGTGCTGTGTCTTTTTAGATAGTAAGCCTGAGGGCAGGGAACTGTCTAATTAAAAGATTGTATTTCAGCGCTGTGTAAATTTACAGCACTATATAAATAAAGGTTAATAATAATAATAATAATAATAATAATTTAAAAAGAGTTTGTGAAGGGGATTTGCTGGAGAAAATTGGCAGCAATGGGAAGTGTTAAGCATTCTCCCTGAAATAATTTTATAAGCAGATTGGGTTTAGGAAACAAATGTCAAGAAAATGGAAGAGCTTCCAAAGCCCCTCCTGAATTCACTTGGAATTATTCTCATGTTGAGCAGTGGGGGGGATATAAAAAAGAACCAAGATTATTATTATTTTCCAAACCACAACCCCATATCTTGAAGGCAGTGGCTGCTGTTGTCTGGTGGGGTGTCTGCTGCCAGTCATAATACACAGTTGGATTAATATTTATTTGCATTTTAGGCTACATGGTACCCATTTGGATGCCTTGCTGGCTTGAATTCCAAGGTTTTGTTCTTTTTAAAAAGCATGCTTGTGATTTTTTGAAGCAAATTTTGCAGTCCTATTGTTTGGCAAGGAACAAGCCTGTTTCTGCCTTTCAGCACTGAACCAGTGAGTACAGTATCACAGTCACAGCTTGTATAGCTATAGTATTTAAGTGGTAAAAGTGAGCCTCTCAGTTTCCTGGGCAAATGCTGAAATTTTGAGAGGAAGTCTAGTCTGCTTGCAGAGACCTTGTGTCCATTGTTATAGATCTACTTACAAATAATTCACAGAAATATAATCCATTCAAATGAATAGGGAAAAATGTATCACAGCAAAGTGCCCAGGTGAGAGAAAGTTATAATGTCATAATTAAATGATTAGTATTTAAAGTTTCATGGACTCTTGTATTTGCTGCAATTTTATTCATCTTGATTGACAATATTATTATTCATTACAAGGTTTCCAGAAAAAACACAAGGCTTAGTTCATCTTTGGCATGCTGAGCAGATAAAACTGAGTGCTGCCAAGAGGAAGGGAAAGAGCAGACTCAGATAACTAGACAGATAACTACTTCCTACAGAAGGGGAGAGATGTCTGATGTCTTGGGTGGAGATCGTGGGTGGAGGATGGCAGTGAGACACAGCAGCAAGGTGAAGTGTGGTGTACTGGGAAGGGGGTGCAGGAACAGTTCCCTCTCTGTGGGAAGGGAATTACCTTTCTCCCATTCTGACATCCTACCAAAGACAGTCACATCATCCTGTCTGATGCTAGGGCCAGCCTGGTTCGAGTGCTTTAGCCAATTTTGTAAAATGTGTGAGCTGTTGCCTCTGTTGGCAGATATACATACACATGGGTGGAAGGGTATAATAAGTGTAGTAAGAGGGAATACAAATGTGAAAGACTACAAACATTGATCCTTACCTTAACTGTGTTCATGAACAAATAGTCATTTGATGGTAACAAAGACATCTTAGCACAGATGACCTTAATACCTGTACATTTATTATAGTGCTTAATCAAACTGAAACTAAGAGAGTTAAACTAGAGTGTCTAGTGAAAACAATATATTTAATTTGTGTCTCTAGAGGAAATTATACTTTGTTTCCACTTATAATTCCTGCTCTTTCCTCTCATTGTACTCTGCATTTCTCCTCTGTAATCAAATGGCAATGCATTTTATGTGGGTGGTCTCGTTTTTTTGTTTTGTTTTGTTTTATCAATGAGAGCAATAATAAACAGATAAATAAATAAATAATATCACATATTGAGACTGAACTGCTCATCTGGCAGGTTGCAGATGATGGTCCTCCTCCTCCTTCTCTATCTCATCTCATGCATCTGAGGAAGTAGACTGAAGTTTACAAAAGCTCATGCTACCAGCTTCTTTCTTTTGGTTAGTCTCAAAGGAGCTACAAGGACATCTCTCTCGCCCAGTACAGATGGGCGAGAAGCACCATCATGGAACCAAAACTAGGGCTTGGGAGAGAACAGCAACCACATGCTCCCAAGCCCTACTACATGTGGGTGGTGCCAGTATTGAGCTAAATTTCCATGATGTATGGGCATCTGAGTGCCCAAACTTCTGTGCCAGGAAGGAGTGTCGATGCAGCCCTTATAATGGTGCAAAAAAAGAGCCGCCTAGAGAGGCTCCTTTTGGAGGGTGCTGCAGCGCAGCAGATGGTGCAGAACAGACGAGGGGCAAAAATGGGCAGCATGGAGCTGCCCATATGTACAGCCCCTCTGTTGCATTAGGAATGTAGGAAGAGATCAGTCCTCCCATCTTGAGATTGAACTGCTCATTTGGCAGGTTGCTAATGAATTGATCACTAGCTAATAGTCTATGTGAACTCTAGTTTCATTAATAAAAAAGGTGTCTGTCTTCACAGGCATGGTTGAATGGAAAAAGACAATATTTGATAGGTAAAGTGGTCTTCCTGGATCACCAGCCTGCCTACCCATCCAGTGGTTCTGTGAGGACATGTGAGTAAATAGCCCAGCCAGCCAGCTGAGATAAAATAGCTCTATGTGGCAGCTTTCATGCTCTATCTTGTGTGTTCAAATTTACACAGTATTGTATATATATGCACAATAGTGATAAAACTACAAAAACTTGACCCATTCCAAATGGTAAAATAGCTCAATTTACTGAATTGCTAAATTTGTTTTAGAGGAATGGAAAGTTTTTCTCTGTTTCCTACTTTCTTCTCGTTCTCTTTCTTGATGGTTGAAGCCTTGTCTTCTCTTCATATTGGCAACTGCATATGTTAGCAACAACCAAAGATGGTTCCCTTTGTGGTACATCATGCTACAAAATGTTTGATGAGCTGAAGCTTTTCTACACATATGCAAGTAACCATTGCTCTGAAAACTGTCACAAATGTATTTGATTTGTGATCTGCCAGTGCCTAAATAAATAAATAAATAAATAAAATGATCAAGTGACCCATGGGAAGATGTGGGGAATCCATCCCTTACTATACAGTGTATAAAAGAATGTTTGACTTCTTTCTTATACCTGGAGGCTAAGATTTTCCCCACCCCCTTGAGGAAGTATAAGGGTTGCGTTGAAGTGCTGTATCTTTGCCTTTTTGCTCAGACATTTAAAGCCTTATATCTCAGGGTTCCCTTCTGTCACATGAAGACAACAGCTTTTATTACAGATTAATGTGATGCAGAGGCACTTGAGGACATAAGGCTCATCTTTTGGCTTTATTTTGATGCCACAATGAAATTCACATTTTGAGTCAAGCTATTACTGCTTTGAGAGTGTATTGACATAGGGCTAAGAGGGTTTACTGGAGTTCTTATGGATATGGAGACAGTCAGCACATTAACCTTTTAAATATATAGCTTCAGTGATCTCCTTGCGGGTTACGTGCATGACCTACATATTGATAAACGCAGTCCTAACGCATTGCAACAACAGTGAATTTACTTCCGTCTCCATGGAGATAAACAGGAACAATATTTCAGGCTCTGGTATTGATTGCAGGCTGAGGCTTTTCTGACATACAGAAACTGATATAATAACAAAATGAAATAAAGGAGAGCAAAATACATATATAATAAATAAAAATCCATTGGTTGACCTTACAAGGGACCAGAGAAGAATAATATATAGAAAATGGAAGTTGGAAGGGTGAACACCTTTGTTGTTTTCCCCACAAACAGATTAAACAGATTAAAAATCTATTCAGTCAGTAGAATCACGTGTTACAGGACTGTGCTAATTCAACGTTGCATATGCAGGTTCATATATTGGATTGTTCTCACATTGAAAGTTAGCATGTCAAGGAAAGGGCTTCCACAACAACTTTGTCAAGCATTCTGTTTTTCTATATTCAGAGAGAAATTTTGTAGAGGACATGCATTCAAGCATGCATCTTGCCAGCCAGTCTGAAATAGTACAGTCCATAAAGAACTGGTTCATGTGATTCTGGTGATTTTGTCCGGCTTCTAGTGTGTGTGTGTGTGTGTGTTCATGTACATGCTCATGTTCCTTTCCTTTTGCAATTAAACAACTATTGATACTAGCTATATCATGTATCTAGTTTAAAGTGCCCAGTTAAAAATGGCTACTACATGCTTTTTCTGTGTGCCATTTGAAGAGCATTGAAAATGTGTTTGGCACAGTTTTATAAAATGCAGTATTGCCATTCATGCAATTGCACAAGGCATTTTCTTTTTGTTCTAAGAAATTTAGCTACCTGTTTATGCAAAGATGATAATATGTCACCTTTTCTGTTTTATTTTTAATGGAGGTTTAACACTCCATTCTGCTTGCCTGCCAGTTTTACTGTGAGACCTTCTAGAATTAAGTCAATAATTGGTGTGTGAAGAGATTCCTGCAAGGTAGTTCTCTGATGCTTGGGGCCATATTCTTCAAGAGAATGGAAAACAAAAATTCTTTTTCAAATTTAGAATGCATGGCAAATGTTGGATGAAAAGTGACTGGTGAACTAGAAAGAAAGAAAGACAGCTACCCTGTTATTGTATATTAACAGCCTGCATCTTTATACTCAGTCTTAAAAGAAATTGGGAAATCAATTTTTAAATTTCAAGAGGCTGGAGTAAATCTTTAATATTTTATCATAATCCATTAATATTTACACAAATGGACCTTCTCTGTATTATAAGCCCACCGGAGGTTACACATTTTTTAGCAAATACAGCTAATAAAACCTTACAATTCCCTTTCCCAAGGCTACTAACAACCAATGCTTTATTCACTCTCAACAGACCAAAAGCGGTGAGGAGACAAGCAGCCAACTGATGAGCAAGATTCATTAATAATTTGTCACACCCTTGTGCAAGGATGTCCAATTTGTGGAGAAATGACCAAAAGAGAAACTAATTAAATCCCTGGGAGAACTCCTCGAAATCCCTTTTGTGTTCTCGTCTTTGCTACTGCTAATAATTATTTTAGGAAAAGGTGGAATATGAATAGACATGGAATTACAGTCCTTTTGGCTTTTAATCAGTGATGTCAAATATCTTTAGGATGGCTTTTACAATTCCAGTGAGGCTGATCAAGGTGGGTAAGGATTAATTTACAAGACAGATAAAGTAATGTAATAGCTAAGAAGAACCAAGCATCACATGGAAATTGCAGTCAGTTCTAGTGGATACCAAATGACTTCTCCCTTGTTAACATCATGTGGTTATACTATCACTGCATGTGACAGTCAAAAATCAAGAGAGGAATACTGCTAAGGTCAACAAAGTCAAAATACAAAGTTGGTGAATCACAGTCACTGTGAATTTACAAAATGCAGTACATTGCCCTGCATCTCCACTTTCTCCACACATTTTCCAATAACACTCAAGTTGTAAATAAAGACTATAATGTGGATATATCCAATGTCAGTTTATATTAGTTCATTTTTTTAAAAGCTGTCATATTAATCAGCAACTTCCACATTAGGCAAAAATGCATATTCTTGCAAAAGGGAGCTCTCTAAAATTATGTTGCTCAATCCATTTAATTCAGAAATTAAAACCACTTCATTTTTATTGGTTATAGCAAACATTCTGCCAATACTACAGAAGCAAGGCAATGATATTATCTACTGGTAATGCCAAGCCCTAAAGAAGATCTATGCCTCCATTCTTCCCTAAGTGTACTTAGGAGTTCAAATTCCAAGCAGGGAAATCAAGGCAACAGATTATAGCACAGGAAAATGGGCTGATGCCATTTTAAAAACTTTACTCACACACATTCAGCATTCATTTAACAGCATAAGCCCCTGCAGTGCTTCCACAGGGTGAAGCAGCCAGAACTATGCTATAGGGACAATGAGTGTTCCAAAAGGTGAAAGCCCTCAATAAAGAATTAACTACAAACATTCCCCTGAGTGTGGCCTTTACTCGCATGTCATATGCCCTTCCTCTTACACATCACTGACCCTTTTGATCCTGAAGCTCCTTACACCATGCAAAACATAAAAACAGCCAAGTATTTGTTAGAATTGTCTCATCATTGAGTTTTAAAGGCAAAATGCTTCAAGAGTGGTTTACCACTGCTTTCTTCTGTGCAGTACTGACAAACATTAGCTGTTAGATTTATTAGATTTATATGTTCGTACCAGATTAACCATCATGCATTGGAAATGCAGCACTGTAGCCTCCGAGATGTTCTCATGTTCTGTTGCAGAACCCACCCAAAACTAGACTTATAACATTAAACCTATAACATGTGAATTAGATAACACTATCTCCTGAAAGGTTGCCAAAAGTGGCTGGCAATATCATATATATATATATATATATATGTTTGGGCCAAAACAGATCAGCAGCTTCAGCAAGCTCAGGGGCATGATATTTACACACACCACACCACCAAGTTACCCAGAAGTCACATCAGCAATTACACTCAGCCCTCCTTATTCACAGATTTTTATCCACAGATTGAAGCATCAACGACTTGAAAATATTTTTTTTAAGTATAAATTCCAAATAGCAAGTCTTGATTTTCCATTTTATATGAGGGACAGCATTTTTCTCTGTCATTGTATTTAATGAGACTTGACCATCCATCGATTTTGTTATGCACAGAGGATCCTGGAACCAAACTCCAGTGGATAACAAGGGCTCACAGTACACGGCAGGCTGCTTCCGGGCAACTTGGGGCATGGCATTTAGATGGGACACACCTCGGAGCCACTAAAAAGCTGATTCTAGAAGCAAAGGGGGAGGGCTCTTTTCCGCTTCTATTTGGGACAAAAGCTGGTTGGACTGGGATCTCTTTGCTGCGGCCCCAATCCAGCCTAAATAGGGCAGCTCCAAGCTGCCCCATTGAGGCTGTCTCTTTCACCCCTTACTCCCCCAAAAATAGTCACTGGACATTTATGTCTGATATGCAATGTCTGCATTCAATTCAAAGCTGCAGAAGTGGACTTAACCATGCAGTGCTGTTGCACAGCAGATGTACACTGTTGGTCCCTGCATATTTGTCTGAGCCTGGCAGTACTACTTCATAGAGTTAAAATTAGGGTGGACAACTTCAACACAAGGATCACATTATCACATATGATAATAAGCATAAAAATCATCACACAGTTCTTAACCAATGTCCCAAATTTCAGCTGTATCTTTCTCTTTCTCTCTCTCCAAAGAAGCAGCTGAGATACATTTGTCTGAACAAACCTATTCATTTTTTTACCACTGCCATACTTTTCATTGCAGTGAAAATTCCCTCCATGTCATTTTTTTTAAATGTGATGTGGTGAAGCAGAAATCAGATGTTCCAGTTGTCAGTAGGGTGGTGACTTTCAGGGGAATGGAAATTTCTTCCACTGGAAGGTATATTGGAATTTTTATTGAGATCCAAAAACATTCTATTATACAAAAACTGTACATTTTACATTAAGCCTAACACATCCAGGTTGAAAACTCTGAGTGCAGAAAGACAGGAGAGGGCCTCTTGTTCCAAATGTCACCTAGCTGGTTTTTGTCTTTCCCACTCAGAAGCAAACCGGAGACAGTATTCAACCAATAAAGCTTGCATGAATGAAAAAGTAGTGGGTGTGGGAAAAGCCAAAGTGGTGTAGTGGTTCCAGTGTTAGAATAGGATACTAGGAGATAAGGATTTAAATTCCCCTGGGTGACTTTGGATAAGTCATACTCTCTCAGAGGAAGCCAATAACAAATTCCTCTGAATAAATATTGCCAAGAAAACCCCATGATAGGGTTACCACAAATAAGAGTTGAGATGAAGGCACATAACAACAAGAACAACATTTGGGAGCTTCCATCTGTCTCAGCCTCCCTAGGCGTGTTTGCACAAAAAAGTAAATTATTTTATTCCAATAGAGGTTTTTCTTCCAAATCAACTAACAGGAGTGTGAGGCCTAACCTGAATTGGGGCCACGTGGTGGGAAAACGGTTACTCTCCACTACACACATCAAAGGTTTTTAATTTGATATGGCCACCTATGCCAGCTAATGACTTTTTAAAAACCCTTTCTCTCAATTGCCAATTGAAACTGTTTTGGATTGTTGTTGTCCCCCCCTCCCCCAGAGCATTACTTACCAAGGGCTAAGCACTACATTTTTATCACAGTAGGGATCTGTGAACAAAACAAAACCTAAACAGCATTAGGCAAAGAGGGCAACCATAATATACTCTTCAGTTCTTTGGAAAGATAAAAATGAGCTGCTGAAATGGGATGTATTACAATTCCAATCAATAAGTGGGTTACATTTCCCAATCATGAGGAAAATGCACACATAAAGTGCTGCCCTCCAGCTCATGATCAATTTCACCATGACTGAATATGTTCCTTATTCCATCTGTGTAATTTGCTGCTGAGCTGCGACCTCTATATCTCTAAATCAAAGACCTTATTTCTTAGGAACAAAAATTTCCACTGGGTAACAAACTAGGTGACTACTAACATAACTTCAGGTGCCTTACTTGCTAGATCCCATTGATGGCAGTTAATGAACCTGAAAAATACACATTTTTCCAAAATGTCCATCATTTCACACTGCACTAGTCTAGAACTCATTTGTTGATATATATACATTGTGACACACAATCCAGTGAAAACTAAGTGGAGGGAAAATCAACTTTCTTTTCTCTTTTACTGCACAGCATGCAAGTAGTAAATACTGATTTGGAATTATATATAGCCTAGGGATTGTTTGTTTTTTAAGGGCCACAACCCACAAGCCCTCATTCTGCTGAAATTCATTTTGTCTCGCTGAATGTGATTCACACCACTAGAATCTATATTCTGGGTTAAGAACGTGATTAATTCTCGATGTATCCTACTGCCACATATGGAGACTGAATCTTCAATCCTTCCTGTGTAACAGAGTGGGATGATAGTAAGAACTAAGGGTACAAAAATGGAAAGAGGGAAGTAGTTGTGGAGAAGGTGTCATCCCCTGCCTCCAGAATCCTGGGATGGACTCTGAGCCTGAGAATGAAGGCTCTGGTAGAGAGCTTGAGAGCACAGAAGACATGCCAGGTCTGCAGCCATAAGAGGAAAGGCTCCAGCAGACAAAGGAGCAGAGCCTGCAGAAGCCAAAGAAGCAGAGCCATCCAGCAACCACAGGAGTAGAGTTTCCAGCAGCCACAACCCTCAAAGGAAGAGACATATTTACCTATACCTACCCACATGGAGAGACATCAGGACAGAGAAAGATGCAGAGGCTGCACATTGCAATTAGGGAGCACCTGGCTATAAATAACCCAGCACCTTCCCTAGACAAGGGTAACTTACACCCAACCTTCCTTGGGACAAAGCTGCACTGGTGCTGTGTTCTGTGACTGTTCGCCTTGAACTCTGGCTGGACATCTGGCCACTCTTCTCGACTACTCTTTGGACCCCCTGGCTGGACTGAATACTGAAACATGAATGACTTGGACCTCTCACTGGACTACCTCTGTTTCTCTGTGAGACCCTGAAACTTCATGCTGGGAGTCTGGCTTGCTTCCCAAGAGGCAAAAACAAGACAGAAGCTAACAATCTAGGGAAGCAGTAGTTCTGAGATTTGCATTTGTAGCAGGAGTGGCTTTCATTTTCTGTGCCATCATTTTGTAAAATGAAATTGAGCAAATATGACAATGGCAGAATTTTCATTTCGGAAGAAAACAAGCCCTGGTATCTTTTTTATTGTTTTACATTCACATTGTTGTTGCTGAGCGCCTTCAAATATTTCTGACCCTAAGATCAGAAATAATCATGGGATTTGCTTGGCATGTTTTTTCAAAGGGGTTTTGCCACTGCCATCCTCTGAAGCTGAGAGAGTGTGACTTGCCCAGGGTCACCAATGGGTTTACATGGCTGAGCTGGTATTCAAACCCTGGTCTCCAGAGTCCTAGTCCAATACTCAAACCACCACACCATACTGAAAAAACGAAGAAGCCTGACTGCATTATTTCATTGTCAAAAAAATTCAGGCATACACTTATCATATGGCACATAATCTTATTTAACTAACACTTACATAGCAGAACCAGTATAGGATCCTAGGATTTCCATAGTCATGTGAGAATGAAATTTAGAAATATCTTACCACCCATTTATTTAGCCAGACTTTTTTTTTTTACATCACTTTACAATTAGGGTCCAGTTCAGTACTTTATATCCAAAAATAGAAAATAAAATAATTAACAGCACACTTAGTATTCATATTATTAAGATGGAATCATTTCAAAGTGTGAAGAATTGTATATACAGAGGCTTACTGATTCTGGATTAACAAAAAAATTATTTGAGTTGTCCCATCCATTCCTTAATTATATGCTTTTAGGAAATGATGTTCATTTTAATATTGCTACAAACATCTAATCATTAAGATAGGTTTACTTCTTTTAAATTATGTAGATTGAAGAAGTTGGAGTGTACTGCAGGTTATGGAAACACAGTAAAGTTTATGGAGAATCCTATATCTGTCACAAAGACTAGCAATTAATCCTCCTAACACTTATCTACATGTTGTGCCCCACTTTCTCATTTTAGCTGTTTCCAGAATTCTGGTCTTTATCATAAAACTGAGGAATCTAGAATACCAAGCAAACAGATGTTTTCTGTTATTTCACATAAATGAAAATTTCCTTAGTGTATATACTGTACACTTTACTATTGTTAATGAAAAATGATACCCTACTTACTGACAAAAATAAGAAACATACTACATATACAGAACTCTATATGGATGTTGCTACTGAGCTGTGCTCCAAGTTCCTAATTTAGTATGTGCACACAATATATAAAATAGCTTCAGCTTATAAATCTTTACAAAAACAAGTGCATGCATCACACAAAATTAATGGTATCCTTTACCTATAATAATATGTTGCCAACAGTTCCTTTACACTAGGGATATATTTTATTAAGCTGCAACTCTACAGGAAATCAGAGATCCCTATAATTTGAGAATAGTCAAACACAGCACAATAATTGCTAATAAGCCATGTTGTCTAGTGTGTGTGTGGGGGGGGGGGGGGGGGAGACAGAGAGAGAAAAAAATTATCTTGTATACATGGTTTAATAGCAGTTAGTGTGTGTGTGTATGTGTGTTTTGTGTGTGTATACTAGTCATACTGCAGATATACCTTTGTTCACTTCTGTTAGAAGTGACACTAGAGTTTTCCTTAAGAACTATATCCACCTATCATAATCAAACTGCTTATTTTCCTGCCCTAGGAAGATGGGAATGGTGTTATAGTAGTCAAGTGCTAAAGGCAGAAGGCACCTTGCTTGCTCTTGTTGAATAGATAGGCCTAGTTCCACCAAATATTTTGTCTATTTTATTGAAAATATAGACAGTTGTTCAAGAAAATGTGAACCTTCCCAAAGGGCACTTCACAATTTTTTATTCTGAAAACTATTCTGTCATAGACACTTCCTCTGTGCACATTAACTCCTAAAAGATCTTGAAAATCCTAAAGCACCTTCTTGGGCCCCATCCATACTAACCCATTTGCCCTGGTTAGATCCGGATGAGATCATGCATGCCATGACCGAATCTCTCCGGAAAGAAGTTCATACTACCTTTTGCCCTCATCGATGCTTCCCAGTGCATTTTACCCCACTGAAGTTCATACATGAAAAAGTAACGATTCAAAATGGAGCCTCTTGGTTGTCAACCCAATGATGTCATGGTGACGTTTGATGCAGCCATTGGCCGCACAAGCTACTTGGTTTTTTTAAATACTTTTTTATATTTGACAGCTTATGCACATGGAGTGGTGCAGCTTGTTTTTATCAGCACCCGGTGCTTCATCGGGCACTCTTGCATTTTTTAATTTTTTATTTTATTTTTTATTTTTATTTATTATTTAGCATTTATTAAATATTATTTATTATATTTTCAGTATTTATAATTTATTTAATTTAAGTTATTATCTATTTTATTTATTATTATTTTATTGTATTTTATGTATTATTTATTGTATTGTATTTTATTATATTATTATTATTATTATTATTATTATTTTTACAATTTGACAGCTCATGCGCATTCTACACTTCAAACCGGAGGTTCCCTTTCCATTCGGAGGCCCATTCACTCAATGGGGCTATGTAAACTGGGGGGGAAACCCCCAATCCATATATGGATAGTTTCCCCTCTGTTCTGAAAATCCCCATTCATAAGCTCACCATGAATGGGTCTCTTTAAAATGAATGTAAGGGAGCCTCCAATTTAAAGGGCCTCGTGTAGAATGTGCATGAGCTGTCAAATTCTAATATTAATAATAATAATAATAATAATAATATACAATAAAATAATAGTAAATCAAATCAAATCAAATACATAATGAATAAAATAAAATAAATATATACTAAGTAGAATAAATTACAATAAAATAAATAATAAATAATAAATAAAATAAAAAATATTAAAAATGCAGGAGTGCCCGATTTTGCCGAGAGAGGAGGCATGTTCCGCCCCTTGGCCTTTTCCCCTCCCCTGAACTTGACCTGATCATGATCGGAGCCAAGTTCACATTCCCTCCAACCGGTTTTTCCCAAAAGAAACAGTAAATACACCGCTTTGGGAAAAACCGGGTTTAGGGGGATTTGCCCTGCTACGGGTGTGCAAGATCCAGATTTGATAGTGTTAAAACTGGTTTCAGTATGAACTTCTCAATTTTAAACCGGTTTACAAACTGGTTCATATGGTAATCTGAACGGCCCTTTGGTTTAACTGTGTGAACTGGATCTATGTTGAGAAAATCTGACTGAGGTTATGCTGTCCCTACCACTAAGTTCATACAGCTTCTTTGCCTGGGCATGAACCCCAAAGATCAGGTCTATCCACATAGCCCTCAAGTCACATAGGCTTTCTCTCAATGTGTTGATACTGGAAATAGGTCCTAGAGCAGATGAACCCCACATTCTAAAAAGTGAGGTGGAAACTGCAATAAGAGAAATAGCGAAAAGCAAATCACCAGGAACAGATGATAATCCAATTGAACTGCTGTAATCCACATTGACAGAATCAGCTCTAGTGCTAACTAATATATATCTACAGATATGGAAAACAAAACAATGGCCAACAGACTGGAAGCACTCAAAAATGGAGACACAAGAGACTGCTGCAACTATAGGACTATAGCACTGATCTCCCATTTAAGCAAAATCATGCTCAAAATTCTGCAACATGGACTCCAACCATACATGGAAAGATAAATTCCCAAGGTTCAAGTGGGATTCAGCAAAGAAAGATGCACTAGGAATCACATTGCAAAGATACAATGGTTAATGGAGTGCACCAGGGAATTCCAAAAGAAGATCAGCATGTGTTTATAGACTATAAAGTCTTTGATTGCATGGATCATGAAAGGGTACAGAATGCCCTTAGAGACATGGGAGTGCCAACACATCTGATAGTCCTGATGAGGAATCTGTACTCAGGACAAGAGGCTATTGTCAGAACAGAACATGGAGAAACAGAATGGTTCCCAATTGGCAAAGGGGTCAGACAAGACTGGATCCTTTCACCCTGTCTGTACGACTTGTATGCAGAATATATTATAAGAAAGCAAAGTTGGACACAGAAGAAGGAGGAGTCCAAATAGGAGGAAGGAATGTCAAAAATCTAAGATATGCAAATGACACCATAGTATTAGCAGAAAACCTCACAGACCTGGAACACCTACTAAGGAAGATCAAAAAGAAAGTGCAAAAGGCAGGCTTAATGTTGAACATAAAGAAAACAAAAATAATGACCACTGAGGGGACTTTCACAAGTTCAATCTAGACAATGAAGAAACAGAAACAGTAAATGTATTCCCATACCTGGGATCAAACATTGATAGAAATGAGGACTGAAGTCAGAAGACATTTAAGAATGGGAAGAGTGGCTATGAAAGAACTTGAAAAGATTCTAAAATGCAAAGATATATAACTGAGCACAAAAGTTAGAATCATACAAGCCATTGTATTCCCTATTACCATGTATGGATGTGAGAGCTGGATAGCTAAGAAAAAAGATAGGAGGAAAATCCATTCATTTGAGATGCGGTGCTGGAGAAGAGTGCTGAGGATCCCATGGATAGTCAAAAGGACAAATAAATAGGTCCTAGCCAAAAACCTCCCTGGAAGCCTACATGACCAAACTGAGGCTGTCGTACTTCAGACACATCATGAGAAGGAAGGACTCATTGGAAAAGACAATAATGCTGGGAAAGGTGGAGGGAAGTAGAAAGAGAGGAAAGCCACATGCCAGATGGATAGACTCTGTTAAGGAGGTCATGGGTAGGGGGGTTGCAGGAATTAAGTAAAGCAGGGGAGGGCAGAGAGTCTTGGAGATTTCTCATCCATAGGGTCGCCATGAGTTGAAATGGACTCAAGGACAGTTAACAGCAAATGTAGATAGAGTTAATTGGGAAGCTGAAGACAGATTTATATAAATGAGGAATGTCAACCAACATTCTTTAAATGTACAAGTACTTCAGAAACTGATGAAGAGGTGTTAAATATAACCTGGGGCACACTGGTTTATTTAGTTAAGTAGTCTCATGGGCCTGAAATAACTATTTATGAGACATTTGCATGATTGGTGTGGGGAAGCACCTACTGCATATAAATTGTGAACAATAACTATAATTCTTGAAGATGAGGAGAAATTTATTTCCATTAAATTTTAATAAAAGTCAACTTAAATTTGTGTTTCCCAAACTAACACATTCTTTAAAAGGAAGAAGGAAGGAAAGAGAAGGAAAAAAGAAAGAAAGAAATGTGGTAACACCTTTATCACCAAACACTGTTTGTTTGTTTATTTTGCATGGGCCTTCATAGATATAAAACCACATCTTTAGATGCAGCACAGAGTGATAATAAGTGCTCAGGTATAAAGTATGTTTACACAATTGTGCAGATGCAAATAATGTGACCTTTGCCCTAAATTTTCAAAGGGCTGCATAATGTGATACAGATTTTTCAGATCTTTTCAGTGGTCAGTTTGTGTTGATGTGTGAAATCAATAAATCTGATGACAAAATGCATAAAGGTATCTTTCAGTGTCCCATACTTCTCCAGTTTTGCAATGCATGTTCATCAACAATGTCTGAAATATTTTCCTTATAGCCACTATAAAATCTCACATTTCCAATAGTTTCTACATAGACCACTCAAAATAAAGGTGGTACTCTAAATTGTTCTCCTGCGGTACTATTTGTGCCCATGGTGCTCTTGGGAATTTTAAGGGTAATTTCGTTTTCTAGTCTGGTTATAGTCCTCTACATTCATCATGGCCATTGGCTTATTTCAGATACTTACTCAGCCTACCTACTACCGGCTTAACACCACAGCAACACTTTATAGACGTTAGTGGGAGGAAAGAAACATATAGCAGCACAGAACTTGAACCATGTGACATCAGACCATTTTATATATAGGATGACTGAACAGCACTCCAGATGTATCTAGATTACAACTTCCTCAGTCCTAATCAGAATAACCAGTGGTAAGGCATGCTGAGAGTTGCAGGCCTCCACCTTCTGGAGGGCCAAACTGCCCAATCTTAATATATAGAAAGGACAGAAAAACTCACCTAATTAATGAGATCTACACATAGTCACCTGCATTGCCAATATAAAAGTGCTTTTTCAAAGTGCATGGTATCTCTGGAGCCCTTGCAGTTGCTATCACAACCTGTGGCATTCTGACATACAAGTTTCCAGCCTATGACCACAGAGAATAAAGGAGAAGGCCAGCATTGCAAAGAGCAAAATAGGTATCCAGACAGATGTTATATGCATGAAAGTATAGGGCTTTCAATCCCCCAAAGCTTCCATCACCAGACCAAGTGACAAAAGTGACAAGAGGCCTCAAGGTGATATGATAATAAAAATTGATGAGCTGCCAATTCTGGGAATCAAAATTCTATAGTGTGGAGGAAAAGTGTGAAAGATGGATTCTTCTCCACCACTTGTTTGGTTTCACAGACAGGAACAGTTGGATGTTTCTATTTCAAAAATCATCCTACCATCCTCATGTGCTTCCAGTTCAATTACCGCAGTTCAATGACCGAAGCCTTTACATCTCAAAGTAGATGCTGTAAAGGAGGGGAACGGTACTAAGGGAACAGTAAAGGGCTAGTATAATCCAAAGTGAGGAAGACCATTGACAGCTGTGAAAGAACTAGAGAAGATCCTGAAGAATAAAGATATATAGATGAGCATGAAAATTAGAATCATACAAGCTACTGTATTTCCTATTACCATGTATGGATGTGAGAACAGGACAGGAAAAAAAAAACCAG
This sequence comes from Urosaurus nigricauda, assembly GCA_034509955.1. Lineage (NCBI taxonomy): Eukaryota > Metazoa > Chordata > Lepidosauria > Squamata > Phrynosomatidae > Urosaurus > Urosaurus nigricauda. The sequence goes on from JAOEGL010000004.1 coordinate 81,270,293, forward strand.
ATAAAAAGAAAATCAATTCTTTTGAAATGGGGTGCTGGGGAAGAGCCGAGGTTACCATGGACAGCCAAAAAGACAAACAAATGGGTCCTACAACAAATCACGCCTGAAATTTCCCTGGGAGCCATGATGATTAAGTTGAGGCTGTTGTTCTTTGTCCACATCATGAGAAAACATGACTCATTAAAAATATAACAATGCTAGGTAAGGAGGGATGCAGAAAGAGAGAAAGATTGCATGCTAGATGGATGAACCTATTAAGAAGGCCATGGGTATAAATTTACAGGACCTAAGCAGATAAGTAGAGAATAGGTATCCACAGGGTCAACATGAGCCAAGAACAACTCAAGGGCAGTTAACAACAACAACAACAACAACAACATAGTCCAAACTGGTCTGTACTATCAGTTCTAACTCAATAGTGCTAGAAAAACATTAGTCAGATCAGTAAGCAGTGTGTCTGTTCTATTACACTTCTTAAATAACTAGATGACCTACATTGAACTTCTCTTCTCTTTAAAGAGTCTGCAGTGTCCACACAAACAATACATGAGACAACTTCGTTTGAGTGACCAAGTGGGCAGGGAATGGCTACACCCATATAGCTCTGGAGAAGGAAATATCATCTCTTCATAGAGCAAAACTAACTAACACAAGGCAATCTGCAAACAAAAGAGTTAAAGCAAGAAAGTTCGTGTTAAAAACATTAAGCTAGCACTTTAAACAGAATTTAGATCTTGCATTCTAAGAGAGCATGAAAGGTCAAAATAGTAGTAGTAGTAGTAGTAGTAGTAATAATAATAATAATAATAATAATAATAATATCAGGTACAAGACTGAGCTGCAAAAAACTTTCCACTGAAGTTTCAGCTGTGAAAAAACACACACGTTGTGTTCACCTTTGCCAGCAATTTCTTTATAAAGCATGTTAATTGTGAGAGAAACTGGTTATTCACAATAAGGGCAGGGATCATGATCTCATTTTGAACTGGCTTCCTTACATCAGCACACAGTCAAATCTGTTAAGTGTATTTTGTGCTACAGTGTTAACATAGCTATTCCTCATTGGTTGTGATCATTCAGCAAAGTCAAGAGAGGAAATAAGGAAACAGAGAGGAAACAATAATTATGAAGAATAATTGAAAAAAGAGTATGTTTAAGAGGATTTGGAGAAACATCCCAAGAGTATTTCTAGTCCTATAAATGTAATTAATCTGTATTTGTCTATTTACACAGGAATTTAAAAGAACTTCCTTATGTTATATTTAAGATATTTAAGCTATGTAGATGACACCATACTACTAGCAGAAAAATGCTAACACTTGGAATAATAGAACACAAGGAAGAAAGTACAAGGCACGTTTACCCTTTAACATTAAAAAAACAAAAATAATGACCACAGTTGAGTTACATAACTGTAAAGCAGACAATGAAGATATTAAAATAGTTCAAGGTTTCCTACATAGTGGTCCAAAGCAGAATAATCAATTTTGAGACCACTTTACCTGCCCTGGCTCAATGCTAGGGAATTCTGAGAACTGTAATTTTGTGAGAATTTAGCCTTCTCTGTCTGAGAGCTCTGGTGCCACAATAAACTACAATTCCAAGGATTCCCTAGCACTGCGCCAGGGCAGTTAAAGGGGTCCCAAACAGGATTATTTCTGCAGCGTGTTTTGTACCCTTGTCTCAGTCTTTAATCAACATGGAGACTTCAGTCAAGAAATCAGAAGACTGGGACTTAGAAGAGCAGCTATGAAGGGACAGGTTTAAAGATATATCACTGCATACTAAAGTTTGGTTTTTCTATGACACTGTATTTTCCATTTCTATGTATGGTTGTGAAAGATGAACAGTAGAGAAATCTGACAGGAAGAGAATCACCTTATTTGAAATGTGGTGCTGGACTAGAGTTCTATAGATACTGCAGATTGTTAAAAAGACAAACAAATGGATCCTAGAGCAAATCGCACCTGAACTCTCCTCAGAAGCCAAGATGACTAAACTGAGACTGTTGTACTTTGGCCATATCATGAGAAGACATGACTCACTAGAGAAGACAATGAGTAAGATAGAAGGCAGCAGGAAAAGCGGCAGAGTGCATTATACTGTACATGGGTAGTCTCAATCAAGGAAGTCACGGCCTTGAGTCTACAAGATCTGAGTAAGTGGCTTGACAGACTGCCCCAAAGGGGCAGTGGGATGCCACCCCTATCCTAGTCAGATTGGGGCTGCGGTAACCGCACACTGGAGCCTCGCTTCAGCCTTTTCAAGGGCACAAAAAGGAACTGCGCCCTCAAAAGGGCGCCATAGCCATGGCGGCACAGCTATATGGTGCTCCTTCAGTGCTGTGTTGTATGGACTCAGCGCCAGAGGAGTGTCATGATGCTGTGTGCTGTGTGGAGTGGAGCGCAGCATCATGGTGTCCTGGGGGTGGAGTCAGGGCATACATCATCTGGACGTGATGCCCCAACTCTGCCACCAGGCTGGCTTTTCAAGCTTGTATGTACGGGGCCTAAGTTTGTTGTTGATATGTTGATTTGGAAAGTCTCATTCATAGGGTCATAGGGTTGACTTGACAGCAGTTAACAACAACACTATATTTTATTCTTAGCAGGTTACATTGGCTAAGACAGATATGGGAAATTTCAACAAGGTCTAAACTCCCCCATTGCCTCTAAAAAGGAACTTGCAATTTCCAGTGTGCCTTGTTTCACAAGAGTGTAGTTGTCTTTGCTTTAGATAAAATATATATTTTATGGAGGTGAGGGTATTATGGAGGTGAGAGTCCTATTAATATTGACATGGGTGGGGACATATTGCCCATACTCAGCTAAGATAATGTAAAACAAGCAACAAACAAAATAGTGCTTGTGACTAGTATATGACTGGATCAGTAGTTGATTTCCTGAAATAGTAAACAGTCTGAGTATAAACCAAATACAATTTCTACCAAACACTGAAATACAGTGAGTTCCTACCTTTTTTCTTAGAATCTTTCTTTGTGCTGGTTTTAACAGCCACTTGAAGTTCTGTCTCAGTTGACATCCTATTGTATCCTTAGTCTTCTTCACACAGGTCCAGTATCTTGGCCAGTCTCATTTAGAACAATTCTCCAAAAGAATAATCTAGCTCTTCAGACACAAGAATCCAGGCATCTCATTTCATTCACCCTTTTGCAGTGCTGGAAGAAGAAAACAACAACAACAACAACAACAACATAAATAAATAAATAAATAAATCACAGCCTGCCCAATCACTAGGAATTCAGGTGGGTTACAACAATACAAATGTATTAAAAATACAATAAAATACAAATTGATCCCTTCCCAACTCCCCTAACCAATATTAAAACTACAATTAAACAAACAAATTAAAAGCACTTAAAAATACAAAATAAACAAACATAAAAACAGTTTGGCAGGCAGAGAGACATACATCACAAAATTAGGGTCATATTCATAAACATCCACAGGAAGAGAAAGCTAGGATATATTAGCTAGGTTGGGAAGGCCTGCCGGAAGAGATCTGTCTTAAGAGCCTTTTTGAAGGCTGTAAGAGTGGAAATATGGCGGATCTCTTCCAGCAGGTCATTCCACAATGAAACAAATAATTGCCTTTCAAGTGAGGTTTGAGAGATTTGGTGCAGTTTGCGTTCAAAAAGTGCTCCAGTTTTAAAATTCAGGGAAATCTGTGGGTTTTTAGAACGTTACTACTGATTGCACTTAAGGGCCACAAGGGCTGCCTGTGGCCCAAATTTTGCCCACTCCTGCCCTAAGCAAACTTCTTATTTATCTTGGATTTCAGGCTGATGTAGATAATACCCATCTAGTTTTATCCTAATTTCAGGAGTGTTGAAAAGCAACCCCTGGGCCTTTTGACATTGAATTTTCAATACGTTTTTGTCCCCCTGAGTAATGCTTATTCTCAATATCTCTTTTTCTCCTTTCTTCCCCTTACTGTGCTCACCCTCAGTTGACTTCAACCTAAGTTTTTAAAAGTTGGTAGCCTCCAAGACTTTACTAGCCAGCTGACCATTGGTAGGTGATGGATGGAAAGCACCATCCAGCCACCCCATCTGCAGGAACCCGTCCTGTATGTTAGTGGTGTGCCACAATGGGGTGTCACCTGGTGAGGGGCAGACAGGCCAAAAGGGCACACCCTCACATCCCTGCCCAGCATGGCTTCACACATAGGTAAACCAACGATGGGTAGGAAGGAAGGAGTGCCCCAAGCATCTCTTTCCCTGGCCAGTGTGGCTTTATATGCAAGTAAATCCACATCGAGCAGGGAAGGAGGAGTGCCTTGGGCCTCCCATGGGCCACCCATGGGGATGCTCAGCAGGGTGTTAACCTTTCTGGGGTGTCACCCTGTGTGGCCTGCACCTCTTGCAACTCTCTAGTGATGCAACTGCTACATACCAAACTATAGCCTGACCCATGTGGCTTCCACCAGTCTAGTCACTCAGTTTCATGTTGTTCCATTTTGGCAAATAAGCCACTGCTTACAAGAATGCCTTTCACTCTTCTCACTGGGTTTTATGGGGGGGGGGGGGGAGAATAACTTACTGTAATACCAGTATGAAATGGTAGATTATCAACAGAACCATTTCTGTGGCTGGACACAGGCAATAAGCTTAAACACCAACAAAAGATAGTGAGGGGAGAACAAGAAAAAAAAATTGTATTAAGAAACAAGAAGCAGCCAGGGAGTCAAAAGAGGACCAGGTAGTAAAGAAACAACACACATGCTGATAAGGACACTTTTTTGGGGGGGGGGGGGACACCCATTATTAGATTATTTTAACCAGTGCCCCTTGAATGTGTGATCTGTCTATTTGCTATCCCAATCAGCGAATAAAACATGAATCTAATGGTCTAGATTCTAATCTCCTTATGTAAAATGAATTGTGATTCTGTTTGCACAGCAAACATCACTATTCATAAAATAATGCACTGCATAATTTGAATGAGGTGTTCAGAATACATTCTCGCATTTCCAATTTGTTGTTTCAACAGATTTTATCAAAATTTGCATGGTGATGAGTTCAATATCTCTGAATAGAAATGTGCAAGTTTTCCAGTTTTTAAAATGGGGTTTATAGAAACAAACCCAAATTCAAATATTAAAACTAAAATTGCTCTGAAAAGGAGGGAAATAGGCGACCATCAAATTATTTACTGCTCTGAAAGAAAAATATCAGCATTTTTCATCATTATTTTTGCAGTAGCACATGGGGATCTCTGCTAAGATTGTGTTATATGTAAAAGACACATCAACATATGTTTTTGCCCTGTGCAGTAATACCTATAATGAACAAGGGAGGGAGGGGGAATGGGGGAACAACACAGAAAAACTGCAGCATGTGAAATTACAAATATAAAAGAAATAAAACAGAGTGCAGATAGGTAGGAATGTGGCTAGGGGGAGTACTTAGCTACTTTAAACCGGTTCAAATGTCAAACTCATTATGAATTGTATTCCAAAGTACAAAAGGAGGTGTTTCTTATTCAGAAACACTATGTATAATATTTGACACTTTCTGGAAAATGTCTAAGAGGCCAGAAGGGAAATGTTAGCCCCCATCAAGAAGCATAAAAAGATTGATTCAGGAAAGTACAGAATATGTTGTTGTTGTTTTTGTTATATTTATTTGTATCCTGCTCTTTTCACAGAACTAGGACTCAGAGCAGCTTCACAATATTAAAAGAACAATAGAATTAAAAACATAGAAAAGGCCCGATAGCTGAAGACAATAATAATGCACGAGTAGTAATAGTCAGGCTGAGGTCAACAGACACCTGAATTAGCATGGATCCTATGGAGACCCTGTTTGTGTCTGAATCAGGGTTACTTTGTTCTTAAAATGAATTATTATTATTTTTTAAAAGTCTGTAGGCTACAGCCCTACACTGACCCCTATCACTACATAGCAAAAATCAGGATCTTCAAAAGTAAACAGCTTCTTTGAGGGCAGGGATATTCCCAAGAACAGAAAACCTTTGTTTGGTGAAAATACTTGCAGCTGATTTGGGACAGGACTCAAACCAGGCATGTTGTCCAATCTGTCATTGCAACATCTGGCTTCTTTTATGGGTTCTGTGTAGCCAGATGCTCTTGATTCCGAGAGAAGGAGGAACATAAAGCAAAAGTACTTAACTGAGGGCCTATACAGACTGGCACTTTGGCCACTGCCAGCCTGTGGGCAGAGTTAAGGTGCAGTGTTCTCACACTGTATGACCTAACTCCGCCCCTAGGGCACCATTTTGGCATGCACTAGTTTACACTGCGCATGCCATTATGACGTGACTCTGCCGCTGCATCTACATGATGCAGTGCCAAAGCGTGTCATAAAGCCATGCTGCCGCAGCTGTGGCACCCATTGGAAAGTGCAAAAAGGAGCTGGGCCATATAATTTTACCTGTTAAATGTCTACATCACATGTAGGTACTAAAGTCACACGAGTTCTGAAGATACAAAATGATAAAACTGGTCATGGGGTGCACAAAACATCTTGTGCATCCCTGCATTACATGCATCAGATCCAAGGAAACCCAAAGTTTACAGCAACTTGGAAAGGAGGAAAATCATAGTGTGTGAACATCCTGGCAAAACCCATTATATGCCACATAATTTACACAATGAGCAAATAATTTGTATAATGTGGTTACATTGATCTGGAGTGATAGAATATGGCAATCAAGAAGGAAAGAAAGAGAAAAAGGGACTGACTGACTGTTGGCAACTATTAAGAATTAAGACTTAGTAGAAAGGCGCAGTAAGACAAATTAGTGAAATACTTCACAGATAATATTTCTCGGGTTGTATGGACTGATGTGCAAACCAAGTTAATTATTTACTTTTAAATACGTATGCTCTTTTTATAGATATGCTTTTGGTGATGCTCATTTTAGTTCTATAGTAACTAATCATTTATATGATACCACCAAGGTGAAAAATGCTTTACACAGTACTATGCATGCTGCTAAAGCTCTGTAACATCAGGGAAAAGCAGCTCATTTATGAGTCACAGAGGGTATTATCATTCATCTGAAATTCCAATGCACTGGAATCGCAGATCTCCAGAGTAGGTATCTTATTGAACATGGAAGGCCACATCTGAAACAGATCATGACATGTTGAACTGCAATTAGCTTGCTGCCAAAGTTGCACACAATTACTGAAAATTGTGTATCACTTTCAGAAACACTATTCATGCCAAACTATATGGCTGATGGATATGCTATACATTTTTTACAGTATGTTTGGTATAAAATTGCTAAGCTGAGTGTTGAAAATATCAAGACACTGCTTAAAACTGCAACATACAGACTTAAATATGTTTAAAGTTGTACACCTACTACCGGCATCCAGAGAGCTCTAGAGGAAAATAATGGAGAAAGGCTTTGAAAACTCCCATATGCAGAACTATCATAGGAAAAAGGGGCAGAAGAAATCTACTTTAGCTGTCAGGTAATTAGCTTTGCTCTCTGAAATCATGTCTGATAAGAGACATCTTGCTGTCATCTATTGTGAGTTCCTTCCAGATGATACTGGGCATCCTAGAATTACTTTGCAATTTATGTCCCTCAAGAAAGACCACAGACTGGTAGCTTCCATTATACTTAGGCAGAGAATTTGCTCTTGGATTTAGTTTTAAAGGAGTTATCCAAGCTACTGAAGCCTCTACCCCACAACCTGTGCAGCACCTTGGGTTTCTCAGACTAAAACCTGGAGCAGATTTACTAACCTACTGCACCCACTGATTTTACCCATCACTAAGTGGTCTCCAGTACTTCCTTATCTTGAGGCTACATGCTTGAGGAGAGTCAGTGAGGTGTAGTGGTTTAAGCACTGGGCTACGACTCTAGAGATCAGAGTTCAGTTTCCCACTCAGCCATGGAAACCCAATGAGTGACTTTGGGTGAGTCAGCCTCAGAAAACTCCATAATAGGTTTGCCATAGGGTTTGATTTGAAGGCACACAAGAAATTACTTGAAGGCACACAACAACAAGCATTCTGTAAGCCAGAAGCATTTTTGCTGAACAACCAAAGTAATTCAAAAATCAAGACACTGGCAATAAAAGCACCAGGTCATTAATTAATAATATCTGACTTTCTTGATTTTTACCTCCCTTACAACTTGTTTGATTTCTACATCCTGATCTTCCAAATTAACCTCTTGTTTGATCATATAGGGATTGCTCTTGCATGAAGCTATTGTTTTTCAGTAAAACCATCACAAAGCATTCTGTGCCCCTAAACTCTTGCTCATCAGGGCATTGATCTTCAGTCTGCTTTTCATGGACAGACACACTCTGCTTTTGGGTGGTGCTTCTACTGAATTTTCAGGAATCTTACCCATTTTCCTACACCACAGTCTTCTCTATGCAACAGCATTTCCTCTTTTTAATCCTCTGTGTACCATTGTGAATGGGCCAGAATAGGCTACTGTAATGAAGAAGGATAGAAGAATCTGCTTCAGCCAGCCCAGTTTCCTGAACCTAAATCTGATCCAACTGAATTTATCCAGTGATTAAATCCCACCCAAGGCTCCTAACATCTCAGTTGCTGACAATGATTTAGGATGGAAACCTAGTTCTTTTATAATTTAGGAGATTAAAGCCTCTCAACACTAGAGGATGATTTGACAATTTAAATCACTTATTGAAGCTAAGTCTGTAAAACCACTTGCCCTTTTCAAATTCAGTCTCTTTCAACATTTTGAAATGCTTCAATAACACTACATGGCTATGCACAATTTGAATTGATTTAATATTCTTTTAGTATGTCAGAATTTGTGTATGGTTCTACTTAATGAGCTCTTCAGATCTGTATGTGAATTATGCAACTTCCAAGGACAGATCTTCAAAGTCTGCTCAATTGATTTAAAAGTATAAAGTTACTGCCTCCTCTCCCAGAAACCCAAATAAATAAATCAAACCTCCAAAACAACACATAAATAAACCAAAATTAAACCTACCAATTACTAAAACCATTGAAGCCCCAGATGGGATGTAACTTCTGTTGCTTCATAGGAAATGAAGGTTTTAATCTATGAAATGAAGTAAGGTGTTAACTGCTACAGGAACCTGTACATGGGATGCATTTTAAATAGGCCCAAACAATGGAAACCAAAAATAAACATGGTCCCTGGGTAAGATACAGCTGCTATCCATATAACTATGGACTTGTCTACATTACCTATATATCCCAGGTTCCCCCTGGGCTAGCTGCAAGCTGTTCACACAACACAGCCCAAAATCCCAAAGTAGGGTCTGTACTGTTCACACAATACTTGGATCTAATTTGGATTTCCCACTCCTTGTCCAACATTAAAAAGACTGAACTTTTGCTCTATATTTTTCAGAAAACCTGGAGCAAAACAGGGTCTCACGCAGTCCCTGCAAGCATTCCTGGTGAGTCATATGTGGGTGCAAGCCACTCTGAGGTCAGAACAAGGCTGGGTGCCTCATTCTGAACTCAGTGCAACTCATGCCCACAGTGGCTGTACTGGCCAGTTTGCAGGCTCCACATGGGAAGGTAGCTGGCTGTCATCACCACGTTTTGCTGCAACAGGTAAGATGGGAATCTGTGTGGAATTCAGGGCCAGAATACTCTGGGGACAGCCTGGGGTATTCTGGCAAATGTAGATGAGCTGTATGTCTGTAGAATAAGGGTCAAATAGGGTAACATATTGAAGTTCTTGCCCATCGCACCTTCAGCATCAAACATGTTGGCCACCTACAACCTCCACATGAATGTACAAAAATGAAATTACTACTAAGGAAGGAAAGAATGAATATCACAAGATCTAGATGAATTTTCTATGAGGAAAAGGAAACCATATCTCTGTCAGCACTTTATATCTGTTTACATACATGCCAAAATACAATCTAGATGAGAGGAACACTGCTAGATTATTATTATTTTTTGACCCACCCATGGGGTCCTGCAATAGAAAATACCCCTACATTCACTGCTGCACACACACATACAGTTTTTGTAACCATCTGTTGTGACAGTGTCACTGGGCAGATTTGGTTTCCTGACAGCCAGTCATGGTGAACCAGGGCTGACTATGAGGGAGGGGATCCAGGGGAAGGAGTAGATATAAAAGGCAGGAGTGAGTGACCATGAGTTCAGTTGGGGGTGAGTTTAAGAGAGTTGAAGGAAACTGAGTTGAGAGAAGATTAGAGTTCAGGGGAGGTTCTTGAGGAAGAGTTCTAGGAAGAGGGTCAGATGGGGAACCTGACTGGGCCTAGAGAAAGTCAAGAAAGATATTCAGACAAGACAGTAGACTGACTGGAAAGAAACAAAAGGTCTCAATAGGGTCAGAGAAGGATACTGACAGGTAGAGAAAGTGTACAGGAGATTGTAAAGAGGAAACTGAGAAATGTTTGCAACTATTATATTAATGTAACCATACCACATTTGAACTATTCTACCTAAGCTAAATTCTTGCTAAATGTTATTTAATGAAGTTAATGTTTATTTGTCATAACAGAAGCTGCTGCCTGAGTGAATTCTAAACTATATAGGCACAGACAAACATGCTACCTAAGATATTAAACATATAAGAGGAAGACACTTGGGACTCTAGTCCTTATACAGACAGGGAAAATATATAAAGGGTGGACATTTTATATAAGGGATAAATACACTTCCATAAGGGAAAGGTAAAAGGCAACCTCAAGGCATCGAAAGGAGGTAGTATCACAACTGTCAATGTCATATGGTTCCATTTTATGAAATGACACTCTCTAAACAATCTAAGGTTTTAATTTTCCCCACAAAGAAACACAGTTTTTTAATTTATTACTCAAATTAGCCTTTCTTTCTTAAAAAAAAAAGATTTAAATTAAACTGAAGATCTGGGTAAGTGACACTTTGCATCACTTACATGCACACCTTATTGGCCTTCATTGCAGAAAGTCCTGCAGCTGAGCTCTATAAAGGGATCTCTGACCTTTCTGAACAGTAGCATTTGCATTGTCTTTCAGTTCCAGGAGGGCTGTTCCCTTCTGGCTGCTGGGAGTTCCACCCATGACAGCAAGGATAAAGAAAACACATTTCATTTCACTATTCTCTCAACATCATTGTCAACTTACTTCATTAAAGGTTCCAGGAACTATTGATAAAATTTGCCCATTGAGGCCCAAAAGACTGCAAATGAAATGCCTTTTACATAGGACATAGGCCAGTCTCTATACAAAAGAGTAGCTGAACACAGAACATGCACCAGAAATGGCAATATCCAAAAACCATCAGGGGAATGTTTCAACCTTCTGAGACACAATGGCTGTCAGAACCTTTCTTGAACAAAGGAGCTTTACAAACAAAAGGAATGAACTGTTAATTCAGTAAGAAAATCAACTCTTATTTTCTGTGGTTTGAATAATGATAAAGGATTTTATTATTGCTGTTGTGATTATACAATGTATGTTAATCAGCTCACTAATGTGTTAGTGCCTATGTTATCATTTATCAAATGTTATCACAACATTTTGAGAATGGCTACATCTGACATCATTACCATGGTTTGCAAACAAATTGAAGCTTAATCCAGACAACAAAGAGATGCTCTTGGTCAGTCAAAAGACAGATCCAGGAATACTGATTCATCCTGTGTTAGATGGTGTCAAACTCCCTCTGAAAACTCAGATTCATAGTTTGGGGGTACTTTGGATTCAGCACTGAGCCTGGAAGCCCAGGTATCTGCAGGGACCAGGAGTGACTTTGTATAGCTAAAACTTGTTCACCAACTGTGCCTGTTCCTGGAGAAGTCAGACCTGGCCACTGTGTTACATGTCTTGGTTACATCCCGTTTGGATTACTGGAATGTGCTTTACATGGGTCTGCCTTTGGAAAGTGCCAAGGAATTTCAGCTGGTCCAAAGAGCTGCATCCAGGCTGTTAACTGGAGCTGGCTACAGGGAGCATACAACTCCCTTGTTGCAACTGCCCCACTGGGTGCCAGTCTGTTTCCAGGCACAATTCAAAGTGCTGGTTTTGACCTATAAAGCCCTATATGGCTTGGGTCCAGGCTCTTTGAAGGACCTTTCCAACCTGCCAGTGAAGACTGGCTGAGAGAGTGTTTGTTTGCCCTCCTTCTACCTGGGCTCCTCCCATGCCTTGGCTCCTGGACTTAAGGAGGAGGAATGGCCCTCTTTCCCTCCTTTCCAACATCTGCCAGTGAAGACCGGCTGAGAGTGTGTTTGTTTGTCCTCCTTCTACCTGGGCTCCTCCCAAGCTTTGGCTCCTGGACTTAAGGAGAAGGAATGGCTCTCTTTCCCTCCTTTCCAACATCTCCCAGTGAAGACCGGATGAGAGAGTGTTTGTTTGCCCTCCTTCTACCTCAGCTCCTCCCATGCCTTGGCTCCTGGACTTAAGGAGGAGGAATGGCCCTCTTTCCCTCCTTTCCAACATCTGTCAGTGAAGACCAGCTGAGAGAGTGTTTGTTTGCCCTCCTTCTACCTGGGCTCCTCCCATGCCATGGCTCCTGAACTTAAGGAGGAGTCTTGTCTTCCCCCCCCCCTTTTTTTTTTTTTTAGATTGTGTATAGTTCACAGGGGCGGGATGCCGGTGGGACCGGCGTCTTACAATCCGGCCCGCTTTAAACACTAGAGACCTAGTTTTTGTCCTGTCCACTTAGGAGAGGAAGGGTTTGATATTTATGTTGTATCTGTATTATAATTGATTGATGTTATCTATATTGTATCTCTTATGTAATCGATTGACTTAATGTACTATGTTTGTACTGTGGATTGCTTCATTGATATATGTTCAATTTGATGTTAATGTACAAGGTGATATTATGAACTGTTTTATTGATATTGTATTGTATGTACTCAATTTGATGTTAATGCATTAGGTTTATATTTTGCATAGGATTATTGATATTGTACTGTGTATATTTAATATGTTGTAATCCTGCCTTGATCTGAAGGAAAGGCGGGACATAGAAATAATAATAATAATAAAAATAATAATAATAATAATAATTATTATTATTATTATATCTCCCTGTACAAGCCCCTGATAATATTGAGGACATTGAGAGAGGCCCTCCTCTCTGTCCCTCTAACCTCTCAGGCTCATTTGGTGGGAACAAAAGAAAGGGCCTTTTCAGTGGCTTCTCGCAAGCTCTGGAACTCCCTCTGTAGGAAGGTCAGGATGACATGGATGCTGTTTTGTATTTGTTTTAAAGAGTTTTAAACTTTAAATTTTAATAATGTAATGTTTTTAATTGTTTGAATTGTTTGTTTTTTAAACTTGTATTTTACATGTTTTATAGTATTTTAACTTGGATTGTTTTAAATTTGTAAGCCACCTTGAGTCTCTTTACTGGGAAGAAGGTGGGATATAAATAAACATAATAATAATAATAATAATAATAATAATAACAACAACAACTCTCTCACCCTCAGAGGAAGAAAAAGGGAAACCCTTTTTCAACAAATCTTGCCAAGACATATATGTGATAGGTTCTTCTTAGGTTCTTCATAAGTCAGAAATAATTTGAAGCACACAATACATATATACCACCTTACAAAACAAGTTGAAGAAATATGACATCCTTTCCTGTCGTTTTTTAAAATGTATAATAAGACTTTTGGTAGCACATTCAGCTTACCAGACTATTTGGTTCAAATTAAATTTGGAAAATACTTTCATTGTACTGCCAAGGAATGGCTATTGAGTCCCTTGTCTGGTTTGCATTTGTGGCCTTAGGCAGATTGCTGCAAACTCTCAGCTTCTATCTGTTAAATGGGTGTAATAGTAGTCCCTACAATTAGTGTTGTAGGAATGAACACAAGACTGCAATGCACAAGACAATTCAGAATGCCTGTATAAATGATTAGTAAAAAGATGTAAGTAGCAAACTGCAAAGGTCAAACCCTTGGCTGGGAGTAGTAATTTTTTTATTACTGGTTTTCTTCAGGGAAAGTGACAGTGGCAATCACAGTGTAGCTTGAGCTTGGGTAGAGGAGGGCCTCTTTCCTTTTGATTAAGCACTGTCTGGTAGTCCATGCTTTATTAAGCTGTACAACAGGATTGACAAGGGGAAGGATGCTTTCAACAGCCTTCCCAGCCTGGATCCACCACTGCTTTGTGTTTCAAGTCCTTTCAACAGAAGCGGAAGGAAGCTTTTCCCCTTTAATTATCACGGCATATTATTTCTTTTTAAGGAGCTGTCAGCTACACAGCATATACTTAATGGGTCTCTCATTCAGATAATGACAATGGAACTGTTTCACAGGAGTGGTTGTTTAAACACAATATAAATAAACCTCAATTTTCAGAGGGAAAAGATGGGAAAGGGTTGATCAAAATAAAAATATATCGCTCTATCAAATCTTACAGAGCAATACACACAACACTATCTTAAAACTTTTCTTGTTGTTTAATAGCTTTTTAGGGGTTGACTAATGTTTTTAAAATGGGGAGGGGGGAGGGATGGTGGCTTTGGGATTCTTAATTTGCATTTTTTTAAATTCTATGTCATTTTACTGTTGTAATCTGCTTTGACCCCTCTAAGGAAAAGCTGAATATAAATAAATACTATTACTTCTACTACTACTATTATTACAGATTTTTTTCCAAAGTATTTTTCCAAAGATTTTTTTCCCAAAGTATGCTTAAAGACTTCAGAGCCCATATGAAATCAAAAGCTCACTTCTGAAAAGACCTGTCAAACAATATGCAGGTCTCCCTTATCCAGAATTCCAAAATCCAGAATATTCAAAAACCCAAAATTGTCCACATGGGTGGCTGAGACAGTGACACATTTGTTTTCTGGTGGTTTATTTAAAATATTCTCTATAAAATTATCTTCAGGCTATGTTTAAATGTGTATATGAAACATAAATGAATTTCATGTTTAGATTGGGGTCCCATCTCCAAGTTATCTCATTTTGTATATGCAAATATTCCAAAATCTGAAAAACTTCAAAATCCAAAACACTTCTGGTCCCAAGCATTTCAGATAAGGGAGACCCAACCTGTGACATTAAAATATAGACACCAACACAACGGAAACTTCCTCCTCTGTCCCCTTATCTGTTGGAGTTCCTCAGGGCTCTGTCCTGGGTCCCCTTTTGTTCTCTCTATACACATTGTCCATTGGTAAACTCATCAGTTCTTTTGGTTTCTCCTATCATCTGTATGCCGATGACACTCAGCTGTATCTTTCCACCCCTGAACTTTCAAAGGGGCTTGAACAGCAAGCTTCATCTTGTCTGGTTGCCATCTCTCAATGGATGTGGCATCGGCGCTTGAAGCTCAACATGTCTAAGACAGAGCTTCTCGTCTTCCCACCTAAGCCCACCCTTCAATACTCCTTTTCTGTTTCTGTTGATGGCACTTCTATTCAACCGACTCAGCAAGCCCACAGTCTTGGTTTCATTTTTGATTCTTCTCTGTCATTTATTCCCCGGATCCAGGCCACTGCCAAGGCCTGTAGATTCTTTCTTTACAACATTGCTAAAATCCATCCATTCCTCTCAGCTTCTACTGCCAAGACTCTGGTCCATGCCCTGGTGGTCTCACGACTAGATTATTGTAACCTTCTTCTGACAGGGCTTCCTCTCTCACACTTCCATCCTTTAATCTCTGTCCAGAACTCATCTGCGCGCATTATCACATCTGCTCGCCACTTTGACCATGTTTCTCTTCTTTTATCCTCCCTTCATTGGCTCCCCTTCCTCTTCCACATCCAGTACAAGCTTTTGTTGTTGACTTTCAAAGCTGTCCACAGACTGGCCCCTCCTTACTTGTCTGAACTTCTTTCTCCTCACACTCCTTCTCGTACCCTCCGTTCTGGTAGTCAGGTTCTCCTGTCCCAGCCGAGGATTTCCACTGCCCTGTCCCCAATTCGTCCCTTCTCACTTGCTCCCCCTCACTCCTGGAACCTTCTTCCCCCACATGCACGCCTCATCATTTCTCTAACCAGATTCAAAATTAAGTTAAAGATTATATTGATTAGGGAAACGTTCCCAGGATTGTGCCATCTGCCCCAGGATGCCTCGTTTTAACTATGTATTAAGAAACCAAGCCCTCCCTCCAGTCCAGCTGCCTTGGTCCTGGCCCCAGAGGTAGAGAAGAACCACTGGACCTCATCCCCTTTCCCACCACCTTCCCCTGTTCTTTTTGTGTTGTCTTTTAGACTGTAAGCCTGAGGGCAGGGAACCATCTAAATATAAGATTGTATGTACAGCACTGTGTAAATTTACAGTGCTATAGAAATAAAGGTTAATAATAATAATAATTAATAATTAATAATTTACATTTAAATGAATGCTATGTAAACAAGATTACATGTTTTTCTAAATGGAAACATAAGATCATAGTTAACAACTAATCATAAAATTACTCATAACACAAACAAGTCCAGCTTGTAATGTTTTTTCCATTAAGATGTAGCTGAATTTCCTCCACAGGTTGTGCTCCAAAAAACTGCTACCCTCTTTATTTAGAGTCTTCAGTGTGAACAAGACTATAGGAAATTAGGAAATGCAGTTATCTAAGGCTCTGGAGAAGCGATGGGAAAAATGTGCTAATTTCACTTCCTTATGACTTTGTCAAATCCAAACGAAAATCCAAATCAAACCTTCAGTAAATTTCAGGGCGCACAACTGACTACCTTTTGCCCACCCCCAAAAATGGGGGGGGGGGGCTTTTACAAGTAACCTTTGTTTGGAACCTTTGGGGAAGTAAATGTGGCCCAATAGTTATATTTTACTCATACCGGCTCTACAACATGAATGCCAATCTGCTCCGCTCAAAAGGTACCACTTAAAAGTTTCTGTGTCATTGAAGCTGCCACTTCAGCAAAAGAAACAGAACAAACAAAAACTCTAAACCATTTTTATTCTTCATAACTTTCTAACCCCTGCACCTGACCTTCTAAAATTTTACAATCAACAACACCATTACATAGCACGCATACAAACTAGCCACCACACCACAGGGAAAGGAACAAATTCCTTTTCAGTACACACACACCCCTGCCATCCTTCTAATATTTTTTGCACTTTTCTCCTCTAGCAAGAACTGTTATGTGTTGTTTTCATAGGTATTCAAAAAGATCAGACAGGATAAAAAAAACTTGGGGGATGGAGAAAAAAACTAAAATGCTGTTGTTGCACAAAAGTCTCGGCAGCTTTCTATCTGAAATTTGCCAAAAATGATTCCATCAAAAGAGGCCTGCCAATGTCATCCAACTGTTATAAGCATTTGTTGATTTGCAATAAAAGTCACAATGCTTCAGAAGCTCTCTGAGTTGGGCACTAATGAAATGACAGCCAAAGGGATCAGAGCCAAGTCAGACTATTATCTGAATTGTCAAAATGGGGTGCACTCTAAATTTTGTGGGTAATGCATATCTTCTTTTTTACACACACAAACTGACCTCAATGCAGGGAAATTTACCTACTGATCATTTCAACACAGCAGAAACTGAATTATCTCACAAATCATATGTGTACATTCTCACACACACACACACACACACACCATTAACAATCCAGTGTCATATCTTATTATCTTTCTAAACAAGAGCTCAACATCTGTAAATTTGAAAAAGCTGAGTTCAGATAAAGGTTAATATGAAACACCCCCCCCCCCCTTCAAACTGTAGGTCTTTATACAGGTCACGCAAGTAAACTACAATGTATTGTCCACATTTCATCTGTTTTAGTAGCCAAATCAGAATGGCAAGCAAGCTGCTATTCACAGCAACAGCTTTCATTGTCTCTGCCAATCTAGGTCAGTTGTTGTTTTTTAAAGGCACAGACTGTTGCCATTTCTGCTCTACTGTACTCTCACTGCGGCTTAGGCGTCACTACCAGATTCTTCTTTTCAAAACGTAATTCCTTAACCATGTTGTAGCAGTTGTGCTACCACTACATTTTTTACAACAATGTCCAAATAAGCGTGATTTCCTACAGATGATGTGAAATCTCCTTACTTTAACAAAACATGAGAGGATTACTCTTCTGTTATTGAGTGTTATGAAGGAATAATGCAAACAAATTTTGAATTAATTGGCTTTTAATTCTAGGAGAAGTGCAGAGCTTACACCCTGAATGCTTCTTACTTTGATATAATACCTAGGAATTAATGAAGCAAACATTCCAAAACTAAATTAAATATAGTTAAAATAGCTGCAGCAGTTGTATTACTATTTGAGATTTGCCCAACTGATTAAATATGTTCACTTTTTCTGAATTCAATTGACACTCCCAGCTAGAGTAGACCCTCTAGAAGCAACCTGATTTACCAATAATTGATTTGTTGATTAAGTTGAGTATAATCTACTTGGGACTTACAATGGATTTAGCCCCTCTAAAAATAAAGAATAAGGCTGAGTGTGTACTAAATAAGAATTTTACAGATGTCACCTTTGGGGCTACAAGATACTGTATATTCTTTGTTTTATCAATGGAGCAGCTTAAAAGCAGAAAAGACTAGAGAAGAATGATTTTATGGGTTATAGTCCATTGAGGACCAAATACATAGTGATGTGCCAACTAGACTAAAATTCCTTCCTTCCCAACCAAAACAACTAGAAGTGAGCACTTCATCTCTGGTTATACACCACATGTGAAAAATGTTATATATCTCACTGAACAATGTACAATTGTTGTGTAGGCTTTACCTAAACAACTGTGGAAGCACTGTTGAATAGAAACTACACATATAGAGAACCTTACACTTTTTAAAATTAAACATTTTTTAACTGATTACAAAATCCTTTGGGGAAAAAACCCTTATTACCATTAACATACCAAGAGGAAGAGGCTGAAGACAAGGAGGAAGAGGAGGAGGAGGAGGAGGAGCACTAGCCAGCACAGCCTCATTAGGGTTTTTTGCATTGCAATTCATTAAAAAATAGGGTGAAAAACCTTTTAGATGCCTTTTTAAATTCATGCTCACAGTTTGTAATTTTAACCTGCATCTCCTTTCTCTCTCTTACCCTAAAAAGAAGTTAGGTTTGTAGAAACACAAAACACAGTCTTTTTTGTAAAGATGCAGTCCTTCAACATGTTTATTAGGGCTGCAACATATAATTTCAGCAATTGTCTTCTTTCTGCAAGAAAGTCTTCAAAAACCCACCATCCTCTAATTCAAGATTTATTCTGAACAAAATTTGCACATGGTAGTTTTGCATAGAAACCCCATTTTCTGCACAGAAATCCCATTTTCTGAGGGGAAAATAATATTTATACACAGAAATATGAATTCCTGTATAGGAAGTGCAGGAATTTTATATAAAATAAATTCCAAAGTCTACTGTTTTCTATGCAGAAATCATTTTCTGTGTAGGAATAGCTATTTCTTTACAGAAATATTGTTTTCCACATATAAAATGCTGTTTCCGGCATAGAAAATGCTACTTTCTGAAAATTTCACACAGAGTTGTGGTCTCTCCCAACACTATGATTCTATGATTCTATGAGTAAGTCCAGACATCTTATGATTCTCGTTAGTCCAGGATTTTTCTCACCAGGGTTTTTCAACACTCAAAAACAAATTTATATATAGTTATATAAATATATATATATATATATATCTAATATTCTTTCATCCCTATGTCTTTGTACCAGCACCCTGCTTGTAGATTTCCTGTCAAGGGAAGTTGGCCTCTTTGTTGTTGATTTGACAGTTACTTATTTGTTACAGTGGAGCTCACATCCTGACCTATTCTTAAGCTTTTGTTGCTCTTCTTTAAGATGGTAGTGGTGATGCAAAGAGATGGTTTTTTTTCCTACGATTTGGGGTGGAAGCTGGCTGGATTGGAGCTGCGGTTTGTAGCCCAGCCCATAGACTCCAATCATACATCGAGAGAGAAACCCCAGAGGTACAAGCAGTGTTTAGGAAAGGAAGAGGCACTAGGGACCACACCACATACATATATGATGGCTACTGGAGAACACAAAGGAATGGCAGAAACAAATCAGTATGTGTGTTACAAACTAAAGCTAAGTGTTTCACTGCCAAGATCACAAAAAGTTATGGATAGCTCTTAAGGAAATGAGAGTGTCACTACATCTGATTGCCTGATCAGGAATCTGTACTTAGGACAAGAAGCTACTGCCAGAAGAAAATATGGAGAAACAGAATGGTTCTCAACTGACAAAGGTGTCAGACAAGGGTTCATTTGGTTTAGACTCAGGAGGAATTTAGATAGGTAGAAGAAACATCAACAATCCAAGATATGCATATGACCCTACACTACTAGCAAAAAACTTCACAGACTTGAAATAATTACTAAGCAAGGTCAAGGAAGAAAATGGAAAAGCAGGTTTTATGCTGAACATAAAAAACAAAAATAATGGCCATAGGGGATCTACATATATTCAACCTAGACAATGCGGAAATTGTAATAGTTTAAAAATTCCCATACCTTGGATCAAATATTGATCAGAGTAGAGACTGTCAAAATCAGAAGGTGACTAGGATTAGGAAGGGCAGCAATAAAAGAACTAGAAATGTTTTAAGAGCAAAGATATGCAATTCAGCACTAAATTTAGAATCGTGCAAGCCATTGTATTCCCCATCACTGTGTACAGATATGACAACTGGACTATGAAGAAAGCAGATAAGAAGAAGACCAATTCACTTGAGATGTGGTGCTGGAAAAGAGTGCTGAAGATACCATAGACAGCCAAAAAGACGAACAAATGAGCCCTTGAACAGATGAAGCCTGAAGTCTCCCTGGAAGCCAAGATGATCAAATTAAGGCTGTCAGACTTTGGCTCATTAGAAACGACAATAATAACACAATAAGACAGATAGAGGGTAACAGAAAGAAAGGAAAACTGCATGCCAGGTGGCTAAACTCAATCAGAGAGGTCTCAGGCCTGCATTTACAGGACCTAAGCATAGTAGTGGAGGATACAGGGTCTTGGAGATGTCTCATCCACAAAGTCATCATGACTCTAGGGCATTTAACAACAGCAGCAAAAAGGGACTATACAATTATTTTAATAAAATAGACAAGTAGACGTGATGTCCAAGCAGATGTAGCATACTGATTGTTACTCTGTTATCTTCTTTAATATTGCCTTCTCATTTTAGCCTGAACACTATTGTAAGTCTCGGCTAGGGCAGAGTAGATGCAACAATATAGAGCAAAATGAATTCATGCCCATTATATTCCAACAGTCCTGTATATATAGAAGTCATCATATCTTCCAACATCTCAGATGAAAATTGGGATACGTATGGCCAGACAACATCAGAGTGAGGTCAAGATGGCAAGTTATTAATGAGTAAGGACACAGAGGTTACAAGAAGCTGCAGATGAATATCTTGGTCTGAGCCTCCTGGATGTGGCAAGATTCTGGTCTGTCCTCTCCAGTAATGCAGGTTCAAGTTGAGTGATCCAGACTCAAGTCACTTGAGTGACACAACTTGGACTTAACTCCACAATAAATGATGTACTGACTTGACTTGACTAAAGACTGGTACAATGAGCCCTCCATTGGCATAAGAGCTTCCAGCTTCAAGGATGGAAGAACCACTGGACCTCATCCCCTTTCCCACCAACTTTCCCTTCTCCTTTTATGTCATGTCTTTTTAGATTGTAAGCCTGAGTGAAGGGAACTGTCTAATTAAAAGACAGTATGTACAGCACTGTGTAAATTTACAGCGCTATATAAATAAAGCTTAATAATAATAATAAGGCTGAAGTGCAGGAAGAATCTGCATATTCTTTGTCTTCCAACTTTCAAATCAGGAGACTGCTGTTTTTAATCATGATAAATCTGCATAATAGCAAAGCTTTGTTTAAATAAAGCATTGTTGAATTTATCTATTTTTTTTAACCTAACTTTGTGCACTTGACTTGAAAGTCTCTTGCAAGAACTTGAGACTAGATAATTTGACTTGAGATTTGGGTAAAAGACTTTAATACATCACTTGTCCTCTCCTCTCCCCTCACTGAGCACAAACCACTTTTGCACTTTGAAAATAGTTTGCAGGAATTGAAGTAAGCTGAGGATAAGGAGGAAAATGGGACAAGCAAAAAGTGGGACATTTTAAAAGAAGTGAAAAAAAGAGACAACAAAGAATAGTTGGAACTATCCCTGCTCAGTTGAGACAGTAGGAGTGTATGTATTAATTCATTTTTAAAACCATCCTGTTGATAGATTAGACTGAGAAACAGGAGTTCTTTTCCCAAAGACATTTTTAAGCATACATTTAACCCAATATTTATAATTTTTTTGTCTATTCATTTAGCATCTTGGATTTAATGTTTCACTTTCTCTTTACTTTATTGTTAATTAGTAGTTTGCCATATAAAAGTGTTATGTTCTCTCTCCATCCACCCAACAGGAAGTGGTGTACATCAGTTCCATGTCTAATATTAAGCTGATCGTGCAGGAACCAACAAAGAATACTGCAGCCATAACATGTCCCACAAGTAGGTTTAGGCTTTAGAGATAAATAAATGCACTAAGATGTAAACACACACACATACACACACACTTACTTTTTAAAAAATAGACCATGCTGCTTGTACACAATAGGAAATAAACATGTGTACTCTCAATCAAATTACAAGACAGATGTGGACACACAATGTATCCACAATGTGGATAAAGTGTATGTCCACAATAAGATGAGCATATCTGGATACACACCTGTATCTAATCTATTCCCATGAACACCATGGCTTACTGTTGACTTACTAACCTTTGTTTGTTTAAACACATGGTTTGTCGTAACATCCAAATTTTGTACTAAGGCTTCTTGCTAGCTTGTTTTCTCAGCTGCCCGCCCTGAAACCAGCACTGACGCTGGAGATGGAGATGCAGAAAAACAAACAAAACACAGTCCAGAAGCTGCAAAAGTAAGCCATGGTTTCCTGAGTTTGTTGGCATAACATGACGCTGAAATGTTCCTGTGGTATATACCACCATAACTAAATACAATCATAGAATTGAGGTTCTAGTCTCAATAATTATCCCCATTTACTTTCATTACCTACGGTATTGCAAAATCCACTGATGCTATTTTTGGAGGGGGGGGGATCCTTTACAGATGGTCCAATTTCAGTCTTCCATTCTCACAGAACAGCTCTCTTAGCAATCAGTAATCATTAAAAAAAAAAAAAAAACCCTCTTATATCCTTCTGGGATTCTGTGTACTTCAGGCACATCTGCTATGGATTCCTCCTCAACCTTTTATAGAAAAAAAAATGACATCTGACCTTGACTATGGGAATATGCACAGTTACTATTTAAAAGAAAACAATTAAATGAAGATGAGAGCATACTCCACCAGGAAAATCTAACCTATTTACTGTAATTTGTAATATGCATGACTGTTTTAATTCCACACAGATTGTCATTCATGTAACCCAGATCTGCACTGAAGCTGAACTAGCCATACTATATGATGAGAGCAATAAATACTGCTAGTACTTTTCAGCAGGGATGGGGAAACCTGTCAGTTTTGTTTTCTTTCAAATTCTAACTTTACCAAGCTAAAACCCATTTCCATATCAGTTTTCCATCTTTCCTCTAATTAGTCTCTATGAAAAACAACAACCACAGATTAGAAATACATACCAGTTTTGCCTAATATATGCATTTCTGCAAGGTTTTCTCCCACAGGTAATCTTTTTGAAAGAGTCCCAGTAACAAGTACATTTGTGTGTACATTTTTCTTTAATGTACATTAATATGCTCATAATAATAATTTTTGTATGTATGTTTTGGTAATGGAACTGCAGAAGTGAGAA
This sequence comes from Urosaurus nigricauda, assembly GCA_034509955.1. Lineage (NCBI taxonomy): Eukaryota > Metazoa > Chordata > Lepidosauria > Squamata > Phrynosomatidae > Urosaurus > Urosaurus nigricauda. The sequence continues at coordinate 81,294,042 of JAOEGL010000004.1, forward strand.
GTATACATTCATTCAGTTCAAATATTGTTTTGGAATGTGCAAATGTGTCACAGTTCCATTAAAAAGTGACCTGAATTAATTTCTACCCCATGGCTACTTTTACAACTAAAAACTGGTTAACATTATCACAATATTCCAAAAGGATATAAATTGCAAAAAGCAAATCTTAATTTTGACTTTTTATATAAGGGAAACCATTTTACTTCTCCACTCTATATAATGGGATTTGAGCATCCATGGAGTTTGGTTCCCCCCCCCCAAAAGGAATTTTCCTACTCTTTTTTAATATTCTTTTTTTTTCTTTTAATTTATACACACAAGCTGCACAAGAATTATTTTTCTGTCATTTTTTGCAACATATTTGCTGATGCAATATGGTCCAGCTGTTCCTGTGATATAAAATCTCCAATTCTACCTAGCATGTTGTACTGTACTTCATTAAAAATGGAATTGAAACAGATTTCTAAACCTGTAGTGTACAAAAAAAATAAAAAATAATAATCCCACATCAGTGAGAACCATTAATACTACAGTGAAGAATGGAAAAGAATAATGAGGACTTTGGCTGCAATATAAACATCACTGGATTCAAAGTCCAAGGGTAAACATGACTGGATTCAAGTAAGTGACTACAGAACATGAATATACAGTCACCCCTCCCTTTTTATGGGGGATCCATTGCAGACACACACCCCCCATGCAAAAATGTACACTCACACATATTCAAGCCCCATTGGCTTGAATAATCACACGAGCCATGGATGCGCACACTTTTAAGTCAATGAGGCTCGCTCGTCCATGAGTACTTAAGAATGTGGACTTCAAGTCTGTTAAAATGGGGGGGGGGCTATATATAAGCAAACACGTATATACACATTTTAATTTCACTAGCAGACACAAATATGCAAAGTATGCTGATTTGATCTTCACATTTAAGTGAAGAACTTATATTATTATTATTTCTAACTATGTACTACCTTCTTTACTGCCATGATACTCCAAGTTCAATATGAGCCTTTCTGTGCAAACACAAGGAGTCTGTGGATGTTTCGGTGTCTCTGTATTATGACTGTACTTGAAGCAGAGAACTGCTTTGTTACTTCCCAGACAGTGCAAAACATGTCCATGAAGATTTACAAATCTGAAAATAATTTCTGAGATGGAACAATATGAGATGAAATGGAGTGATTTTTTTCCTCACTGTTTAAATGTTAAGCCCTCACTGCCTACATGTTAAATGTTGCTATCTTCCCAACTAGCTGCTTCTAACATTTCTTTGGTTCCTTTCTTCGTTGTATTTATATCCTGCTTTCTCCCAAATAGAACCCATAAATTAAAACAAATTATGTGAATTCCAACCTAATAATAGAAAGTAAAGTAATAAGGTATCATAATAAAATATCAATTGTTGTGTGCCTTCAAGTCATTTCTGACTTATGACGACACTATGACACGAGTTTTCTTGGTCAGTGTAACTTGCCCAAGCAGCCGAACGGCTTTGGAAAAAGTCCAGGGACTGGGCCGATTTCATTCACTATAAATTTGTTCTTTTATCCTTCTCACGCGCCTTGTCTATGGCAAAACAGAATTACTATAAATCATTGATCTGCGCCAATGAGAGGCGCCCGCAGCGTCTGTTCTCCTGCTTCAACACACTGCTAAAACCCTCCTCTCCCCCTGTCTTCTCATCATTTTCCCCAACTGACTTCGCCAACTACTTCCTCACAAAAGTCACTACTATTTGATCTGAAATTGTTCCTCCTGATTTGCCCCCTACCACCAATCTCCTGGTACCTTCTACTAATAAACTCTCTATGTTTCCACCTGTGTCTCTGGATGAACTCTCTACGCTGCTACATTCTTCCAAACCTACAACTTGTTCTCTTGATCCTATCCCCTCCCATCTTCTAATCTCCATAACCCCTTCTTTTCTGCGCTCACTCCTCTATATCTTTAATCTCTCTCTCTCTCTCTCTCTCTCTCTCTCTCTCTCTCTCTCTTCGGGTTCCTTCCCTTCGGATTTCAAACATGCTCTCGTTTCCCCAATTCTGAAGAAACCCTCTCTCAACCCCTCCTTTGTCTAGCTACCATCTGATCTCTCTTCTTCCTTTTTTCTCTAAGGTTCTGGTATGGGTAGTTTATTCTCGCTGTCTTGAGTTTCTTGAAGCCAATTCCATCCTGGACCCATTTCAGGTCTGGTTTCCACCCACAACACTCTGACCTTGGGTTCTCCGACTCTGTTCTCAACTGGTTTAAATCTTACTTGTCAGACCTATCTTTTGCCGTGGTCACAGGTCATCAGACTTCCTTCTCAGTTCCCTTATCTGTTGGAGTTCCTCAGGGCTCTGTCCTGGGTCCCCTTTTGTTCTCTCTATACACACTGTCCCTTGGTAAACTCATCAGTTCTTTTGGTTTCTCCTATCATCTGTATGCCGATGACACTCAGCTGTATCTTTCCACCCCTGACCTTTCAAAGGGGCTTGAACAGCAAGCTTCAACTGTCTGGCTGCCATCTCTCAGTGGATGCGGCATCGGCGTTTGAAACTCAACATGTCTAAGACAGAGCTTCTCATCTTCCCTCCTAAGCCCACCTGCACTGTGTTTTCTGGCATTAATGCTTTGGTCTCTGCCTCACTTGTTTTATCTTTTGGCAGCTCTATAGTAAATCAGGGGGGCTCATCTGGCTCATCTGCTTGGGAGGGGATGCGAAGGAAGAAACACATCCACAATCCTAACCATTTCATCATTCCAGAGATCAGCAAGGGCACTGACAGGATCACCCTCCAAGGAAACCATCTGGATCTATTAAAACTTTGGGGTTAGACACCATAACTGGTCCCTATTCCTGCAGAGGCTATAAATCCTAATGAGGCTAAATCCCACCAGATTAGTGCTCTGTCCATGACAATGGCCCGAAACAGACAGGCAAAAAAAAAAAAAAAAAAAAAAAAGGCCTTTCCAGCACAATTAGGGTTAGGGAGGGTGCAGCATTCATACCCTCCCTAACCCTAGTGCATATGGACACTGCCATTTTAAAATGGCAGCGTCCATACGGGCTGCCATGATGTTGTCATGACACGTGCAGCATTTACATAATGCTGTGCACGCCTGACGATGTTGCGCCATTGGAGGGCACCATGCGCACCCTTTCCGCAGCGCAAAAAGGAGGTTGAAAAACGAGCTCTTTTTTTTGCTTCAGGTCCTTGGCGCGGCCTTTAAACAGCTGCGCCAAGGACCCCGAGGACAAAGGGGCTTCAGCGGTGGCCCCTTTCTTCCCTCGGAAGTGCTGGGGAAAGCAGGGTGCAGCGGGCGCCCAGGTTATCCGCGGCACCCTGCTTGCAGGCCGTGGAGAAGCAGCAGTTTGCCGCTTCTCTGTGGCCTGCAGAAGTGGTGAAATGGAGCCTCTAGGGTGCCGGTGAGGCAGCCTTGGCCCCACCTTGCTGCTTCTTGGGGCGAGTACAGACTGCCCCTTTTGGGCAGTCTGTACTGCCCAAATGAAACTATAAAAAGTATGTTCACACCCAGCCAACTCAGAAAACTTGTTCTAGAGTGCACATGGGTGGTGTCAGTTATTACATGGCACAGATCCATGGTTGTCAAGGAGGACATGTAGTCCTGAGTTGTTCCAAACACAGCAGTCTGAGCACAGATGAAGAAGTCCCCTAGCACAACAAACTGGAGGGACTCCAACACCACTGATTGAACCAAATGAAAAACAAAAAAAGCACTGTCCCCGGATTTGATCGTGGATAGGCATGCTGACCTTGCTTAGCACACAGAACAGGGAAAACAGGCTTTTTAACTCTTCCACGTGGCAATCATTCCATGTTCAGATACAGTATTTAAAGATGGCTATCATATTGCCTCTCAGTCTTTCTGAATCTGATTGTTGACTGATTGTTTTGTGGGAGTCTTTACAGTTTTGCATCATATCCAGGTTTGATTAACATGCCCTTAATTCCTTCATCCAAGTCATTAATAAATTTAGTTAATTAATACTGAACTATACCAGCCTTGGGACAAACCAACCCACTTCCCCTTCTTTCCAGATCTACTGATGAGCACTCTCTGAATTTCAGCTTGGTAGAAATCTACCTGATAGTAGTATTTCCTAGAACATTATTTTATTGGCTTGTATGTAACGATATCACAGGAAACTGTATCAAAAGCCTCAGTATAATCAAGATATATTCTGCTTACAGCATTGCCTCTGATCTACCCAATTTGTTATTCTTCCAAACAGAGAGAGAAATGACATTACTATAGATCCTTATTATTAGTGCATGACTTGTTTTTGAGAAACCCATGCTGTCTTTCAGCAATCACAGAATTACTTTCTAAATGCATGCTATTTAAGGATCTGTACTAGAATATTTTAAGGTATTGACATCATGCTGATGGGTTGGCAGATTTCCAAGTCTCCCTCCCCGCTTTGAAGATGGGAACAACAGTTGTCTGCCTCTAGTCTGCAGGGACCTCACCTATTCTCCAAGAATTTTCAAAGCTTACAGACAAAAGCTCTGTGCTTACATCTGCAATCTCATTTCATACTCTTAGACTGAGTTTATTTGGCTCTGTGCACTTGAATTCATTCAAAACAAATAGGTACCATCATTCGAACCAGAAAAACGGAATTAACATGTTGATTTAACATGCAATTTTTCTAGTAAATTTCACCTAACTTTCTAGACTCCCCAGGTAACAATGGGGCAAAACAGATGGGCAGGAAAAAGTGGCTTGAAGCTCTTTTGTGAAGCCACACTGAAACCCCACCAACCGCACCACTGGCACCGACCACATGACATGGCTTCAAGCCAGGAAGAAGTGGAAAAAAGCTCCTTCTTTTTGAAATGGCTTTTCTCTGCATAAGGGCACTTTTCTGCTGGCTTCAAGGCATGTGTCACATAGCACCTCTTTTTGCCTATCTGTTTAGCCCCAATAAAGTTTAAAATACACTTTAATGAGTCAGGTTCTTGGAGTTCATTCAGATTCAGTAGGATGGGTGCCTATACCTCTTTCACGTTAAGTAAAACAGGAAGACCTACTGCCTCAGGCAAATTATAAAGACTGGAAGAAATGTGTCACATTAGGCAGGGTAATCTTCCTGGGTATTTTTTAAAGAAAACAAGGTGGACAGACAACTTTCTGGAACCCAGATCAGATAGATATGTCTGGGAAAGAAGAAAAAATGAAAGAAAAAGAAGAAAGTGAACTTTGACTGTAATGGTGGGAGAGGGATTGATTTATTTGCTTCGCAGAAGACCAAGATTCCAAAGTACCTGGGGCCCTTCCAGAAAGTCCCTATGTATGGAATGGGCCTATATGGAAGGAAGGTGTTGGGGGGGGGGAGAGGAATGAGGATTTCTACTGTATATTATAAACAAGTTATTATATATTATTTGTGGTGAGCTGCAATGGACCCCTTTGCAATTATTTAGTGCATTATTCACACACTGCTAAATTGACCTAGGGGCTGTACACACAGCCCCCTTTTTCAGCCAGATCGGGGTTGTGGGAACTGCACGCCGCACCCCAGATCTGGCTCTTCCAGGGCGCAAAAAAGAGTCACACTTTTTATAATTATTGGGGCTTTCTAGATTGGCAAAAAGAAGTGTATTTATGGCTGCATGAAACTCTAGCCTTTAGATGAGAAAAAGGGAAAGTGTGCCATGAAAATGCTTTTTTTGCATTTTAGGGGAGAAGAAGCGCCTTTAAAAAGGTGCTGGTTTTCCCAGCTTCTTTTTTAAAAACTGCAGAACAGCACAGCTCCATCTAAAGGCTGTGGTGCAGCTGCTAAGCATTAAGGAAAAGACAACTTCATGTCACACTTTCCTGCCAATCTAGAAAGCCCCATGGACATCCTTTTAAATATATAATTAAGAGAATATGGTTACAGAACAGTTGGCTTCTTCTATAACAGCAGATGCCACAAATTTGGAATGTCTGGCACCTGCATACCTGTGCTGTATCTCTGGTCTCTGCAGAACACAATTCTTCACTGGAGATAGGGAGGCAGAGGATACAATGATTCAGTTGTGCATAATGATTGATTGATTGATTATATATTCTTAGAGGTTCTCTCTACTCTTGAGTCACTGAGTCAGGATATTTGTAGATATTCACTTACCCTGTTTCCCTGAAAATAAGACATCCCCAAAAAATAAGACCTAGTAGAGTTTTTGTTGAATTGCTAAATATAAGGCCTCCCTCAAAAGTAAAACCTAGCAAAGTTTTTGTATATAATTATATATACAATATATAATAAATGTTCGATTTTTTGGTTCAACAATAAATGTGAATTCTTCTTCATGGAAAAAATGAGACATTCTCTGAAAATAAGACCTACCACATCTTTGGGAGCAAAAAAATAATATAAGAGCAGATTAATATCTTATTTTTGGGGAAACACGGTATTGCTGTATTTCCAGTGAATCAGAGTCTAACTAAAATAAATAATTCTGTATTAACCTTTAAGAAGCAAGGCATTTGAAGAATGAAGGAAGTGTATATGTTAAAGGGGGTGGAAAGAAAGAAGAGGTGCAGATGAGTAACCAACTAAAATTGAAGATGGGATCCCAATTTTGAGACAGGCTGAACTCCCACCACTCTCAAGGAACAATTTATTATAGACTTTGTAGTCTATTGGGGGGGGGGGGGAGATCCAGTTTGGAGACAAACAGATTTAGGGGTGAAACAGATGGTCAAGAAGAGCTAGCTTCCTTGCGGACTGGAGGTCTTGTGTTCAGACAGCAGCACACCCCCAGTCTGCTGAGAAGCCACATGGCTGACCACACATGCAGCAGATCCACAACGTTTTGGCAGTGCAGCATTTACACACACTGTGCTGAAGAAACGCTCAAGAAATGCCACACAGCAAAGACATCCTTTCTCCTGCCCCAAAAGTAGTGGTTTGTGCTGCTCCTTTTTGTGCCAGGGAAAGGCTGAGTTGGGGGTGTGGCACACGGTTGCTGCGGCCCCAACCAAGCAAGCAAAGGGGTAGCCAGAAGCTGCTCCTTTGGGACTATCTGTTTTGAAACTTAAACAGACTAAAACAGACGTTTTAAGGATCTAGTCAACAAAATATGCTCCTCTGAGACCAACAGTCACAACCTCCATACCATCATCTGAAAATGATCTGGCTCTATACCAATATCTTAACCAACAAGTTAATTAATGTCAACTTACAAAATGAAACTATTTCAACGATTAGTGTTTATGCTAATGAATTAATTTTCCAGTTTCTAATGCTTAACAATATTGAATTAATTTCCAAACTTAAAATTCCAGGCTCTGGTTTTACTGATCTGGAGCCTCAGCCCCAGTTCATCATTTATTCTATATTCATCATTTCTTTACTGCTCATTAATATTGCTTCCTTTTCTCCAAGTAATGGTTAGGCCACTTCCTTGTTCTTCCTCTTGCCTCAGACATCTTCAAACAGTCTTTTTAATGATTTTAGTCTCTCCCGCAAGCCACAGCTCAAGCTTTAGCACTGTGAAGTTTTGCATACAAAGTGCGTAAAGCACTTTAATCTCTTTAATCTCCCAAGTGTATAAAGCACCATGTATGTTAACCAAATCTGCATCTACACTGGAGATTTAATGCAGTTTAACATCACTTTAACTGTCATGGCTTAATGCAACAGAATCCTGGGATTTGTAGTTTTGTGAGATATTTAGCTTTCTCTTCAGAGTGTTCTGGTGCTGCAACAAACTACAAATTTCAGAATGCCACAGAATGGATCCATGACAGTTAAAACAGTGTCAGACTGCATTAATTTTGCAGTATGGCAACAACTTAAAATAAACTGGGTGAGTTTGTCCACACCATTTTATTAAACACGCTGTTTCCTATGCACAGTTTTGCTTAATTCTATAAAACAAACATGGTTATTAAAACAGGATTTCCTCCCAATTTCAAGCTGTTTGCACAGCAAGGCACAAGAGTTTAGTGCTCAACCTGTTGCACATTTTTGCCTGAATTCTTGACTGCAGCTTTTCTCTAAATCTCCCCTACTTGGATTTGAAAACTGTGGTCATGTCTGTACAGGCCAGAATACCCTGGAGCAGTTCAGAATATCCTGGCCCCAAAGCTCACCTAATCTCCCCCCTTATCTGGAGCATTATGTTGGGATGCTGGGTGGCTGTTTGCACACATGTCCCACTGTGTCACCAGGCACATCTACCACAGTGTTGAGTCACTGGCTGAACATGGTGCCCAGAATCAAACACATGGATTGGCGCCTCATTCTGACCTTAGAACGAGTGATTTGTCACTGCCACCAGCTTGCCAGGTGGCACAGCAAAGTGCATTTTAAACAGCTGCCCAGCATTAGAACATAGTGCTCCAGAGCTTCCAGGAAGATCCAGAGCAAACAAGAAGCATTTTTACTCCATTTTTAAGAGGGGTATACCCTAGGTTTGGTGCTGAACAGGTCATGTATGATCTGGACTGTTCACTCCAGACTCAGGGATTGGGTCCTACATTTTCTGCACTCCCCACCAACAGGATGGCAGACACTGGTGCAGCAAAACATGGCAAAATCCAAAATAGATTAAGACTTTATTGACTAACCAAAATGCACAAATATATTTTAAGTATCTTTTGCCTGATGAAGCAGCCAGTGGAACTTCAAAAGTTTGCATGATGTATTGTTAATTTTGGTTGGCCAGTAAAGGCATTGCTTCATTGAGGATTCGGGTTTTTGTTGTAAATTGGATTTGGAGTTTTGCTTCTGCTTTCCCTTGTCATTTGAAGTCTGCATTACTGCCTCTTTGTTACAGCAAAGGTATTCCCAGAATGCACTCACAATGCAACTTCCCAACTCATGCTATTTACCACCAAAGGCTACAGTATTCTCATATTCCCAGCACAGCTGGCTACATAGTTGTCTCTGGATTGCAGGAATTATTTCATTATTCCACATTTTCCATAATTGGTTTGAGGCATTTCTATCAATATATCAACAAATAAACAGACTTGGAAAAAAACAGGAAAACAAAAGGAAATGCATTCACATATAAAAATACAAGTATAAATATACTTGTGCCCACACTGTTTATATACAGTGAGGTATCATATGCTAAAACTACTTAATGCATATGTTAAAACAAACTACTTAATTTGGATTAGAATTCAAGTATTTCCATGAACTTTAACAAGAGTTCAAAAAGACAATAATAGCATACATGGTTTAATACAGCACTGTTTTAAAAATCCTATTTTAGAAAGTTCTAATATTTATTCGCCTGAATATTAAAGCAAACATAAAGAAAAAGGAAATATGTACATTACCAAACTATGCCGTTTCAATTTAGTGTGATGAAGTGCGGAATTTTTCCCCTCTTGGGAAACTCTTGATACTGTCTTTTAAAAAGTGAAGGAAAGACAAAGAAGCAAGAGGGGACAAAGTACACAGCTGTGATCAGAGTACATTGAAATTCCTGCTGTTAAACGTCTACTAAGTGAGATTGTGCTGGAGGAAAGTGAAACTTACCCATCCACACAGAATAATTCCCAGGGACACACACATACACACACACAATCATGAAGCTTTTGCATTTACAGAAAATAATCTCAAACTCAACTTTTTCTAAGTAGCTGAGGACTTTTAAATTTTCATTATATCACTAAGCAGCCTTGGCATGCAGGAAATGAGCATAAAAAAGGTACAATATTCCATGCTTTGCGCTATCCTCCATAGGACAATTCTGCCATATTGACTTTTTAGAAATGCTATTTTTCCACCTTCCTTTGCACTGGAGTGGGCAACTGTGGCAGGCAGGGACCATTTTTATCCCTTGGGACCCACCAAGGGCTTCATGGACTTCTGTTTCATTAAAAAAAAAAATCAAGTAGCCATAGTCCATTTCTGGTTTTGAAAAACTGGGAGGTGGGAATTTGACATTAAACAGTGCAAAGCAGGGATGGCTGTCATTTATTTAAAAGCTGAAACCTCTTAATTCATGTTTGTTTGTCTGTATATTTTGTTTTGGTTAGTTTTGGGAGTCTGGGAAGATCAAAAATTGCAAAAATAGGGGATGCATGCACACCTGAGATCTGACCACTTGTGATGTGCTAGTGATGTTACAATGGTCAGCCCATTATGACAACATTAAGTAAAGCCCTAAACAGACCAGCACTTTGTGCCAGCCTGGGCCTGAACTAGGGCTGTGGTAGAGCAGGGCATTCACATCAAACCCTACTGCACATCACCGGTGCCATCTTGGCATGCCGCTGTTTACACAAGGTACACCTCGTGTGCTGCGTCCAAATGGCATGGCGCACAAGGGACGTCATAGAGTAATGCCAGGGTGCTTATTGTGCCTCTGTAGCAGCGGGAAAAGGAGCTGCGAAAGCAGCTCAGATTTGGCAACAGATTGTTGCTGCAATGTGCAGTTGTCGCAGCAATGATCTGCACAAAAAAGGAGCAGTGAAACATCTCCCCTTTCTGCCTCAGATCGTTGCTGCAAAGTGCAGTTGCCACAACAGCGATACAGGGCAGAGAGGGGCGGCATCTTGCTGCTCCTCCCTGCCCATCTGTCAAGCAAATAAGTGATTAAGTGTAGCATAAACTTTCAAAGACTTGTCTACTTCCTCAGATACATAGGAGTGAACTAGAAGGACCTTTATCACCAGACAGGATGAATAGGTATAGAAATGCAAAGCTTCTGGGTATGGTGATAAGATGACAAGTTCTAATGATGGTTGTTGGGCATCAAAGACAGGAGGAAAGATGCTGCCCAAGTCCAAGGTGTGTGGAAGGAGTTGTAATTTGGTGTGTTTTGGCTGGGAAACTGAAATGAAGAGTGATAAACTGTCCAAGAGCTTCCTCATGAGGTGTTAACCAGTATTATGAAGTGTGTAGTGTGCCAGGAAACTACTATTTCTGTTCAATCCACTGTTAATGGATTGCAGTTTGTGAATATATTCCAATCCAGCTGTTTTTGTTTCCAATATCACACTGTAGGACAGCTGTACTGAATGGAATGCCCAGGAAGATTGGAAATCTTCTGCAATACATTTTTGTGTATTGCCATTTTTAGTATCTGATTGTTGCAGAAAGTAGATCATTAAAATAATAATTTAAAAAACCCAGCAGCCCTAAGAAATAAGGGGGATATATATATATATATATATATATATATTAAAGCACCCCTCTTATCCTGAGTTTTCTCCCTCTCTCACTAAGAGACCTAAGGACCAGAGGATAGGGACTGTATGAGAACCCTACATGCACTATGTACTTCAACTAGTGACACTGGTTGTCTAAAGCTGACAGAAGGGTGGAAAAGGAAGCATCCATTAAGCTATATGTATCCACAAATCTTTATCTACTCTTCTTGCATCTTATGGAATTAAATATCCCTTCCCAAGGTACCAACAACTTGTGAGAACTTGTTATTAAATCTCATGTGCATATTGGCTACAATACTTGTGTTTGAAAGGAATGGAAGAATTAGGTGCTGGAAAACTAGACTCACTTAGACAGTGGTGTGTAGTGTGGAATAAAAATGATCTAGAAAAGGAACCATTGTGTGAGATACAAGATTGAAAAAACAATGGGAAAGATATTGACTTATGGGGCTACTATAACTTCTAAACTGCAGGCTCTCATAATTCAGCTGCTTAAATTCACAGGATCATTTTTACAAATCAGGCTTTTTCAACAGCCTAAATGAAGATGATGTTTAAGGTGCCCTATAAAGTGTACTTAAATGAGTTAAATGCTTGATGAAGGTAACCTATTAATATTTGTGAACATCTTTTTTAAGAAATTGGTATCAGATGTTTTGGGATCATTATTCAGAGTATTATGTTTTCTTATAAAACTTGCACATGATATTTCTTTCTTTCTTTTCCTCTCCCTCTTTCTTAGTAGCAAAATGCTACAAAATGCCGTGGCGCCGGCGAGAGAGAGAGCGGCGAGAGGGCGGGGGAGAGGCCTCCATGGCCAAACCCCCAGAGACACCACCCGACTCCACGCCGGGCGCGGCCTGAAAAGGCCAAGCCCCACCACCACCACCCCGCGGCGCCAGCGAGAGAGAGAGCGGCGAGAGGGCGGAGGAGAGGCCTCCACGGCCAAACCCCCAGAGACACCACCCGACTCCACGCCGGGCGCGGCCTGAAAAGGCCAAGCCCCACCACCACCACCCCGCGGTGCCGGCGAGAGAGAGAGCGGCGAGAGGGCGGGGCAAACCCCCAGAGACACCACCCGACTCCACGCCGGGCGCGGCCTGAAAAGGCCAAGCCCCACCACCACCACCCTGCGGCGGCGTGAAGTTTTTTTTTTTTCACCCAAGCACCCTCCGGACGCGGCGGTGGCTCTGGCGGGGGAGAAGGGTTGAGGCCGGGTTATCTGGGCCTACATAGGCCCAACAGCCACCCCTCTCATGCAGCGACGCTGGCGGCGGAAGGAGGAAGTGCGGACGCTCGGGGCCAGCCAGGAGGCCCATTTATCAACCGCTACTCCCAATGAGCCCAAGCGGCAGCGGGAGAGCGTGTGGACGCCCAGGGACCACATAAAGGCCCGTAGAATAATTGCCCTCCCGAGCTACTGTTTTTTCCATTTGTCAACGATGAACTCTGCCGGTTATCATATTGACTTTGGTAACTCTTTCCTTTATCCACCCCTCTATTTCCCCGTTTTGCCGTGGAGGAGATGGAGAATGTTAACTTGGGAAGAGGGGGTGGACCATTTGGGGAGGAGGAAGAAAATTTCTCTGATACAAGTGGGGCTCCCATCCAAGTTGTGTGGGGCAAGGGGAAGTATGACGGTAGGAGAAAGGACTGGCGTTGCAGGGGAAGGCGAGATCGATGCTTAATATCTATCTCTCCTTCCAGCCCTTCTCCTAACCTAAAGGATCTGAGGGTCACTCCAGCCGTACCACAAACCCTGTCTCTGCTCCTGTGCAATGCCAGGTCTATTAAAACCTGGCATTAAGACCCACATTCTACATGACCTAGTTGAAGATAACAACTGTGACCTGGCTTGCATAACCGAGACCTGGCTCGGGCCTGAAGGGGATGCTGTGTGGGCTCAGGTCCTCCCTGCCAGGTACTTGGTGAAGGACCAGAGCAGGTTAGGTGGGCGGGGGGGGGGTGTTGCCTTGGTGCATAAAAACACCTTGTCTCTAACCAGGAACCATGTCTGTCAGACTACCTACATCGAGTGTATTTACCTGACCCTGAAGGCTAGAGACAGTCTAGGGATTCTGTTGGTCTACCGGCCACCCCGTGCGCTAACAGACTCCCTTAACGAGCTGACACAGTTGGTCTCGGAGCTGATGTTGGAGTCCCCCAGGCTTTTAGTCCTGGGAGACTTCAACATCCCCTTCGCGGTCAACAATGTTCCATCTGGTGCGGCTCGGGAATTCATGGAGACCATGACAGCCATGGGCCTGTCTCAGTTGGTTTCGGGTCCAACGCATTGTGCGGGGAATACACTCAATTTGGTCTTCTGCACGGACATGGAAACTCCGTGGGCGGAAATCACCAACATCTCCGCCCTGTCATGGACGGATCACTTCTTGGTAGAGGCAAGCATCAAGGCATCAACCCAGATCCCCCCCGGGGGTGGCGGACCTATTAGGATGGTCCACCCTCGAAGGCTGATGGAACCTAATAGGTTCCAAGAAGCCCTAGAGGGGTATATGGTTGGAAGTGACGGCGACACTGTTGATGCCCTAGTTAACACCTGGGATACAGATCTCTCCAGGGCTATACACAGTATCGCTCCCAAGCGCCCTCTCAGGCCTGCTTCCAAAAGGCAGCCCTGGTATACAGAAGATCTCCGGGCAAGGAAGCGGGTCCTGCGACGGCTAGAGCACGCCTGGCGGAAACACCAGCGTTTATGCGACAAGGCTCTCCTAGACCATCTTTTGAAGGACTATGGAGAGGCGATACAAGCAGCTAAGAACTCGTTCTTTGCTGCTCGTATCGCGTCCGCGGAGTCGCGTCCAGCAGAGCTGTTCAGGGTAGTGAGGGAGCTAACTCAGCTCCCCCCTGCCCCGAACCAGATTCTTGAACCAACCAAGGCCTGCTGTGACCAATTTAACAACTTCTTCGCGGATAAAATCTCTCGGATAAACGAAGGTCTGGACGCCAGAATTGAAGCAGAACCCAGAATAGAGGCGTCTAGAGCTTCCGTGGACTCTGTTGTACTGGATCAGTTTGAGTCTGTCAGTACCGAGGATGTGGACAAGATCCTTAGAAGTCTTAGGAAGACAACTTGCTCTCTCGATCCCTGTCCCTCGTGGCTAGTGGCCCAGGGGGGACCGGTGGTAACTTCATTGTTACACCGGATTATTAATTCATCCTTGAGGGAAGGGCATTTTCTGCATAATCTTAAATTGGCCATAATAAAACCATTACTCAAAAAGCCCTCCCTCGACCCCCTGGTTCATAACAACTATCGGCCAGTCTCGCTACTGCCATTTTTGGGGAAGGTGATCGAGAGGGCGGTTGCATTCCAACTTCAATCGATCTTGGATGAAACGGATTTTCTAGATCCATTTCAAACCGGTTTTCGGGCGGGCTACGGGGTTGAGACTGCCATGGTCGCCCTGGTCGATGATCTCTGTCTGGGCATCGACAGGGGTAGCGTGTCCCTGTTAGTGCTCTTGGACATCTCAGCGGCTTTCGATACCATCGACCATGGTATCCTTCTGGAACGCCTGGCAGAGGTGGGAATCGGAGGCACTGCACTCCAGTGGTTCAGATCCTACCTCTCTGGGAGGTTCCAGATGGTGCAGCTGGGGGATGTTTGCTCCGATAAGAGGGCCCTTACATCTGGGGTTCCTCAAGGAGCTATTCTGTCCCCCATGCTTTTTAACATTTACATGAAACCGCTGGGAGAGATCATCCGGAGGCATGGGGCGCGGTGTTATCAGTACGCTGATAACACCCAAATAGTCTTCTCTATGTCTCCGACTGATGCAGTGACCAGGGATGGCGTCGCTCCTCTCGTGGCCTGTCTGGAATCGGTAATGGACTGGATGAGGGAAAATAGACTCAGCCTGAATCCAGAGAAAACGGAAGTACTGGCGATAGGTCCTCCCGGTCCAGGGATGGAGGTGGTTCCACCTGTCCTGAACGGGGTCACGCTCCCCGTGAAGGACACAGTACGCAGTCTGGGGGTGCTCCTTGATTCGTCGCTCCATCTGACTTCTCAGGTGGATGCGACGGTCAGGAGCACCTGTTATCAGCTTCGGCTGATACGCCAGCTGCGTCCCTACCTGGACCGTAGTACATGCTCTAGTAACCTCTCGGTTGGATTTCTGTAACGCGCTCTACATGGGGCAGCCTTTGTATCACACTCGGAAGCTACAACTGGTGCAAAATATGGCAGCGCGGGTGGTCACTGGCGCTCCCAGGGCCGCCCATATAACACCAATTCTGAAGGATCTTCATTGGCTGCCGATTCGCTTCCGGGCTCAGTACAAAGTGCTGGTTATTACCTACAAAGCCCTATATGGCTTGGGCCCACGGTACCTGAAGGACCGTCTCTCCCCATATAATCCGCCCCGCACACTTAGATCCTCCGGACAGCGGTTTTTGAGAGTTCCGGAGACCAGACTAGTGTGTTCCGCGAAGAGGGCGTTTTCCATCTCTGCCCCCTTCTCTGGAACTCTCTGCCTACCGAGCTCCGCTTGTCCCCCTCCCTTGCTCAATATAAGAAGGATCTAAAGACCTATTTATTTAAGCAGGCATATCGTTGAATGGATCTTTTATTCTTACCCTGTAGTAAGCCGCCTATTGTTTTGCTGCCGCATATGCACTTGCACTTGTACTGGGAACATTGTTTTTATTGCTTTTATTGTTTTATTGTAATTGGTTTGTTTTAATTTATATGGTCTTGATGTTTTAATGTTTTTATATGCTGTGCACCGCCCTGATCTATGGAAGGGCGGTATAGAAATAAATCTTCTTCTTCTTCTTCTTCTTCTTATTATTATTATTATTGAAACAGTTTCCTTCATTCTCACTAAGGCTCACATCTAATGTGGCCCTCCCACAGCATACAAAACATGAGAGACTTTTTTTCAGGCCCTGCATTAATCCTGGGTTTTGTAGAAGCTGAATGCCAGACCAGAAAAAGTTGTGCAGATGTTGCACTAGTGCTGGCATGGTCTACACATGAATTGCAATGATAATGTAACCTCTACGAATTATTGGCTTGGCCTAGTGGGGAGAGGACCCTAGTTCCATTCAGAAAGACAGGGAGAGCTGGAGATATGAGCTACCTTGATTACAGTAAAGTAATATGATTTTCAGTTATGCATTTAGGATGGGACAAAGGGGTAACCTGCTTATAGTAGAAAGTCTATTATGCATTTGCCTCTGTTTTGTATCTTTTATTTAGGACATTAAGGGGTACGATCAAGGTTGCAATACTGGTGAGTGGCATATACAGAGGAGCCCTGCAATCAAGTCCTGCACTGACACTATATTAGATGCATAGAAATTTGATGTGTGTTCCATTTGGCATACAATTTGTTGCACTACTGTAGTGAACACTGACTGTAAATGTGTTTGCAATATTCATTTATAATTGGCCCCACAGAATCCAGAAAGAGGCACACTAGCACTCCACTACCTGCCTGGATTCAAATGGTGTCACAGACCTAAGTACCCACATCCACTGCCGCTCTCCCATTCCTCTCCCCTCATTCCTAGGGTTTTGGTGCACCAGCATGGAACAAACCCAACATGCATATAAATACCTTCATGCTGAGTCAGAGTGCCCTGGTATCATCTGGGAATGGATAGGAATGGATGAATAGGTTTAAATCCATCTGCACTACAAAAATCAAATTGCTTCCTCTTCCCATGGTGCTCAAATTCAGAATTGCTTCTCAACTGAAGGAACAATTACCTGGGATGTCAACCCTGAGATCCTAAGATATAGGAACCCTAACTGTGAGTCTTTAACAAGCACAGTTCTTTGCACTTTAATAAGAGTGAAGTTTTTGCTACTTCTGCTGACTTACAAAAGTGGGAATTCTCTTATAGAAGTGGTTCAGTTTCTCTATAGCAATACCAATGGTTATGGAACACACAAAGTGGCTGTCTTTGCTTTGACAGCAGAAAAGATTAGAAAGACAGAATTAGATAAAATTGACGCAAATTGTCTTGGAGATTCAAAGTATTAATTTGAGTGTCCTCTTGACATTCTCTTTGGCCCATTTTACATTGGCAAAAAGAGGTGTGTTGAAGGCTGCATGAAAGCCCAGCCTTTAGATGAGAAAAATGGAAAGTGTGCCATGAAAACACTATTTTGGAGTTTTAAGGGAGAAGAAGTGCTTTAAAAAGGAGCTGGCCCATTTTACATTGGCAAAAAGAGGTGTGTTGAAGGCTGCATGAAAGCCCAGCCTTTAGATGAGAAAAATGGAAAGTGTGCCATGAAAACACTATTTTGGAGTTTTAAGGGAGAAGAAGTGCCTTTAAAAAGTAGTTTGATTTCCCCACTACTTTTTTAAAAAGGGTGCAGCATTGCTGGCCCGTTTTACACGGGCAAAAAAAAGGCGCTTTTAGGGCTAAAAAGCCCGCATTTAGGGTTAGGGAGGGCGTAGCCTTTACACCCTCCCTAAGCCTAAAACGCATGGACGCCGCCATTTAAAGATGGCGGCGTCTACACGGTGGCGCCGTACAAGCGTCATCACGTGCGCAGCGTTTTGACGCGCTGCGCACGTTTTGACGCTCTGGCGGCGCGGGAGGGCGCCAATCGCGCCCTTCCCGCACCGCAAAAAAAGAGCTCGATCCCGGAGCTCTTTTTTGCGGTGGGTCGTTGCGGCGGGATGAGGCCTCTGGGGCTGCCCGTGTGGCAGCCTAGGCCTCATCTCGCCGCTAGAAGGGGCGAGTTTGGACCGCCCCTTTTAGCCAATGTAAAAAGCACCCCTATTGCATCTAAAGGCTAAGGTGTAGTTGAACGGTTAAATGGGGCTCTGTATCTTTAAAGCGCCCATTTAAAGGCAGCGATACAAGTGCGGAGGGAGGGAAGGTGCCAAGACAAGAAGAGACCTTCAGAGCCCAGCCAGAGTGTGCCTGCACCTTCCTTCACCTCCTCCCTTTGGTTGAGAGAGTGTGACTTCTAGGGAGACAGCAGGGCACTGGAGGCGCTCAGCCAGACCAGGGCAAGCTGGCAAGAGGAGGAGGAGAAGGGGAGGGACCTGGAGCACCTCCGCTGCCCTGCTTCCCTGCAAGTCACACTCTCTCAGCCAAAGGGAGGAGGAAGGCAGCGGGGAAGGAGGGAGGGAGGGAGGGAGCCAGGAAGAGACCCCCAGAGCCTGGCCAGAGCACACCTGGCCCTCCTGCTTCCTCTTCAAAAAGAAGGCTGGAAAAGTAGGACGTGTCCTGGCAAAGGAGGACGTGCCTGGTCAACTTGGAAAAGGGGGGCCTCTGCTCAAGAATGGAGGACATATGGGAATCCCTCCTGGACAGAGGGCTGAAACCTCAAGACAACTCAATATAATGCTCTGACAGAACACAGACTACAACTCCCATGAGCCTTTGCTACCATTTCCCAAGATGCCTTAATTTGCAACAGAAAGCCGACCAGTATGTTCACATGTGATGAATTCTTTCGTATTGACTCTGCATTTTCTTTTTGTGTAGATGCTCTCTTGTTTTGTGTGTGATGAGCTTGTGCGTAATCACGTGCATTTCCGAACTGACCTCACTTTCTCCCTCTTTCGGAATGGTCCTGTACTCCCCCATGTGATAAGCTCCGACTGTATGGTGTACCTGCGCAATTGCGCAATTCGCAGCCAGCAAGGGAAAAAAATGTTTAAAGTGCGGCTAAAAGCCACGTTCCTTGCCGCCCATGTAGCTGCTCCACCTGTGTTTGTAGTGTTTTGACAGCTTCCCATGTAGTTGCTGAGCCACAGAAAAAACCTCAGTCTAGCTGCCCTGTACTTTTTAAATGCACACCTGGGGCTTGCTGTCTAGCTGCTAAGCATTAAGGAAAGTGCAACTTCATGTCACACTTTCTTGCCAATGTAAAAAGCCCCATTATGAATCTTTTTGAAATTCTCTTATAACATTGCCTGTAACAGTAATTGTTACTATCTGTAATACATGTTACTGTCTTGCTGCATTTTGTGTATTTTTATACCTTCATATTTCATGTATGTTAATGCATTTGTTAACACCTTGAGCTAGAACAATACATTCAATGAAGCTGACTTTTTGTAAGCCTAGAGTTTTGTACTTCAGGGGAGTACTATTTATTTAGGGAGCACTCCTGAGCCGTTGAAGAAAGATGATAATCAGATTAATCTAGATTTTCTGTTCATGATGCAAAGTATCTAATGTTAAAACAAAACAAAACAAATGAAGCCATATGATACTGTCAGCCTACCCACCTTCCAACACACACACTCTACTCTCCCCAGCTAGTGCAGACATGATGGTCCCAAGCCATGGGTATTGTTGATAGTCAAACTATATAGTCCAATGGGATAACTGAACGACTGCTGGGCTACTCAGTGAACCTAAGCAGCCTTGTTTTAGATATTAGACAGTTGTCCTCTAGTGAATAAAAAAAAAACCAGATGCCTCCATGTCCTTTCAATGGAAGAGATGCAAATGAGTTTACCACTGGAGTAATCTGCTACTTCCTGGCTTAAATAAGGATAAATCCCATTGTAAAAAATTAATCACAACTGACGATTGCAATTTCCTCTTGCATGCAGCACCAACCTAACTTTGTAGTCCATCATCCTTGGGGTACATATAGGAGGCGGACTGGTACCACAACAGCAGGCCCTACCTCATATACATAACAACCCTATGCTGTCAAAATATTTCCCTTAGGACCTAAGGTTGTCTGAAGGCAGTTATAACCCATACATCCCAGTTTACCAGAATACTAATCAATAAATCAATCTTGATATGTATCAGCATTTAAACTGCTATTCTGACCAACTTGTGGTAACTTTGTGTATAGATGAAATGGAGACTAACCAACACAGGTCTCTGTCATAATCTCAAACACATATACACACCCAAACACATACATACAAACAAACCAGGAAAGCAAAAGATCTAGAAATAAACATCTCAGAAAGCACAAAGTATATCATCTAACACCATGCCAGAAGAAGAAACACACATTTTCAGGTCATCTAGGTAGTTTAAGGTAAAGAGTCATTCACCTTTTCCTGTCAAACTATTGTTTATTTTCTCCTGGAAAGCAAATTACAAGACAAATGTAAGGTACAGTAGATCTCTCTCTCTCTCTCTCTCCCTCCCCAACAGCAGCATCTGGTCCCTTAAAAGACTCAGCCAGCAATTTCACTGGCAGTTTAAGGACTGCCTTTGGGTCAGTCACTGTGATATTGCTCAAGAGCTGTCCTCAACAGCTTCTTCCTGGGATTAGAATGTTTTGCTTATTTTTTTTTTTTTAAATTGACCTGAAAGGCATTTGGAGGACATCTAAGAAAACATAATAGAGTGAGTGGAAAGAGGCTGCAACACTTTCTGAAAAATAATGAAATGTGGTACAAATTAGTCTAAATTCATCAATGAGTCTGTAAGCATTTCCTCATATCATCAATAATACACATTAGGGAATGAAACAGTCTGGCCTGAGGATCGGACCCTTGGTAAGAACATAGGATTGTCTCCTGCTCCAAAAAAAAAAACAAAAAAACCCCAGAAGAATTGCATACATCACATCAGTGCTTTCATTTTATTGTACGCAAGCATTTTGTACCCAAGCACTGAACCAGGACAAAGATAGATGCCAAATATTATATCAAAGTGGATTAATGGAAATGCTGTATGTGTACATTGACAGTCACATGAAGTAAATTTGTAAAAGGAAGTCAGAATAGTAAATCTGCACATGCAGAATTAAGATAATAAGGTTTTCACTACTTTTCTTATATCACTATCTATAAGCATCAATTTAAAAATCACTTTTGAAACCTGTACCTTTCATTTCTCTTTCACAACTCTAGAATGTAGGACATTTGCTACAATGAAGATATATTAAAGATGATGATGCATCAGAGTGTTTGACTACAATGCTATTCTTGTACAAAAGAATGAATACCAAAAACAAACAAACTTAAGTAGTTCATCAAAAACAGAGACCAAGGAAGAAACAATCAATCAGCAGGTATTTTTTTAGAACCGATCAAGTTAAGAAATAGAGTTATATTCATTGTTTCTAGTTCCCCGACTGGCCTACTTCAAAAAGGTGCAAATTGTTCCAATCTGAACAGAACAATTATGACATTTACCAAAATCCAAACCAAAAAAATGCATATAGTAGTTTGCAAGATGTATATTTAGCTGAAGTAAATCCTGAAGAGGCATCATCTTTATGAATTTAACTCTTGGTGACCAGGTCCATGGCTACATCCACACTGCAGAAATAAAACAGTTTGATAGCACTTTAACTGCCATAGCACAATGCTATGCAATTCTGGGAACTGTAGTTTGTGAGACATTTAGCCTTCTCTGTCAGAGAGCTCTAGTGCCACAACAATTCCCAGAATTCCATAGCATTGACCCATGGCAATTAAAGCAATTCTGCAGTGTGGGTGCAGCCTGTGAAACTGAGACCCCCAGAGGTAAATTGGCTCATCTAATATATTTCAGTCTTATACAGTTAACTATACTAAAAATACTGTACACCTGCTCCCCTCATCTCCAGATGTAGTGATCTATAGATTATTTCGACTAGTCTAGTAGTCAATATCTCATAACAGTCATTATAAGTTTCATTCATATATCCTAAGGGATCATACTAACACAGGACACTATCTTTGTCACAGCAGCTGAATGAACAAACACTTCTGTCTAAAGGCAGGATGAGAGGAACACCCAGAATTAATTAACATCTGGGGGAAAAGAAACATGAAGAACACCAAACCACACCATCAAATATAAAAAGAAGGAAAGCTCATATTTTTATTACATTCTATGAATAAAAAATTACAAGGTGGGGTGTGGAAGGTGGAATTTACTGTAGGAATCTTAAGTACAGTGTACTTTTAGTTCCTGTTAGATTAAAAAAAATAGAATTCAAAGGTGGTTTATAGTAGTTTGGGTAGGACATTCATTTGGATAACAGCAATACGGCCTAGCAGTGAAAGTTGTTTTTTTGTCCTAGCTTTGTAGATCTTTGTTAATATTATCCCATTAGTTTAGTGATTAGTATATTTTGATTCAGTACCTTTCTGCTGTATCTTCACTCATAAGATCTGGTGTCAAAAATACAAAACTGAAGTTCTGAAGTTTGGTTGTTGTAGGCCTAACAAAGAAGAAAGGGAACTCCACCTTAGAGGCTGCTCTGATAATTTGAGCCCTATTCTGACTAGCCCATTTGCCCTGGATAGAACCAGGTCAGATTTGTCATGCCATCACCAAATCTCTCCGGAAAAAAGTTCACACTACCTTTGCCCTGATCAGTGTTCCCTGGTGCATTTCACTGCCCTCCCTCCATGCTAACTATCATCCGTTGGCCTGTGAAGGAGTGAAGAGGCAGGCCCAGCTCCATCAGGGCTAGCCTGAAGAAAGAGAGCCCTCCCTCCAGTCAATCTGCCTTGGTCCAGGCCTCAGAGGGAGAGAAGAACTGCTGGACCTGATCCCCTTCCCCACCAACATTCCCTTCTCCTTTTTTGTCATGTCTTCTTAGATTGGAAGCCTGAGAGCAGGGAACTGTCTAATTATAAATAATAATTGTAAGCTGCTCTGGTAGCCTTTAGGGCTGAAGAGTGGGGTATAAATAAATAAATAAATAATAAAACCCCACTGAAGTTCACACTTCACAAAGTAACGATTTAAGATGGAACCCCCATCACGTCAATCAAATGTCAATGGTGACATGTCATGCAGCCATATGTGTTTGTTGTCATTTATAAAAGTAAACAGAACAATGTGATAGGCAAATTCTTAGGATGCCCAGTTCAAGATACACCACACTCTGTATCCATATGGTGCCCTAGAGCCTTCTGAATCTGTTTACCTCTTTACTTTACTTAGTGGCTGTCCCAAGTATAATACCTATGTAAAGAACCAAGAAGACCATAGGTAGGTGAGTTCAATATCAATACTATATATGTTAAGGACAAATACCAACTAACAATATTGTAATAGCAAACATGAAACATTCTTGTAACCTATTTGATGTAGTTTAATAAACATTTTCTTAAACCTAGTTGTTGTTCCCAACTAAAGCAGATCCATTGAATCAACGGAGCTTACAGACTGTGTTGATTTTCTAAGTTTGTTCTGAATTAATGGGGCTATTCCCGTTCAGACATTGGATTTGAATTTAGAAATAATCCACTTTGAAACCACTTTAACTGCCCCAGCTCAGGGCTAGGGAATCCTGGGAACTGTAGTTTATTGTGGCACCAGAGCTCTCTGACAGAGAAGGCTAAATGTCTCACAAAAACTACAGCTCTCAGAATTCCCTAGTGTTGAGCCAGGACACTTAAAGTGGTCACAAACTGGAATATTTCTACAGTGTGTTTTTGACCTTAGTTCTTATTTCTAATGTAGCATTCACAAGAATACAGGCAAAGAATATATTATGTACCACTATGTCTTAATAAAAAGAGGATCAAAATTCCGCAAACTATGCCACTTCAGACGGTGTACTGTACACTGTTCTAATTATTTGCAAATTAATATGCACTATTGATTAGACTTGCAATATTTTTCAAAACTTACACAAACAAATACTGGGGGGAAATTAGTTAAATCAATTATTTAAATAGGGGTTTTCACTTTGATTAAAATCAATTCACCCAGCATAATGATAAACTAGCCTTTTCACAGCACTGTTCCGAAACTGGATTCCCCCAACCCCCAACCCAGTTTTCCTATGGCATTGTTTTTGAAAATGACTGAAACAATACACCTTATACCTTATACCAAACTGTTATACAACTCCAAAAATTCAGATGGAATTTAACAACAGCTGGTCTGCATCCGACTTTCATTCTCCTCCTCCTCAATAATAATACTATAACAACCGACACTCAAACAAATGGCACAAATTACCAATTAATTAATAGATCTATTGTGAGTATATGATCATTATTACTAAATAGCTGAACTTCCCATCTAATCATATAGGTAAAAAAAAATCGGTTAAAATTAGAGGGGGGTGGGGAAACTTAAACCTAAGCAATAAAGTATATTGTTGCAAAAACAGTGGGTGAGAGGACACTAATCCTGTATTTTCAGACATTTTGAAGCTGTTTTGAGGGGTGGAAGCAGCGAAATAAGAATACAATCATCTGGAAAGTTAGTAAATAAGGGAGACTGGATGTACAATAAAAGGATGTTCTATATAAGATCATGACCACTAAGAAGGCTGATCACTGACCAAAAGTGGATCTGTAATAATCATACACACCTGATTACTTAAGAGATCCTTTAAAACAGTGGCTCTCAACCTTTTCTATACCCCACACCCCTAGGAAATGTTTGATTGATGTTCACACCCTTTACAAAAGTTATATCACATTTGAAGATGAGAAAGACTAATTTCTAATTTTTGAACCACAAACTGAACCACATACAATACTATCAATGAATAAACTGATCTTTAAACAAAAATAAGCTTTTAATTCCATGCACAAAATGCAAATCTAAATTGGGCAAGTAGATTCTAATTTATTCAGGAAAAAAAATGTGTGATGACTTGTGACTTGTCACTCAAGGACACATGACACTCTTTCTCACACTCCCTGATCCTCCATCTCTCACCCCAGGTTGGGAATCTCTGCTATATTCAACCAATCTGAACAAATGTACAAGTACTAAACATGATTTGAACTTAACAAACAGTAGCAAAGATCTGAAGTTTGTCATTCCCGAGAGTCCATAAGGTAGGCATATAATCTGATTTTATCAGGTATAAATCTTTATTCCAAAACTTACAATAAGAAGATGTTCTAATTTATTACTCACCATTCATTTATTTCACATTAATCTTCTGATGCTGCGTACTCATTGTGACTATTCAGACAGGCCTACTGCTTTTTGCATAATTAAATAGTAACTAATTATCCCTCACTTGATTATCCTCACCTAAAACTTTGGAGAGCATCATCAGCTCTTACACTCTTCATTATATTAAGATATAAGAAAGCTACTGCGAATTATAGTCATTAATTTCAAGATGATCTTCAGTATTTCACTTTATGGAATGTATCTCTATTAGATTTCATTTTCTAAACCACAATTAAAACGTAGTTGATATAGTTGTTCTTGTGCTGCCAAATCTCTTTGATAAGGGAAGTCTGATAAAAGACAAAGTGCTGTCCAACCAATTTTAAAAATCTTGAATTATACATTACTTTATCATAGTTAAAATAAAAAAGTTCATTACAGTAAGTATACTTCAGTCATTATACACACACACCATTTCTAATAGCAGAGGAAGAAAGAGGAAAGAGAAAAGAGTACAAGAGGTGAGTCATATTGTCTTCAAGTTTTGCTCTTGAGTCATATTTCTTCAAGTCATTTCCAACTTATGGCAACCCTAAGGAGAATTTATCATGGGGCTTTGTTGGCAAGATTTGTTCAGAGGAGGTTTCCTTTTGCCTTCCTCTGAAGCTGAGAGTGTGTGGCTTGCCCAAGATCACCCAGTGGATCTCCATGGCTCAAAAGATTAAAACCCTGGTCTCACAACCACATAATAAACCATAATCTATGTTCTTTATCTGGTTTCAGCAATGCTTGCAATGTCTCTTCCATCTGTATTCTAGTCAATTGACATATTTGGGCTTTCTAGATTGGCAGGAAAGTGTGACATGAAGTTGCCTTTTCCTTAATGCTTAGCAGCTGCACCACAGCCTTTAGATGGAGCTGCGCTGTTCCGCAGTTTTTAAAAAAGAAGCTGGGAAAACCAGCACCTTTTTAAAGGCGCTTCTTCTCCCCTAAAACGCAGAAAAAGCGTTTTCATGGCACACTTTCCCTTTTTCTCATCTAAAGGCTAGAGTTTCATGCAGCCATGAACACACTTCCTTTTGCCAATCTAGAAAGCCCCATAGTTTAATTGCCCTCAGTTTATCAGATAATGTGAAGCTGGTAAGACTCTAGAATACAATGATTATATTAGGCTACATCTATGCTGCAGATTTAATGCAGTTTGACACTGCCTTAACTGTGATGGCTCAATGGTATGGAATGCTGGAATCTGTAGTTTTGTGAGATGTGTAGCCTTCTCTATCAGAGAGTTCTGGTATCACAATGAAGAACTAACCCCTGGATAGGATAAAGGCATGACAGCTAAAGTGGTGTCAAACTGCAGTAATTTTGCTGTGTGGCAGCAGCCTTAGTCTATTGTGTCATATACCTAGTGGAGAAGGAGCCCTTGTGCAATGAACTGGAAACCAAGAGAGGAGGTTTGTTTTGGTTTTGGCCATGCAAGGTCATGACAAGCACTTGATATTTTTGAGATCCCCTGGAATTTCCTATCTCAAAGCAAGAGAATTCTTCCCCACCCTCAAAGGCTCCACTGCTGACCAGACACTCCAAAATCCTCTTGCTAATGTCTACCAGCCAGGAAGGAGAATATTTCAAGTGAGGTAGTGATGCTGAGAGAATCTGCCTTGAAGTATCTGAAAGGAGAGGGGGTGCATGGTAAATCTTCAGGTATTTCTTTTTGCAGAAAATTTAATGATTACTTGGGAAATAAGAACGCATCATCTGGATGCAAGATTTTTTTAAGTCCTTGTGATTTATGTTCTGTTTAGTTAAAGGATAATAAAACAACGCTAGGATGCCTCTAGCTGTGCAATCTGCCAGGAATGAATCTGCAGTCTGTGATACTGGGGTGAACAAGATGAAGCTGCTCTGGAGCTTGGTTTTAAAATATAACTGAATCAAATGTACTCTTTATAGAAACCGGGGGGGGGGGGGGTAGATAAAGAAAAAAATAAATTTTATAGGATGGCTCACTTATTAATTGCAGTGTTTATAACTTATAAACCCTGAAATTGGCTTTTAAGCTAGAACACATTCAGGAGTTTTAGGCTTTACATCAGCACCATGTAGCTAGTTGTTACTGCCATTTCTTTCAAGTGAGCTTTAAGCAGAATAAGGGGGGGGGGACATGCAGTAGCCCTACATGGTGGCTTTTACTTAAAATACTAATTAAAATGCACTACATAATAGAGAAGCTCTTTTATTCTGTATGACTCCATTGCAAACTCTATTCTTTAATTAAGGCATCTGTTGGAATTAGGAGATCAAAGATCTTCATTACAGTATTATGTATGCTACAAGCAGCATGGTGTCTTGAATGTACAAGATGTCTAGACACGCACATAACACATATGCAGAAGGAGATTTTGCTTTGGTTTCTAAGCAGTGCCTTAACCTGGAATTCCCACTAAGAAAGCTGTAATCTTATGTTGCTATATATTCTTGATTTTGTCATCTCCACTCCACCATCGCACCAGAAGGAAGCTCTGTGTGTCTCATCTCTTGTGCTGGCTGACTGACTGTTTGAGGCCACTGGAGCGATTTTCGATAGCCAATTCATTCTTGTTTGGTCTCTGTCACAGTTGGGGTTGCTTGTTTTTTGTTCAATCTAGTGAAGCTTGATCTGTCAAAGTTGGAAAACACTGCCATAAATTCCTATTTATTCCATGCTTTTGGAAAATATTTCTAGAACAAATACTTTTACTTTTTTAAAAACCTCCTGGCATTCAAGTTGCCCTTCCTTCTCATTTCAAACAGAACAAAAGATAGTACAAAGCTTATCTTCACAACTTGGCAATAACGAATTGTAGACGAAGGCCTATTGTCCGTTGTGAATTCTCAGCAGTTGATCCATTGAATCAACTCAACCTATATCACTCCTGAGTTACCATGTTTCCACTAAATCAGTGGTGTTCACTAGCTGGGTCTCACAATTATATTTAGGCACCAGTAGCCTCTTTTTCACAAATCAAGTGGATTTACATGCTTGGACCTTCTTAACTCCAAGTCTACACCTCCTGGAAAGACTTACAAAATTGTCACTATTCTACTTGTGTGGCATCTTAAAATATCTTAAATTCACAATAAAGAAGTCGTAAATTGGTTTTTAAATGCAGTCTATTTTTTACTTTTTCCTGGAAATTTTTGTTGGCGCATATGGGACCATGCATGCAGAAGTGAGGCTGCTAAGAAACAAATGCCACAGGACACTGTGGAAGTGGTGCAGGGTGAAGAAATCCTCCTTCTCCCAAAGAGTCTCATATGACAGCTGAGTTCTCTTGAAGAGGCTTTAATCTTAGTTGCAATATTTACAATATCTTACACTATCTTCAAAATGCTCCACCACCATCCACCACAACAATAACTCAACAATGTACAGTGGCAGACCCTCCCTTATATATACCCTCTCTGCCTGAGAGTTTAGTCCAACCTCAAACTGGTATATCACACAGTTTCCTATCACATGTATACCATTAGTGTGCATTATTGAAGCATTATGATTCTGCTTCCTGCTGATGTGTCATCATCGTCCTATGACTCAGCGCCTCTCATTTTTTGAACAATCATCATAGCACCTTTGGACTTCTAGTTAACTTTTACCTTTGTACCTCATTGCTGCTTCTTAAAATATTGTTGAGAATTTGGTCATCTTCATATACTGTGAATGAGCTAACAAATAAGCTATGCACTCAGGTCAATGGGTTTTCAAATCCTATTTACAAGCAAAGCTGGGAGAAGAAACAAATAGAAATATTACATGAAAAGAATGGCTGAACAAAGCAATAGGCCTAAACAGTACAAAATCTGAGAACTCTCTCTCACTCTCACTCTCTTTCTGTGATGCAGCTCTACACCTAAAATAATCTCCTCATTTTTAGACATCCTAAAGTACATAACATTTCTAAAATACATTTATTCCAGTTTAAAAGGTCAGCTTTATGCAGTGCAGTGTGTGTGCATCTCTGAAGTAAACTCTCAAGCACACTTGTAACCTGTGTGTTAGTTTATCAAAGCAAACATTAAGCTTCAATATTTGAGACTGATGCATACTACCTAAGCCAGAACTCTTTGGAGCTAATTGTGTACAATTTAACATTATCAAAGCACTGACAGTCCTCATTCAAGCCAAGTGTGAAAGTTTTTAAATTAGCTTTCACAGTTTGATTCACAGACAGCAAATGTAAACTGGCACTGGATTAATTTTTTCTCCCTGGTGACAATCTGGAACAGAATCGCCCAAAGGCTATTGTGGGCCATTTGCTTTAGCTGTTACTGAAGATTCACAATACAAGCTGTGTTCCAACTGGGACTGAAGCTTGAGGAGAGACGCAAAGTTTACTATTACCCTCATTAAGCAAACTGTTGTGTGTTTTCAAAACAGCCTTTTCATTTGGTCACTTGGTCATTGGCAAGTAGTCTAGACCAGTACTTATCTGGCCACCTGATATGGGGAGTGGGGTGGAATTTTTTCCCCAGTGTGCCAGAGACTTGCACTATATTTGTATCCATCGGGAACAATTAATCTTTAATTTTTAGAAATCTGTCATGGACTGGCAGCCAATGGCTCAAAACCAGCATTAGTCACCACCCTCCTCCACCTCTTCCTCCTCCTCTTCTTTTGCTTCCTCTCAAATCTCTTATGGGTAGAACTAAACATTATGATCATCAGAGCTTCCTCAGCTCAGCATTTCCTCTCTATTTCCCTGCCTCTGTTTAATATGTAACAAAATATGATATCATCACTGTTTACATATTGATACACAATCCATATACCAAGTACTGTAAACTGATGGCCTGAATATATCATTTGGGAAAGAAACTGGAAAATATGCATAAGTTTCTGAATAGGTGCAGGGCTGACAAAGGAGAGAAAGGCCACAAATACAAAGACACAGATGGCTTACTAAGGTTGCTGTTCTCCAGGCAAAGGACAGATCTACTGAAGGTCAGATAGTTTGAGACCCTTCTGCACCTATTTTGATGGACAACCAGATGTTGGGGGATATGAATTTATGTTTGCTGCAACCATTCCCTCAAGTTCTAAAACAGCCAAATTCCCACCACACACATATGACTCCCTGTCCAATGTGTGGGCTCCATCCACAAACTTAATACTGCATGGACATTTGCATTAGTGTATACTTATATATTATGCATGCAGTAATAATTAGGCCCACTGAGCTGGTTCAAGCCTCTAAGAGCTGTCTAATTGCTATATGATGTTATTTATTTAGCAGTAGTCACAGAAGGGTGTTCTAGCCAGCTTTCTATACTTTTTAGAAATACATCCAATTATTTATTATACTTCATTCCACTGCACTGGTACGTGCATCAGGTGTGGCATAGGGATCAAATGAACAAGATCCTTGTTCTTGCTGCTTCATCAGTAGTGACACCAGCACTAGGCAGTATTGCCCTTGCATACTAATATTGCTTGCAACTGATTGGGTACTTTGCAGTGGAGTTCAAAAGTAGAGTTTGAAATGTTATTTTTTTAAAATAATAGTAGTAGTAGTAGTAGTAGTAGTAGTAGTCTCATACCCTTAAAACAAAATTTAAAGGGCAATAATGACCCCACAGAAGAGTTACTTAATTCTAAAGTAAATGATGAAGACACTAAAATAGCTGAAGATTTGCCATGCCTTGTCTCAGTCATTAATCAGAATAGACACTGCAGTCAAGAAATCAGAGGAAGACTAGGATTTTGAAGTCAGCTATGAAGGAACTAGACAACTTTCTGAAAAGAAAAAAATATTATTAAAGTTAGGATGGTTCATGCCATGATATCTCCAATTTCTATGCATAGTTGTGCAAGGTGGACAGTGAAAAAAATCTGATAAGAAGAAAATCAACTCATTTGATATGTGGTGCTGGAGAAGAGTTCTAAAGATACCACAGACTGCTTAAAAGACTAATAAATGGGCCATAGAGCAAATCAAATCTGAACTCTCCCTGAAAGACGACTAAACTGAGACTGACATACTTTGGACATATTCTAAGAAGACATGACTCATTAGATAGACTCAATGAAAGAAGTCGCCAAGCTAAGTTTGAAAGAACTGAACAGTGCTGTTGATGACAGGATAACTTGGAGTTCTCTCATTCACAAGGTTACCATAAGGCAGTCAACTTGAAGGCAGCTAGCAATAAAGTTCTGCTAACTGTATTGGCCTTGCATCGCACTATTTTCTGTGATGTGGGGGAGGGTATTCTCTGTTGTAGCTTTCATTACATAGAAGGGTCCCCTCAGACTCCCAATTTTGAATGTTCCCATCATTCCCAATCGAAGATCTACTTGTACCGACACATTTTCCTAACTGTTAACCTTATCAGTTACCCTTGGTTTTTAATGTATAGCTCAGAGGCTTTACAGTGATGGATCTACATCATCAACACAGTACACATCTGTGCTAGCAAACAACAATGATGAACAACAGAGCATAG
This sequence comes from Urosaurus nigricauda, assembly GCA_034509955.1. Classification (NCBI taxonomy): domain Eukaryota; kingdom Metazoa; phylum Chordata; class Lepidosauria; order Squamata; family Phrynosomatidae; genus Urosaurus; species Urosaurus nigricauda. Next base: position 81,325,443 of record JAOEGL010000004.1, read on the forward strand.
TGCAAGATGTCCTGTTGTGTAACACGGGCCCTCACTGTGCAGCAGGACATTTTGTGCATTTGGACATAGTATACATCAGGACCATTGACAATTGCCACACCGCTAGCTCCACTTGTACAATGGTCCTGAAGGCACAGCCATATCTCCTGGATGCAGTCCAGATTTATGCAGTTGTAAACCAGTTTATAATGATGTAACTTCTTAATCTCCATAAATAAAAAAAAATGACTTGAAGGCACACAACAACAACAAACTACCTAACTGGATGCCAGCTGAATGCTTTTAATACATGCTAGTTTTTTTTAGTATGTTTTCCTTTTATATGTTTAAGCATAGTTTTATTTTATCTGACAGCCCTTCCCTGACAGGTTATCCCAGCTCCACTGATATGAATTGACCATGACTGCCCCAAGATGTCCCGCCACATTAATAATTATTAATTAATAATTATTTTAAGTGATTTTAACTGTATTTTATAATGTATAATTTTATAATTTTATAATTATATAGTTTAGTTTTAAGGAAGGGGTTAAGGGTTTATGTAATTTTATTTTGTATCTAAATAATGTATGTATTTCTGTGTTTTTTACTGCTATAACCTGCCTTGATCCTATGGGGGAGGCAGAATAAAAATAAAACAACAACTTCTTCTTCTTCTTCTTCTTCTTCTTCTTTTTCTTCTTCTTCTTCTTCTTCTTCTTCTTCTTCTTGTTTTAAAATATGTTTAAGGCCTGATCTAGATTGGCAAAAAGAAGTGTGTTCATGGCTGCATGAAAGTGTAGCCTTTAGATGAGAAAAAGGGAAAGTGTGCCATGAAAATGCTTTTTTTTTTTTTTGGCATTTTAGGGGAGAAGAAACGCCTTTAAAAAGGTGCTGGTTTTCCCAGCTTCTTTTTTAAAAACAGCGAAACAGCGCAGCTGCATCTAAAGGCTGCGGTGTAGCTGCTAAGCATTAAGGAAAAGGCAACTTCATGTCACACTTTCCTGCCAATCTAGAAAGCCCCTAAATGTACAAAAATGGCTAAAAATCCTCCTAAATTAAACTAGAAAAGCAATGTTAGGAGTGATGCTGCTTATCACAGTATGGAAAAAAAATATCCAGTAGTTACCTGAAAATGTCAAAGCAGCTTAAGAGTTTACATCACATTATATATAGTTTGAAAAATATGCAGTACACAATCATGATCCTTCAATGCTAAAGCTCATCAAAGTCTCTCATTTGTGTGTGCACACGCACATGTGTTTACGTGTGTGTGTGTATAACTGAAATCTGCATCATGTCTTTCCACACAAACAGTAGTCAACAACAGTTGTCAAAACAATCATAGAATACATAACCGGATGAAAAAGCAGCCCAGGTTAAACCAACAACTACAAAACAACAGCCAGCTCAAACCAACATTACAAAGAAGACAACACAGAGAAACAGAATATAGTAGATAGAAATGCCCAAAGGCCTATCTGAATTATATGGTTTATACCTGTTAGTGACAGGTATTCAAACAGGAGGACCTTCCCTGTCAGTGAGTTTCAAAGCTTAGTACTAGCTGCAGAAAGAAGCCCCAGTGAGTATATACATATTCAAACTATTTTTTGTTTTTCTGCTATACAAATGTCTGAATTTGCTACATGCTGTTTACAGGAATCTTCTGGGGATATATGTGTGTGTGTGTGTGTGTGTGTGTGTAGCATGCAAGAAATACCATTAAAAATGGAATGCTTGTGTCTCAATGCAAAGACTATAAACTGACCATTCCAGTTTATAAATGTCTATGGGAGATCTTGCCTTTAAATATGGCAATGTCTTCACAGAAATCATCCAAGGCCAAAAATTCTAGTGCAGGAAATGAAAACACAGAGTCTGATGGAAATGAGTGGTCAGGCTATTTGTAATGAGATCTGGAACCTTTCACCTTAGGTCACCAATTGCAATCCCTCCAGATTAACAGTCACTCAAATGTTGTGACCACCTAAGAACTGTTCAATGTGTGGAATGTGTCAGCAATCTCATTTCCATTTGTAATGTGCCAAGGTCTACTTGCGTCAAATTAATTCCAGACCAAGTATCGAACTAGGAAAGGAGTCTGAGAAAAGAGGAATTAAAAGAGCAAAGCATCACAGAGGTAATGGAGTAGAAACAAACAATGGGAAGGATATGTTTATGGAGGCCAGATCCTCCATACTTTATCCATTAAAAAGTCAAGTATTTGTATGTTGTATAGTGCATTATTCTTTTTTTCCCTATTAACATGACACAGAATTTCCAACAGGAGTGTGGAAATAATCTGTTTTGCTTTTAAACCTGAGATGAGTAATCTGCCTGATCAAAAGTAATACAAAATGACAGTGGCTTATATTTTGCTGAAAAGTATGCCTGCTGCTGCTATACTGCCCCCCCCCCCAGATGCAATGGTACCCATCTATCAGGGTCATGTGCATGTGTTTAGGTTCTGCACAGAGATGCTACCCTAACATCTGGACTCAATTAATATAATATTTCTTCTTTAGGTTAAAAGGTAAAGTTTTTCCCTTGACATGAATATCTATTCATAACTAACTGTAGGGGGGAGTTGCCATCTCCAGTACTAAGCCAAAGAGCCAGCATTGTCTGAAGATGACTCCGATGGTCATGTGGCGAGTATAAGAATGCTATTACCTTCCCACCAAAGTGGTACCTATTTATCTACTTGGATTTGCATGCTTTCGAACTGCTACCTTGGCAGAAGCTGGAGCTTGTGATGTGAGCTCACCCCGTCATGCAGCAACTGGGCCTCAGACTTTCAACCTTACAATTGTCAGAACTGGCACCTTAACCACTGCATCTTCTTTACTTGATTAAAATTTGGATTAGAATCCTGATGGTCTTCTTCATGGGAGATTATGAGAAATCATAATGCCATAATATCTTTACATAAAAGTTAGGAATTCTCCTTGTTGTGTTTGTTGAAGCCATTGTACATAAACATTAACTCCCAATTTTGTAAACCCACTGCAGTTTAGATGGTTGGTTTAGAGGCTTCTGATTATACAGGATATATTCTGGTCTTAAACGTTCAGCCTTTAAAGGCCATCACTAGCACTCTGAATAGTACTTGGAAACATACTGGAACCAGGGACAGCTGTTCCACATGTTTTCTATGGACAGCTCTAGTCAACAACTGAGCTACTGAGCTGGAGATCAATGATAATTTCTGAATCCACTTCCAAACCAAATTTATATTGAAATATATTGCAATAATCCCAATATCATTCAGCTATATCATCCATTATGCTGGGTACTTTTTCCAGAAATGGGCACAGTTGGCACAACACGTTCAGCTCTATAAAGGCATTTATGTACACTGCTGAGATCTGAGTATCTAAGGTTAAGGCTTAGGATGTAAATCCTTAACTATTTCTTCTTTGTATACAGGCATCAATTATTACAGTTGTTTTCTAACTGCTGTGGGAGGAATGAAATATTCTTCCCCAGTATTCTCCCCATATTAAAATGCCACAAAATATTGTGGAGGAATTATTCCGAATAGAGAAAAACATGGGGTGGGGGGTTTTACACACAAACACAAAACCTGTTTTCTAAAAAGAGAAAAAAATGTTTCTTGAGCAGAAAACAATGTTTTCTGGGCATGAAAGAGTATCTTCTGCACAGGAAACAGGCACAGATTATGGTCCAGATAATAAACAGAAAGCTGAATGATTTATGATGATCACATATTGTATGAAACTGTTATATAAACCAGACAAAACATGAAGATAATCTAACGAAGAGCTAATGGCTGTGGGTAAAAAAGAAAAGAAAAGAAAACTCTGTTTTTTCTCAAGACCATGTAATGTGTATTAGTTACTCTTTAACCATCTGTTGCATGTGCAATCAGGATGCTTAGATGGGATTTTCATCTACTATCTTAAATCTTGCTTATAGGTGAAGTGGGAATCTAACTGAGTGCACAGCTGATTCATATATTACAAGGTTCCTATAAAAAAAAACACCACTCCTTTCCAAGATGGGAAGTACAATTTATTTATTTATTTTAAAAAGAAATTGCTGCCTCTAAGCACAAAAAAACCACAGTCTGATTTCTTCTGTTAGTCCTAAATAGAGTAGCCACAGTGAATCAATGGGGTTCACCTTCACTATTCAACAATTGATTGAATAGGTCTCCTCTTCTTGTTGTGTATCTCCAAGTTGTTTCTGACTTATGGAGACCCTAAGGTGAGGTGAAGGAATAAGAAAGACTGTTATCAATGGCTGCCCCCATTCTCTGGAACTCCCTTCCATAGGAAGTTAGCCCCCCACCCTGCTTTCCTTTTGCCACCAAGCAAAAAAGTTTTTATTCAGGCAGGCTTTTTAATGTATAATCATGACCCGCTCACCTTTCTATGGAGTGTGTGTTTTAGACATGTTTTTAACTTTTGTACATTTTATATTAATTTTATACTACTTTGACTAGATGATTTTAATATTTTTTTTAAAAAAATATATATTGTAAAGTTTTTAAAATGTTTTAATAATGTGAGCTGACTTGGGTTCTTGTCCTTGAGAAAGGCAACATAAAATGAAATAAATAAATACTTAAATAAATATAAATAAGGCAAACTTATAATGGTCTTTTTTCTTGGCAAGACTTGTTCAGAGGAGGTTTTGCCAATGCTTTCCTCTGCAGCTGAGAGTGCGACTTGCCCCAGGTCAGCCAATGGGTTTCCATGGCCAAGCAGGGATTCAAAGCTTGGTTCCCCAGAGATGTAGACCAATGCTCAAATCACTCCATTACCCTGGCTCAGGAGTCTACTCTAGTTGGTACCAAGACAATTCTAGACTAATTTGCTAAATCATTTTACACAACAAAATCCCAGACAATAAAAAACAATATAAATTAAAAATAGCTCAAAATTATTAAAAGCTAACATAACTGCAGTTAAAAATAAAAAAAACAACCAAATAAAGCACAAAAATACAGAGGAAAAGAAAAATATGGGTCTTCAGAACTCTCTTTAAAAACTTTAATGCTCAGACCTGAGGACAACACATTGAGAAGCAAGCAGCCACTGTAGAAAAGGTCCTCTCCCTCATATTTGCCACTGCTCTCAGGTGTGGTAAATTGAAAGAGCCTCCACTGCTGATTTAAAAGTGTGAGTAACACAACACAGGTGAAGCCAGCCCTTGTACAAGTTAGTTTGTAGTACATGTGATAAATGCGCATGCACATTTCATGTAATTCCCTACATAAGAGTACTCATCCAAGTACAAAAACTCCAGTGGATACCAGGGCCCACTGTATTGTGGACTGTATTGTAGGTAGAAGCTAAAATATGCAATATCTATCAATGTCCAGCTGCTACATAATCAAGCCTCAAGTGACAACAGGAAGCTCTGGCGTTTCTAAGATGGATTTAGTCTCCTATTATTTTCAGTAAAAATAAAAGGGACAAAGCTCAATGTGTATGGTTTCAAATTGATCTCCTGCAGACAGTAGATACAGCAGGAAAAAAATGTTCTTCCTGGGTTCTATAAAACCTTTCTGAAGCAAAAGATTCATACCCCTCTGCAATTTCCAAAAGCAAATACTGGTAAGCAACTCAGGGTGGGATCTTTGTATTGGACATCTGGGATAGAGCCAGTTTTCATACTGGGAAAATATGTCATTGTTGACAGCCTGACAACTCTATTTGCCCCTTAGTTTTCATTCTAAAATACACAAGATTTATATTTTCTGTGCAGAGAAGCAAGTACACGTTTATGTCAGTTGCTTTAGCAATGATCAATCTGAGCAAGCAATCTTAATTTCTTCTTTGCATTATTCATGTCCATGTTCTAGGACAGCAACAGTGTTTTTATATGACAAAATAAGAACATCTCACTGCAATAAAAATCAAAAAAGTGGAACTCTTACTTCCTGACACACTTACATAGCTTTCTTACTATTACAAGTTACAGTGAAACAACTTGTGGTACCCATTTCTATTACAGTGGTCCCCTGGGTTACGAATCCCCCGGGGAACGAAAATCCTGGGATACGAAAGAGCCGGGGCTGGAAAAATGGACCCGGCTTATGAACGTATCCCCGGGTTATGAAGGCCTCCGCCGGCTGAGAGGAAAGGAAGGCCCGATCCGCCGGATCGGGCCGTCCCTTCCTCTCCGAGGAGGCCTCTCCGCCGGCTGAGAAGAAAGGAAGGCCCGATCCGCCGGATCGGGCCGTCCCTTCCTCTCCGAGGAGGCCTCTCCGCCGGCTGAGAAGAAAGGAAGGCCCGATCCGCCGGATCGGGCCGTCCCTTCCTCTCCGAGGAGGCCTCTCCGCCGGCTGAGAAGAAAGGAAGGCCCAATCCGCCGGATCGGGCCGTCCCTTCCTCTCCGAGGAGGCCTCTCCGCCGGCTGAGAGGAGGCCTCTCCGCTGGCTGAGAGGAAGAGACGGCCCGATCCGCCGGATCGGGCCGTCCCTTCCTCTCTGAGGAGGCCTCTCCGCCGGCTGAGAAAAAGGGAAGGCCCGATCTGGCGGATCGGGCCTTCCCTTTCTCTCCAAGGCCTCCGGTTCCCCCGGGTTACGAAAATTTTCGGGTTACGAAAGGTAATCCAGAACGGATTACTTTCGTAACCCGGGAGACCACTGTATTTTACTCTAAGTTTTTGAAAATTACTTTCTAAAAAAGAAAGACAAACTCGAGATTTTTATTTTATATAGAGCATGTGGTCCCAGGTCTGTTTTATGTTTCTTTCAGTGCCTTTTTCTTAATACATAACAACAATCTCTTAAAAGTGAGTCATACTAAAAGATGTTCCTTCAACCCTCTGTCAACTCCATGGAGCAAATTCACTCATTACAATGCATGGTGGTGAAACAGAATTTTATCGTGTATTTGTACATGGCATATTTACTTTGTTTTGATTCAGCAATCATAAACTCTTCCATCTCAGCCAAAACACATCACCAAGATGTGACATGCCAGGAAGAAATCATGCAAATGAAAAGCCAGCAGCAAATGCAGAAAAGTAGTTCTCCCCTCTGAAGCAAAGGGCACTGAAAGAATGGGTGGGTGGGAAATCGCCACAGAGTTCACAATCAATCAACCCCTGTTTAGTCCTAAGACAGTGCTGAAACTCAGATGGCCTGAATTTGTGTTGTGTGCAGTTTAGGCAAATTGTTTACTGTTTGGATTTTGAAAGAACACTACCTTCCTAATATATTTGCCAAAAGTAGTCTGCACTGATTGTGATCAATGATATTCAGCACTGGTTTGCTAGTGAGGGAAGACTAGGCCATATACTTACATTCCCCACAATGTATCATTTCCTCCCCCTCTTTTTCCCCCTGTGTCTCAGAACATGGCAGCAAGCAGCATATCCAATACTGTATTACTTTCTTCTTTCATTCATGACGATGTCACACAGAAGCTTTGCAATTCTGAAAAAGAAGCATTTCTTGGGTTCTGAAGACAGAGGTATCCCAACCAATCCATCATGCTTTGTGTGCTAATGATAGATTCGTGCATAAGAGACACCATAAGCAGAGCAAGGCAGAAGGCATGAAAAAGAGTGAATCAACTGTCAGTGGTTGCGATCTGAAGGACTGCAAGCCTGTGATTAGAATTTTCAATCAGAGTTTCCACAATTCATCATGTTACTCAGGAAGGAATGAAGGGCTTCCCACATCACCACCCGCTTGGTGTGTTTTTTGTTTGTTTTTTTTAACAGACATGTTTCTTCATCTTTTCTGATGAAGAATATCCTCCTGATATTAGCCTAGGCAGTTTCTAGGACATTGGAAAAAAAATAGAGCTTGCTGGTTTGCATTTAAAGTGCAGGGGGAGTAGGGGAAGAAATTGAAATTGAAGGAAAGTGTTACAGTTTAGTTTCTATTTGCAGGCACAAAACAGCCTGTAATAAGCTCTTTCAGTACAATGAGGCATTTAGGCAAAAATGAAGAAGGAAGACCATTCCTCTCTTGAGTGTGCAGTCATTCTGCTACAACAGTCACATGCACCATTTACACAAAGCTATGATCCTGGGCAGCAGCATGAGAGCCAAGGAAACTTAGAACCTCTTTACAGTCCTCCCAGATATTATTTTATTTACTGTATATACTCATGTATAGGTCTAGAAATTTTAGTCAATAATTTGACCCCAAAAAGGTGAGTCAACTAATCCACAGATCAATGTAGGTAACTTTCACTCTTTTTCTTTCTCAAGGAACCATCTCTTGGTGAAAGGCAAGAGTGTAATCTGTTCTAGAAGCAATGATCTTCGCCCTCCACTACCTCATCCATTGAGTCGTTAGTATGAGAGCAAACAGTTATGCCTGCTGGAATTTTGTAAGTTCTTTGGCATTGTTTTCCTTTGTTTCATCCTTTAGCTCCTTTGTTACATGCCTCTAATTTTTACATTCGACCTATTTTGGGGTCATATTAAAATCCATAATTTTGTCCCCCAAATTTGCCTTATATATATTAGACATAGTTGGGTATATACATAGTTGCAAAGGCAAAACAGTATTCTATTTAAACAAAACTAGTCTTTAAACAAAAGTATAATACAGGACATCTGATGAAATTTAAACACAGAATTTTTCAGTCTCCCAAATGTATGTATACTATGAATACAACAAACCACAATGTGGTGCCTATGGACACCAATGAATCTCCAGAGACCACAGAAAGAGAGGTAAAGAGCCACAGAAAGAATGGGAACAAACAGATCTGTGGTATACAAAACACATCTTGATTCCCCCCTGCCAGGCCCATTGGGCCTCATTCTTGATTTTTTTAAAAAAAAAATTATCTCTTTGTCCATTCCTACCATAATGAACCATCTCCCCCATTTTTTGCTTCTTTTTTTCTCTCCTGAATCTCCAGAGGCCTTTGACTATTTTGCTCCCCACACCCAATTCAAATAGCCCTCCTATGTTGCTTCTCTGCTCTTTCTTTTTAGGAAGATTCCCACCTCCATTCACACTGGGGGTAGTAACAATACGTAGGAGAGGTGAGAAGAAGTGTACTGGTGGCTGAACTGTGTCCAAGCTGAGCCAGTGTATCAGTGGTTTGAAGAAGTTGACGAGGTAAGTGACATAGACCGATAAAAGAAAGCAGAAAATAGGGGAGATGGATCTTTATGGTAGGAATGGACAGAAAGCAAAGAATCAAGGATGAGGCACGATGGGCCTGGCAGGGGGCAATCTGCAAAGTTTGTTACCCCTCTTTCTGTGTTTCTTTCTATGTCCAGAGAAATACAGATTAGAACAAGACTAAGAAAATATAGAGAAAAGAGAGAGAGAAAGGTTGTCTTCTTTGAACACAGAGTACTGCTAATGCAGAAAATGGAGTTTAAATTAGCTCTGGATCAAAAATTTCTTCCGCCCCCCCCCTCCCACTTTCTTTTAAATTTTATAGGGAAAAATACTTTTGGGGAAAAATATGAAAAATGAGAAAATTTCAGAGAAATTTTTATGCATGTGGTGGTGTTTGCCTTACATGTTAGGTAGTCAAGGAATGCATGGGGGGGGGTGTACTTTATTTTCACTCCATAACCATCTTTTCTGGAGTTATCAGCCTCTCTTGTTTCCCTTCCTTCAGTTAAACCCAGGAGAAAGCATCATGAGGTAATTCCTCCCATATGCATAGAAGTGTGAGCAGGAAGAACCATTCTGAGATTATTATTTTTTTCACCATCAAGAAATAAAATGCCACTTTGCAGCATTTTTTTAGTTATACCATTGCCTTCTGCAATGCCACTGCATGACACTACATATAGGGCATGAAAAACTGGTGGCCAGGCTGCCAACCAAACTGCTAAAATTGCCTCTTGTAAACTGGATTGTGGGCTAATTGTGGGCTTTATCTCTCAAAACTGTTGTGACACTTTCTCCTCCCATGGAGGAATTGGGTTCTTGCACCTTCTGTCTGCTCCCCAGCAGCTGGGGAGAAATTTGACAGACCATTTGCCTAAAGCTATCATTCAAATTAGTGGTGTTCTATGCCACTGTCTTATAGTTATATTCTTGGGAAATACACTAATCTCTCGGCATAACTACCGGTAATATGCTTTCTGTGGAATGGATGTTTGAAACTGGCTTACACCTATTACAGCTGCCATTTCTTGCCATGGCAGCCATCTTGTGATGACATAAACCTTTCCCAAAATTCCAAACAGACCTGTGGGATAAAAATATTTAGAGACTTCTACCTCTTTCTTCACTTTAAAGCTCCAGGGATAAACGACTAACAGGAACCTCAACTCCATGACTATTAAGGATGCAATCTTAAAGCACTCCACTCAAGTGAGCAAAGGAAGAATAATGTCCTCAAAAATGTTTTCTTTTATTAGCCTTGGTTCTATACAAACTCATAAAATTGAGTAAATTATTCTGCCTTGTTCTACAATCCTAAAATAACCTACCCAACAGACCTTCTTTGTGAAGAAGGAACCCTCTGATGTGGGGACAACAAATACTTCTCGTGGTGAAGATGAACAAATCCATCTTCAGTTTCAACACACAAAGCCACTCAGCATGACAAAAGAAAAATACAGGTCTGGCAAGCAATTAAGGCTTTTCTTTACAATTAATTAGTGGTAAATCAATCAAACAATTAAAAGTAACTGTTCCAGTAGTTCAATATGAGAGGGATAGTCTGATGAAACTAGTTCAATGTTAGATAGATAATGTCATGATTTTTTTGACTAAAGCATGCAAACAGTTTATGTTTTGGAATACTGTACTCTAGATAATTTGCTCTGGAAATAAGTGATTGGTGACACAGCAACCTTTTCACACATACACACACACACACACAAAAGAAATTTGATTAAAATCCATATTTCAGCCTTATGAAAGAATTAATCATAGTGATTAATCATGTAATATTTTGAGCCCTAACAGATTGAAAAGATCTAATTTAAGTATATTATGTCATAATTACAACTTGTCACTAACCAGTATATTAACAGTAGTATAAAAAAGCATATTCATTAGAGATGCTGCTATGTGCTCAGATGGCCATTTGTGTACCTTATGCACTCAGTGACTAATATATCACAGAAAATTAAGTGTGCAATATGCAATGAACTTCAGTTTTAAGGCAAATTCCAAGTTTCCCTCCAAGTTTTGCAAGCACAAGGAAAATCACAGTAAATTCAGAGTGTCCTACCAAAGTGCTTCTCTACTGACCAGGACAAGACTATGACTCCACCAATTATTTAGAAATTGTGGGAAGTTCTGAAATTATAAATGACTAATCACCTTCTGATCTTATAAAATGTGTCTCCTGAACAGGCCACTGAAAGCCTGAAATAACAAAGGCACTTTTCAAGAAATAACATAAATCTTACCAGTAGTATGCATGCCATTATTTTATTAATGTGGCTATAATGTTAATGTTGAACAAAATAAGCTCAAGAAATTTTCTCCTTTCAACATGTGTTGGACCTACCCTTTCAGAACTACCTGTACTTGTTTATATGTGAAAACTGTTTAGTTTCAGTTTTGCCGATAAATCCCATTTTCTTTTTATTTTTGCTTTGATAAGAGGACTCTGCAAGACTCTGGCTCTATATTTTGCTACAAGACATTGAAATCTGTATGCATTTTTCACAATGTGCATATTTAGTTATGCATATTACCTAATATATCCATTATCTCAATTGACTTTAAGGGAGTTTGTGCATATTTTTCCAATTATACATGTTAGCTATTTAGATTGTTTGATGCATACTTCATTTCTCCCAAATATCCAGTTAAGCTTCATAGATATGTGAACCATGTCTTGAATTACTAGTTCCTGTACATGGCAACAGCTAGATTGAGATCCACTATTCAGCCCAGATGATAACAACAGCATACACACATTGTTCTTTAAAATCTAACAGCCAGAATAAAGGCAAAAAGTGTGACCTGATATCCCGCTATAGTTTTAACATACAAAAAATATAGGTTGCTCCAATATATACCACTTTTTCTAGTGGTGTCCCTGGTGAGATCTAGTTTGGCAAAGAAAGAATGACCTACTGCAAGTGATTTTGTGTCAATTTTTGCTTGTCAAAATACTAAGTGTGGTTTGTCGAGGAAAGAACTCTGTTGTTAGCCTTGTGGCTTTTTTGCTTAACATAGTGAGATACAAGAAAAAGGAAGTTCCACGACTACAGGGGTCTCCACAGTTCTGCTTTGATAAAACAAGTAGAAATCACCCTCCAGTATGTGGAACAAACATAGAGCTCAGGTGATTCTCAGTGCTTCCTAAACACAATAGTAAATTGACTCTTTGTAAGAGTGAATGAGATAAGAGGAAAGAACTCAGTCTAGGAAAAGAATATAACTGATGTAAAGATTCTGTTGGCACAGCTAGGGGACACAAAAAGAATCATGTAGTTCATTTAATGAAGGTTTTCCCTTCCCTACTTTGATTTTCCAATATTTATCTCATCTATAGGCGATATGGAGCCCAGAGAGCTATTCTTATGATTTTAAAAACAGATTGAATTGTCATCTTTGGGTGAACTCTGGCTCTTGTTTTCCTGCATAAAGCAAGAGATAGGCTATATGGCTGAGAAGTCTTCCTCCTCTCCCCCCCCTCCGACCCCACCCCCCAAAAAACCCCCTGCAAGCTCTTAAAATTACATTTGCCTACTAGTTGATATTGTATTCTCCTTTGAAAAGTAACATATGGAAAATCCAAGAAATCTAAGTTATGCTTCTAAATTACCTGCAACATAGCTGCCTTATGAGGAAAGACTTAGGGGGCTGGGTATGTTTAGCCTGGAAAAGGGATGGTTAAGAGGGGATATGATAGCCCTGTTTAAGTATCTGGAGGAGTGTCACATTGAAGATGGAGCAAGCTTGTTTTCTGCTGCTCCAGAGAATAGGACCCAGAACAATGGATGCAAGCCACAGGAAAAGAGATTCCAGCTCAACATTGGGGGAACGTTCTGACAGCAAGGGCTGGTTGACAGTGGAGCACACTCCTTCCTCAGAGGGTGGTGGAGTCTCCTTCCTTGGAGGTCTTTAAGCAGAAGCTGGATGGCCATCTGTCAGGGATGCTCTGATTGTGAGTTCCTGCATGACAGGGGAGGGGGGATAGACTGGATGGCCCTTGTGGTCTCTTCCAACTCTATGATTTCATCTTGTATGTCATGCAGAGCAAGTATGTTTGGCAAAATCCTAACTTTGCTTTTATAGCATTACTATAGGTACAACATACAGTAGTGCATGGACTGCATGCTAAGTTAAGATTCCTGAACAGCCATACTTGAGATCACTGGCATACGTTTAGGATTCATCAGATGCTAAAACCCTGTAGACATATTAGAGGACACTGCTAATAATCATTACAACCTGATTTCCTCCTGGAAATCTCATATTTAATCTCTGTGTTAGTGTCCAAACCAATGTAAAAAAAAAAAAAAAAAGAAGCCTAAAAATTGAATATCTATTTCTGTTCCCTGGAAATATCATTTGCAGGAAAAGCATACTATGATACACAAATCCTCTCCTTTCCAATAATCCTTCAGTTTAATCTTGCAGGGACCTATTTTGATCTTTCCCTTGGCAGGCAATATCCCTCAGCATTTACTAACTGCTCCAGATCTTTTGAGCAAGAGGTCAGCTGTAATTTTGACAGCTAGCAAGCAAAACATGTATGGATAACTACAAAGGGGACAGCATATTAACATATTTAACCCAGATTGACAGTTGACTTGGTGAGGTCATCAGTTGACAGTTGACTTGGTGAAGTCTACTCAGCCATGGGTACAGATATCAGCTTAGTAAAACATTGTAACTCTCTTTCAAAGGTGAAAAAAGGCACTATTGTTGGCAACAAATTCCTCTTGGAAGGGGTTTGGTGAAGAAATGTGTTCAAGTTATGTGTCAGCTGAGTCTATCCAACACTGCAGCTTAATCAAACCAAGGCTTAATCATAGCATCAGAGATGGAAGGGATCACAAGGGCCATCCAGCCCAACCTCCTGCCATGGAGAAATAACACTATCAAAGCACTTCCAACAGATGGACACCCAGCCTCTGTTTATAAACCTCCAAAAAGGAGACTCCACCACACTTTAAGGCAGCGTATTCCACCGCTGAACAGCTCTTACCATCAGAAAGTTTTTTCCAATGGTAAAATAGAATTACTTTTCCTGCAGTTTGAATTCATTGCTTCGTGTGCTAAGCTTGGTCTGCACTGCAAAAATAAAGCAGTTTGACACCACTTTAAACTATATCTCAAAGTGAGATATTTATCCATCTTTGTCAGAAAGTCCTTGTGCCGCAGCTACTACAAATCCCAAGATTCTATAGCATTCATTCATGGCAGTTAAAATGGTGACAAACTGCATAATTTCTGCACTATGGATGCAGCCCTAAAAATGGTAACCAGCAAATGAAGATGACACTGAGAACTTGTTGCCTATTTGCACAAAAAAGTGTAGCCTGTGGCCTTCATGTGGCCTGCAACTCTTTTGTAGCCCAAGCCCTCACTGTCAACCCTTACTGACCTCTCACCCCAAAAAAGTTTCCAAAATTTGGAGGTGAAAAACTGCCTCCAAACCACAGAATCCTAAAATCATAAGTCACAGTTGGAAAAAGACTGTGTGTACAACAGCCTGTCTTGCAGGAATACACAGCTAAAGCTCTCCTGGGGAAAAAATGCCCATCCAACCTCTGTTTAAGACCTCAGAGAAGCAGTCCACCACCCTCCAATTCAGTATATTTCATAATAAAATAGTGCTTACATTGAAGCAGTTTTTCCTAAAGTTTAAATTTAATCTCTTTTCTTGTAATTGTTCTTGTAATTCTTTTTTTTTCCTAGTTGGTATGTATTTTATTTTAATGTAGTTAAAAATGTTTATGAAAAAATATTTTTAAAAGAAAATCTGAAATCAGAAACACGTCTGGTCCCAAGCATTTTGGATAAGGTATACTCAGTCAGTACTCAAAGTTGCTTAGCGTCTTTTCATGAATTTCTTGTATGTGTAAATGTGCTTGTTTTGTTTACCATCAAAGCTGCTTGGGAGAAGAAGTTAGTACTTTGCCCACTCTATTTTCTATAAGGAATCAATAGTGTCACTCCAAATGATCACCCGCAGTGTATAAAATCAAGATGTTTTAGATTGTTTTTATTACCCATGATTATTGTGATGTACAGCCATGACCTTTCTGGATAATATCTTGACTGTTCCCTGCAATTTCCCTGCAAGAAAACAGCCAGACTCATTTCCCCTCAGGACTATCCTTAAAACAAATAAACCAGTTTGCTCACTGATTGAAAGATTTCACTACTCATCAACTTTGCTCTCTCCTTCTGTTCTCTCAGACCAGCCCCCCTGACCTCAGTGTCACCAGAGCAGTGATTCAATTTTAATGACACATAACGCTCTGCATTATATGGCTCTGAAAGTCAGCATGGTGTAGTGGCTTGAGTACTGGAATACAACTGGGGGGACCAGAGTTCAAGTCACTGCTCAGCCATGGAAAACTACTTGGTGACCTTGGGCAAGTCACACTTTCTCAGTCTCAGAGAAAGGCAAAAGCAAACGGTCTCTGAAAAATCTTGTCAAGAAAACCCATGATGGGTTCACCTTAGGGCCACCATCAGTTGGGAACAACTTGAAGGCATACAACAACAACACTCAGAGTGTTATGTATAAATGAGCTATTATTCAGAAATAATGTGAGTCTGTAAAAAAGAAACAAAACTGCTGATTTGACTGTGTCTGTGTGTATTTAATGAAGTCAGCCAAAAGTGCCCAACCACTTCTGTTTTTCATTTTAAAAGAAAAACTGAATAGCATTATTTCTTAAAGTAAGAAGATACTAAACAGAAAGCCTGAGGTCTACTATAAACAAGAGCCAGTGTGGTTGTAATGGTATGGGTGTTGGATTCTAGAGACAAGTGTATGAATCCGTGCACAACCACAGAAACCCACTGGGTGACCTTGTGCAAGTCACATCCTCTTAGCCTCAGTGGGAGGCAATGGCAAACCCCCTCTGAACAAATTGTGCCAAGACAACCCTGTGATTGGGTTTCCATAAGTTGGAAATGAGTTGAAGGCACACGACAAACAAGAGCAAAATCCAAAAGTCATAATTATATATCTTCCCCATGAATTATGTGGCACTGATATTATTACTAATAATTAATAATAATTACTACTATTAAGGATGTTTTGTTTCCATTTCTTTAGATCCCAAAACTATTGCACAAAATGAGAGAAATTAAAATGGAATAGATCAGTTTAATATACAGTCTCATACAGCAATAAAAGCCAAGCATTTCAAAAGCTTATCAGTTAGACCCACACAAATTAAGGGACTGTCAAGATTTGTGAATTAAAATATTGGCTGAGCAATTTTGATGTAAAGATTAAAGGTGGGTATTTTTTAAAACTTTCTAGAATTTATTCCAAAGAGTGGTTGCAATCAGACAAAGACAGAAATCTTTGGAGTTTTACAAGGAAGCCATGTGCTGGAATATACCACGTGTTTGTTTCTGTTTGGCTGCTCTGACTAGCAGGAGCAGCTAAACCAACCAGAACTAGAAGGCTTGGTGTGTCCTACTGTTTTTGGTTCAAAACCCCAGTGCTCATAAAACAACCCTTTACCTGATGGAAGCCAAAGTCTGGATGACAAACTGAGTTTTCCATAGGGTGTCTGTTCAGCTGAGAGCAGCTTGGTAGGATTGAATGGACTGTATGAGTGAATGGTCTCACCAAACATTGGCTCCAATGTTAGTAGGGTGATAAATTCACTCTTATTCTAAACTCCAAAGGAGATATTTCTAGTGCCAAACTCTATCCCCCAAATATTTTCATGCCCGGAAAAAAGGGCTATCTGGCTCTAAGTGCTTAATGCACATAAAGTGGGCCCTTCTTATACGTGGGGATTCCATTCTGCTCCCCTCCCCCATGGATAAAAAACCCTGCAGGATGTCAAATCACGTGGTTTTCAATGGTAGCATAAACACAAGCAAGGCCACTCTGCTGCGGCAACATACATACACAGCCATTAGCGGCAATGGGGCTTGCCATCCGTGGATGCTTGAATCTGCACATGGCAAGCCTGCAGTTGGGGAGGCTGGGCTGTACTCATGTAGTGTTTAGTCATACTGTTCTCCCAAATCAAATATCTTGCACTATTCTCAGGTTTCAGTGGGTGGGTGTGCAAGCCACCCACTGGGTAAGTTCACTAGCTGAAATCAAAAGTGGTAGCAAGGAGTGTCTAAGTTGTTTCACAGCATATGAAATCTATCATTCTTATGGAAGTAATAAAGTCTCAAGAAAGGCAACAAGTACAGGCACAAAGGCAGTAAATCTATAGCCTATTCAGAACTGTGTATTTTGACAGAACTTCTTTGTTTGTAGCCACATGCAAAGCTATAGTCAACATGGTTAGAATGTGTCCTTTTCTACATTGTTCACTAGTCTGATTTCCAAGGGATACACTTAAAAAGAAGTCAAAACATATGAAAGGGAGAAAACCTTTCCACATGCCATTAACTGCAAGGGATTGAGCAGATCACCTAACACCGCTCTTCTCCCCACTCTAGTCTCATTAATAATACAAAACTCATTACAAAGCCTGTTTGTCAAACCATGTTTTGATACAGTCAGACACACTACAGAAGCAACATTAAGGATGTGAAACAAACAATACAGTCAAGAGAATTAAGTTTGACGTTTTTGTTTCCATTCATCAGTTCTCAGGCACCCACACATAGAAAGTAATCACACCTCAAAATTCTTCATTCACTTGACTCCTTCTACAGGGAAACAATCCAAATATAAATTGTTATGGCACTCAACTACCTTTTTTTTCACACTGAACTCTGATTAAAAACATGCTTGAATAACACAGCCCTATTATACATTCTTCTCCAAGACTTGTTCTGCTAAATTCATTCATACGACAACTTGAGCCTAGCTGTGTTCAAATTAGCCAGGAAACTGGCAGAAGCAGATAAAAACATTAATGGAAAAGTTTGTACACTAACGTGGGATTTCACCTGTCATTCCAAACCATATCTTTTCTGAATGACATTCTGTAAACTAACCTGGCTCATTTCAACAATGGCAGTTGGCCTTCCTATTTATTATTTATTTTATTTTATTGTAGGAGTCTATACCCTGCTCTTTAATGAATTTCAGTCACAACTTTACAAGGATGTACCAATACAATGATCATAAACAACAATAAAAATATGGCAACGGCACAATTTTACAGCTGACAAATAAAGTGATACAAAAAAAGCAATGTAAAAGTGATGAACAGCAAGAAAAAAAGGTAGATATAAAGGAGTGGGGAAAAAGGATCCTTGACTGGTGATGAAACAGCATCAAAGTATGCATCAGGCAAGCTTCCCTGGGAAGAGCAACCATCCAAGAATATCATAACCAGGTTTCCCATTGTCACGGGAGTCAGGGGGGTGCATCTTATCACAATTTGTTTAGTTTGTAAACAGAACATATACAGAAGGCAGGATTAGACTTGGAGGAAGAGAACTGGGGAAGGAACATCAACCTTTTAAGATACAATATTCAGAAAGTGCCATATTATTAGCAGAAAATAGCAAAGGTCTGGAATAACTACTGATCAAAATTAAGTAAGTGCTAAGGGAAGGCTACAGCTGAATATTTTTTAAAAGCTCACAGATGATTTATATCACTTTAAAGTGAGTGATGAATTCACAGAAATATTCAAAGGTGTTTTTGGTTTTTTTTGTATTCCAGTTCCATCATTAATTAAAATAAAGGCTGCAGTGAGTAATCAGAAGAAGATTAGGACTTGGAAGAGCAACTATAAAGTAAATAGATAAGGTGTTTGAGTGCAAAGTTTTTTCACAATCATCCATGGCCTAGTATAGTGGGTCCTTGTTATCTGCTGAGATTTGGTTCCAGGACCATGGCTCCCAAAGTCCATGGATGCTCAAGCCCCATTAAATACAATGGCATAATGAAATGATGCCCCTTATAGAAAATGGCAAAATCAAGGTTTTCCTTTGAGAATTTCTGTATTTTAAAAAATATTTTCTAGCCATGGATGCTTGAATTTGTGGATAAAAAAAATCAGTTGATACAGAGGGTCAACAGTACTTCCAATTTCTATGTATGGTGGTGAAGGCTGGACAGTGATCAAAGCTGATAGGAAGATAATAATTTGCTGGAAGTAGGGGTGTAAAGAATACTTGAAAATATTCAGAATGATTGTAAAAAAAAACCCATGTTTTTTGAATATCAAGAAGCCCTGATGAGAAGAATCCTGGATTGATGATAATTCTGTGCAAAATTTGTAAATGTTGTTTGGCAAAGAAAATAGCATTTTATGTGCAGCAAATAATATTAGCACACAGAAGGTTTTTTTCACAGAAAAAAGTTGTTTCCTATGCAGATAGCTGTTTTCTATGTAAAGTAACCACATGCAAATATTGCACTGCATAAGTCCTGAACTACAAATAGGCTTCAAGGTGTATGGTTTTCGAAGGCATTCTCTCAGCAGGGATGAAATTGCTAAAATTACTTATTGTTTTCTTCCAGAAGAAAATTACTATGATGAAGAATTATGTACTTAGCAGCAAGTTAGTTCTATAGATACCTCAGACTACCAAAAAGACAAATAAATGGGTCCTAGAGCAAATTAAGTCTGAATAGTGACCTGAATAGTGACCTGAATAGACTAGAAAGCTGGGCCAAAGCTAACAAAATGAAATTCAACACAGAGAAATGTAAGGTATTGCACTTAGGGCGGAAAAATAAAATGCACAGATATAGGATGGGTGACACCTGGCTGAATGAAACTACATGTGAAAGGGATCTAGGAGTCCAAGTAGACCACAAGTTGAACATGAGTCAACAGTGTGATGCGGCAGCTAAAAAGGCCAATGCTATTTTGGGCTGCATTAATAGAAGTATAGTGTCTAGATCAAGAGAAGTAATAGTGCCACTGTATTCTGCTTTGGTCAGGCCCCACCTAGAATATTGTGTCCAGTTCTGGGCGCCACAATTCAGAAAGGACATTGAGAAACTGGAGCGTGTCCAAAGGAGGGCGACAAAAATGGTGAAGGGTCTGGAAACCATGCCCTATGAGGAACGACTTAGGGAGCTGGGGATGTTTAGCCTGGAGAAAAGAAGGTTAAGAGGTGACATGATAGCCCTGTTTAAATATTTGAAAGGATGTCATATTGAGGAGGGAGCAAGCTTGTTTTCTGCTGCTCCAGAGAACAGGACCCGGAACAATGGATGCAAGATACAGGAAAAGAGATTCCACCTGAACATTAGGAAGAACTTCCTGACAGTAAGGGCTGTTCGACAGTGGAACGCACTTCCTCGGAAGGTGATAGAGTCTCCTTCCTTGGAGGTCTTTAAGCAGAGGCTGGATGGCCATCTGTCAGGGATGCTTTGATTTGGATTTCCTGCATGGCAGGGGGTTGGACTGGATGGCCCTAGTGGTCTCTTCCAACTCTACGATTCTATGATTCTATGATTCTATGATTCTATGAATTCTCCCTAGAAGCTAAAATGATTAAACTGACTATTATACTTTGGACATATCATTAGACAACATGATTCACTGGGGAAAAAAAATAATGCTGGGATAAGCGGACTGTGGTAGGAAACAAGAAAGACCACAGATAGATTCATTCAAAAAAGTAAGCCACAACTCCTGAGTTTGCAAGACAGCAGGGCTGTCGATAACCACCTTTTGGAGGTCTTTCATTCATTGAAGCTTGCCTGAAAGCAAATAACAACAGAAAATCTAATCTGCTGCTAAACAAAATACTATTAAGAAATACTGGTCCAAAACTATCAGTATGAAGACTCAAGATAACAAGTATGCATCTATTAACCTTACTGTCATTACAAGGGACAAATTCTTTGGGAAAGGTAGGAAATCTTCAGCCTTCCAAGATGCTTTACCAATGACCATCCTGGACAAGGTTAGTGGAATCTGGAAGTCATGACATCTAGGCCGCACTGCAGAAATAATGCAGTTTGACACTGCCTTAACTGTTATAGCGCCATCCTATGTAATCCTGAGATTTGTATGCAAATTTGTATGTTATGCATTTGCCATCACTTGCCTAAGATACTGGGGAGTGATATATACCCATTCTAACTATTAGGCATTGATCTAATCCCCCTTAAAACCCATAGCTGTATCTTACAAAACAAGGATTTTGCTATATATAACAAAACACTGTAAGTGGAAGCCAACCAAAAATCTCCCAGGATATAAAGTTCCATAACTTACAATCAGCCACAGGAAATACCATTTCTTCTGTCCTATCAACTCTATCCATCTTAGCTAAGACATAAAGAAGAGCCTCTACCTCAGATCTTAGCTTCTACATCAAATCATGGCACATCAATAGGCTGGCATGACACAAAGCAATCTTTTTTTATTCCATAACTTCTTAAGTACTGAGTAGCTCCCTTTTCCTATACAAGTAAGCAATATTCTACTCCTTTAAAAATTATATTTTAGACACAATTGGTATCACATTATGATTAAAATTGGATACAGCACTGAGAGTCAGAGAGAACAGCAGGCTATCCATTGACCATCCCTACTCTAAGAGCCATATTATTAAAATGCAAAATGGTGAAATTCCTTCAGAGGAGAATTAAACTACTAGCAAGCACTTTAGGAAATCCTAGTGCTAGTGTTTTAAAGGATTTATCCAGCTGAGTTAGTCGATTAGCAGACTGTTAAGCCATTGTGGATATGTGTTCTGAATTATAAATACTCTAGCATGCATTTAGGAAATCTTAGATGTACAAATAGTACAAACATATTTATCCATGAGGCCATGGTGGTATCAGACAGCTGTGTATAATCAGTTGTTTAATGAACAAAACTCTTTATTTGTATGATCAAGTGTAAATATATAAGGTTATATAGGCATATAATGGTGATTTAAATGGCCAGGTTTAATAGATGTAAGTTGCATCTAATACATTCTCTACTTTCAGTTCAATGAAACAAAGGTGCGTTTTACATTGGCAAAAAGAGGTGTTTTGAAGGCTGCTTGAAAACCCAGCTTTTACATTAGAAAATGGGAAAGTGTGCCATGAAAACGCCATTTTGGCGTTTTAAGGGGAAAAACGTGCTTTTAAAAAGTAGTTCGGTTGACCCACTACTTTTTTAAAAAGTGCGTTACAGCGCTAGTACATGTAAAGGCTAAGGTGTACTTGCGCAGTTAAATGGGGCTCTGTTTCCTTAAGGCGCCCATTTAAAGGCTGCGCTGCTGGTGCGGATCAGAATGGATCGTGGGTTGGGAGCATGCGTGGTGTGGACTCCACTCCTAATTAAAACGTTCTATGCCCTCCAGGTGTAAAAGCTGGGGTTTAACCGCGCAGTTTTTTAAAGCTCCCAAACCCTAGCTCGAGCCCTAATCCAAACCCTAGACATGCGCAGTAGGGACTCAGTCTTTCTTTTATATTTTTCTAACTTCAATTTATCTTTGGCTCCTCTTAGTCCCTTCCCAGCAAAAGTTGCTAAAAAGAAAAAAGTCCTTTACCGCCAAAGAGTAGCGCTTTCTCTCCTCCTCCATTGTGGTTTTCTCTCTCTCTCCTTCGTCTCCACCTCCCTTCTACCTTCTCTCTATTTCTTCCAGGATGATCTTTCCTTTTCTCTTTTATTTATTTATTTATTTTATTTTCTCTTTTATTTTTTCACTCAGGCCTTTCTTCCTTCACTTTCCTCTCCTCTTCGCTCTAATCTCCCCCCCCCCCCATCTCCACCAGACCGGCTCTCCTCTTCCACTCACTCACGCACACTCACACACCTCTCTCGATCTCCTCTCTGCTCAATTCACTTCAGTCACGGGTCTGTCCTTCTTTCAGGGCTTCCCTCTCAACTTTTCCGTTCTGGGCTTTCCTCTTTTACTTTTACTTTTTTTCTTCTTCTTTGTATCGCTTCAGTCTCCCTCTCCTCCTCATATGCTCTCCGCTTTCTCTCTCTCTCTCTCTCCTCTGTATCAATTTTTCTTCACTGCTGCCACACTCTAGCCTTCTTTTACCTCCTTTCTCCTTCGGTTTCACCCCAGATTCTCTGATTTCTCTCTGTCCCTTCCAACAGACTCCTCTTTTCCACTCACCGTCCCAAGCCTTTCTTTGCTCTTTTCCCTTTTTTTTCTTACTCCTGTCCTTCCGCTTTCTCTTCCAAATTAACTTCTGTTTTCCACTCTCCCACTTTGGACTCACCTTGCCTTATTCTCTCCCCATTCCACGCCAACCTTCCCCACGTTCCATCCGAATCCTCACCTCCACTCCTCTGACACACTCTCACACCCCGGCCTTTCCTCTTTCTCCACTCTCACCGGGTCGCTGGGATCGTTTGAGTCAGGGCTCCGTTTCTTTTCAAACCGGTTTTTCTTCTCCACTCACACACTCTAGCCTCTTTTACTTTTACTCTTGTACTTTCTTTCTCCTCTGTTTTTTCTCCAATCTTCCCTCTGTCTCTTCCAAATTAATAATTTTTTTCTTCTCACACTCTCCAACCTCTCTTCAGTCTTTTCTCCCCCAATTCACTCTAGTCTCCTCTTTGTACCTTTCAAACCAAATCCTTCTTTTCTCCTTTCTCACGTTTCAGTCTTTCAGTCTTTCTCACTTACTACCTCCCCAAGTCCCCACTGTTCTTTTTCAGTATCCTTCAAAGATCGCTATCACTGTCTCCCAGCGCGGTCAGACCCCTCTAAGGACACGGTTGCGTCTCTTGTATTCAAGATGACACTTTAGGAGGCTTCTTCGATGTTTAAGCAGCCCCAAAACCACACTCAAGAAGCGATCTTAGTAAGAGCCACTTAAGATTCGCTCTTTCCCATGCCATTCCAAACTGGAAGTCCAGGAACCGCAAAGATAATTTGACGGATCCCACAGGTTTGCGCAGTTCCCAGCCGGCAATAATGCTTTAACGGTATAGGGTACGTGCGAAATTGCGCTATTGTGCAGTTCGCAGCCGGAAAGGAAAAAAAAATCCAATAACCTGGTTTCTCCCAAAGTGGAATTTTTACCATTTCTTTTGGGAGAAACCGGATTGCAGAGAATGTGAACTTGGCTCCGATCATGATTGGGTCAAGTTCAGGGGAGGGGAGAAGGCCAGGGGGCGGAACATGCCTCCTCTCCCGCAAAATCGGGCATTACTGCATTTTTAAAATATTTTTTTACTGTATTTTTAAATAAATTATTTATTGTATTATTTTATTTATTTTACAGTATTTTTAAATAAATTATTTATTGTATTATTTTATTTATTTTACAGTATTTTTAAATAAATTATTTATTGTATTATTTTATTTATTTTATAGTATTTTTAAATAAATTATTTATTGTATTATTTTATTTATTTTATAGTATTTTTTAAATAAATTATTTATTGTATTATTTTATTTATTTTATAGTATTTTATTGTATTTTATTTATTAGTAATTTATTGTGTTTTTTGTATTTTATTTTAGTATTTTTAAATATATATATATATATATTATTTTTTCCCTCAGCTTGACATTCGCATTGGCTCCTTTGGCTTCCGTTTTGATGAATGGGCTTGGGTTCCCTTTCATGGCCCCATTCATTCTTTAAAGGGAACCCAAGCCCATTCATCAAAACGGAAGCCAAAGGAGCCAATGCGAATGTCAAGCTGGGGGAATATATATATATTTAAAAATACTAAAATAAAATACAAAAAACACAATAAATTACTAATAAATAAAATAATTACTAATAAATAAATAAAATAATTACTAATAAATAAAATACAATATAATACAATAAAATACAATATAATACAATAAAATAAATAATAAATAAAATAACTATAAAATAAAATTATACAATAAATAATTAATAAAAATACAATAAAATATAATGAAATATTTAATAAAATATTTTATTTAATAAAATATATATTACATTAAAAATAAAAAATACAATAAAATAATTAATGAAATAAAGCACAATAAAATAAAAAAAATAAAAAATAAAATATTAAAACATATAATAAATAATAATTTAAAAAGGACTGAGAAGGACTGAGAAGGGGGAGGAGGAGGGGACACGATCTCCTCAATCCGCACTGTTCCTAGCCCTATGCTTCATGCGCATAAACTGTCAAATATTAAAAATTATTTAAAAAAAAAAACCAAGCAGCTCACGCGGCCAATGGCTGCATCAGACGTCACCATGACATCATTTGATTGACAACCAAGAGGCTTCATCTTTCATAGAATCATAGAATCATAGAATCACAGAGTTGGAAGAGACCACAAGGGTCATCTAGTCCAACCCCCCTGCCATGCAGGAACTCTCCATCAAAGCATCCCTGACAGATGGCCATCCAGCCTCTGTTTAAAGACCTCCAAAGGAGGAGACTCCACCACTCTCCGAGGGAGTGTGTTCCACTGTCCACTTTAATCGTTACTTTTGCTTGTATGAACTTAAGTGGGGTAAAATGCACTGGAGGGGGCAAAAGGTAGTATGAACTTCTCTCCGGAGACAACCGGTAATGCCATGCACGATCTCATCTGGATCTATCCAGGGCAAATGGGCTAGTCTCAATGGGGCCAAAGGTTCAGCACGGCTAAAAGCCGCTTTCATTGCCTCCCATGTATCAGCTCCGCCTGTATTTGTAGCATTCTGACAGCTTCCCATGTAACTGCTGAGCCACAGAAAAGACCACTCAGATAAGTCGTTCCGACACCCCTCAGTGTAGCAGCTCTGCACTTTTTTAATGCACACCTGGGGCTTGCTATGTAGCTGCTAAGCATTAAGATAAAGGCGACTTCAGGTCACACTTTCTTGCCAATGTAAAAAGCCCCCTTATGTAATGATAATATCCTACCAGACTTTTGATGAATATAATTTTACACTTCTTATTTTCTGATACTCTAGGCTCTTTTTCTTCTTTCTGGAATTTCTCTGTTGTGCTTTTTAAAAATGTGCTGTGACATGTTTTGCACTGTAGTTTTGATAGATAAAAATTGTAAGAAATAGAAAGCTGAAATAGGCTCCATTTACTTGAAATGGGTAATTTTCTCTTTTTGCTGTTTCCAAGAAACTAAACAAGAATATTTATTTGTAAATATTGTATACAGCTGTAAAACCATTACAAGATTCATTCTAGTTACTTTAATCAATCCACTTGTTGTTTGTTTTAAAGAAAAAATGTGGCAAAATAGGAGGAAAAACCAGAAGAGCTAAGTAATATATTACTAGTATACTTATTTTCACATTGTATTATTAAACTATGGTAACAATAAATACAAAAACTGATCCCATACTGACATTTAATATGACCATTCATTCATTCATCCCTATTATTGTATGTGAAAACCACTAGTTACAAGTTTAAAGTTAAAGTTAAAGGTAGTGTCTAAGGAAATTTCAGCTTTATGTCTTAGAGCAAAGTATGGTAACACCTTTAAAAGTAAGTAAATCTTGCTTGAGATTTTAAGAAGAATGTACTGCTATTTGTAAGAAACTTACAACAAATCGGGAAGTACTGACCTGTGTATGTGGCTCATTTTGAAATTCAGATTTAACATCAGAACATTAAGCCTTTTTTTTAAAAAAAATGTCCATAAAACAGTGGTCGCATGTCACCAGTTCTGCTGCTTCAATAACAAGGGATGTACCATGAACACTGACCAACCATTAAACTGATCTACTGGACAGAAAATGGTCAAAACTATGTTTTTCAACCATTAGAAAACCCTGATGAGAAGACTCAGACCTCTTTGGCACAAAATTCACATATAGTCATTTTACACAGAAAATATTTTTGTGTGTGCGCAAGGAACAATATTTTGTGGACATGAAATAATATTATTTTACACATGGAAAGAGTTGTTTTCTGTGCAAAACAACCATATTCAAATATTGTGCAGAATAAGTCCCAAACTGCATGGTTTTCAAATACTTTCTTACAGTTGGAAGAAAATTGATAAAATTACTTTTTGTTTCCTTCAAGAACCAACCAAACAAACAAACAAACAAAACATTGTGACGGTGAGTCCCACTTACCCACCTATTTTCCTATTGTGGCAGCCCCATGGGTTTTCTCATCCCCACTGCTGCCACCAAATTATGTGACGAGAGCCACCAAAACTACGTATTTTCCTTTTTTAGAATTCACTTTCAGAAGTTATCTAGTAGTGTGGTTACTTATTTCAGATCCAGACAATATTGTAATATAATTAACAATAAAACTTTATTTGAAAAACAACTTAACAATGTTTTACTTGTTCAGTTGGTACATTCACTTTTTATGGTTTCACTTTGTTGCACTTAAGGGCTCAACAGATGGGCAGGAAGGGGCAGTGAGGTACCACCCCTTTCAGCCCTGGATCATTACTGCGGCAACTGCAAATCACAGCAAAAAAGTGAAACATGGCTCCATTTTCTATCGCTATAGAGGCACCATAAGCAGCCTGGTGCAGCTTTATAACCTCCCTCGTGCACCGTGCCATTTGGACGCAGCACACGAGGGACGTCATCATGGTGAGTCCCATGTAAACAGTGGCATGCCAAGATGGCACCTACAGCGCGTGGTAGGGTTTGGGTCTATACTGGCCAGAATACTCCAGGCTGCTCTGAATTTCCACACACACACAACCCATTACTTATGTACTCTAGTAATGCCAGGTAGCTATCTACACACACATCCTGCTACTTATATTTATTTATCTATTTATTTATTAATTTTTATTCTGCCTTTCTCCCAAAGTGAGACCCAGGGTGGCTAACAACACATATAAAACTAATTAAAACAACAATTAAAATCATAGAATTAATGTGCTGCCCACACCACTAATGCTGGCACAAGTCTCTCTCTCTCTGAGATCAAAAATGAAGTGCCCAGTGTGGAAGACATGGCTGGGTGCCTCATTGTGACCTGTGTTGTGGACCTGGAAACCTGTGTAAACAACTGCCTGACACAGCCTGACATCACTCTGGAGTGATCTGAATTTTCCTGGAAAATCTGGAACATAATGTAAATCATTTTAATCCGGTTTAAAGGAAGGATGTGCCAGGTTCAATGCAAAACTGGTCTCATGTTGTGAAGACCAGTCATTGTCAAATCAGGGCTTTGTGAAGACAGAGTGCATTGAAGATAGGGGGGAGGGGGGGCTGGATGGACCAATCCATTCAGCCCCTATTCACAAGCCCTCAGTCTCAATGACAATAGTATTTTTTGAAAATCAAAGACATTTCGCATGAAAAAAAGCACCTTGCCTCAAGTATTCATATATTTTCAATGTGTAGAAGGCATTTCTGAGAAATAATGTGTGCTTTAAAAAAGGGTTTTATAAAAGAGAAAATTTAAAAAATCAGGGCCATGTTCCTTTACCACTGACTTACAAACATCTACAAGTACTGTTTCTAGTTCAGTCTCCCAAACCTACGTTAATAACCAGAAACATTCCAAGCAACATTCTGCTGGCAACTGGGGTGCAGAAGTATGTTTCCAGCAATCTCTCCTGCCAGCGATCTGCGGTGTGAAAAGGAATTGCAAAAGGAATCCTGGTTTTGACTGTCACAGCCTAGTTTGCTGATGTGTAGGAGGAAGGGGGCAGGAAATGTGCTCCTGCTGCACCTCAAATGCCAGAACAGACTTCCATGACTTGGAATATTTCCCTGGGGATTAAGATGGAACTCATGGGGCATTTATAATTGTGACAAAAGTGCCATGATCATGAATGCATAGTATTTGTGATTACAGAGCAGTCACACATCCATGTAAGTGATCCATGTAAGTGAGGTAGAAACTGCAATAAGAAAAATAGTGAAAACAAATCACCAGATTATTTTCCAATGGAACTGTTGCAATCTGCATTGACAGAGTCAACTCTAGTGCTAACCAACGTATGTCAATAGATATGGAAAACAAAAGGATGGCCAACAGATTGGAAGTGATCAATGTACATCCCCATCCACAAAAAGGGAGACACAAGAGACTGCAGCAACTATAGGACCATGGAACTAATCTCCAATGCAAGCAAAATCATGCTTAAAATTCTGCAACATAGACTTCAACCATACACGGAGAGAGAAATCCCAGAGGTTCAAGTGGGATTCAGGAAAGGCACTAGGGACTAGATTGAAAACATAAGTTGGCTAATGAAGCATGCCAGGGAATTCCAAAAGAAAATCAGCATGTGCTTTATAGACTATAGCAAAGCCTTTGACTGCATAGATCATGAAAGGCTATGAAATGCCCTTAAAGACATGGGAGTGCCAACACATCTGATAGTCCTGATGAGGAATCTGTACTCAGGACAAGAGGCTACTGTCAGAACAGAACACGGAAAAACAGAATGGTTCCCAGTTGGCAAAGGGATCAGACAAGGCTGTATCCCTTCACCCTGTCTGTACAACTTGTATGCACAACATATTATTAAAAAAAACAGGCTTAGACACAGAAAAAGGAGGAGTGCAAATAGGACAAAGGGATATAAACAATCTAAGATAAGCAGATGACACCACAGTATTAGCAGAAAACCTCACAGACCTGGAATTCCTACTAAGGAAGATCAAAGAAGAAAGTGCAAAGGCAGGCTTAATGTTGAACTTAAAGAAAACAAAAATAATGATGGCTGAGGGAACAGACCTTCACAAGTTCAACCTAGACAATGAAGAATTAATAAAAGAATTCCTATAGCTGGGATCAAACATTGACAGAAATGGGGACTGCAGTCAGGAAATCAGAAGTTTAAGAATGGGGAGAGTGGCTATGAAAGAACCAGAAAAGATTCCAAAATGCAAAGTTATATAACTGGGCACAAATGTTAGAACCATACAAGCCATTGTATTCCCTGTTACCATGTATGGATGTGAGAGCTGGATAGCTAAGAAAAAAGATAGGAAGAAAATCCATTCATTTGAGATGTGGTGCTGGAGAAGAGTGCTGGGGATCCCATGGACAGCCAAAAGGACAAACAAATGGGTCCTAGAGCAGATGAAGCCAGAAACCTCCCTGAAGACAAGATGACCAAACTGAGGCTGTCGTCCTTCAGACGCATCATGAGAAGGAAGGCCTCATTGGAAATAACAATAATGCTGGGAAAGGTGGAGGGAAGTAGAAAGAGAGGAAGGCCACATGCCTGATGGATAGACTCTGTTAAGGAAGTCATGGATATGAATTAGCAGGAACTAAGCAGAACAGTGGAGGACAGAGGGTTTGGGAGATGTCTCATTCATAGGGTTGCCATGAGTTGAAATTGATTTAAGGGCAGTTAATAACAAAAACAAAAATATCCATAATTCTAGATTACAAGAGTTACAAGATGCCAGGTCAGATTTTTAAAATGTAAATAGAATACTTTAAAGTTAGCTCATAAAATTTGGATTAAAATTTAATTAAATTTATTTTTTTAATAAATTAGTCAAAGACATATTGACATTAATATCAGCTTCAGTTTATATTTTATGAATATGCCCATAGCACTTTATGGAGATGGGAGATAACCACTATCTCTGAATGCCGAAATAAAAAAGGTCAATGAAGCAAGAATTTGGGGAGATGGAGTAGATCTGAATATGGAGAGGAAGTCTGGATATGAATGCCAGCAATCTCATTTTCGATCAAGGGAAATCAGTCTGAAAAATTCAGAGTAATTCCTTAGTTTATATCTAACTTTTAATGAATCCTATATTGATGAGTATGCATTAAGGCTATATTGAACAATAATGTACTTCTGTTAAAATGGTGATTAAACTGAAACCTCCTCACTAGTGTTTTAAACTGTGATTTCTATAATTAAAAGTGAGTCCTTCAGACAAGTTATTTAAATTATGATTTAAATCAAATCAGCCCTGAAAAACAATGTGCATATTTTAAAATGTAAATGGGTAAAATTTGCATAATTGGGGAAAAATACGCAGGAACATCCTTTAGTCAGTGGTAAAAGGTTGCATAAATAAGGCAAATTGTGGAAATAAAATATAAATTAGGAAAAAGACATTGAAAATCTCCAAATTTCAGTATGGAGGAAACATATTCTTGCAACTTGGTATGAAATGTGAACAGGAAGAAAATGACAGTGAGATTCAGAGATACTCAGCAAAACTGAAATTCACTGATATTCTCAAACCTATTGGCTACTACAAAAATATAACAGCCATTCTTTATCCAGAGTGGTTTGGAATAGCAGAAGGAAAATTGAGATGTAAATGGTAGAGGCCTGAACTGCAATCCTAATAGCCACCACTACTCATGAGAAGCATCAACTGTTCAAAAATGCTGGATGCAGCTTTCAGATTGATTTTTTTCTTTAATGTTAAAGCTCTTTTCTTTGTTATTGAATTTTTCCCCCTCTTATTTTTATATACTTTCATATTAATACTGTAAAACAATGCTGGATGATGACACTAGTCCTGTCATACTGACATAATGATTATATAGCTCAAATGGATTCAAAATGAAGTAAAAACAGTCATTCTCCATGAATTTAGCTCACAACTCAGTCTGGTGCTGCACCGCAGAATTAATACAGTTTGACAACAGTTTAAATGTCCTGGCTCAAGGCTACGGTATTCTGGGATCTGTAGTTTTGTGATATATTTAGTCTTCTCTGTCAGAGAGCTCTGGTGCCACAATAAACTACAAATCCCTGGATTTCATACGATGGAGCCATGACAGTTAAAGCAGTGTCAAACCGTATTAGTTCTGCAGTGAGGCAGCAGCATTAGGATGCACCTAGACTGTAGAAATAATGCAGTTTGGCACTGCTTTAACTGCCATGGTGCTATGCTACAGAATCCCAGGATTTATATTTATTTGTGCTCCACCAGCACTCTTTGGCAGAGAAGGCTAAAAACCGTGTAAAATTACAAATCCCAGGATTCCATAAGCTGGAACAACAGCACTTAAAGTGGTGTTAAACTGCATTATGTGTACAGTGTCAATGCACCCTTAGCCCACAGCTATAATCATCCCCATCATCTTGGTAGCAAGGTAGATCTTAGGTCAATGATGAAAGACAATTGTTTAACAATGACTTCTAAGTTAGCACCAATTTTCCAGTTAAACAGGAAGCCATGGGAAGACTCTGGTGATGTTAAAGAATTTCACCCTTTTAAAAAATGTGTACTGGGAAAGAGTCTGTATTTGCATTTTAAAAATAATAGTTCAGAGAAGTTTTCTTCCAGTCAAGTGTGAAGCACATAGTTTCTCACTGCGGGTATTAATTTCCATACTACAAATATTCAATAATTCAATCATCAAAAACATGATCGCTATCTCATTTACACTGATTCCATAGCTTCGTCAAACTTTATATTCCAAATATCCAATCCTTAATTAAAGCTATCATTCAAGATGCAATTTGTCATTTATGAAGACTAAGATCACTGAATTACATAGTAACCCATCACAGACCCAGAAACCAACATTTCATGATGAATACTGCTACTGATAAGGTGTCAGTTTCTTCCTATAAATAAATGCAATTAATTGTAGGTGTAGGTATTAGGATATTTTGCTGAAAATGAAGAGTTCAGAAAAATAAAATAAAGGATAATCTACTTTCTCTGCGGCATCACCTACAATTTATTCATCATAATTTACCCAAAGCCATAAAATATTTCAAGTGGAGTGATTTCATGCTCACAATACCACTTTGTTGTTGTTGTTGTTGTTGTTGTTGTTGTTGTTATGAGCCTTCAAATCATTTCTGACTCATTCCAATCCTAAGGTAAACATATTGAGAGTTTTTGTGTCACAGTTTATCCAGAGGGGATTTGCTCTTGCCTTTCTCTGAAGCTGAGAGAGTCTGGATTGGCCAGGGTCACCCAATGGGTTTCCATGGCCAAGCCAGGATTCAAACCCTGGCCCTAGTTTAACACTCAGACCATTGCACCATGTTGGCTCTCACAGCACCACTAAAAGTATATAAAACTCAAGGGAAGATTTCTTCTCAAAAGTCTTGCCTGTTTCTAACAGTATTGCTCAACCCGATTCGTTCATTCATTCATTTCTACATGGTTGGTGGGCTGGAAATAAAACTAATATATAGCATATATAATAAAAAATTCAAATTATTCCAAGTCTACATATTCACAACACAGAATCTGAGCTGAATAAAATACTGACTTGCAGTCTATTGTTATGCATAAATACAAATGAAAAATACACTCCCCTTGAAGACAATTAGACCTAGAGTTTTTGAAAAGTTTTTGAAAAAATAATTGTTTTCATTATCTGTTCCAACTTTTTTTTTTAAAAAAAGTTCACTACTGTTGCATTACATTGCTAAATGTTTTCCATTACTTTTTAGCTTCATTTGAAAAACACTATTAAAAAAACAAGAAATTGCTTACAGTTTCTTAGAAAGTCTAATTAAACCATCTCAACAGCATTGTTGCCTTCCCAAAAAAGTACAGAAGTCATTATTTAAAAACAATTGTGTTACCAGTTACCATGTCACTTTCAAAAAGAGTATTTCTACCTCCTCATTACCCCAAAGGTGACCAGTTCGCCAATGTATTTTTCAACCACCTTTAAAAAGAAGACTGGATTTAAAACCAAAATATGGAAGCTGGCAAAAACAAATGTAGATTTGTCCCCCTCCCCCCCAAAAAAAGGTGGGGGGAGAGAAGTAGAAGTGTCCATAGTATTCACACACAGGTATGTGTGTGTGTGTTTCTAGTAGAAATTCTGAGACTGTGTTCAGTTTTTCAAGAAACGTAGAAATTTGCTACATGGAAGAATTACACAAATGCACTATAATTCAATGACTTGCAGTTGTTGCCACATTGTTTCTTTTCACCAATTAAAATTAGCTGTCAGAAGTAGAACATCAGATATAACAACCAAGCCCACCAATTAATCTATACAGCTAAAGCGTACTGGATTGTCACCCAAGTATACAGCCCATAACATCCTATTTGGCTGTGTGTGACTTCCTCCTTAGTGTATATAGCTTTGCTCTCTTCATTTGTGACATGTCACTTTATGTTATCAGAAAGAAAAATCTGTCATTGTCTCTGTAAGTAATACAGAGATCTCTAAAGCACTACAATATGTAAGCATTTGCAAGTTAACTACATGCTGTGTAAGGGTTTCCTTTGATCGTTCCAAATTTATCTAGCACTCATTATGGTTTAATAAAAAAGGGGGGAAATACAGGCAGCAATTAATTCCCAGGTGGACTAACAAGGTATGGAAAAGTAGGATTCCTGCATGACATTGCCAGTGTCATTGTAAAACAGGAACTGTACAGCTGAAAATCTACCAGCAAATGAGGGTGACACTCTCACAGGAAGAAAAGTCATCCATGCTGCATTTTCCACAGTGAAAAAGAGGGGAAATATAAAATCTAGAAAAGTCCTTAATTTCATGGTTTGGTAGATGCATAGTCAGGACACAAGATGAAGTCATGCCTATCAGGTGAATCTCATTTTGTCGTGAAGTATTAATCTGCAGTTGATACACTTCATACCTCACAGTAGAAAGGAGAATAGCATGTAGGGAAGATAGCAGATTTCAGTCCCATCTGTACATGGAACAAGGACAGGAAAAAAGCATATAATTCAACTGCATATTTTATTTTGTAAGAAAATTGAAATATTAATAAAATATTTGCTACAATGGCTGCTGATGAACTAAACAGCAGTTTCTTTTTATGAAGACAAGTAGGATTCCATTAAAGTTTTAAAAGAACTGTGTAATTATCTTGATGGTAAATTGAACTGAGGCATAGCTGAAAAGTTAAGAAAATAAGAAACTAACTTTCCCCAAATCTTATCAGTGTTCAACTGAAACAGCTGTCAGTGAAATTCATAATTAGTACAAGGTGAGTAAATGTAGGTAAATTTTTCCAAAAAAAATAAAAATAAAAATTCTACTAGTTGTTGATGTCCTGATGCTACTGATTTGGCTCTGCATTTTCATTATTTATAATGCAAAGACGATTATAGCTTTCACATGGTGACACCTGCCATATGGAAAGTCCTTTTAGGCTGCATCTGCACTGCAGAAATAATCCAGGTCTGCTCTGGTGCCACAACAAATTACATTTCCCAGAATTCTATATCATTGAGCCATGCCGGTTAAAGTGGTATCCAGCCTGATTATTTCTGCAGTGTGGATGCAGCCCTAGAGAAGAGAAATTTCATTGAGATAATAACTTTAGTGGTTCTCCCCAAAGACCACAAAAATGGTTCCAATGTTTTCAGTTCTTATATCTTCTATCAGCATTTACATGATAGGAATGCTCACTCTGATTCTTCCCTACCATATTGTTTCAGATATTTCCCAGTTTTTGATCTCCAACTTGTTAGTAAAGTCAGCATTTTAAACGTAGTACAAAGTTTCTCATTTAAAGAGAGAGGACATGACAGCTTGTCTTGTATGCAAACTGTAGTTCTGGGTGGAGGTGACTATGTCCAAATTCAATATGCAAATCTGCATCAGGTTCCCCATCATGCATTACCTAGAACACAACTGTGGATGAAATCCCACTCACAGCTTGTAATATATGATGATTTCACAAAGATGTTATTCTCTTAATGGTGATATACACCAGAAATGAGTATAAAACAGTCTGCAGGTCTCCACACCTTTGTCTAACTACCTACCTACACACAGAGACAGACACAAACACACACACACACACAATATGATAATTAGTTGCCACTAGAACTTGCCCACTATTGTTGTACACAAACTGAAAAGCACAGCAATTCACAACTTCACAGGGTTTGTATATGGAGCAGAAGGTTCTTATCACACTGTTTTATGTTGCCCTTGTGTCCTCCCTCTCCCTCGCAACTAGGGTACAAACAAAGACACTTCAGAAACTTCAGTTTAAAAATGGGCTTACTTTTATTTAAATTAAACCAATATACAATGTGCAGTGAGCCAGCATGGTATAGTGGTTTGAACATTGGACTACAGGGTTTGAGTCCCCATTTGACCATGATAATCAACTGGTGGTCTGTGCAAACAGCCCCAAAGGGGAGGCCTTCAGCCATCCCCTTTTCACTAGATCAGGGCTGTGGCAACCATATGCCGTGGCCCCATCTGGCCTTTCAAGGGTGCAAAAAGGAGCCACAAAAAATTCCCTGGAAAGGGTATGGTGGCTGCGGTGCCGTGG
Source organism: Urosaurus nigricauda (assembly GCA_034509955.1). Lineage (NCBI taxonomy): Eukaryota > Metazoa > Chordata > Lepidosauria > Squamata > Phrynosomatidae > Urosaurus > Urosaurus nigricauda. Next base: position 81,361,507 of record JAOEGL010000004.1, read on the forward strand.
CTATACAGAGCTCCTTTGGTATTGCCCCATGCGGATGCAGCGCCAGTGGAGCACTGTGCCGCCATGCGCCATGTGCTGGACCATATGGTGCCATGGCATCCTGGGGGCAGAGTTGGGGTATGCGTCATAGAGATGTTACACCCCAATTCTGCCCCGCAGCTGGCCTTTCAAGCCGGTGTGTACTGGGTGGCTTTTGGCAAGTTTGAACAATTTTTACCAAGAAAACCCAGTGGTAGATTTGTCTTAGGGTTGCCATAAGTCAGAAATAACTTGAAGGTACAGAGTGAGCAACAGTAAGTTATGCTAACATTGAACCGAACAGCCCCAGAGATCATCCCATAAGAACAATTTGCTCAACTGCTTTAAGATCAATGGCTTAAATGCTTCAATTTTCACTGCTTTTAATTTTATTGTTATGTTGTTATATGCCATCTAGCCAATTTTGACTGATAGCAACACAATGAATAAGAGACTTCCAAGATCTCTGGCCATCAACTGCCCTGCTCAGGTCTTGCAAACACACTTGCAGTGTTATCTTCCTCATTTCCTACTGCCTTTCACTTACTACTAGTTTTTAGCTATATCTGTTTTAGCCTCTGTATGATACCTTGGGCCCCAGACTGGGAAAAGATTTGGATAACTGTAACAACAACAACACTTAAAAAGCAATGCCTACCACGTCCTTTTACAGCCAAAATTCCAAAATGGCTCTACCTGAAGGGTCACAGTGTTAGCTAGTCCTTGTTGTCAGTTCTGCCAAGGATATGCCCTAAAGGAAAGTCCCTTGATGGATGCCAGGCAGTCAAATCCTTCATGACATGATGCCTCAGAGGTCTTCATCAGAAGTCCAAAATCAAGTGATCAAGTGAAAAATTTGTATAGCCACATCGGACTGCACTGCACACCTCATATAAAAACCCAATTAGACAAGTCAGAGATTATGCCACAGAGCAGTATGAAGTAGGCGAAACAAGGCAGCAATCCTCAGCCAATTTTGAAAAAATTCCTACACTACCAAATATGGCAGCCAAATAAATGCATGCTGAAAGGCCATACTGAAACAACACAAAGACCATCTGATGCATGACACTCTTGTCATTGGATGACATTTATTTAAGGTGTCTGGAGGAAATAGCCCATTATCTTCATTCTTATTCCAAGTGGTGGGAAGGATGGCAAATAAATACCCCTGATCTATTCAGTGGATGAGAGAACAGCCTGGTTTCCATACAGAATTTCTGTAGAATTTGAAGAATAAATTAGCTAAGAGATTGAGAAATATGATCTTTCCAATGCAAACATGGAATCTGGAGTTATCAATGGAATTTTGCACTTCCCAAATGTTAAGCAACACTCCCAGAACATATACAATGTATTTAAAATTTAGACATTAAGTGAAACATAGAATACACACACACATATATATCTCCATGAGTCTTCATAATGTTTTTCTGTGTCAGACATAACACAAACTGGAAATAGACTGATCTTTCCATCCTCCCTTACAAGAGATCTGTTTATAATTTGTGTATCAGCCAATCCCACTTATTTCACTGTAGCATTCTCTTGCCACATACAATTCTGAATTAAGAAGGCTGTCATTTTACATTTTATTACAATTCAAGTACTTATGAGTTTTAATTGGCTTCTAGACAGTTCTGTAAGATATGTTCATTATAATGTCAGTTATCCCAGGAATACATTTAAAGACATGACATTGTGTAACCTTATCATCTTGCTAAGTGCCATCAGTAGAACCACAATTCATCATCTTCACCTCCATTTAAGACATCTGACACTGCTTTTGCTTTCCATGCACAGCAATATTTCTCATATGTATTTTTGTCAGAGACCTTTCTAAAACCATTACTGACTAATGATTGTATATTCCTATGCAACTTTACAGTCATAGCAGAAAAGCTTTCTAAAAGTCCCTCAAAACTTTGTCTTACCACAAGGAAAGAAATATACCAAACATTCCTCTTATCAACTAGAATAAAATTGCTTTTTTGAATGTAATTTCTACAACCAGATTTAAATGTATCTGAAGTAATAAACTTGAGGATATTTTTTCAGCAAGACCTCAAGTCCCTAAAATAAGTTTTCAACCTCACTGTTTATCAATCAAGAAAATTTGGTATCATGGTCTTCAATAATTTAAAAGACAGATATTATTAATATTTTTAAAGTTCTCACACCCAAAAAAGATCCTAAAATACATTTGTTTCTGTTGATATAATGATTTGAGGTGCAATTTAAATACGACCTATCTCAATAAAATTTCTTAGCTCTAAAAACATATTACATGGCTCCTATCTTGTTTTCACAGTCAAGCTTCAGCCTCCAAGCCTATCTAGCACTCCTGTCTCTTTCCCCTTTCCTACAAATAAAATATAACCTATAGCATGGATTTGCCCTCGTTTTCTTTCACACTCTGCTTTTATTAATCTCCCATTTCCTTTGCTATTTTCTTAGAGTCATATCTCTTCTGTTCTTCATAAAGAGCCTTATATCTAAACTAGACATGTACTCTGTACTCTGCTCATCTGCTCTGCCTTCAGGATCTCCTGAACGTTTTTGATTCAATTTTCAGCAACCTTGCATGCTTCTCTTCTCTAACTATGTGTAAAACTGTCACCTTTCCTTCCATCACAGAGGTACTGCCATTCAAACCTGTACAGTGTCATCCACAAAAGTGGCCACCAAGACACAGAGCTCTGAAATATTTTTCAGTAGCTCTCTAGTGTTTTTCAAGAGCAATCACATGAAAAGCAATTGGACCACTGATTTCCACATGGGAATATAGTTCTTAGTGCCCAGCTCTCAGTGTCTTCATAAAGTCACCTTCATTCAAAGTTCTGCTACTCAAGGAACCACTTCTAACTTTGTTATTATAAGTCCAGGTTCTAAGATTCTTTCAACAAAAACACCAGTGGCTTTTATATATCTGATTATTGTTGGCCCTCTTCAGACCATTAAGGCCGGCCTGAGGACGGAGTCAGGGCATCACGTCCAAATGATGCATGTCCTGATTCTGCCCCCAGGGAGCCATGATGCCGCACACCACTCCACACAGTGTGTGGCATCAGAGTGCTCCTCCGGCGCTGCGTCCATATGATGCAGTGATGAAGGAGCACTGCCAAGCCTAATAATAATAATAATAATATAATAATTATAATAATAATAATCCCCTCTGAGCGAGCAATCGGGGCGGGGTACAACAATTAAAAACATATATAGTTAAAAAATTTACAATCTATTCAATCCATACCCACCTTCCACCCCTTAAAACAGGATTAAATTAAGTCATAATTAAAACTTTTTATTTGTATCCCGCTTTTCTGCTACAGGAGCAATCAAAGCAGCTTACATGGTTTAAAAAGTATACAATACATACAGTCAATAAAAAGAATTTTAGCCCCCCCCCCCAAATGAATTAAACACAATACAATTTAAAATAATAAAAACTTTTAAATTTTTTAAACCATGGCAGCACAGCTATGGCACCTTTTTAAGGAAAGAAAAAGGAGCCGCTGGAAAGGCTGTCTCAGGGCTGCCCCTTTGGGGCATTCTCTCAAGCCCCATTGTTACTGCCTAAGATATTTTTATCTGCTAATTATTTCTTTTATTTGTTTGTTTTAATGGAATCAAATGATTTTATGTATATTTTAGAAATGTGTTCATTTTGTTGTGATCCTCTCTGAGCCTTCCTACATACAGCATGATAAACTGTTTACTTACTTTCAACATTTTATCACACTGTATCTAAAACCACCCAAACTGCAGGAAAATTCTCACAAATGGTTTGTATCTGCTATACAAACTAGAATGGTGCTACTGACAAACAGTATTCTTCCATACAAGCCCCTACTTAAAATCCTCTGCACCAGTGGTTCTCAACCTTCCTATAGTTGCTTCCCTTTAATACTATTCCTCTTGTTGTGGTAACCCCCAACCATAAAATTGGTTTCTAAGACCATCAAAAATATGTGTTTTCCAATGGTCTCAGGCAACCTCTGTGAAAGGGTCATTTGACAACCCCCCCAAGGGGTCGCAACCCACAGGTTGAGAACCACTGCTTTACACTCTTCCTCCATTCTCTATGAAAACAGCTCAGGTAGGTGTGGGGAGGCAAAGAGAACACAACTTGTGAAATGAAATTGTTTATTTCAAGCCTCTGAATATAAATTGTTTCTTTCAGTGATGGAAATGAAAGATACATGGGGGAAGACAAGAAGTGGTATTCCCAGGGGCTACTCTTAGGCTACAGAAATCCCTGCTAAGAGGAACATTTAAATTAGATTGCTACTGAACTCACTCTTTTCTGTTTCACTTTTTCAAACTATGTTTTCATTACTCCATTTTATTTCTTTTTTTTAAAAAAAAAATATTACTACTGTTTACCAATTTGAACATTTTTGTTGTAAATTACTGAATGAACAAGCAAATGAATGAATGGATAATATAGATCAACTAGAGTCAGTGTATAATTTCGTTTGCACATAATGCTGGATTCACTCCAAGGTCTTGATCAAAGGGCAATCAGGAGATACAGTTCAAATGCATGTCAGGCATACGGTTTCCAGATAGCAGGTGGGGGACAGTTAGTAACTGTGAATTACATGGATGCTAATACAAGGACAAGACCCTGCCGTAAACCCAGATGCCAATTCTCTCTCCACATATATTCTGGGAGCACTATTACACAGACCAGGAACATCACTCACAACATCAGAGGCTGCCATCTTTTGCCAGCAATGCCCCTCTACACTCTACATTAGACAAACAGGACCGTCTCTATGCAAGCGGATTAATGGAACAAATCTGACATTAGAAATGGCTAACTTAATCAATTGTAACTGCACAATTGAATGTTTTTTTCAAACAAAACAAAACAGACTGTAAGGCATGCTGGGAAGGCCATAACAACAAAAGGTTTCTTCATACCCAGCATATAGTGACACTCAAAAATCAATAGCAGTTGGGCAACATTTGTGCGTATGAAAACTATTAGGGCTTAAATAAGCTTACGCAGTTTACAGTCTTCTGTCAGAAAGACAGAACTGCATGGGACCTTTATACATAAATTCAATCAATTCCATACTTTCCTCAATATGCAAGTGATTATTATTACTTTCCACCTTGGTTTTCTCTCCTAAACAAACAAAGGGTGACTTTGCCTTAAATACAGAGGAAACTGGTGAGCCACTCCCACTCAAAGCAATAATGGTCCAGCATCCTATGTAAGAGAACAACAGCACAGCTAAATTATTTGGATTTATCATTTCTTACTTTACAAACATTAATAACAGAAGTAAGTTCCATAAGTATAACAAAGGTAAATTATGGTCTCGTTAACTGCCAGATTTTCAATGTTGAACCCTCTTAACATACCGAATCCAGTCTTTTCATACTATATTTCCCTGCAATACTACCCTATTGCCCAAGCATGAGTTACATTCAAAGCCTTGCTTACAAGCTGTAAGTTTCATAATAGTTTACAATGCCTGTAGAGATCATCATCACTGTTACAGTCTACTATGTTCAAAGTTCTTTCCCACTCCAGTACACCAAATCTGGAAAGCAGGATGCATAGGTAAAAATTCTTGGTAGATGTCCCATTTTATGCAGCAGAGAGCAACCATCCAAAGGCTCACAAAAGCCTAATTTACTGGGATTGTTTGGAACAAGTTGGGGTGGCTGAGATGTACAATGCTAACTATACGCTCAAAGTTATAACTTTTTTAAAGTCTGAGATATAAGAAGAAGCACAATATTAATCTGAATTTCTCACATACTCATCCTTCTGTTTTCCAAGTTATAACACTGAATAAAGAAATCATTGCTCTACAGTAATATTAGATCAGCAAGGAAAGAGTATGCAGCTTTCATCCAGGCTGTCTGCCTCTTTCTCTTTCCTCAATTCTACCTGCTAAAGGCTGTGCCTTGTAAAAAACAGTCAAGCACACTTACTGTCTCAACACAGTACACTTGCTGCCTCATGTTGTGTCTTGATGTCTGATAGCTGCTATCTCTAGATTATAATCTCCACTTTTTGTATCACTTCATCATCTGAGGCTAGAGGTCAAGGGGCGCCCACTGGATCTTTCACCAGCTCAGATAAAAAAATCAATTTCAATCATCATAAGATGAAGCTACTGGTATGTGCCCACACAGAAGGAGTCTAGATAGACCCCACCGAGAAACATGAAAGCCGTAGTCCTCCTCCTACAGTGTTCTGAAATGATTGTAAAGCATCACATAAACCCAGAAAAATATAAGACACCAACTTCCATTCTTTGATATTGTAAGGACACTTGTGATGATATAAAAATGCAAAGTATATATCCCAGATCTGAAACACACTGCAGAAATCTTCCAGTTTGAGACTGCTTTAACTGTCTCAATGCTAGGGAAATCTGGGAACTGTAGTTTCCTGAAGCATTTAGACTTCTGCGTCTGAGAGCTCTGGTGTCACAAGAAACTAAATTCCCAGGATTCCCTAGCACCGAGCCAAGGCAGTTAAAGCAGTCTCAAACTGGATGATTTCTGCAGTGTTTTTTGGACCACAGTTAACTTTTTCATAAAGAACAAAGTTGATGGATTCTGGAAAAAAAAATATTGGTAGTATAAGAATTATAAACAAATATAATCTTAGATTTTTCTAAAACCTATAAATATACATATATGATGCACAGTATTCATCTTTTAAAAAGAAAAGTAGTTATTTCATTTAAATAAATGTTCCAAGTCCATTTATTAAAAGCAAATACAGTACTGTACTATTTACAGAAGGTAGGAGCCAGCATAGCATAGTGGTTTGAGCACTGGACTATGATGGGAGACCAGGGCTTGAATCCCTACTCAGCCATGGATACTCAATGTGTGACCTTAAGCAAGTCACACACTCTCAGCCTTAGAAAACCCCATGATAGGGTCACATTAATGTTGTCATAAACTGGAAATGACTTGAAGACACACAGCAACAACAAAGGAAAAAAAGTGGGGTGTTTTGTTGTTGTTGTTTTAAAAAGCTTGCCAGTAACCTCCTTGCTTATTATTTTTCCTTACATGAATGAGGAGCAAGAAGGATGTTGTTGCTTGTGCCATTTTTTATGAAAAGGATTCTTTTACATATTCTCTGCAGCTTCCACAATTCTGTATACAGCAATACAAACATACTGTGCAACAGCTTGTGAGATGAGCTTCATCAACAATAACTAATTTTTATTCTGTCTGAATGGCTGGAAACAATGAAGGTGATTAAATACTGCAGACACATCATCAGAATTTAGGAGACTGGCAAAATAAATTATAGTAATAAAAATAGTCCCCATCAAAATAAATATTTAGTTTAGAAACTATTTTGTGGAGAAGAATATGTTTGTCTCATTTTACTAATAGATTTAGGAAATGACAAATATTCCACCCAACTTATGAACTTTATTCCTAGATGGGCTATTAAACTGTGTTTCTTCTCTCCCTTAAAACTTTGATAATCTCCCAGCCAATCCAAACCAGATTTCGCAGATGTCACAGTGACTTTATGCAGTTAAGTGTCAGTAAGAGTACATAGCTAAAAGGCATGCCCAATATCCTCTGAACAAATGATTTTAACATGAGTGCAGGGGTTTGGTGTCTACACATTTAGGTTCCTGTGCAGAAGTTGCAATCAATACACAGAAATGATAGATGAGCCCAATAGAGAGGATGCAAATTCACCACTTCCTACACATTCTTCTCATCAGCAGTTATAGTCACATATATCTCACTGATTATAAGAAAATCAACAAATGGTCATAGCCCTTGTTACTTCTTCGAAGAGATGGATTAAATGTACTAAATCATGGAAAGTTTCCTGCAAGAAGGGACTGATTGTGTTTTGAAAACAAATTTCATGGGCAAAACTGCACCAAAACCCATGTGAGGATGTACAGTTTCTAGAAAGATTACACACAATGCTCAGCAATGAACACAGAAACAAATTCAACCACATAATACTCTATAACTGAGAAACACAAAGTTCTACAAGCATTTAATATTGAATTGTGGGAAATGACTTTAAAAGGATGTGACTCACCTAACAACTAGACCCAAGTCAAGCAGAAACAAATATGAAGCTTATATTATAAGTACAATACAAGGCACTGTGTTATAAGTAATGATATACTTTGGAATGGGAAAATTACACAAACATAGCAAAACAATCTTTCCAACTTCTGCATCTAGCAGAGTTGACTCATGAAACATTTGTGAGACAGTACAGAAAATATTCGATATCTGACATAATAATAATAATAATAATAAATATTTATTTATATCCTGCCCCTCTGGGAAACAATCGGGGCAGGATACAACTTCAGTATTTCCCCCTCCACAAACACACACACGCAAAGCACCATGATATAATAGTTTTCCTGGTTGAAAGCTACACTCCCAAAACAACAAACACACACCCTGTACTCAGTAGCTCAGCTGTCATTTTTATGGAAAACTTGGAGGTATACCATAAAAGTGTATTAATTGGCTAGAAGCTGTGGGGGAAAAAATACAGTGTGTGTGTGTGTATTGGAACTCAAAGTGGGTCTAATGTTTACAGGACCTGCGTATGTATGTGTTGTGTGCCTTCAAATTGTTTCTGAGTTAATGGTGATCCTAAGTTGACACTATCATGGGAACCTCCTTGGCAAGATTTTTTCAGAGGAGTTTTCCCATTGCCTTCCTCTGAGGCTGGGAGAGTGTAACTTGCCCAAGATCACACAGTGGGTTTCCTGGCCAAATGGAAACCGAACCCTCATCTCCAGAGTCATAGTCCAACACTCAAAGCACTACACCCACTTCACACAAATCACCCAAGACCTACTTCATTCTGGAAGAGGTACAAATATCTACAAAGCTATCATCACTTTTATCTTCAGTCTTCATTCCCAGTGAATATGTATCTCTATTATATACATTGGGAAGGAAGTAATTTTGAAATGCATTTCAATGGGAAGAATTTCTTAAGAATGGTTTCCTTCTTTCTTTCTTAAAAAAGTAATTATATTTACAGTCACTTTTGTCCTTTGTGAAGCTTCACTTCAGTCTTCAACAGTGGATCTCCAGTGGTGTGTATGCGTATGTTATACCCCCACGCTGCTCCCACACCGGTGTATAATGCCGGTCTGTACAGGCTCTACATCTCCTGGAATCTAGGAACTATAATCCAAAATAGTAATATTCCACAAGTTCTGACTATGGAGCATAAGAGCCATGGTGCTCTATATGAGATAGTTGTACCATGTGTGATATTTTGTAAGGGTTGTTTTGTGACTTCATGTCATTTCCTACTTATGGTGACCCTATGGTCCCTACAGCCACAACAAATACATTTCTATATCAGTTACCAGTGTACTATGGCAGGGTTTCCTTGGTCAGATTTCTTCAAAGCTTGTTTTCCATTGCCTTTCTCTAACACTATAGAAATAATCCAATTTAAGACCACTTTAACTGCCCTGGCTCAATGCTAGGGAATTCCAGGAACTGTAGTTTTGTGAGACATTTAGCCTTGTCTGGTGCCACAATAAACTACAATTCCCAGGATTCTGTAGCACTGAGCTGGGGCAGTTAAAGAGGTCTCAAACTGAATTATATCTGCAGTGTGTTTTGGACCTAAGACTGAGAGACTATGGTCCGATCTAGACAGGCACTATGAGGGCTTAAGGGTTTAAATGGGCTTTTAAGCCTTAAGGGCTTAAAAAGGCGCGAGTAGGGCTGGGGAGGGCACAGCGTTTAGACCCTCCCCAGCCCTACCGCATATGGGTGCCACTATTTTAAAATGGCGGTGTCTATACGGGCACACCATGGTAGTGTCATGGCGCATGCGGTGTTTAGAAACGCTGAGTGCTCCATGACACACTGGCACCACAGGAGGGTGCCAAGCGCACCCTTCCCGCAGCACAAAAAAGGAGCTTGAAAACTGAGCTCCTTTTTTGCACCGGGTCCTTGGCGCACCAAGGACCCAGGGGGGAAAGGGGCCGTGGCACCTCAGCACCGCCAAGGAAAGCAGGGTGCAGCACCCCGCTTTGAGGCTGCAGGGAAGCAGCAAGATGGGGCCTCTGAGGCTGCTGGTGCAGCAGCCTTGGCCCCATCTCACTGCTTAAAGGAGCAGCTACCTTTGGGGTGGTCTGTAATACCCCTATGATTTTTGCAAGGTTATCTATTGAGCTTCCCTGGCTGAGCAGAGATTAGTACCCTGACCTCCCAGAATCCTAGTTCAATACTCAGATCATTACATCACATGGGCCATTATAAGGTTATCCTATAAAATAAAGGTTTTCCCTAAACTTGAGTTGCCAAATGCCTTGAGTTGCCAAATGCCTCCAGAGATCATATAACAAAGAGCACTGTTGCTTATAACATCCACTTTTTAAAGACACTTATTTTGGTTCACTTACTCACTTGAGTTCAGTGACCTAGATCTGCTGTCACAATCTAAATATTAAAAACAACAGTTAGTGAGACTTACAACGTCCTGTGCAACCATGCATTCCCTCCTGATTCCCCTCCTTGGCTCACACAGCTAAAACAGTCTGGTTTGATAAGCCACACTTTCCAGTAATGCCACACTTGGAAACTGTAGGCCACAGACCATAACAGTCGTTCCTCAACCTACTACAATTGCCTGTGCTTGCCTTAAGTGATCTCTCTGTACCATTAGTTTTATTCCAAAAGGCAGTTTAACAATACCGGCTAGAAGACATTTGTGAGACTGCCGCGACTACTAATGGATTTCACCTCCACACCTCTTAAAACTCACCAGCCCAAAAATGTCCATACTCCCTTCACCACAACATTGCAGCAATCTTTCAACTTCCCCCATATTGTTATAGTGTGTATCAATGTTGTCTGCAGTCTTGCACTGAATTTTGTCAAATCATACCTGGTCATGATAAAGATAACAGTGTCACCTAATGTGAATGAACATAATTTCAATTTTTATACTTTGGGTCTAACCAGACCTGCCAAACTGCAATGCAGATAAGAGGTTTACAACTTCCACAAAAAAAATTGTTTTGCTGTCACTGCTATGGTAAGTATTATTTACACACAGGTTTAAAAAGACCCAACAGACCAGTTGTTGCTGTTGTTAATTTACATCTTGCCTTTCCCCCAGATCTGGAATTCTAAGACATTTACAAACGTTCAGACAGATATAGCTAAAAGTACACATCATTAAAAAAAATTAAAATAAAATTAAACTATCAAGAGAATTAAAGACCATGCTCTTTGGGATATGGACAATACAGCCATTATTAAAGTCCCTTTCCCTGTCAGACGTCATAAGCCAACCAAAAGAAAAAAGATTTTTATTGGCCTGTGGAAGGATAGCAAGTTAGGTGCTAGTCCAGCCTCTCTGAGATGGGAATTACAGAGCCTGAGAGCAACCACAGAGAAGGCCTTCTCCCATATTCCTAGCAGATGGACTTGTGAGGATGTTGAGACAGAGAAAAAGGCCTTCCAAACTCCAACTCCCAGAATTCCATAGCCTTGAGCCAAGGCAATGAAAGCGGTGCCAAACCGGGTTAATTTTCCAGTGTGGATGCAGCCTTAGAACATGGTTAGGAGTCCTCAGGTTGCATGGAACTAAGCTATATAGACCTTTAGTGGCCATAACCAGAATTTTGAATTGTGCCCAGAAACAACCAAGGAAAATGTTCCAACAAAGAAGTTTTAGGCACCCTATGGACACCCCAGTTAAGGATCTGGCAAGAGCTCTTTGGCCCACTTGACATTTCTGAGCTCCTAATGGAGCTTGTTACAGTTTTCTCTCCTGAAGCCCTTCACCTTGTACAGATGAAAACGCTTGCCATAGTAGTGAGTGATGTGTGTGTATGTGCAGGTTAATAAATGGTCCTGGGCAGCTGGAAGTATCCATGTAGAGAAGCCAGGTTCCTCTATCTCCACAGCAGCTTTCCAAAGTCACTCAACCATTAGTTTGGTAGCAGGGAAGACACAGCTCCTATCTATAAAATCCACAGCTTAAAAAACAAAGACATTTTAGGAACTACCTAAACTACCAAAAAGGTAACTTTCCCATGCTCTGGTAAAATGACCATGGCACTTGTTCCTCAAAGGTCTCAAGCCCTTTCTCCGATTTGCAACATGGTGACCTTACCATACACTTTGTGTATGTTCTGTTTTTCACGCATGTGGAGCTGAGAGCCTAACATATCATTAGAATAATAAGAACAAATCCACAGATGAGCAGCGCTTGGGCAATAGTACACCTTTTAGAAATGGACAGTAGAGAGCAGCATGATGATGTTCAGGAGATTTTTTTTTTTCCCCTTCCCCTTAAAGGCGACAGATTGCAAACTAAGATCGTCTCAAAGTATACACCAGTCCAGGCTCAAATCAAAGCTGAACACAGAGTTGCAAATAATAACAGCTTTCTTCCTTGCTTTGTCTGACTTGGACCTCCAATTCCTTCTTCAACGTGAAGTGCTGTTGAAATGAGAAAAATTGCTTGACTATCTGATATACAATTACCTTATGAACAACCCTGAAAAAGGGGGGGGGGGGGAGGACTACCAAGGCGTCTGCAACACAACTGTGCAGAAAAAGTGGCATATTGTTGTAGGCTGTCACAACAACATGACATTGTGTACGGTTCGTAATGGAATGGCAATTACGCAGCCTCGCAACAAACTCTGCTTCCAGTGCCATTCCAGCAGGGACCCGAAATCATGAATTCTTTATTCAATCATCATCATCATCATCATCATCATCACACTATTGCATCTTTTTGTTTCCTCCTTTCTTCTGTACCTTTTAAGAGTGTTCAAAGAAAGAGCAGTAAAATGGAAGGCTGCCTCACAAAGGACACAACTTTGTCTTGTCATGAAGATATGACAAATAGAGAGGAAAGCTTTCACACTAGAGGAATAACTCGGTTTGGCAGCGCTTTAAGTCTTTCTGGCTGAAGGCTATGGAATTCTGGGAGTTGGAGTTTGTTGTAGGGCCCAGAGCGGAGCAGAGCTCCGCTCTGGGCCCCACAACAAACTCCAACTCCCAGAATTCCATAGCCTTCAGCCAGAAAGACTTAAAGCGCTGCCAAACCGAGTTATTCCTCCACTGTGGATGCAGGGGAGTATATAGGAGAGGGAGAGCCAAGGAGCAGTTTGAGCACCGGACTGTGTGGCCCTGGAGGTCTGGGTTCGAGTCCCTGCTCAACCATGGAACCATCCTCCAGGTCACACTGTCTCAGCCTCAGAGGAAGACAAATGCAAACCCCACACTGAACAACTCTGGCCAGGAAAGCACCCCTCCCCGGAGAAGCTGGACTGCCCGAAGCCAAACCTTCTCTGAAGCAATCCAAACAAACAAACAAAAAATTCCATCTGTGTGGTACCTTTATTTATTATTGGCTAACCAGAAAAGCACAATAGGCTTCTTGCAAGCTTTCGAAGCTCCCTGGGCTCCTTCATCGGGCAAGGTGTTACAAACCAAACAGGAGAAAGAAAGAAAGAAAGAAAGAAAGAAAGAAAGAATTCAAGCAAGCAAGCCACTGGAGATGTTACTCAGATGCGTTGTTTCAGTCCTTAGCAAAGTCGGTATGATGAAGAGGAATATTCTTGGGCCTCTCCTAGAAACCCCCCGATAGCTTTGCCAGGTCACACTCTCTCAGCCTCAGGGGGAAACCTTGCCACGAGAAAAACAATAAAGCCAGGGTAGGGGGTTCATTCCCCGCCGCGCCACGAGTCGGAAAGGAGTTGAAGGAGGCGCCCCAACAAAAGGGTGAACGGAGAGGCAGGGTCCGGGGAATGCCCAGCTCAGCCCTGGCAACCCACTTTGGGCAGGTCACACTCTCTCAGCCTCATCAGGGGGAGGTTATGGAGGCAAAGGAACCTTTGCCAAGGAGAAACCCAGGACAGAGGACTCCCCACCGCCACCGCGCCATGAGTCGGAAAGGACTTGAAAAAGGCACACAACACAAAACACGAACAAACAGGGACGAAACGAGGGATGGGGAGGTCCTCTCCATGCTGTCCTCCTGGGCCTCGTTCCTGGGGAGACTCATCATCACCATCATCATCCTCATCCTTAGCTCCGACTCACCTGGCCCGGCAGCAAAGCCCTCCTCTCCCGCCGCCTCCAGCCCTCGGGGCGCCCCGGCCAGCCTCCTCCATCCCTTCCAGCCTGGCGGCGGCGGCGGCGACATCCGACTCCCCCTCTGCCTCTGCCTCTGCTGCTGCTCTCTCAGTCTCAGGACCCCCGAGGAAGGAAGGAGGGAGGGATGGAGGGAGGAGGAGGAGGAGGAGGAGGAGGAGGAGATGCTGAGAGGCCAGCCCCAGAGAAGAAGAGGAGAGCAGGGGAAGGCTGTGGGGAGGAGGAGGAGGGAGGGATGGAGGGGGAAGGAGGAGGAGAGACTAGAGACTGAGAAGAAGCCGGAGGAGGAGGAGGAGAAGGATGGAAAGAGCTCTTCTTCTTCTTCTTGTGGCCGCTTCTAAAGACCCCTCCTCCTCCTCCTCTTCCTCTTCTTCTTCTTCCTCTTCCTTCCTCCATCCTCCATCCTCCTCCTCCTCACTGAGGGAGTAGTTGTTTGTTTAGCGCCTTTTTCTTATTTCAGTCTAAGGGGTGAAGAGGGGGCTCCCTTGTGGCAAAGTTACCCCTCTTTTATATTTTATATTATTTTTTTATTATTTTTTATTTTTATTTCATAGACTCTAAGGGATGAGCAGGGTGCTCCCTTGTGGCAAAGTTACCCCTCTTTTATATTATTTTATAATTTATATTTTTGTTAGTCTCTAAGGGATGAGCAGGGTGCTCCCTTGTGGCAAAGTTACCCCTCTTTTATATTATTTTATATATTTTTTATTTTTATTAGCCTCTAAGGGATGAGGATGGGGCTCCCTAGTGGCTAAGTTACCCCTCTTTTATATTTTATATTATTTTATATTTTATAGCGCCTTTTTCTTATTTCCTCACACTGTGTAGGGGTGGGGAGGGGGCTCCCTTGTGGCAAGGTTACCCCTGTTTTATATATTTTTTTATATATATAGCACCTTTTTCTTATTTCCCCACAGTGTGTCTAAGGGATGAGGAGGAGGCTCCGTTGTGGCAAAGTTACCCCTGTTTTATATTTTATATTGTTTTATATTTTATATTTCATTTTATAATGCCTTTTTCCTTATTTGTTTTATATTTTATATTATTTTATTTTCTAGGCGCCTTTTCTTATTTCCCCACAGGGTGCCCAAAGGATGAGGAGGGGGTTCCCTTGTGGCAAGGTTTTAATAATTTTATAAATTGTTAAATTATTTGTTTTAATAATTTATTTTATTTAATAATTTATTTTATATTTATATATTTAAAAATTATATTTGTATTATTTTATTGATATTGTTTTTATTTTATTTTATACTATTTTATTTTAGCTGGAGGAGGGGAAATCCTCCAGCTAAAATAAAATAAAATATAAAAACAGGGTGAACCCAATTACAATGTAAGCCTCCTCAGAGGAAACCTTGCCACAAGGAAGCACACACACACATCCCTTCCACAGGATAGAGTCACTTTAGGGTGGCCAGGAGTCGAAAAGGACTTGAAGGCACACAACAACAACAACACAGACACACACAACAGGCATGCAGACTAGCTCAGCCTTCTCCCACCCCCTGCTGTTTCCAGTCCAATGGCTTCCCTCCATTTCTAGCCCACAGCAGCAACCAGCTTTTGTGAGGAAAAAAGGAACAGCTGGGCTTTGTGTAACTTTGGCGCCTTCTCTGGGGCTCTCTGGGAGTGTGGAGCCCTTTTCCCTGTGTAGAAAGAGCAAAGTGGGGTCTGAGAGTGCATCCACAGCACTTCTGGTGCCACAACAAACTACAAATCCCAGAATTCCAGAGCCTTGAGCCACAGTCATTAAGCCTGGTGCCAAACTGGATTATTTGCACAATAAACTGATTTTTGAGTCAAATTGATGAAGTGATTTCAGCCTTATTCCCACTGCCTTTTAAACCAGATCGCAAATCATTTTGAACCAGTTCAAACGACCCTGGTTCCCACTTAATCCGAATCGCTGAAGCGATTCCGAGGGGGGGCCATGGACCAGACCCATTTAACCCACATCTTTTTGATGCTGATTTTTTTTCCCTGCTTCTTTTTTGCTAAATTGATTCTGCTCAAGTGTGAACCATAACCGGATCGGAATTCATTCAGATTTCCCCTTCGGCCGGCTTGAACCAAATCGTTTTGAATCCATTCATGAATGGGAACCACAAGTGGGTTATTTTGATGCCAGAAAATGCGATCAGGGCAAGTGTAGCATAAACCATGATCCGATGTTGAATCGATCCGTCAATTCGGATCACACACCAATTTATTTGTACGTGGGAATGAGGTCTTAGCACTGAATGTTCCCACTAAAATCACTATCCAATCTGCCCATTTCAATTCACTCCACTTTGGATTCATGTTTGTCAGTTGGATTGACTCAAAATGGAACCGCTCCACAGGGGTGACTGCGCCACAGGGGACCGAATCCAATTGACAGCAAGTTAACACTTTGGCTGAATTGATTTGTTTAAAAAGATGCTGCGGATTTGGAAGAACTGGTTTAAATGGGTTTAGTGCTGTGCCATGCCCCATCAAACCATGCCAGAAATTCAGTGCAAAGGTGAACAAGGGCCCTTTAAATCAATTTACACCACTTTGAAAACTGGTTTATTATGTAGTGTGTATAAGGCCGATATTAGCCTGAGAGGCAATAAGGTTCGTGCTTTGGAAGGGCCTCCCTGCCTGAAGAAAAATATTTCTATTCCTCTTGCTTTTTTGCCTGGTGGGAGGAAGAGCCCTGACACTGAGAAAAATAATTTTAATTTCCCAGTTTGATTAAATTTCATCCAATGATGGTGTTGGAGCAAAACGACCAGGCATTATATATACTTAGAAGTATCCTGTGCTACAGGGTGGAAAACCAGAAGAGTGTTTGAAATCCATAATTACAATTATGGAATTGAATTATTTAATACACACAACTCTCTCTCTTTCTCTTTAGGTCTTTATCATCTTAAGCCATTTAAATCTAACAAGACCTCTCTTTCTCTCGAGAAATCCATTAGAGTCACAATTTGTGCACCCTTCAGACTGCAACGCTACGGTGGTGTTTTCCTTTTTACACCTCCATTTCATGGCCCTGCATCTTTTGCATGTTCCCTAATAGCATCTCAGCCATTTTTTTCATTAATAAATCATTTTAAGGATGGTTAAGGAGTGGAATTGGGGGGAAACAAACCCAGCCCTTACTGAAAATAGTTTCTTGGAAAGTGAACGGTTGTGGCAGTTGTCCATGGGCATGTTGTTTGTGATTGTTTTTTTCTTCCCTAGAAAACATCATCATAATAACAAATAACGTAATGAGGGCTTTTATTTTAGGTTTTTTTCTTCTTCTTTAGCATGGCTTCTCTCAGTCACCCATGAAAATTTAATGAGGCATTTAGGGCTGCTACCTTCAGAGTCAATGAGCTGAGCATATGTAGTCTAATGCACTTGCTGCTAAGGCAATAGGTCTACTGCGAGCAGATCAGAAGTCGTAGAGATGCTATCTTTTCAACACAAAATTCACGACCCATTAAACCTATTCTATGATAGCAGCTTCTCTACAAATAGCACCCTCTCTGCCCCTTACAAAATAGAGGCATTCACACAGCTTCCTGAGAGACCCATGCATTAAAACTAAAGAAAGCATATTTGAGAAATTGTGGGAAAGCCTGTTTCACTGATCTATTTTTTTTAAAAAAAAAAAAACTGCAAAGGTGGTTCAGAATCAGGAGAACCTAATCCTTAATCCCACAGAGTTACAAGAATTTTCTGGGCTGCAAGGATACTTCATAGACTATTTTCCTCCAGGAAACGTGATTCAAAGGAAGAATTAGCATTCATTTATTTCACTTTTAAATGCAACAAAACTGGCTGCCGCCCCCCCCCCCAATGCATTTACACACACACAGCAAAAAATATGATAACAACCAAGCTTGATAACCTACAGATAATATGCTCATTACTTCTGAGTGAAATTGGTCTTTGTGTAGGAAAATACAACACATAAAGTGATTCTTTCCATATGTCATTTTCATACAGGATTTGTTTGTCTGTCTCTTTGAACAGATCAAGCCATAACACTTTCTGGAAGCCAAGATGACATTGAGGCTGTTATACCTTGGCCACATCATGAGAAGGCGTGACTCATTTGAACAGACAATAAATAATACAGTACTAGGAAAGGTATAGGGCAGAGGAAAGAGGGGAAGGCCACACTATGGATTCTTTCAAACGGGGAGGAATTTCTCCCAACTCCGAATGGAGCCAATGCGAATTTATGTAAATTCGCTTGTTTAGCGAATTTACATGAACCCCTGCTCCGTTCGGAATTACTTCCCATTACCCGAAAATAACCCCCTCCTGCCCGAATGTGGATGCGAAGCTTTAATTCGCAATAACGTAAAACCCATGATTGCATTCGAATTGGCTTCCCTCCTGCCCGAATTTGCGTGCGAAGAGTTAATTCGCAATAACGTAAAACCCATGATTGCATTCGAATTGACCTTAAATTATACTTCCAATTTAGCCTTGTATGAAAGAGTCCACTGACTAGATGAATAAACCCAGGAAGATCATAGGTCTGAATTTGCAGGATCTAAGCAAGCAGTGGAGGGCAGGGAGTCTTGGAGATGTTTCATCCACAGGATAGCCATGCATCAAGGTTGACTTGAGGGCAGTTAACAACAACAGAACTAGAACATCATCATAATAACAAAAATAACACAAACAACAGACAAGGATTTGATCGCTAAAATTATCTGCAATGTATGAACCCATCCCTTTATTGATCCCTGCTACACTATATATGAAAATAGAAGAATAATGAAACACATGGCTTTACATGTTCAGCACTTGACTGCATGAGTTCCCTCATTTCCAACATCCACACTGTTGGAGGCTGCATCTCCAACAGAAGCCTTCTTAGGTTCTTTGTATGTTCCATCACAGATGTCTAATATGGGGACATTTGGGACAGGGCTTGTGCCAGTCATTCATCTTGTGGAGCAGAAGTAGGACCTCAGTGGACCCTTCCCACTTGTATAACATGTGAATGATGCTTCTGTGGGAGCATGATAAGATTAGACTAAGTTACTATGGATTTCGAAAAGCATCAAATAATTCAGATCCAGTCTGGTCTAGAGGTTTGAGTGTTAGTCTAAGATTCTAGAACTGAAATACTCACTGGGGCATGGAAACCTGATAAATGATCTTTGGGGAGTCACACTCTCTCAGCCTTTGAGGAAGCAATGAGAAATACCCTCTGAAAAAAAAATGGTAACCCCCCCCCCCCCTTTCCATGATGGGTCACATTCTTGAAGGTACACAATAACAAATCAAACTCCCCTGATATGTATTAAAAATTCAAAGGTATATTCTAAAATGAAACAATGTTTCAGTATACCTAGGTATAAATACAATGTTGCCTTTCAGAAGAAATAAGTATATTTATGAACTGAGGTGGTGGTGAAATAGCAGCAATTGTTGTAATAAGCAGGTTTTCTGTCCTTTGTAGCAATAGAAGCCTTTGCAGTTATACAGTTATCAAACTGTTTTATATCTGCTCCTTAAAAAGTAAATCTCACCTTCCCACACTCAGTGCTCAAGGTGACTTTGGTGGTGGTGGTGTCAGTGGTGTATGCTTTCAAGTCATTTCCAACTTATGATGAACCTATCAAGGTGTTTTCTGAGAGTAAGGGTGTGTGACTTGACCAAGGACACCCAGCACGTTTCCATAGCAGAGTGAAGATTCAAACCCAGGTCTCCCAAGTCATAGGCTCAGACCACTACACCATGCTGGCTCCTCAAGGTGATATATATAAATACAATTTAAAACAGTAGGTTAGATCAGTGCAATGAAACAAAATAATAAAACAGAGCATGCCATCTAAGGCTATTGAAAAATTCCTTATATTAAGGAAAAAAGATAGCAACTTGACTCACAGGTGAAATAGCTGCCTAAATGAAGAGGTCCTAGTCTCTCACAAGAATGGCATAAATCTGAGGTGGGAATCAGACAGCCCTCCCAATGTTGCAGGACTACACTTCCCAACATTTCTCACTTTTAGCTTCTGCCTCTGGCTGTGAGGATCCACAATCCAACAACATCTGGTGGGCTGCATAGTGCCTACGGCATGCTGAGCATAGCATAACGCTTACCATAAAAGACAGAGTTACATGGGGTTCATTTAGGATGGATTTTTAGAAACGACTAAGCCTACTACCAAATATATATTCACATGCTGGTGGCACAGAAAAAGGAGACTTTCCCATTCATATCTTAAAACTAGCACACATTCATTTTTTCTTGGAGACATTGTTCCTCTGGATACCCTTTTGTGTACCTAGTGAATCAAATAGAATTTGAATAGTGGTAAAATATTGTTTCAGTAAAGGGAGTGTTATTTTCATTGCTCCATTTCTGACTTATGGCAACCATAAGGCCACCCTGCCATGGGGTTATGTTGGCAAGTTTCATCAGAGGGGGTTTGCCACTGCCATCCTCTGTGGCTGAGAGAGTGTGACTTGCCCAGGCTTACCCAGTGGGTTTACATGGCTAAGACAGGAGCCAAACTATGGTCTTCAGAGTCATAGTCAAATGTCCAAACCACTACACCATACTAGCGCTCACACAGCAAGGGTCCGCAGCAATAAGAATCTCTATGCAACCTTTTCCAAGCAGAAAATAAATTTTAGAAAGATATTCACCATACCTTTGGTGCATATTTCTGTAGTCAAAGTACCACAGAACTCAGACTACATTCTAATTTGTAGGAAACAAGACTTCACTCAGTCACAAACTGTAGATGTCACATGTAATGAGAGCGAGAATGAGAGTCTGCATACATGATTACTAAATGAGTCACAGTCCAATACAATTTGGTAGTGCCTTTTATGTTGGTTTCTCAGCTTTAGCATTACAATAAGTAATAGGTGACTGCTCCAAGAGGATTTGAACTGGGTGAGGATTTGAACCAGTTCTTGCAATATTCCTAGTCCATCACTAAACCACTACACCACATTGTCTTTTTGAAACAAATTGATTTTAATTACATCATGTATACCTAACACTGTGCTGGACTGCACAAAAACATAAACCCCTTTTGTCAGTGGTGGGTGCAAGGAGTGAAGCCTGCCGCAAGAAGAGGGGTGACGCTGGTCAGGCCCTCTTCTTGCTGTACATCTTCTGGCTTTGCCACAGTGGCAAATGAGAGGCCCAAGTGGGGACACCACTGCCCTTTGCTATGAGCACTCTTTAGGATTTAATCCTAAACTGTGTCTTCTCTCATGATAACAGCTTCATACAAGTATTTTGATATGCAATAAAGAGCTCATTTATGAAAATTATTTTTAAAAAAGCTTTCAATCAGAGTAGACAGGTTGGTGCTGGCAACTGAAATTTGCCATATATATATATATATATATGAACAAAATAGCTCATGAGACTTCAATATGAATGCAAATGAACTTGCTGGTAATTATACTGTGCAATTTTCTATTTTAAAAAAATAAAAAATTGAACAGACCTGAAATGTAATTTGAATTGCAATTCTTCATTGTACCCTTTCATTATGCAAGAGTTACCATAAGCAATCTGTTCCAATTTAATGCAAAATATTTTTAGTTCATAACTTTCCAATGAAGGTAATTGAATGAGGACATTTAAATGCTCATGGATCTTTCTCCCAAACAGACAGAGTCAAACAAGCATACTTTTGTAAAAATTCCACATGCAATCTTGCAAGGTCTATTTAAGTATGAGTTTTTTAGTGTATTAGCATTTATTCCCAGGAAATCAAGGAGTACAGAGGTTTACTCTTCAAAAAGTAAGTGAAAGAATTGCAGCCTCAGCAAAGGTTTAGTAGAAGAAATTAATGGTGGATTGCAAGACAAATAAACAAGGCAATATCATTACGAATTCAGTTCATCAATCGATGTAGATTAACATTTAGTTTTTCTGAAATATCATCAGATAATTCTCTCATAATGAAAGGCTATATCAAAGCTCAATGTGTCCAATTAGTTTTTGAAAATAGAGAACACCCTTTGTACTTTTCTTACTGTCAATTTCTACAGGCCTCCAACTTCAGTTCAATTGTGCTTCTATATTTTAATATTTATTTTGCATATGCAGCTCTTCACATGCTCTGACCACTCATGTTATTTTTCCCATCTTCAGGTTGTCCTTGGGAGCATTGCAACTGGTGTCCTTCTCAAGTCAGCCCAGTAACACCAGAACCTTCAAGTTATAGGAACAAATATCAATGTGGCTTGATCAAATATAGAAGATCCTCTGAGAACTAATATTATCACAGGGAGGCAGTGCATTGCATGTGATATGGGTTTTCTGACATTACTGAAGCCACAAACATGCCAGCTACAGTGCTCTCCAGGCTGCCACAGTAATCTTATTTTTCCTATTCATCTTGACCTTTCAACCAAAGACAAAATTGCACTTAGGCTTTCTCTCTTTTACTCTGTGAATCCAGTTCCCTCACTGTCAGCAGTGGTCTGCCTATGGAAAATTAATAATAATAATAATAATAATAATAATAATAATACAATCTTTATTTATATACCGCCCTTCCAATGATTTAGCCTCCACTGGGAGTCCATCCTGGGAACCAGATTGGCTTTGGCCACAAATATCTGCATACAATCAGATAAAGGGACATGTTAACAGCCAGTGCTCAGAAAACTCAGAATGTGCTAAGAACAACCAGAGTATCACCACAGCATTGTGTTGCTTGGATTAGAACTCATAGGCCAAAGAATTTTCAAGGCACAGCTATGTGCCAAAAAGCCTAATGAGATTGAAACCTTATATTGAGAAAATCCAAAATTTGCTCTCAGAAGTAAGCCCCACTCAACTCAGGTGCAATGACGCAATGACAATGACAGATACCTACACTCCCAATGTACTTTAACATTCTTGGCCAGAAATACTGACAACTAATCTGAATATTTTTATTAGAACTGAACATAAATTAGAGGGCATCCAACATTGTTTCCTTGCACTGATATTCTCAATGTAATTTTAAAAAAACCTCCCAAATTATGTGTGCACTTCACAGTTGGATACCACTTTAATTGAAATACCGGTAGTCACCGCCATCAATTCATTTTATGGCATCCTGGAATTTTTTGTTAGGTGAGATAAACAGAATTCACTACCAGATTGCTCCAGTAATTTTTCTGAATTGCAAGCACCACAGCTGTCTGGCACAAAATTTTTAAATATCACAAATACCAGGTTTCTGTATGATGGAGCCATGACAATTAAAATAGTATGAAATTGCTCATAGCTGTTTCATGTACCTACATTCTTAGCATGAGAATCAAGAGAAGTTTTGACAGACTCGTTCTAGTTTCTTAGATTCATTACTGGCTTGTTTGTGTTTGCCATTGCTATAACTTTCAGATGGGAATGATCTGTTGAGATGCATAGAGGGAGGAATGTGACAGACCCTTTGTTGTTTTTGTTTTAGGAGAAAGGAAAGTAAGATTAGAATCCCTTCACTTCTTTCTTTGCATGATTCAGTTTAGGAAAAATTGACCAAGTTGCATAACGATGTGTGATTCTGGAAAGGGGAGAGTTGTTGTTGTTGTTGTTGTTTGGGATCAGAGCAGTTGGCACCCTTTGTTTTTCAGATTGGTTCCTTAGTCCATACCTATTCCTTCTGTATATATGAATGCTGTTAAGACTTCAGAAACTTTCCATACACATTACAAAATCTATTGTTTACAGACAAGCCTCCTATATGGCTGCATCTGCTCAGACCTACAAGACAAGAGACAAACTCTTGGATTTATGAAAGGCATTTCTCAGACTATAATACTGACCTAATGAGGCAAAGAAACAAATTGACAAGGCACAGTTAAAACCCGGGAACCATTACTAAAAGACAGACCAAAAACACAAAATTAAAGAACACCTGCGGGTCACCTATAGTCCCCAGCTGAAACCACTCCAACATGTCATCTGTGAGCTATAACCAGTTCTGGAGAATAACACAGTACACCCTCTAGGAGGCAGGCCCTTATTGGCTTACAAAAAACTCCAAATATTAAACTACTGCTCTCTTACAATAGGATATAGATGGCTGGTAGTATAGGAAGAAGACCCTACCACAGACCCAGATGCCAACTCTGTCCCCATATCTACTTAGGGAGCAATATTAAAGGGGCCAAAAAAAAAAAAAAATCACCCACAACATCAGAGATGCATTTATGTCCTCTTCTTCCAATATAATATATGCCATACTATACTATGATATGCTAGGGGACGCAGTGGCTTAGTAGTTAATTCGCCAGTTCTGATGATTGCAAGATCAGAAGGTTGGCAGATCAAGGCCCAAGTGCTACTTGATGGGGTAAGCTCCCATCACTAGTTCAGCTTCTGCCAACCTAGCAGTTCAAAAGCATACAAATGCAAGTAAATCAATAGGTACCACTTTGGTGGGAAAGTAACAGCGTTTGGTGCAGTCATGCTGGCCACATGACCACTTGAGTAGTTCTTGGACTATGCTGGCTCTTTGGCTTAGTAATGGAGATGAGCACTGCCCCCTACAGTAGGTTATGACTAGACATTTATGTAAAGGGACTACCTTTACCTTTACCTTTATGCTAGCAATGCCCTTCTACACTTGACATTGGACAAAAAGGTCAGTCTCTATGCAGGAGGATTAACGGTCACAAATCTGACATTAGAAATGGCAATATACAAAAAACAGTTGCAGAACATTTCAGCCTTCCTGGACAAATGTTAAGTGGTTTACAGATTGTGGTCCTTGAACAAGGAAATTACAAAGGAAGATGAGAAAAAGAAACTGCTGGATTGAATTATATTCACAAATACTGCAAGGAATCTTCTCAGAGAGAGTTCTGAACCCTGGGAAACTGACCTTTGCTAAGCAGATTTATGGCTTTCACACATCAACACTAACTGACCACTGTAAAGATCTGAGAGAAATGTATCACATTAAGGGTCCCTTTGAAAACTTAGGACAAAGGTCATGATTTGAATCTTTCTGGATCCTATTATATTCCAACCAATTACCACAATTGTGTAAATGTGCTTTATACCTGAGCAATTATCATCACTCTGTACTACATACAAAGAAGTGGGTATATATCCAGGAAAGCTCATGCAAAAATAACAACCAGTTTGTCTTAAAGGTGCTGGCACATGCCCATTCCCTTTCATTCCTCCTTTTTATTTGATTTATTGTTTTCCTAATCTTTATATATTGGGTTTATATTTTGTTTTGACTGATGATTGTTTCAATGCTTGGCGATAACATTTTATTTGATGTATTTTGGAATATCTAATGCTTTAAATCATTTTGATTTCAATTTTTGTGAAAATAAGAATAGAAGTTTATTTTTTAAAAAATAACACACATGCATCCTCAAAGGCACATAACCACACCAGGAAAAATAGCAACACAGACCACCGAAAGAAGAAAATGGTTCAGTTTTTCAAGCTACTATATTGTGCCTCCACTCTCACCCCATACTACCCCACACACATTTAGAAAAGTGCAATAAAGCTATTAGCAGTTTCAGGATTCCTTGTCTTGTCTTTCATGCCAAAAGTCTCCATTTATCTCCACTCAGAAAGGAGCCTAGCATTTTTCTCAGGCTGCGTGTCAGCTAGACTCAGCTGTCGCAGACTCACTGAGGTGTGAATGGTAGCTCAGGATTTCCCCAGCGATGATAAGCTCGGCAGTTGGAAATCCTGATAGTGAAATGCTGCATTTTAAAGCTGCAATCCTATACCCATTTCTCTTGAGATAAGTTCCACTGGTAACAAATCAACAGCAACAACAATGAATTTGTTTCTATATAAACATACAGAGGATTGTGCTGGAAGACTGGGGTGTAACTCTTATATGCTTACAAGTACAGTAAATAACATCTGGTAATCAGAGGTTATTGCCATGTTATCAGCCATCACTAAATCTTGTGGAAATGAATTTCATAAACTGATTATAGCCATTGCCTGGCTGAGAAGAATGCTATGCTGAAGCCAGCCCCATATACAGAAGGGGAGAAGGAGAGGGAGACAGGCAGCAGACTGTACTTGCCCATAGCAAGGACTTTGAATAAGGCAATGTCTGTTGTCGGATATACAATGTATCAGTTGCAACCCATATAAAAATTCACCAGGAGATGACCATCAGTAGAGGGGGAAAATGATGCTGGAGATAAGTTTCACAAGGCCCTGTTGATCCTTATGATAAGTCAATAATATATATATGTATTAGAGAAGGAAGTTGGTGACATACAAATATAGTGGTTCTTGTAAGATGAAAAGCTTGCTACCACAAGCAGGCATTGGTCAAATAACCAAGTGTCTCCATAACCATTTCACAGTGGTAACTGGTACGTCCCTTCTCAGATCTGCTCTGGATTTAAGTCTAAACTTTCAATGACCTGTCCTAGGTGCTGACCCAACCTCCAAAACAGTTCAGCACCATCTTCAAAATTCAGGCTAACACTCAAGGTAGATTCATCATCCCGATAATATGGGAGCTGGCACTTCGTCCACCAGCTGCCACTCCTGTTTGAGAAGCTTTGCCAGATAATGAGGGTTTCATAAGAAAAGAGATGACAGAAAACATCCTTATCCAAAAGGGAAAAAAAGAAAAGACTGCATAAAAGATGGGTCATCCTAATGCTATCAAATTACCATTCAGTGCATCTTCTGTTGACCATATAGAATTTTTAAGTTTATCTAAACTTTATTTTTTTAAAAAATTACTCCAGCCAAGACCTAGGCTTAAATTTATCTCATGGAAGTGAATGCATCTTCCTCGAGAGACAATGTAATGCAGTGTTTAGGACAAGAGTGGACAAAGTGCAGCCTCCAGATGTTGGACTGCACCATCTTAGCCAGCATAGCTAATGGTGAAGAATGCTGGGGCTTGCAATCCAACACCATCTGGCAGCCGTATTTTAGTCACTCTGAGGATTCCAACAATCAGGAGTGGAGCTAATCTGGTCAGAACCACTGGCACCACATGCCTTGATCCTAATTTTATGCAGTGGAAGGAGAAAAGGGAAGAATGAAATGAGATAGAAGGACCTTTTTTTATAAAAAAAATAACAACTGGATCAAAGACATCATTGGGTTGGGGGCTCAGGAAACAGACTGTGCTACTTTGCCCCAGCAGGCATTAAAAAACAAAAACAAAAACAGCCAGGCTCCATGTTACCCCTCCTGTCAGCTGAATGAGACTACTAGAACTGCCCCACTGCTGCCATCTCCTCCTCCTCCTTCCATGGCAGGAAAGGTGCAGGGTGGTAAGTTTGCCTGTGCATTTGTGTCATGTGCCAGCACTGATGAGTGACCCTAATGTTTGCCTTCTATAATGAGTAGGCACTCTTAGGGTGGTGGCAGTGGAGTCAATGGGGCATCTGTATTTCTTGCCCTTGGACCTCTGGTTCCTAAACTGCACCAATACTCAGATTTAACTGTCCACTTAGACATGATGCCTCTGGATGACTTTAGTCCAGGCTCTTGCTCAGCCTAACCAAACTGACAGTGGGGTTGTGAGGATAAACAGGGTTAAACAGTTAATCTTTATGTGAAGTTGAAAGCTTTCAAGGCTGGCATCCATAGTTGTTTGTGGGGTTTTTGAGGCTATGTGGCCATGTTCTAGAAGAATTTATTCCTGATGTTTCACCTGCATCTGTGGCTGGCATCTTCAGCCACAGATGCAGGCAAAACATCAGGAATAAATTCTCCTAGAACACAGCCATATAGCCCGACCCCCCGACCCCCCCCCCCCAAAACCTACAGTGAATCTTTAGTTGTTCTTGTTGGTTATTCATTTTTAGCCTGCCTATCCTTCAAAACTGGGACTCAAAACCAGTTACTATATGTCATGTAATCTATATTACAATTAGTAGTCTACAGTTACTCTACCTGATAGTTTTTGTTTATTTGATGATGAGGATGACATAGTGACAATGATAATGAAAGACTGACAGGCAGATTCACATTGTCCACTGGAAATCTTGGAATAACTGGAAAAATATCAATGTGTTATTTTTTGGTTCTTTTGAGGTACGATAGCTAAGCGGGGCATGAAAATTTGGTTCACAAGTAATGTATCCTAGATGCATGCATTCTCTTGCTTGCTTAAATGTTTATGTGCAGCCATTTTAAAACATGGTAACAACAGGTATGCCCTTTGATTCTGGTTCTTCACCATATGGCTAAAAAATGGAAAGATTATATTTGAATTTTGAAAGGCATGCTGATAATTCTCTCTGTCACATTTATGTACTGCTCTTTAAAAAAGGGGGGGGGGGGTGAGGGACCATGGGAGAAACACACACAGACATGTGAAAGAAGAAAATTAAGCTTAAAGAAATTATCATCCAAGTCCAGTTCCCCCTAGGATCCTTTTTAATTGTAAGGGACTCTGAGAAGGATGCTGGGGAGAGCGGAGAAACTGGCATGGAGAATGAACACCAGCACTGTAAAACCACTCCAGCTACCACATGGGAGAAGAGAAGAATGTGCACTTTAGGCCAGCCCACTGACAGCATGAAAAATACTATAGGATAAAATTTAGTTCTGGTATGAATGTTCCCTTCATTAATACACACATGTGTGTACAGCATTTTGTGACAAGGCAATTTGCAGCACTAGTCCCTAGTCTCATAGCCCAGGTGGCATACTACCTGGGAAATGTCACCACAGGACCTAATCACATAACCCATAATATTAGAGGCACTTTCACTTACTCATCCTCTAATCTAATGTGATATATGCCATCCTCTGTCAACAATGCCCTTCAGCACTTTGGACAAGCAGCCTAGTCTCTGCACCAGGGGATAAATGGACATAAATCAGATATTAGGAAGAAGAATACACAAAACCTGTTGCAGAATACTTCAGTCATCTCTGATCTCAGGACAATGGTCCTTGGAACAA
Source organism: Urosaurus nigricauda (assembly GCA_034509955.1). Taxonomy (NCBI): domain Eukaryota; kingdom Metazoa; phylum Chordata; class Lepidosauria; order Squamata; family Phrynosomatidae; genus Urosaurus; species Urosaurus nigricauda. The sequence continues at coordinate 81,390,536 of JAOEGL010000004.1, forward strand.
ACAACAACAACAACAACAACAACAACAACAGAAGATTGGAAATAGAAATGGCTGGATTGGAATCTATCCACAAACTACAATATATTAACAGTGGGTTGAAAGAGGACAATTGTTTCCTCACACACTACACATATTATAACTCTGATTCATACTCCAGCCTCAGGAGGATATTCTTAGCCAATTTATCACATCTCTAAACTCCCTCCACCATACGTAAGGTCATCCACCTTTCCAGGCCTCAAGCAACATCTTTCCTCCTACCTTTGTCCCTCAATGACTTCATAATTATACCCACAATTTTTTGCATTTCTATGGCTATGTATACAATATGGTTATAAATGTCCTTCCTGAGCATCAGTTCACTCCATGTATCTGAGAAGGTAGGACAAATCTATAAAAGCTTATACTAAAACATTCATTCAGCTACAAGATCCCTTTGCATGCAGATATTCCAGATGACTATGGCTATGTTCTCAAGCAGATGGGGCAAAAGGATCAGCTAGAGGCCATGGTCACACCCCAGTCAGTCCCCATTTGGTGTAGGACCATGGTTACCCGACGCTGTGATCCCAAGGCCGGCTGCAGCCATGGTCTCCAATGGACCACCAGCAAGAAGTGTTTGTTTTTGCATTCCTTTTTGTGCTGGGTTTGGGCTGCCTTAGGTGGCCACAGGGTAACTTTGACCCAATCTGGGGGCATGCATCATCTGAACACTATGTCTCTGGATCAGCCCAAAGATGAGCTTTTGGCCTGTCTGTTTGGGCCTATGTCTCTGAATTCTATAATAATGATGTCTTGCTTCTCTAAGATCTATAGAACTCTAAACTAGTCCCATTGATTTTAACTGGATTGATTTGGACCCAACTCAATGTTACTATGTACTATGTATTGTGGAGATTTTACCCTCCCAAATCCTGTTAGATTGTGGGATGGCAATCTAAATTTGATAATGTAAGTAAGATGTCATGGCCATTAAAATCAGATAAGTTCTATAATAAAAGACATAAGTCATTTGAAGAAAAGAAGCACTCTTGTCCTATGCCTGTGAAAGACATGATCATTCAAAGAGACAATTGTCCTCCTTTAGCAATAAATTGGCTTCTGCTTCCACATGTGTCATATTCAATTTTCTCTTTTCATATTTTGCCTTTAAATATTTAGACAGAGTAGCGGGTTTTAAATGTGTCATTGACACAAATAAATGTTTAAGTAGCCATTCTACCTTGGGCTCTGCTCTTGTCAGATCTCATAAGCTAACCATGGGTGGATCTGGTCAGTAATTGGATGGGAGACCTCCAAGGAGAACTGCAAAGCTGAAGAAATTTTCTTGGTTATTCAGTAGGTGGCATTTTAATTTCAAAGTCTGGTCTGCATCCCAGCAGGAATAACAGCAGGAAAATCACACTTCAAATGGTGCCAGTTTAAATTAATGCTCACCATACCACCAGACATTAAAGGACATCCATTCCCTTGTTGCCTTTTAATAAGAAAAATAATGCAGTACTATAACATTATTTGGGCAGCAGACAACAGAAGAACAACACAAGAACTGAAGTATCCAAGTGGACGTACTAGACTGAATATGGAGCTTAAACTTTACAGAGACAGTGTGATACAGTGGTTTGAATGTTGGATTGGGACACTGGGAAACCAGGTTTTGAATCTTCTCCACTTCAGAAGAAGGCAGTGGCAAATCTCCTCTGAAGAAATTCTGCCAAGAAAATCCTATTTGATAGGGTTGTAATCAGTCAGCTTGAAGATTTGTTGTTGGTGTGCGCCTTGAACTCATTTCCAATTTATGGTGACCCTAAAGTGAACCTTTCACAGGGTTTTCTGTGGCAGAGAGTGTTTGACTCACACAAGGTCCAGTAGGTATCCAAGTGGGGAACTGAACCTTATTCTTCAGAGCCATAGTTCATCTCAAACTACTACACCCTGCTGACATGAAAGGTACATAACAACAAATGAAGATTAAGGTCCCATTCAGCCAGGAAGCAAAGTGGGTTGCCTAAAACAAGGGAATAGCCTTCCTTCTAAGCTCTAGACAATGTTGGAGGGTCTAGAGATGACTCACATGCACACTACAGTTGCACCATCCCTTCTTAATAAAACTGGAAGTGACCAGTACTATTTTTTTCAGTGCCTCTTTTTATACTCAAAAGGAATGCAAGTGTATGTATGATATGGTACAAAGGGAAATTATATGATATGAAGACAATTTATATCATAAAGGGAAAATATGACATTATAGCCACTTTGAGTCCTGTGCTGGGCAAAAGTAAAGATAATAAACAATAGATAGATAGATGATAGATAGATAGATAGATAGAGCTGCCTGCAAACTCACTAGTAGTTCAATTCCTTATATTTTACAGAAAAGTTACTTCTTTAGATCACAAATTTCCAAACCTCCCTCAAGCCTTCTCATTGAGAACTGTAATACACAAAGTAACTTTTCTAATATCTTTGAAAATGTTAACAGGGGCTCCAGGCCCACAATTAGTCTGTGTCTCATGTGTTGCCCACTCCAACCAGTGGCATCACTGGGGTAGGTATGGGGAGTGCAGACCATATCTGGTGACACCTCAGAGGAGGGATGAAACCTGGTTGGGCCCTCCTCCCTCTTCGGGGCAGGAGGATCAATGCCTGGCTGCTCCGCTCCCAGGCTTTCTCCCTGGAGTGGAAGCCTGGCCCCAGAGGAGCAGGCGAGGCAAATGCGCATCTTCCCCATCTGCTCTTTCACTAGGCTTTCTCCCTGGACAACAGGGGAGTAAGCCTGCCGATGAAGAATCAGGAGGGGTGAACATGAGCCCTTCCTGGCTGGTCCGTTGTTGGGCATTCTCCCTGGGGAAGAAGGCCAGCAATGGAGGAGCAACACACACCTTCTATCTCCTCCTGCTGCCTCACGTGCCCAAATAGGGCAATGCAGCAGCTGGGGGTCTTCTGAAGAGGCAAGGGAGTATGTCACCACCTGGGAACCCTTCCAGTGTCTGGCCAGTGATGTGCTACTGGGCAGCTGGGGAGGGGAGGGCAGGTGAGTTAGTGGGAGGAGATGGAGCAGCTGGCTCACCTGCTGGCAGCCCTAGGCACTTTTGTTATTGATGCCACTGCCACCATCCCCACATTCCATCCACATACAGAAGCTGCTTTGAGTGGCAGCTGAAACTGAATTCAATGCCTGTGACAGGATAATGTTCCCAACAATACCTGATGGCAGCTTAGTGTGTACAAGGGAGGCTTATTTAGTGGACTCAAGGGAAATGGAAGGATGGCTGCTCTCACTGGCCCACTACCTAACTACTGCTAACTCAGGTGGCTTGCCTTACTTTGCTGAATAGCTGGCCTGATCCAAATATAGTCTAGCTTATAGCAGACTCAATGAAATTAATTTGAGATCTCCAGTTTAAATCAGCTGATTTCAGTGTGTATAATTAAATGTGGAGCCAATCTGCTCCACATTAATTGCTATGCAGATTATAACAGTTTGGTAAGAAGGTATCCAGCAGCTGGTATCAGATACTTTGGCCATAATTCAAAAAGCATATCAAAAAATTACTCTGGAATAATCTGAGAAATCTAACTTAGAATTCCAATTCACAATTCATTGGACTCAGTGGATCTTTCTTCTGAATACAAATGTAGAAGATTTGGCTAGTAAAGCTGGATTTAAAACCACACTCTTCCAACAACACTTTCTAAAGTGGTCTAACAACAAGGAATGCAGGACTAAGCATGATTGTCATACATCACTAGAAATGCATGAAATTTTGAGCTTCTCCAAGGTTAAAGTGAGTACACAATATAAGAATCAAACCCATTGGCCAACCACTACATATGTGCCTTAAATATGAGGAGACATTTACTTTTTGACAGTTTCCCCAATAAAAGCTTTACAAATGATTACTTATTTAGGTTGGCTTCAAAGTTACCTGGAGCATGGAATTAGATTCTCCATCATTCAAACATAATGCACATTGTTACCAAGTGGTTTACAGGATCACTGAAAACACTGGACAAATATCTGAGATAATTGTTTGCCCCAGATTTCTCCCTGTGATGATGATATTTAAATCTAAATGAGTGTATGGATACATATACACAAAGAGAGGGGGAGGGGACAGTCCCATGGGGAAAAAAACTTTTAAAATACTTTATAGACTAGATACAAGATGATTTCTGTTCTCAGATTGCACAGTACATCTTACTGCATCCTTTAAATGTCCACAGGTATGGACATTATACACCAGGAACTAGAATCTTCATATTAAATAGCTATTGGAATGGGCAAGGAGAGCAGTAATAGCAGTACGCAGGGAACTGTCTACAATTGAAATGGCTTGTCTCTTGGTTGACAAGTGAAGGCTGTACCTGTGATGGGTGAAACCAAATCCAGTTTAGCAATGATGGGTGAGACCAAACTCAAAGGGAGGCAATGTAAAATCCAAAAAAAAGGCTGCACCCTAACATTCAAGAGAGTTGTTATATTGTTAAGAGTTGGAAAGAAAGAAAGAAAGAAAGAAAGAAAGAAAGAAAGACTCCCAAGGGGTGATCTCTGCTGCCAGGAGCTGGATTATCCTAAGGATCGGAGTGCAGCTTCAGAGCAGCTTCCATCCACTTTTGAAGCATCTATTGTCTAAACACCATGCCTCCAAAGTGGTAGGAAGCCACTTCATTTTGACTATGTGTTTCACCCCAAAGAGATAAAGAGGGAGTCTGCATTTTAAAAATTCAGCAAGCAATGTTGTATAGTCCAAATAATCCAAAGACAAAATAGTATTTGGATATGATTTTCCACAATTAATGGCAGACAATCCTAGCATTAGATATGTTAAGACCTGAGCCTATAAGTTGTAGCAATTTTTTCTAATGAATCCTCTAGTACACTGGGTCCATAGTCTTGGACTCCCAGATGTTCTTTCAGTCCCAGAAGCTATATTGAATTACCATACCACTGTAAGCACTTTTTTTTTTTGGATGGTGCATAAAGAGTTATCTAGTACTTACGGGTTTCTCTAGGTTGTGCACAGGCTGCTGGCTGGTACTAGGAACAGAATTTCCCGTAACCCAAATGGCCATTGATTGACCAGAAGTGAGTGCTAGGACAGTTCCATTATGACCATCTCTCTGCTACATATTTGCTGCATCCCTCCCGCCTGGACATTTTGCGCAACTGTGTTGGTGGATAGTTGTACTCTGTCAGCATTAACTAGGTTTAAGCGTAAGACTAGAATTTTGTACACACTTTCTTAGGTCTATGTCCTGTTGAGAATCACTGTAGCTCATCTGAATATATCTTAATATTTATTCTGAAAACAGATTATGTAAGACTCTAGGAGATCTTTGGAACTGAATGGTGTATTCCTTTTTATAGACAGGATGGCAGGGCACAATGGCAATTATTTATTAAATGCTTTTGCAGGATATATTTTATAGATTTATAATGATATATATATATATATATATATATATGGGAACAACCTGCATATAGTTGCCTTTTGTCAGCTATGGATGAAAGCTGCAGTGTTTTTACCCTTTTGTGTCATTAACACACAATCCTAGAAATAAATGTCAAAGATTTCATAGCCCTGCTTAGTTCTTCTCTATGCCTGGTTGGGAGAGAAAATGGTCCAAGCAAATAAATAGCTGAGTGTGTCTTTTCTTATTTGAATCTGGGATTAGAGAGGTTGTTTTGGTGTGTTTGCTAAATTCTAAGAAAATGATCAAACAAAACTGAGCATGTGATCAATATATATTATCTCTCATGCTTCATAATTTAATTGCCTTGCATATTTTGCTATTTTGTACTTTGAATTTTATTCTTGGGTTTTATCCTGTCCCACTGCCCACATAAGAATAAACATTACACTGATGGAAATCAGTTGGACCATTTAACCAGCTTCTTAATTCTGCCATAAACAGACAAAGATCTGTAGTCTGCTGCATCTTTCACATCTTCTTTAATTTACATTAATATGATAGAAGACAAATCTTTCTTGCATTTTTAAGTTTGCTTTTTTTTTTCAGATCCCCCTAATTACCAGTTATTATTTAATTATTATGGTCACTGGAGATTTAAATCAGAATTTATTTGAAAGTTTTATTCCATGGATAGCACTTTGGAAGCCATGTCAGATAGAAAAGAATTTCAAACAATTGTTTTAACTATTTAAAAAGCCACAACTACACAAGCAGTGAAAGACCAGATAGTCATGGGTAAGGAGAAAATGTCAGTATTTCAATGGAATGTTTGCAAATAACAAAGTAATCTGGTTTCTGCATAGTTCCTGAATCGATTGTCCCTATTAACCAAGCCATACTTCTCTGAACATGTGATTTTATCTGACAGCTTTCATAGTACTGATGGCTAAAGCGATAATGGGAGATTCTACACAATATTTATTATAGTGTGGTTTTATCTAACACTGCCCTTCTCCATGGCCAAGATCTATGTTCTTTACTTTAATATGGCTTCCTTCCATCATTCCTTCCTTCATGATATGTCAAAAAGCATACAACAATGTCAGTCCTGTTCGCTGTGGAAAATTAACTTCTATAGAACTGCTAAGTCATTATGTGTGTGTAGTGTGTCTGACAAGGCCAAGACATGTACATAAATGTCCTTGAGGCCAGACATCAAGATGTGGATTCTGCAATACACTTGTGTGTGTATTACTCAGCAGAATGAGCTAAAGGGTTATGCCATCTGCTGGAGTAGTTACATCAAGCAAGGATATATGGTATATGGTTGCGTGTTAAGGTAAATAATTGGGGGTTACAGTAGTGGATATCAGTGAGTAGTTGGTGAGTTGTTGTGGGAGAGCTATTGAGAGTCAGAAAGGAACTTTGTTATGTTTATACAGTTCCTACCTCTGCATATAGCTTATGCCTAGCACTTGTAAATAAATCTCTTCACCTTGGAACTATCTGGTCCCGCTTCTTCATTCTACACTGGTGTCTAAGTGCCTGTGTGTAGATACTGAAATCTCATTCAAGCTTCGTTACCAGCATGACAAGTAACTCATATTCTTATGATGATATACATTATAAATAAATACTACTGGAGAAATATGTTCCAAAATACATACTTTTGTTGAAAGGTGCATTCCAAGATACAGATAATTATATATGAATTTCCATGCTATTTTTTTTTAAAAAAATCTCTGATTAGCACAGAAACAGGATGAAACACTTATAAATGAACACCCTATTTGTTTATTGATTATTGGGGTAGAGGTTCTTTTGAAAGCTCTGGGGCCTATGTACAGGATTTCATCCATTATTTGCAATAAATTTGAAACCAATCATGCTTAAAAACATTTAAGCTACCTTAAATACCTTATAAACCAACACATGCAGAGCTGGTTGTATGTATTATAAAGAGACTGATCAATCCATGGGTATGGACAGCTAATTTGTTTATGCCACTCAATATGTTACAACATTATGTTATGTCCCTGACTGAAGCTTTCAACCTTTTCTGCCAAAATATACTGCATACAATGAAAGCAGATGTCCTTTTAGATATACATATAAACATATAATTATATTTGCAGCACCTCCAGGTTAAAATGAAAACACTGAATCAAGCCCTTCTACACCCGCTCTCTAGGATTAGCCCAAAATATATGCAGCTTAAAATTGTTCTGTTATTATTAGGGTTATGATGGCCATGTCTGTGCAATGACCTTCATGAGCAAATGTTTTGTACTTTTGCTAGGGGACTATGGCTGTTTCGCTGCATCTGCTCCTCCTAATTTGGCTAGGATTGGTAACAGTGCTCCCAGTGATCATCTAAACCTCATTTGGAGCACCTGCAAACAATTCGTTATATTAATATAACAGCAGGGGAGGAGTAGAGCAACTAATAAACAGGTTGTTGAACAACTTTGCCTGCCAAGGTTGCTTTATGTGGGTAGTGAGATGTCCCTTCTACCCCAAAATTGTACTCACTTGGGAACTGCTCAGAGAACTGTTGTAAAGCAACCTGTCAGTACTCACATCTGGCATGAGATAAGCACATAAATTAATTGTCCCTTCCAAGCCATCATTTGGATTTCTGTTCAGTACATCTGAGAGTCTCAAGCACGATTGGAAACAATTTGTTCTTGGTTAAAATAGAATAAATGTGCTTCTGTTAGAGATGGCTTTGAAAGGCATTTCCTAACGATTTGTACCAGCTGGGCCTCTCATTATTCAAACAAGATTTGTACAAATCGGCACATGGAAATAAAGCAATTGGTCAATGTGTTTTATTGTGCTTGTACATGATTTAGTAACCACAAATATTGGACTGCTTTGGGGGTTTTTTATCTTGCATTTTCAGAAAATATGGATTTCACTTATGGGGAGGGAGATGAAGGTTATTTTGATGCATCTAGTTTCTATTAAGTTGTATTTTATTCCACTGCATTTTGCAAATGTCAATGAGAAAGAGAGGTCAATTAGATAAAAGCAGCACTTAACTTATCAAAGCAGTTATACAACATAATTTTCTACAGGTGTTCCACCGAAGACATCTTTTTTTTTCTTTTTTCTTTTTTTTGCATCTGAAGTATGCATCTAGAATCTTACCAAGATTTTTTTTTTAAACTGGGAAAGGTATTTAAGGTAGCGTAAATGTTTTTAAGCATGATTAGTTTCACATTTATTGCAAATAATGGATGAGATCATCTGCATAGGCCTCAGAGCTTTCAAAAGAACCTCTAGCCCAATAATCAATAAACACATAGGATTGCATCTCTAAAATACATGCATCCAAAATGGAATAAACAGAAGTAGTAAACACATGCTATGTTTTTATAAGACAATAGGACTGCAACAGAAGGCTACCATATAATAGCTATTTTTTCCTAATGCATGTTACTTTATCGATACTGAGGGCAACCAAATAATGTGCATGAGGAATCAATTAGTGCCACTGTAGAGAACTTTAAGGAATTTAAAATGGTGATGACCTCTTTAGTTTAACTGTGGAGCACAGGTCTGTTATTTATCACCATTGGTACCTGCTAAACCCATAGGATGGTCCCTGAAATAGGAGGTTCCCTTCAAGCGCACTATGTCAAGTTCTTTCTCCCCAGTTAAGCCATTTGATATATTGAACAGAAGATTATTCCAGATCACAAATCTTCCTTGAAAAATCTACATGCAGTGGAGGTACCTTCGTATCTGCTGGGGATTGATTCCATGACATGCTGTGGATACCAAAATCCATGGATGCTCAAGTACCATTAAATACAATGACATAGAAATGTTGCCTCTTATAAAATGTTACAAAATCAAGGTTTACTTTTTGGAATAGTTCTCTCTCTCTCTCTGCCTGTCTTCAAACTGTGCATAGTTGAATCTGTGGATAAGGAATTTGTGGACACAGAGGGCTGACTGAACATTCTGCATTTAGGAATGTGTGAGAACAGATTATTGATCCAGGGAGAAGGCTTTGAGTGCTTGGCTCTCAACAACCTGGATTTCAATCCCTGTAGTGGTTTGCATTTTTGATTATGACTCTGGAGACCTGGATTCAATACCCATTCAGCCCTAGAACCCACTGGATGACCACAGGCAAGTTCTTTTTTTAAAAAAAAATACTTAGCAAAAAGTCAAATTTTCTTCATACATTTTATGAAAATGTTTTAGATAAGTTGTTTAAGAAAAAAGTAAAGTGATAAATCTATCCATCCCTAATGGCATCCAACTGGAGTGTTTTCAAAGTGAAGATTCATACATGCACACACAGACTTTTGGCTCTGCAGAAATGTACCAATATCTCCTCAGGATAAGCATGTTCCATAACCACATTGAGTTCCATAGCTGCTTTGAGTCTCATAGGAAGAATGATAGGAATAAAATAAAATAAACAGTATGCAAAGGGATCTTGTAGTACCATTGAGACTAAGGGGGTGAAACAGGACAAAAAGACCTGGTTTCACGGCAGACTGGGGGTGTGGCATTCAGACAGCAACATGCCCCCAATCTGCCAGGAACCTGCACAGCCAACCACACATGCAGGGAATCCTCAGCATTTCGGCAGCACAGAGTTTACATATGCTGTGCTGAAGAAACACTGGAAAATGCATAGCAAAGGCACCCTTTCTCTGGCGCAAAAAGGAGCAACTTTCTGCCACTCCTTTTTGCACTGGGAAAATGTCAGCTTGGAGACATGGTGTGTGGTTGCCATGGCCCCAACACAGTGAGCAAATAGGCGGCAGAAAGCCACTCCTTACCAGCCATCTGTTTCACCCCTAACTGAAAGAAAATATCTGGCTGTATGATCTTCAATACACCTGAGTCTACTTGAGTCTACTTCCACCCCAGGCATCTGAGGAAGTAGACTCAAGTTTACAACAGCTCATGCTACCAGCTTCTTTCTTTCGGTTAGTCTCAAAGGTGCTACAAGATCCCCTTACATACTGATTTTCCAGACTAACACTAAAAATAAAAAATAAACTGACTTGGAACAGTCTGCTCCCCTTGCTGTTTGAGGACAGCATTGGGCCTCCTCCGGATGTGTTAGTCATTCACCTTAGTGTTAATGACTTGGTTTTGATAAAAGGATAGGCCTTGATCTGGCAGGCCAGAGATGATTTTCTTTAGATTCCAAGATTATTCACCCGGAGTAGTCATAGCCTGGCACAATATCTTCCCACGCCAAATTTGGCATGGTGACGGAAATCCTTGCAAGCTTGATGTAATGAGGAAGAGAGTTAACAGGGAAATCCAAAATTTCTTTAACAAACAAATCTGGCTTTGTAATTTCTCATCCATCTACTTTTGCACTTTCTCCTTTCATCTTTTGCACTTTCTCCCTTCAATTGCACTTTCTCCCTTCAATTTTTTTAAAAATGAAGAAGAGGAAAGGCAGAAAAAGTATATGCATCTGGACGAACAAGATGTAAGTCTATAAATTTTGTACCAAAAGGAAACCAGAAAAGGTGCTCAACTTTCAGAGAACACAGTTGTTTCACTTTTAGTATATGAACCCGTGAATGACACTGTAAAGACCTCATGAGTCAACAGTGTGATGCGGCAGCTAAAAAGGCCAATGCTATTTTGGGCTGCATTAATAGAAGTATAGTGTCTAGATCAAGAGAAGTAATAGTGCCACTGTATTCTGCTTTGGTCAGGCCCCACCTAGAATATTGTGTCCAGTTCTGGGCGCCACAATTCAGAAAGGACATTGAGAAACTGGAGTGTGTCCAAAGGAGGGCGACAAAAATGGTGAAGGGTCTGGAAACCATGCCCTATGAGGAACGACTTAGGGAGCTGGGGATGTTTAGCCTGGAGAAAAGAAGGTTAAGAGGTGATATGATAGCCCTGTTTAAATATTTGAAAGGATGTCATATTGAGGAGGGAGCAAGCTTGTTTTCTGCTGCTCCAGAGAACAGGACCCGGAACAATGGATGCAAGATCCAGGAAAAGAGATTCCACCTGAACATTAGGAAGAACTTCCTGACAGTAAGGGCTGTTCGACAGTGGAACGCACTTATCATAGAATCATAGAATCATAGAATCATAGAGTTGGAAGAGACCACAAGGGCCATCCAGTCCAACCCCCTGCCATGCAGGAACTCCCAGTCAAAGCATCCCCGACAGATGGCTATCCAGCCTCTGCTTAAAGACCTCCAAGGATGGAGACTCTACCACACTCCGAGGGAGTGTGTTCCACCGTCGAACAGCCCTTACTGTCAGGAAGTTCCTCCTAATGTTGAGGTGGAATCTCTTTTCCTGCAGCTTGCATCCATTGCTCCGCGTTCTGGTCTCTGGAGCACTTCCTCGGAAGGTGATAGAGTCTCCTTCCTTGGAGGTCTTTAAACAGAGGCTGGATGGCCATCTGTCAGGGGTGCTTTGATTTGGATTTCCTGCATAGCAGGGGGTTGGACTGGATGGCCCTTGTGGTCTCTTCCAACTCTATGATTCTATGATTCTATGATTCTATGATTTGCTGAAAAATTAATAAAATTATCTAAGCACAAGGAGAGATCACTGGGTGGTTGTATTTTTTTCTGACATAAGAAGAAAGTCGTTTCATTCTCCCAACCCTGAAAAATATTCCAGCTTTTAGCTAGGCATTGTAGGTTACCTACAAGGAATTCATAGTTCACATGAAAGTGCAATGATAAAAAATGCAGGTGATGTGAAACATTTATAAAGCAGAAGTCCAAGGAAATATGTAGTCCAGAATGTGAAATGACATTTTGGTATAGAAGAGATCTCCCACAGGGCAGTTTTGAAACCTCTAGAAATTCTTAAAATGACATCTTTCAAAATGAACAATCATCAAAAGCGGGCAAGTCATTACCTCAAAGTGCTGTACTGATAAGACAGATGGAAAACATGCTAAAAATAAATTATATAGTCCAAAAGGTTTGCAGTTCAAATTGTGAAATCTTTATTTATACAAACATGTTTTTATTTATCTTTATGGTGACATCACTATAATTAGGCCTAGTCTTGCCTGTCAAGATTGTAGAAATAATTCTGAAAAGATCTGCAGGACAGATCATTTTAAAAGCAGGCAGATTTGCATTAACAAATCTTATAAAATTACTACAGCAATCTCTGTAAATTCACTACTTTGGGTTGTGAATTTTTAAATCTGTTCTCTAAGTTTTCTTAGTTATGGGCAAGTGCATAGGGAAGGTGCATCAGTCTAATATGTATGTAACAAAGGCATGGAGCATCACCCCTCTTCAAGCCTTCAGGATGGCATGATCCTGCATCTATGGGCAAAGGATCAAGGTAGATCCATCCTCTTCACTGTTGCTCTCCATTTGTGAAGGAAGGTATTCCTTCTACATGTTTCACACACTGCAGATTCTTTACATATGTTGGAACCCATTTTTCAGGCTTCTAAATAGCATAGCACTTTTCAATGCATATTTGCACCCCCCCCAAGGTTATTCTCCATTCTTGATAGGGCCTAGCTCTCCCTCCCTATGTGTAAGATTAACCCAATCAAGAATGCACACATGACCTTGGTTAGATCATCTCTGCTCAGGAAAGACATAGCATCACTGAATCTCAGAACATGCATAAGCTGTGATCCTGAGTCTTCAGAAGGAGTCAACTGGACCATCTGCGCAGTGTGATTAGGGTTAGGTAGGGCACAGTATCTACACCCTCCCTAACCTTGGCGTGTATGGATGCCACCATTTTAAAATGGTGGCATCCATACGGGCACGCCATGATGGAATCATAGCGCACTCAGCATTTAGACGACGCTGTGTGCACCTGACATTATCATGCCGCGGGAGGACGCCAAGCATGCTCTTTCCACAGCGCTAAAAGGAGCTCCGAAACATAGCTCCTTTTTTGCACCTGGTCTAAACCTTTAGATGGCTGCGCCAAGAACCCTGAGGGGAAAGGGCAGCAGCCCCTTTCTCCCCTTGGCAGTGCCGGGGATGGCAGGGTGCAGCGGGTGCCCCGGGCACCCACTGCACCCCACTTTCAGGCTGTGGAGAAGCAGCAGTTTGCCGCTTCTCCACGGCCTACAGAAGTGCCGGGGTGGGGCCTCTGGGGCTGCCCGTGATGCAGCCTTGGCCCCATCCCAGTGCTTCTTTGGGCAAGTACAGACCACCCCTTTTGGGCAGTCAGTACTGCCCCCTTTGTGTGTGTGTGTGTGTGTGTGTGTGAGTCATGCCTTCTCCTGATGTGGGTGAAGGGCAATGCCCTCAATTTAGTCAAGCTGCCTTTTCCGAAGCCACAGTAAAACCCCACCAACCACACTTCTGGCTCCCAAGGCAGCTGGAGTGCTCATGTCATGACTACATGACATGGCTTCAAGCCAGGAAGAAGTGGAAAAAAGCTGCTTCTTTTTGAAATGGGTTTTCTCTGCATAAGGGCAATTTTCTGCATGTTTCAAGGCATGTGTCATCTAAACACCACACCTTCAAGCCAACCTGAAAGCACCTCTTTTTGCCTGTTTAGCCTTTGGCTTCCAGGGAGAGTTCAGGCTTGATTTTGTTCTAGGACCCATTTGTTTGTCTTTTTGGCCATCCACATTAAAAATCAAATAAATAAATAAACAAGTCAATTCAGTGTGGCATGTTCAAGAAGTGAATAAATTCTATACAATAGCCTACATAAAGTGAATGGCATTGCACACAAGGTCACTCAGATTTTCAACAAGTCCCTAGTAAATTGGGATGTTGCTCATTTTGAACCTCATAGAGGTGTAATCTTCCACTTCTCAATATACTTAATGAGATACGTAATCTTTTACCAACATCACTAGTCAAGATAGGGCTATATGCAATAAACCAGATATGCTTCAGTACACCAGTGTCACATTATGTTCTTAGCAGTATTTTCTAGCTGATCTAGCTTCACTGACTTCTCAGATCTCTTGTAAGCATAGGATTCCTCTCAACATACTGAATTGTTGTGAAAGGACCAAGAATATATATATTCTTCTTTCCACAGCCTTTCAGTACACAAGCAGAAGCTGAATCTATAAGCATTCAGAAATATAGATAGAGATAGTTTTTCACTACTAGATCTTTTTGTCCCCCCTATATGCTGAATGATTTGACTAGCACTGTACTTACTTTCCTGATGATTCTTGCTTAGATCAATAGGCTAGTAATTTGAAAATCATGGACATACTTTAATATTTGAATTGCACATTTTTATTATTATTTCTCCAGCAGAAAGCCCTTAACACTACCTTGAAAGCCTCCTTAGGCACACTTAGGTAATATATATATTTGCAGATAGTTGCAATATGTCATATTTTTCTAGGTCTGAAAATTATGTTAATGCTTAACGCTGTGCAATTTAGCTCTCTGTTTCTTCTATCTGAGAGAGGACATCATTTAAACATAGAATTCTTAGTGCAAGTCTTTAGAATTGAAAATTAGAATGGAATTTTTTTTTGAAAAGGCCTCTGTGATAAAAGCAGGTTATTATATTTCTGTAATTCCTGTAATCTCTACTACAATTCTAAACCTTGGGTTTATTTAGAGATAGGGAGACATTAATTTAATAATTGAGTTTTTCCAAGCTAATGCCTGACTTTGGTATGTACGCTTTTTCCAATTTTGCTGTGATTTTAACAAAAATGTGTTGAAATTTTAAATATCATTCTGAAAGGAACATTACAATGCATTATTTAGGGGAGGGAACTCGTACATACCAAAATATATATTAGGCAAAAAGTGCATCAAATATTAGGGAGAATGTTAGAAAAAATGTGCACCAATATCAACACATTTATATACTGATGAAGGTGGAGAGACAATTCCACAAGCTGATGTAGAAATAGGATGGAATGTACTTAAGGTAAAATAAGAATGTATGGATGAACACAAAAATGATTGATGTATCCACAGTCTAATGGTGGTCTGATGTTCTCTTCAAAAGCTTCCTAGGATGGAAGCTTGTTTGTTTGTTCTTTTAAATTGATATATGTTTTAACTGAAGATGTGTTGTTGATGCATATTTGTTGGTCTGTTGTTGTTCCCCGCCTTGATCCATGGGGAGAGGCAGAGAGTTGGTAAGAAACAACATCATCATCATCAACAACAGCAACATAGTCTGGTACTGTCAGTCTTAGGTCCTTGTTCCTGTTTACTTTCATCACTAGTCTTGTTGCAAAACCTATTTTTGGTGTGAAATAAACAATACTAGGCCATGTGAGCAAACACCTCTTCTAATTTTAATCTGTTTATAGGCCAACTATTTTATTTTGAGGCACAAGAGATTTACTAGGGAAATTCATTATTGCCACTCATGCTCATTTTCTTTCTTAACATAATTAAGCTTTGCTAATTGTCTATCATGATTAAAATCATGCCAATAACAACCTTGTTTCCTCTTCTGGCTGGCCTCCAAACTCTTAATAATAGCTTGTTGTTTGAGGGAAGTCCATGCTGGATGTTATATCATTCGTGAAATCTCTAGTCACACATTTATGTTTTGAAAGTGGAAGTCACAGATAATAAAGTAAATTCTTAGTTACAACATGGACCTACTTCAAAACAATTTTTCATAGATTATTACTTGATTATTACCTGCTTTCATATTGGCTCAAGCCTATCATCAAAAAGCAAAACTGTTTCATCCTGTACTCGACATGGTCCTTGCTGACATGAAACATTCATGAGTCACTGATGGGTCCATTGGCCAATGGACAAGATCATACAAAATAGTCTAATGTGACCCATTACATAGATTAAATTGCAGTGAAGTTTTGTTTATTTATTTAGAGTATTTATTATACCTTGCCTTTTAGTCAAAAAGGCTCCCAGGATGGCTTACAAATAATTTGACAGTTCCCTGCCCTCAGGCATACAATCTAAATACGACTGATACATAAGGAAAACAGAGTTGCAGTGAGGGAGTGAATTAAGTCCAACAAATCTTCTGCCTTATCTTCTCTCCCACAAAATCAATTTAATTTGCCACCAATGATTTTCCCTTATTATTATTTTTTTTGATAGAACTATGCAGTATGAGCCCATCATCACACAGGTTTGTAGCATAAAAATATAAAATTATTTTCTTATAGGATTTCATGAAAGTACAAACATGCCAAATGGACCTTTTCCCACTCACCACACAAATACTGTGGCAAGAAGCCATCTGTGCATACATGCATATACATACATATACATGTGTCTGTATAGTTACAATCATATAGTTTCATCCTCAGTGCAGACATTACCATAACTGAAATTAAATCAATAGATAGAATCAAGGCATTCATCATTATAATATTTTACTTCCTTCCTCTCCAGTGAAAAACAAACTGAAAACTTCCACTTCCTAGATACAGTTGGATGGATATACTGTAATGTTGAAAACCAAGAAGAGGTTATTATTCCTGTTGTCACCACATAGTCGTGTTGCCAGAACATGTGACTATTATCACCAAAACTATAGATTGTTTTGACCCTGGCCAGTTAAATGTCCATTCTTGAGAAGTGAGTTCAGTTGAGAAATCTATGTTTCTGGTTCTGAAAATTAGCAGGATTTTAAAAAATGTTTCATACTACACATTATCTGGCATCTTTTTGAGGGAGGGAATGAAAAACCTTTTTTTTTTTTTTTACAAAAATGTGTAGACAGAAATTTGGGTTGGCACTCTGTCCAGATGTGCATGTTTGGACCCATCTACTTTCCCTCCATCCCTTTGCCCCTTGCTCCTTCAATCTTTCTCTCTCCCCTTGTTCTTTCTCCTAGGGATAGGTAACAATTTCATTTGCTTTATAAAGAAACAGAATTAGAAAATTTCTTCACAATTTTGATAGATGGAACTTGCGATTGATATGTATATAGTTTTTAAAATAATATTGTGATTTAATTCTTTTTTAAATTTTATAAGTTAATGTATTAGCTTGATCTTTTAAACATTAGTATTAGTATAATCTCAGGAGAAAGGTGGAATATAAATTTAATTTTAAAGATTGGGGGGAGGGTCACAATCCCAACTCACTATCATGAACTGAAACTTATGACTGGCTGGGTAGATCTGTCAATTTTGCTTTCTGTTGCATACACACATATGCGCGTACACTTAGTTGGCCCACCATATCCATGTATTCCTCATCTACACATTTAAATTTCAGAAAGTAAACCTTGATTTTGCCATTTTATATAAAATATACCATTTTACTATGCCATTGCATGTAATGGGACTTCAGCATCCACATATTTTGATATCCATTTTCTATGTTACTACTACTACTACTACTACTACTAATAATAATAATAATTTATTTTTATCCCGCTTCTCTGACAGGATTGAGGTGGCTTACATAAGAGTAAAAATACAAACAGTGCAAGATAAAACCCATTATCCCTCTCATCAACACACCAAATTTAAATTTATCCCATCACAATAAAATAACATCCAATAAAATAACATCAGATAGCAACAAAATGATGGGTATCTTGGGATATTCCACATGGGGGTCCATACTGATGAATGACTGAATGAGTTATTTGGGGAAGTCCTGTCAGAAGAGATCCATCTTGACAGCCTTTTTTGAAGCTGTCAAAATTGGTAATACTGTATTCAGATCTCTTCCGACAGGCCATTCCATAGTTTGGGAGCAGCAGATGAAAAGGCCCTCTGGGTAACTGCAGCCAGCCTGGTCTTCATTGGTTGCAGTAAATTTTTCCAGAGGACCTCAGTGCGCGGGGTGGATTATACGGAAGTTATTTCCACTTTATGGAGATTTGTTGTTATTTGCCTTCAAGTTGATTTTGCCTTATGGCAACACTATGAATGAGATGTCTTTCTTCAGCATTCCTGCTCAGCATCCCTTGCAGACACCTGAGGATTTCCTGACTGAGTAATGTAGAGTATATAAGACCATCCACTGAACTGATAGATCTCTGCAAGTGGACAGAATATATAAGAAAGAAAAACAGTTCAAATTCCATGGGGTGGGTTGAGAGGAATCCACAATCAATGAAGTGGTCAAGGGAAAGAACAAAGAAGGAAAAGATGTGTGCTGGAAAAAGACCTCAAGTCGCTTAAAACCATGGGCATCCATAGTAATTTCCCATTTGTATTATTTCTCATTCAAATAGCTTTGAAGTATAGTGCAATTCAGTGGAAAAATCTGCTATTTTGCCAAGATTCCAACAGTGAATGGTTGTTTAGCAGAGAATTCTATTTAGATATGCAGTCATTCCCCAGGAGTTTTACATTTTTGGTATTATATTTCTGTATTGTATTTCTGGTAAAATAGACAATAGATATTCCCATCCTTTTATGTATAAAGTGAAAAGAGATCTGACCACTGCAGACTGTAAGCCACATTAGTGGTGTCAGCAAAAGATTAAAGATCCTACTGACAAAAACAGGGTATGCATCCAACAAAATTACAGAATTACAAAAAGAAGGACTCAGGTGTAGAAATAATACAAACCCTGTAACATAATAAACAGTTTTTAAGTTAATGTTTTTTGTCAGACCAAGACTGGGTAGCCATTGTCTGCTTCTGATATGTTATTTGGCAAAATGAACACAGGTAACTTTTTCACTTGCCCTTATTCTCATGGAAGTTTTTGAAAGGAAGCTATTCTCTGGAAGTCTAAATACAAGAATTCTGCATTTGCCAGAAGATAAAATGAAATTGTAAGGATTTATGTTTCTCCCAGCTGCACTGTCTGCCTTTTTCATTTTATTGCTAGAATTGAAATGTTTCCTTTTCTTTGGAGTTCTGAGATTAAGCACGCTGCAATGACATTTGGGGAAGGGAAAGAAGATTTTTTCAGACAGAAACAAAGCAGATCATGTTTTCAGAGGACAGTTGTGACTTCTTGTTAACATCAGCTGACTGCAGTGCCAAGGCAGAAAAGGAGATGTTGAGCTCTGTTTTTTCTATTTCTGAAAGAAATCAAAAGGGAGATGCTTCTTGTATGTTGATTCTAGTACAAAATACAGAGCTACTCATTGCCTTATAGGTTTTACACAGAGTGTTCTAAAAACTTTCAATGCGATTTGAAAATATCTCTTTCACTCTATTTATTTCTCTTCATTGCATAACCTACTAAAACAGATTAACTACTGATACCCTGTGGTGCAGTAATGCTTAGCATGTCGGTGTCAATAAATCTATATGGATAAGTGATACAAGATAGCCTTTCCCTTTCAGGACCTTCCATGATATCAGCTACTCTGTTTCACAGCAGCACCAATTTATTACTTGGCATATATATATATATATATATATATATCATAATGCAAACTGCAAGTTTCTTCAAAATTGAATCATTACCAGAATTGCTTTCCCCATATGTGTGCAGGAGTCCTAGGGGCCAATAGAAAACTGTTGCAGGTACTTCCACATGATATATTATACATGCCACATTTATGCAACAAAACCACACTTCTTCCCTGTTTAAATCATTGCATTAAGCAAATATCTTTACATATGTTCACTCCGCTTCCTTTTCTCCCAGAACATTAATCTTCGCCAAAGAAAGACAGTATGTCTGAAATGGGCCTCTGGGCACACTAGAGCATGTAAAATTACTTCTAAAATGTAATTGGTTAAGGCTTCAAATTGCTTAGTTACTATTATAGTTACAGTTTATAAAAGAAGAATTTATTTTCCAGCTTCTCAAAACTACAGCACAGGTTTACCAGAATATTTACTCCCCCCGCCACTAGGAAAAAAGTATGAATGCTACAAACCCTTTCTATCCATCCTATTTTTGCATTAGCAGCATGAACAGCACTTAAACAAAGTGTTATTCTTCTCATACCACTAGTGTGGCTACATCTTTGCAATTACAGCCCCAAATGAGTACCTCATTACATTACAATTAGAATATAAAGCAGTTATAATCAAATTACTGGGGAAAACTAATTAGAATGAACTAGTTAAGTATAACTATTCCCCATTCAGTACAGAGCATGCTTGTATGAGAGGAATTGTCCCTGCTTTTCTTTATATTCATTATTTATTAGTCATTTTTCCACAGCAAGCTGCAAAGCAACTTCAAAAGAGTGTGATAAATGTGTTTTAGACAGTGTTGGAACTGCACTTTATAACTTTAGCAGTGCACTTTACAATACATATTGTCTGTGAACAGATCTGGAGTAAGGATTTAGTTTTCTAGGTGTAAGATGGTTTCAATGTCATGCATTCCATGTTGTTTCTACTTAAAAATATTAACAAGCAATACAACCAGGAAAGACCTGGGTGTACATTTGTTGTTGCTGAGTGTCTTCAAGTCGTTTTAACTTATGGCAACCCTAAGGTGAACCTATCACAGGATTTTCTGTGGCTGAGAGTGTGTGACTTGCCCAAGAGGATGAAATCTCTTAGGCTTTCATCTTAGATAATTAGTGATCTGGAATACTTCCAGTTCAAAGGCCATGCCAACTTGTGTTGTAGAAAAGACTAATTGATCTGCTCAATGGCTGCTGGTTGATATAGTATCAGCAGCAGAAGCAGAATAACTAGACTGCCAATTCAAAGACTTAGGAAGAACAAAGGTGCAGCATTTATTCCCATTAAGACAGGAAGGTGGACCACACGATCCCACACCTCTAGTGCTCTATCTTACCATGCCTCAGGAGAAGATGAGCCTTGGCTTCAAAGTCAGAGATACCTCCCCTGAGAAGAGGGGCAAAGGTACTTCCAAGGAGGCAAAATAACTCAGTGATGTAACACATGCATTGCATGCCAAAAATCCAATTTTTTAAAAAAAATTAGTACTTCCACTTGAAGTATTTTTTTATATTTTATTAGAATTAAAATCCTCCTCAAATTATAAGTCTTTAGGTAAATGAACAAGGTGGTTCTGAGTAACTAAACAAGGAAGAAACTAAAAACTTGGTACCAGCCATTATTTATCAAAACAATATTTGATTATTAAAGCTTTTTTCTCATATATTTTATGGATATTACATTTCCTGGTTTGAATATTGGTTGTAGAATTTCTAATAATGTCTTCATCAAGTGTTCGACTATATAAGATGTTTCCAGAGAGCTTGATGGTATTCTGGTGGTTGACTCAAGTATGTTTCTGTGTTTACAAAATGAAGCATCCCATATACATTTCCACCACTTCTCTAAAGTTGCATTGCCTCTTTTCCAAGAAGAAGCTATTCCAAGTTGAGCATCTAGTAAGAAAAAAGTTATTAACTATTTGTGTTTCAAATTTTTGTTTTCCTTTAGATATAAAGATAGTAATAATAGGCCATGTCAGAACTTTATCTTCTGTTTGGTGATGGTGGAAACTAGCTTTAAAAGGTTTTGCCAAAATTTATTAATAATGCAGCCACATGTGGATATTTGTACCAGGGAATGTTGTGGATATAGTATATCTTGATTTCAGTAAGGCCTTTAACAAAGTTCTCCATGACATTCTTGCAAACAAGATTGTAAAATGTGGGCTAGACAAGGCAACTGTTAGGTGGATTTGTAATTGGTTGACCGGTTGAACTGAAAGGGTGCTCAGCAATGGTTCATTTTCATCCTGGAGAGAAGTGACAAGTGGGGTCCCACAGGGTTCTGTCCTTGGCCCAGTGCTATTCAATATCTTTATCAATGACTTGGATGACAGTAATGGGGGCATACTCATCCAATTTGCAGATTACACTAAACTAAGAGGAGTAGCTAATACCCCACAGGACAGGATCAAAATTCAAAATTACCTGAATAGACTAGAAAGTTGGGCCAAAGATAACAAAATGAAATTCAACACAGAGAAATGTAAAGTTCTGCACTTAGGGTGGAAAAATGAAATGCATAGATATAGGATGGGGGACATCTGGCTGAATGAAACTACATGTGAAAGAGATCTAGGAGTCCAAGTAGACCGCAAGCTGAACATGAGTCAACAGTGCGATGCGGCAGCAAAAAAGGGCAATGCATTTTTAGGCTGCATCAATAGAAGTATTGTCTCTAGATCCAGGGAAGTAATAGTGCCACTCTATTCTGCTTTGGTCAGGCCCCACCTGGAATACTGTGTCCAGTTCTGGGCATCACAATTCAAAAAGGATGTGGAGAAACTGGAGTGTGTCCAAAGGAGAGCAACTAAGATGGTGAAAGGTCTGGAAGCCATGCCTTATGAGGAGCGACTTAGGGAGCTGGGGATGTTTACCCTGTAGAAGAGAAGGTTAAGAGGTGATATGATAGCCCTGTTTAAATATTTGAAGGGAGGTCATATTGAGGAGAAACAAGCTTGTTTTCTGCTGCTCTAGAGACTAGAACATGGAACAATGGATGCAAACTGCAGGAAAAGAGATTCCACCTCAACATTAGGAGGAACTTCCTGACAGTAAGGGCTGTTCAACAGTGGAACACACTCCCTCGGAGTGTAGTGTAGTCTCCTTCCTTAGAGATCTTTAAGCAGAAGCTGGATGTCCATCGATCGGGGATGCTTTGATTGGGAGTTTCTGCATGCCAGGGGATTGGACTGGATGACCCTTGTGGTCTCTTCCAACTCTATGATTCTATGATTCTACCTCCAGTATTTAGAAGGTAGTGTTTTGACTATTCATGAAGTTTTAACTGGAGTATAGTTGAAGTATTTTAATAAGCAAAGCTCTGGAAGACTCCTTTTGCCAGTCAGTGCTGGTAATCCTGGGCTAATCAGAATTATATTTTGATTCAGTGTAAAACAGCTCTTTAAAAAAAAAGTTAAGCCTTTCTTTTGGTAAGGGATGGGTAACAACTGTGGCAGATCATCTTTGCTCCAGTTCACCTGTTACCGGTGTTTCACTTCTCATTGTTGCTACATTTCTATGTAAACTATTGAGTATTCAGATATGTTGGATGCCTCCCAGGATGTTCAAAGTCACACTAGTTGCTCTCTGTGTGCATTCCTTGGCAAAGTGTTTAGAAATTTATGGCTGACAGGCAGGATGCAAAAGCTCAGTAGAAAATATTAATTGTTAAAAATGAAAGTGATAATGTTGCATGCTTTACAACAGGTAACATACCCTAACAGATTTCAAAGACATACTCTAAGACAGCCAGTGTGGTGTAATGGTTTGAGAATTGGAGTACAACTCTGGAGATCATAGTTCAATTCCCTGCTCAGCCATGGAAACCCACTGGATGAGCTTGGCCAAGTCACACACTCTCAGCCCCAGATACTACTGTGATAGTTCATTTTAGGGTCATCATAACTCAGAAATGACTTGAAAGTACACAACAACAACAACATACCCCAAAGGAACCAGATTCCATCTTATCTTGGAAACTAAATGGGGTTAGCTCTGGTTAGTACTTGGATGAGTGAACACTGACAAAGAGCAAGTGCTGTGGACTACATTTCAGAGAACAGAACTGGCAAAGCCACCACTGATTATTTCTTTCCTACAAGTTTATTTATTCATTTTAATCATTCCATTTGTGTGCATCCTTCCTCCCAGAGTGGGCCCCATGGCAGTTCCCAAGGAAAGCCAATTAAAAAACCTAAATAATAAAAATTTTAAAACCAATTAAATACCCCCAAATTAAACAGCATAGAATCATTTCAAAGGCATACAAATGTTAATAAAATAAAATAAAACACAAATCCCAGTAGGAAGTTTCCCTGCTTCCACATTAAAAACCTGCTTAAAGAAAGAGATTATTGTGTGCTGGCAAATGGAAAGCAGGGAAGGGGCAGCCTAACTTCTCACAGAAAGGAATTCCAGAGGGTTGGAGCAGCCACTGAGAAGGCTCTGTCTCCTGTCCTTACCAAGCAAACCTGTGATGGTAGTGGAACCAAGGCAAAGCCTTGCCTTGCAGATTTTAAATCCCTTGCAGATTATATGGGAGATACAAAGTTTTAGATAATCTGGAACTAAGATGTATAGGCCTTTATAGGGTATGACTTGCACTTTGAATTGTGCCCAGAATTGAACCAGTAGCCATCGTATGAACAAGGGAGTTATATGCTGCCCACTGCTGAAACTTGCACATCCGGGTTAAGAACACAGTTTAGGAGAACATCCAAGCTGTGCCTCTGAGATTTCAGGGGGAATGTAACCCCACCCAGCAGATTTCCTACTCCCTGATCTGCTTATCAGGTGACCAGAAGCAGTTCTGTCTTATTTGGATTAAGTTTCAACTTGTTTGTCTTTATCTAGTCCATTACTGACAGCAGGCAGTGGTTCACTAAAGCAGCTTCCTTGGAATCAGATGGAAAGAAGAAGTAGAGTTGGGTGTCATCAGTATATCAGTGATCCCAACACCCAAGATGACATTTTCCAGAGGGTTCATGTAGATGCTAAACAGCATGAGGGACAAAATGGAACACTTAGGGATCCCACAGGCCAATGGTCAAGGAGTTGAATATGAGTCCTCTAGCACCACCTTCTGAGTTTGCCTCTGCAAGAAGTACCAGAACCACTGCAGAACAATGCCCCCATCCCAGAGAGTCCAGAAGGATACAACGGTTGATGGTATCAAAAGCCTCTGAGAAGTTCAATGGGGACACACTTCCCCTGTCCATCACCAGAGCAACCAAAGCTCTTCCCACCCCCTAACCAAGCCTTATACCAGATTGAAATGGATCTTGATAGTCCATCTCATTTGAAACCTCTGGAGCTGGAAGTCCACTACACACTCCAGAACTGAGCTGAAATATTAGAGACCTGCTGATAATTATTCATAATGGTGGGATCTAGGGAGACCTTTTTTAAATAATGGCCTCACCACAGCCTCCTTTAGGCAGGATAGAAACTTCTCTTCTAACAGTGCCATAAATCAACTTCATGAAATTCATGGGGTTGGAATAAGTCAACAGGTGACTTGAAGTAACACACACACACACACACACACACACCATTAGAAAGAGTTGGAAATGTTAAATTTAGAAAGTATTGTGTCAGTCATTAGATTTGAATTTTTATGGATTGCTAGTTACATTATTCATGAGTTAGTCAATGTTATTTCTTTTGCACAGTTTACAAACAACAACAACAAACACGAAACACCATGCCTTCTAAAGGTTTAAAAAGAACAAATACAAGAAACTTTGTCTAATAATGTCAATACAATTACTCACCATACCAAATAAATAAATAAATAAATAAATAAAAATTGCCTAATTTTATTTTAAAATGTTTAAAAGCAACATTTTGGCCCAAAACAGATGGGCAGACAGGGACAGCTTCCAGTTACTCTGGGGGTGTGGCGTTTACACAATGCATGCCCCCAGAGCACCTGGAAGCTGCCCCGAGGATGTGCTGGGGATGCCTAAGGCAGCCCAAATCCAGCCCAAAAAGGAGTGGATCTTTTCTGCTCCTATTTGGGACCATGGCAAGAGGTGCTCTTGGGGCCACGGCATGTGTTCAATGTGTTCTTAGGGTGATTGGGCTGGGAGCAGTTTCTGTCCACTCCTTCCTGCCATCTGCTTCACCCCTTTGCATTATTACACACACAAACAAACAGCATATCAGTCAAATAACATAGGCCCGATAAAGACAGGCACTAAGGGGTGCCCTCGTCACGTGTTGGGGTTGCCCGGGGGCAGAGCATATACATGCCCCACAACCCTAGCATGTGACAAGGGTATTGTTGCTGCGCAGCACCGTATACACAGCATATGCAGCAACTATGTTACAGCTGCACAGCTTCTATACGGTGCTGCACAACTGCGATGTCATAGAGGTGCCCTATGGTGCCTTTTCCTATTGTGCAAATGCGATGCAAATGGAGCTGCTTTTTCCAGCTCATTTTTAGTCCGCACCATCTCTGTCTGGTTGCTGCAGTAAAGGTGCGATGAAAAAGAGGTAGCACCAGACTGCCCTTTTCGGGGGGTCTGTAAAGTTACTGTTGAACAGAAATTAAAGGAGAGAGAGCTCATAGATTTTCCATATAATAGGTTTTTCCTAAAGAAAGGGTTCAAAATAAATGGGTCAATCATTAGCAAGTAGTTACAGTGTCAACTATATGAAGTAGCTAGTATATATCATGCTTCTAGTACAGTGGTGGTGGGGGAAAAAACTTTATTTATACTCCTGACATGTAACTGAGATAAACATTGTGTCCACAACAGTATGTCTGGTTTTATCAGGTGCCAAAAGGGCTAACTGACTACAGTCTAAGACACAGGGAAAAAAAATCAGCTGTAATTCTGTCTTTTCTTCCTAGCACTATTGATTTTACCTGCCAAGAAAGATAAAACAAATTAGCAACCTCCAGAATACAGAGGCTTATTAGTTACCCCTGTGCACTGTGATTTTCATCTTTCCTCACTCTTTAGAATACCCAATAGCTTTACTGAGACTGCTTATCATTGTGCATCTGAGAACAGTATACGCATAACAGGATGTCATTCCTTGCAAGCATCAGTACATATCGCATAATGCCAGTATTCCAATAACTACTAGCATAGGTAGATATACACATCCATCACATGGCATCAGATTGTGCTGGTAGACAAACTAATATATATACTTCCAGATTGGTGACCATGTAAACTTCCTCTTACAAAATTGATTGTACTGTTTTTGTGGGTTTCAGGAAGAGTATTGTTTTATGGCATGAACAGGAAACTATCTGTTGTTAGACTTTAGCTCCCCATCACCCTTAGACAGCATGCCCAATGGTAAGAGACAATGGGAACTGTAGTCCAACTGCACGTCTTCACTTTTGCCTCCAGGAATTCTTCATTCTTGCCTTATGGTTAAAACAATGGTTTGCAGGTCTCTATATGTACATGTTTAACTGAGACCTTTGGGTTGGCTTTGAAAGATGAGCATGTGTTAGAGATTTCTAATGTCAAACGCTATCACTTCCATTTAGACAACACACCAGCTATTTCTTCTACCCAGAGTTCCTCCTGCCTTTTAGTCCATTGTAAAACCTGAGATGGAATACTGTAATGAGTCCAGAATACTGGGTGAGATTTAGCAAGGGATTCTTCGTGTACATATTTCATTAGCACTCTCAATACAACTTCAGGCTCAAGTTTCTTATTATCAAAAACCACTTAATTGAAACAATCCTTAGAGATTTTTGTTGCTTCTGTTTAAATCTCCTCATGTTTTCTTTTCCTGGGAGACAGTACAGCATAATCCCATGGCTTCTTGGCATTCAAAAAATTGGGATAATGAGAATTTTAGATAGACAGAAGAGGATGGGGTTTTTTGCACATATATCCATAGACTTAAATTGAGTATTGATATCTGATTTAAAAATTAGATAATGTAAGTACAAAACACATTGCTGAAATAATTCAGTTTGAAACAGCGTTAACTGCCCTGTCTCAAAACTAGGGAATTCTGGGAACTGGAGTTTTGTGAAACATTTAGCCTTCTCTGTCTGAGAGCTCTAGTGTCACAAGAAACTACAATTCCCAGGATTCCCTAGCAGCACTGAGCCAGGGCAGTTAAAGCAGTGCACAAGCAGTCTAGTCTGTAGATTTCTAATGCACAATGAAAGGTGACAATTTCAACAAAGTAGAAAGGAAAACAAAAACAAAAACAAATGGTGCATGTATGTATATATGTATTTTATATGCTGCCTTTCTGCCAGAGTGGGACCCAAGATGGCCCGTAAGATCCACGATAGTTTAGTCAAGATGTAAAATATAAATGGCTACAATGGAAAATGTCAATGTTATTTTTAATTACCATTGTGTCACAATAATTCTGCTAAACTTGATAGACTAAATTCTCTCTTTGAAGGTGTCTGAAGTAGGTTTCATGTATGTTTTCAAAAACATTTTGAGCAAGTTGATAAAGCAGGATAGAATAAATTACATTCATTACATGTTCCTAAACAACATTACAAGTCAGAATTAGGCAGCAGAGTCTTTCAGCCTGCAGAAATGCCCTTCTGTCAGCAACTGCACTCTTCTGCCAGATGATCTAGAGATCATCTGATAGAATGATCTGTTGGTGAAACTGTTCTGCTGACTAAGTGCTCCTGTGAGAAGACAGAAAAGAAAGCTGCAGAAGAGTGTGAAAAGAGCAAGCTATGCCAGATCAAAACCTCTCCATAGTCACTGTGCCAGCAAAAAGTTAAAACATGGTGGTTCTAAGTAATATCCCTAGACTGTAAAGGATTTGGATTCATCACAGTTTCAGCTGGCCCTTGGCGATGTTGGATGGTTAGGACTTCACTCTTACTCAGAAGTAAGCCTTACTGTTTTCACTATGATTTCCTTCTAAGAGGAACTGTATAGAACTGCACAAACAAACAAACAGCTTCATTGATATACTGCTTCATACCGCCTAAGGAGTGTCAAAGTGGTTTACAACTGTAAGCTAATTTGCCCCCAACAATCTGGGTACTCATTTTAGCGACCTCAGAAGGATGCAAGACTGAGTCGAGCTTGAGCCCTTTTGCTGGTCTTAACCTCGCAACCTTATGGTTTTGAGTGAGTGGCTGCAGTACAGGTATTTAATCACTGTGCCACCAGGGTTCCAAACAAGCAACTGAAACTACATATTGTACTCAGAAATAAATCCTATTAAGTGTAAGAGAATTTTTTTTCATTTAAGACTCCAGATGTTGCAGCCTTGAAGCACACTGCTATGCATGCTTGATTACAAGCCCCATTATTTTTGGTGAAATAATAAAACAGTACATTATTGTACTACACCCTTAAAGCTAGTCCACTTAAACTGCTCTGACCCCCTCCTGTTGCATTTTGGGGTTTGTAATTCAGTGAGGCTTAAGAGCTCTCTGGCTGAGAATTCTAAATACTCCTTCCTAAACTACAAGTTCCAGAATGCATGCAACAGGAGGCAGCCTGAGCAGCTAAAGTGAATTAGCAACATTTTAAGAGTGCACTGCAGTGCGATAATCTATATACTCTTCTGTTCTGCTCTACCAAGACAGGAACTGTCTCTGGTCATAACATATCAAAGTATTTACTACACTGTATGTGTTTCTCCGGTGCAAACATTTTAAGTTCAGTTATCTACATTTGCTTCTATTACTTCTAAAGGAATTATGTGCTTTAGTGATACAACTGATATACACAGAAATATCTACATTGCAGCATGAGTAATAAATAGCTGAAACAAGCAAACGTACTGGTTTCTTTAGAAAATGCCAGCTATTGGCAAAATTTTAAAAACTGAAATTAAGTGGGTGAAACAAAGGCATCCCCATATGTTCAAGAATATGTATTCATGCTAAGAATCGGTTTATACAATTCATAGGTTATGATGCACTTTCCTGTTCTATATGGCTAGGGAATGCCTGGAACAGTGGGACACATTCCTACTCATTCTGGGCTAAGAAAGTTGCAGTGTTGGCCTCTTTAACACCAAAGGGCAAACCACAGTTTGAGACAGACAGAGAAGAAAGGATAAGAGAGCCATGCAAAGCTGGTTTTGCACTCTGTAAGCATTTTAGGTCACCAGCTGTATTGTTAGAGATCAAGCAATGCTTGAATATGTGTTGAAGCCTCTAAATTGTGCCTTCATCTATCCAGATTTCATTTGAAATAATAATCTTTTGGTGTAGATGCTGATATACTCTTACAAATCATATATTCCCTCAACCATCACTGGTCATGGTGGATTCCAGGAATTGTAGTCAGAGTTTGAAACTGATTTTGGATTACAAACTCCTAGAATAGTCTAATATATCCTTCACAAATTATGCTAAGAAACCTTAGGCTAGGGTCACCTTAGGTCACAATAAGTTGCAGTGACTTGAAGGTAAACAACAACAAAAACACCTAGATGCTGTTTTGTGTTTTATTGATGTCCTCTTTTTACAGTTCACTTTTCTGGCTCCATTTATTATGGCAATGACATCATTTTAAATGTACAATTTCTGGTTTATGAAAATACTCTATATACCAACATACCTATAGTTCGATACTTTTATCTCCCTTTATGGTGCTACTACTGCAAGAGTGGGGCAAGCACCATGATCTATGTATCTCACATAAGCCCATATTTTTTTTTATTAAATAAAGGCTTTACAGAGTCAACACTTTTGCTCCAGTGGGCCAGTTTATCACTTCTAGTGCCTCTTTGGTGCTGCTGTGGAGTTCTTAAATGTGTTGGTGTGAGCAATTTTAACTCCTATTAAATTATTGCCATTACTCTACCCCACTGGTGCTTGATCTTTAATCTGGAGGTTTTGTAGGATCCTAGCAATAATACCATTTTATACTGAACATATAAATGCTTCACAGTTTATTATACTTGTACACTTCATTTACCACTTTAATTCCCCCCCTTTAAATTATGAACATTTAAACACGTACACATAATACATATAGCAACATACAATTCCAGGAACGGGGATGAAAAGAACAGTTCCCTCTAAATTCAAGAAAAGCATAAAAAGAATTTGCACTTTGAAGTGTAAATAGATAAAGATAATCAAGTTCAAACTGTTTTAAAATTAACAGCCTATCAACCAAGTGACTATTAATAAATGTCCATAACAAACAGGGGCAGGAGGGACTCTGGGGAAAAAAGAATATAATTTAATTAAACAAAATAGAACATAGGAGGACATCCATAGTGAGTAGCTGCATGAAGAAATGAACAAGGATTGTGACAATAATTGAGTTTGTATTACTTCTGGTATAAAGTGATCCATATCAGATTTGCTTTCTATTGATTCAAGAGGAAACAGGCTAGGTATACCGGATGGATTTTAATTGCTGTTGCTGGCACTTGAAGGCTTTGGAAATGATGCAGTGCACAATTTCCTCTTTAATACTGATAGTTTGCAGTTTTATTACTACTGGATAAAGATTATTTAAATTGAAGAAAAAAAGTCTTAGGGAAAAAACAAACAAGGTTGACATAATATCTTCAGTCAAGTTTATTTTGGCAAATTTACAACCTTTCTTTTGCACCATGTTTTCCAGACACCTTCCCAGAGTGAAGGATGGAAAGAGAACACAAAAATAAAACAAAACAAACAACAATAAAATACCATATAAACAAATACAAACAAACCAATAAAACCAGCAGTCGAAACCAAGATTTGAAAACCCACAGTGATAAAAAGCAACTAACTAAGACTTTAGCATACTGTCATAAGCCATTACAATGGACTTCGACAGGCACCAAAAGATTAATGAGCACATATGGGAAGGAAATTCTGAGGTTGGGATGATACTGACGTTTTTAATTATTGTTTATTGCAAAAAGAAATAAGTGTGAGCAGAAAGCCCCAGAGAAGCCAAAATTCTAGTTTAAATTTGGGATATCAGTGGGCCGAACTGTACGGTTGAAAAAGGAATTCATCAAGTTCCTATTTCCTTTCCCATTTTCCACATCCCAATGTTGACAACAGGAAGAAATGTATTTATGCTTCAGAAGTCCATATATTTACAAGCTTGCAATGCATTTTTGCACTGTAAAGACAGACAGAAAGTCATGCATTCATTCAACAAAAAATGGACATAAATAAAAAAGTGCTTTTCAAAAGAATACTCATGAATACACTTTAGTCAATGAGGACTACTGAGGTACAGATACGAAGAAGGGAAAAGAAAGGAAATCAAACTGTTATGGAACTGAAACAAGATGAGAATTCAGGCAAGAAGTAAGAAAAATGACAAATTTTCCATCTCTAATTTTATGAGAGCCAGTGTGGTGCAGTGGTTTGATTGGTGGACTTTGTCCTTGTCTACATGGGCGATTTACTCTGAATTCCTCCCCAGACTCACTGAGTAGTGTTTACATGACACAGTGCCAAAACCCTGTATTGGGTCTTTTTCTTAATGACACCTGTACCCGATTTGGGGCTTCTCCACTCAACCCACATTTAAATAATTCACTTTTTGATGGATGTTTTCAGTTCTCTTCCTAACGATGATGGCTTTTCACTTGTAGTCCCTGCAAGCTGCCTGGCACCACCACTTAGGTGTGAGTTGCTCTGAGTTCAGAATGAGGCACCCAGCATCGATAGCAAAGCTGAGAACCATTTTCTGACCTCAGCAAAGCTGGGCAATGAACAGTATCCCACCTTTCACTGCAAGAGCAGAAAATCCACAGCAAAAGAGAGCAGTTAAAAGGGGGGATTTGGTACTAGAATTCTCCAAGGGCAGCCCAGACTATTCTGGCAAGTGTAGACCCATCCCAAGAGAACAGGAGAGCAGGGTTTGCCTCCCAGCTCAGCCATGGATGAGATGTGCCTTATTACAACTTTGGACAAGTTTCAAGAGATCCGTCCAGACACATCTTTTCCGGCAGGCCTTCCCCAACAATGATTAAATCTGTTCCGCTATTGTCCATCTAGACTCACCCTCAGAGACATTAGTCACTTCGAGGCTGCCTATCATTTTAATGAGAGCCACATTCAGGTTCTATGGTTTTGTTTTTAATCTTACCTCAGTTTAATTCTATCTTAAGGGGTGGGAGGAGGGATTGGGTTGCTATATTTTAATTGTATCTGTATTTTATATGTTGTGCCCCATCCTGATTGCTCACCCAGAGGGGCGGGATATTATTATTATTATTATTATTATTATTATTATTATTACTACTACTACTACTACTACTAAAACCCAATGAATCCCCACTGGGAAGTTACAGTCTCTCTCAGCCTAGGGAAGTAGCAAAACTCCTCTGAATAAATCTTGCCAAGGAAACCCTAGGACAGGGTTGCCTTAAGCTGAAGTCATCTTGAATACAAACAATAACAACACTATATTCTATGCTAAATTTGACAATATTCTCATGGAAAACTTCATTAATCCCACCAAAATCAATAGTTAGGAAACCATCAACAGCAATGCTGTCCATGGTAGCAGCTAAAGCAATTCAGTAAGACTGAGAACCAAGTAGGACAAACAAAATACATCTTCTGGAAAATAAATGACCCAGCTTGATGCAGGAATAGTGAAGCATAACAGGGTTAACTTGGCAGCAAAGTTGCAAAAAATATTAAATATTTAGCTGAAAAAATGCTGAATCCAGTAGGAAATGGATTTCATTGTATTTCTTTCTCTGCAGTATGATCTTAGTCATCTCCTCATTTCATTAAGTCTCCTTGTTTATAGAGATAAAATGAAATCCACTTCTCCTCCTGGCCCCAACTATTTTCCTTCAGTTATCAGGACCAACATCTGTTTGCCTCTGCGTTCTATTCAGCTTCTGTATAACTAAACTTTGCCACAGAATGGTGCCAGAGCCCAAATGAATTGTTTGTGCTTATGTGGCTCATGCTTCTCTTTTGCCTATTCAAACTACACATTCAAACAAAACCTGAAATCATTTGAAATCCTTGCTGAACTATTATGGAAAAGGGAAGGGCTTTGTTTAACACAATGTGCATATTTAAAAAGAGCACATATTCCACTTGTGAGGACTGACTAAAGTGCAAAGTGGTTGGCTTAGAAAAACAGTTAGGGTTATTATGGGAGTTTTGTATAGGAAAAGAAAAAATACTTAGAATACTACCCTCGGCTAGCTTAGAAGTAAGATAGAAAGACTACAGAGAGTGCTACTGGATTTAACTGAGCTGTAAGTGCAGTTATCATTAGGAGTATTAAGTACAATACAGATGAGGGCAGGACTAATTTTAAAAAAGATGGGAAAATATCCACATCATTTAGTCTGACTACAACTAGTGCCTTCAGAAGGTTTTCTGTGGGCCCAAACAGACAGACCAAAATAAGGCTCCTTCGGATCACTTTGGAGGTATGTTGTTTAAATGATGCATGCATTCTAAGAGGCTGGAAGCCATACCAAAGCCACACTGCAGTCCCAAGGACTGGAGCACAGCTTTGGTGCAGCTTCTGACCTCTTAAGATGCACATGTCTTTTAAACAGCATACCTCCAAGGTGACCCGAAGCAGCTTTATTTGGGCCTGCCTGTTCAGGCCTTAGTTCCCTATGCAAAGTCTGGTTGCATTCTGTGGTGGATAGTGATTACCATTTCAGGGAATCTTCTCTGAGTTTTAGTCTTTAAAAATTCTATCCAAGGTGTTGAATTCAGCACCGTGAATGGGCTCTCTATATTTTAGACACCTGGACTGGATTCACTGGCACATTGATACTGGAACCACCAGCCACTACTGGATGCAGTGTTCTAATTTGCCAACACATTTAAGGTATTTCTAGAAGAGAAAATGAAAGGAAATTGAGACTCCCACAAACCAGAAATCATTATGTTTGTGTATAGTTCTGTCACTACAGTAAAATTAAATGCTTTTATATTATTCTTGGTCATCTGAAGATGGTGAATATTTTATTACTTAAAGTTGCTAAAGGAGATTGGAAGAATATATTTTCCATACCAAGTACAATAAAATCATTGCTTGAAAGTGGAGATTATATTATATTCCTTGCAGCAGAAATCTTTGCATAGAAATAGAGAAAAAGATTGGAGATTCTGAGTAACAAGTGAAAAGAGTTATCTGGAAACCCCTCAGGTAACCACATACAAATAAAGGATGTTTCTGTTTGGTGTTAATTAATGAGGGACTTGCACAGAAACCAGTGGTCCAGAGCTTTGCAGGTGCTACTTGGATTCTAGCAGCCAAAAAGAGATGAGGGCATAGTGAAAACCACAGAGGAAAGAAAGAAAGAAAAATCTAATCAAGATTTCAATAGCAAGAATAAAACCTTAATTAAATGATGATTAAACATATGAGCCATTTTGTGTAACAGATCTATAAACCCAAAGCAATCATTCCACATGTTTTTATCTTTCCATTTTGCCTAGGCCTGAATAACAGTGGAAGGAATACCAAAGAAAGCATGGCTAATGAAAGTATTCAGTTTGTGGCTACTTGGCACACCTACCTAATGCTTTAGCAAAAATCAACCCTCATTTCATCCCATATGCAAATCTGTGGCCTTCAGTGGCTTAAAATTAAATCCTTTTGAACAGTGGCTGGAGAAGAAATAACTCAACATGTTCTTAAAATACATTTATCTTATTCATCCATTTCAGAGTGAAAGACACTAATCTTCATCTATATGATTGGAAAATTAGGGTTCTTCAGCAAAGATTACTGTATCTTTGCCATCTGATAGCTTATCATTGTCACTTTTATATGAATGTAATGGTCTTTGTTTGTTTGTTTCTTTGTTTACAATGGCCAAAATTGTACTGCCTCTGCACTGCTTGTTTACAATGGCCAAAATAGACTGCCTCTGCACTGCTGAGGTAATGCTGTTTAATACTGCATTAACTGATGTGGCTCAGTGCTAAGGAATTCTGAAACGTGACATTTTTTGAGATATTTAGCCTTCTCTGACAGAGAGGTCTGGTGCCACAACAAACTGCAAATCCATTGAACTATGTTAAAGTGGTGTCAATAGCAAGTACAATAAAAAGTACATTTCTGTACTGCTTATGAGTGCACTTAAGCACTCCCTAAGTGGTTTACAATGTGTAAGCTAATTGCCACCAACAAGCTGCATTCTCATTTTAGTGACCTACAGAAGGATGACCAATCCCTGGCTGAGGTAGAACTCACAACCTTGTGGCTTGAGAGTGAGTGGTTGCAGTACCAGCATTAAACCACTGTGCCACCAGGGCAGTGCCACACTGCATTATTTCTGAAGACTTAGGAGAGAAACAGACTGCTCTGGATTTGAGCACTGGATTGGGGCCACAACAACCACATTTTTCCATGCCACAAAGAAGTGGTTGCTTTTTTTTTTTGGCCCGTTGTTGCTTTTTTTTTTTTTTTTTTTTTGCCTGCAAAGGAGCACTGTAATGCTGCCTGTCATGCACTCAGGTGGGTGGCATGATGCCAGCTTGGAGGTGGGATCAGGGCATGTATCGTCCAAACACTACACTCCCACGCTGCCCCCAAGTCAGCACTTATTGCCTCTCTGTACAACCCCTTAGTTACAAACAAAATATTATTCCCTGGCTTGACCTCCCAAGGCTACCTTAACAACTGGGAGCTGCACTATGCAATAGAATCTGTTCTGCTGGCACAGCTGTTCTGCTGGGGCACAGCTAGATCATGATGCCAACTCCATACCTCCTACAATCTGCAATGAGATGAGTTTTTTTTTTGGGGGGGGGGCAGCGGCACTTAAAGTTATCTCTGTTCAATATATGCTTTATAGATATACAAATAGATATGCTTTTCCATCGCTGTTCCATAGCCAGGCCTGAAACCAGATTGAAATGGATCTAGATAATCCATTTCATCCAGAAATGCCTTCCTTAGGTACCACCTAGCAGCAAACATACCATTACAGGCTCTTGGAACGGTTTCTATCCTAATTGGAATAAGAACTCTAAGAACTGTCCCCTTGCCTCCTTTCCTTTAATGCTGTGTCTTATAGATGGTCAGATAGCAAGCAGGAACTGGCTTGTTCATTTGTTTTTGAAATTCATTTGTAGGCCACAATGAAAGCCTCTTTAGTTGAGACTAGTGTAAGTAAATAAATAACTATGAAATATAATATGATCTGTACCTGCCACTGCCTTTAACTACTGGCCCTGTGAAAGTAGTCTCAGAGCCCTCAGGTAAGACCAACCCATTGTGGATCTACATGATATGAGCAAGCCCAATAGCCTTTATTCTTATGTGACTGTGTCTCATCCAGCTACATTTTGGGCTGAATAATAATAATAATAATAATATAGTTATTTATTTATATCCTGCCTCTCCCTGTGTTGGATCAAGGCGGGTAACAAGACTCTTGTTTGGTTTTCTGAATGAAAATGAATCCAGTGCCAAAGATTCATTTTGTTACTAAGGCTAACATAGTACTATTTTGGTTCATGCTCAAATCAGAAGCAATAAAACAAATCTGAAGCAATGCTACAAACCGGAAATGCTCTTTAGATAGCTCCGGCTGTTAATTACAACAAGGCCTGACTTGAGAATTTGTTCGGTTGGTCTCCCATTATACAACTTTGAAAAATATTACATTCTGCACTCTTCTTCTATAAGTAATTCATCTTTGTTGAATAATACACTCAAAGTGAGTACCCATTAGTGGGGCCAATTACGCACCAGAGCACCTCATTAAATCTTTGACTCTCCAGCATCTATCTAATCAAGACAATTGTGCATCATTGTAATGCTTTTCAACTATGACACGACAAAGCACACTTGGAGGAGGTCAGTTCATGAAAACCTCAGAAGGTGTTGATCTTTGAGTAACGGGCTTTTTAAAAAGAGTAAATGATCCATATTTTAAATGTCTTTTAAGAAGAGCTATTAAAACAAGACAATTACAGTATAACTGATAATCACAATTGTGAAGGAGAAAAGCATGCATGGCTGCCTTAGAAACAACAAAGGCTCTTTCTCCTTGAGCCTATAAGAAATTAACTAGTTTTCCATTGTATACATTTTGAAATCATTAATCTTAATATGCTCCATGCATGCAGCAAGAGAGATGTTTTGAGAAGTGAAAATGCAGATCCCTTGCAATTGTTTATGCTATTTGAAGCTTTTCCATTTAATAATGCAGCATTTAATCACTAGAGATGACTGCTATATTTTGATATTGCAGGTTTTTGTTCTTACTGCTGCTGTTGTTAATTCAATTTATGTCCTAGTCTTCCTCATAAGGGATTGGGTCAGGTTACCTAAGAATCTTACATTAAAACAGAAATTACAGACCACAAATTTGTGATCACAGTTCATAAATTACAGATGCTAAATCACAGATTACAAATCCTAAAGTCATACATATCAAATCACTAATTACATATGTCTAAAATATCTAAAATCATAAATTACTAATGTTTGTCAGAATAGAATAAAAGCAATACAAGATAGCAGCAAAGACACTTGCTTATTACTCAGATGCTTGTACAAATAGATATACTTTTAACCTGTACCTGAAACTCAAGTGATAACAAGAGCATCCAGTCACCAATAGAAGCATGTTCAATAATAAGTTTTCTGACCCAAAGTTGCACAAAGAAGGGGACACCCAAAACTAAAGAAGTGCACCAAATACCTCAGATCTTTTAATCTGTATTTTTTTAAGAAAAAAAAATGATGATACACTAATGGCAAATTTTAATTATGACTTTGAAATCCTATTAATCCATTTAATAATCCTATTATTAAATGATCCACTCTTGTTAAAAAGAAAAAGTAATAATAATACAGAAAGCAAACTTCAAATGTACATAAGAAATTTTCTCCTGCTCAGATCAGTGATGTTTATAATCGGCATATAAAGTGTAAGACTTACATTTTATTCACTGCATTAATTTTGCTCTACATAATTAGCAATCTATGACTTCTGTTTATGTAATTTGCTTCTTCACAAAATATTAAATTATCACATTTACCCTTGTTTTAATCAGTTTCTGCAAATTAGTGATAGATCATTGTTGACATCCTTAGGGTCAGAAACAGAATTTACACATACACAGTCCTTTCAAAAACACTTCAGTAGAAGTGTGATCTCCTTTATTTATGGGCACTGATTACATTATCTTACCTATAGACAGCAAAACAAAAGGGAGTTTTAACTTTTGGTTACTGTTTTTTTAAAATGTTTAACCCTACAACTTCTCAGAAAGAATATTGTAGAGAAGGAAAAGGTGCAGGAAAGGGTAACAACAATGTGAAAGAAATTCCAGGGGACAGAACAATTCTTCTGTGAGGAAAGATTACAATCATAGAATCATAGAATCATAGAAATTTAGAGTTGGAAGAGACCACAAGGGCCATCCAGTCCAACCCCCTGCCATGCAGGAACTCCCAATCAAAGCATACCCGACAGATGGCCATCCAGCCTCTGCTTAAAAACCTCCAAGGAAGGAGACTCCACCACCCTCCGAGGGAGTGTGTTCCACTGTCGAACAGCTCTTACTGTCAGGAAGTTCCTCCTAATGTTGAGGTGGAATCTTTTTTCCTGCAGTTTGCATCCATTGTTCCGAGTTCTGTTCTCTGGAGCAGCAGAAAACAAGCTTGCTCCCTCCTCAATGTGACATCCCTTCAAGTATTTAAACAGGGCGATCATATCACCTCTTAACCTTCTCTTCTCCAGGCTAAACATTCCCAGCTCCCTAAGGCGTTCTTCATAGGGCAAGGTCTCCAGACCCTTCACCATTTTAGTCGCCCTCCTTTGGACCCGCTCCAGTTTCTCCACATCCTTTTTGAATTGTGGTGCCCAGAACTGGACACAGTATTCCAGGTGGGGCCTGACCAATGCAGAATAGAGTGGCACTATTACTTCCCTTGATCTAGACACTATACTTCTATTGATGCAACCTAAAATTGCATTGGCCTTTTTAGCTGCTGCATCACACTGTTGACTCATGTTCAACTTGTGGTCTACTTGGACTCCTAGATCCCTTTCACATGTTGTCTCATTCAGCCAGGTGTCCCCCATCCTATATTTGTGCATTTCATTTTTCCGCCCTACGTGTAGGACCTTACATTTCTCTGTGTTAAATTTCATTTTGTTATCTTTGGCCCAGCTTTCTAGTCTATTCAGGTCATTTTGAATTTTGATCCTGTCCTTTGGGGTATTAGCTACTCCTCCCAATTTGGTGTCATCTGCAAATTTGATAACTAGGCTCTCAATACTGTCATCCAAGTCATTAATAAAGATGTTGAATAGCACTGGGCCCAGGACAGAACCCTGTGGCACCCCACTTGTCACTTCTTTCCAGGATGAAAAGGAACCATTGTTGAGCACCCTTTGGGTTCGGTCAGTCAACCAGTTACAAATCCATGTAACGGTTGTGTAACAATGATTGTGACAATGACATGTAACAATGATTGTGACTTTTTAGCTAGAAGGAGGAGAAGAGGAGGCAGCAGCAGGAAATAATGGATAACACGATAGAAGTGTACAAAAACTATACGGTGTGAAGCCAGTAGCTTGAAGTGGATAAGAAAATACTCAGTATTAGAATGTGGGACCATCCAGTGAAACTGAATAGTGGGAGATTCAGGCAAGATAAAATAAATTCTTCATTGAGCACCTTGTTAAATTGTGGAATTTGCTATCATAAGATATAGTGATTGTTGCCACTTGAATGGCTTTATAAAGATCTAAAGCATAAGACTATCAGTGGTTTCTAGTCTTGATGATGCTGTTTTAATTCAGAACTGCAACCCGTTTGTCTCTCAGAAGTAGTTTCTGTGACTCATGAGCATCATTACACTCATGAACAACATTATACTCATCCTGCTTGTGTACCACTGTGCTATGACACTCATCCTGTTTGTGTTCCCCTTCAGAAACAGAGTAACACTTATCTTGGTTTGATCTAGCATAGTGTTTCTTACCCCTAGCATATAAATTCTTATATTCATGATACGCTAAACATTACATATTGCAAAATCGGAAACAGTTTGAAATACTGGTGTATTCCTATGGCAATAGACCTGGGTGATGGAAAAGACAGGGATTAGGAGTCACACCCTAACAGATTCCCAGAAATACGTACCAGGCACAGACTCTATGGAAAGAAAGAGTCATCAGGGCACATCCATATTGAATTTTTTCTGTTCTTTGCAATTTTATATTGGGTTAAAATAAACTGACTTGGGGAGATAGTGTAAAAAAAAAAAAAATCCAAACAACTCTGATCATACCAAGAGGTGATGGGAAATGTTCTGGGATAAATAAAATATGTATGGATTGTCTAAATAAAAGAACAGGAAAAAAATCTGGGATTTTCTGACCCTCAGTCAGCACAAGCATCTTCTTCACTTGAGGAAGTCTTATTCCACAAACTCAAATAATCACTCCTGATCAAGATTGTCCATGTTGTGAGATGACACTGCCATACAGCTGGGAGAAGCAGGACACTTTCTATTACTTTTGTAACCTACTCCTGAGGTTTTCATTACCTTACCTTCACACTAGAGTTGCTGCCCTCAAAGTGTAGAGAATTAGTGATAACCTTTTGGGTGAAGAATTATTAGAAATTTACTGGTAGCTCAGAAAAGCCAACTATGTTGTGTTGTTTTGCATATAGGCTCAGATGCTTGTTCTCTGGGAGCTAGCCAGGGTCCTGATCTCCTCCAACTAGCCCAGCTTCATCAGTAGCTGTGCACAGATTGTCTCTGAATTTTTCCAGGAGGAGGAATTCACCAACAGTTTGTCAGAAATAGGACTAACCATTAGACAAAGTGGTAGCACGACTCTTTCTTTCCCCTAAAAAATATTTTTAAGCATTATTATTGCAAGTGACAACAGCAGAAACTGCGCTGGTAGCCCAGGTATTATAGAATTTCTACAGTGCCAAAATACCAAGCCCTGCTCTGATTCTTTGTGCTTATATCAGAGATAGGTGGGAGAAGATGGTGACACCTGTCCCACCAAAAGGCTGGAAAATATTTGGAGAAAATTGTGAATAGTTTCCCCTTTTTCTAAAGGGGCAAAAAACAAAACAAAACACTCAAAGCCTCCCTCCAGATTTTTGTAAAATATATTTTTCTCCAGCTCTTGTTATTCTTCAGGGCTCAGACCTTTCCCCAGGATCTCCCAAATTCTAAATTTCTTACTGGTAACTGTGCATGTGTCTCTAATGCAGATGCTGATCATCCTGCTTCTTTGATACAAACTCTGTAGCAGCTGGACACAAGAGGGGGAGCTAGTGCTGAGCCAAAATCTGTCCTTGCTTTGCTGAATGTTTTCTTTCCCGAGGAAAGAGGCTTCCAGGTTTTTGTTTTTGCCTTATTTCTGAGGATCTTTGGAATTTTTCTGAACTTCTTTTTAAAAGCCAGCTGGCCAAAAGGAATGTGTCTCTGTGTGTTTTCTTTGCATTAGACATTCCCCTCTCTCCCTGTGCAGTCTTCCTTGCTGTTGTCATTCTTGAACTGAAAATGCAGGTGGGAGGTGAGTGATGACTTTAACTGCTTTCGCTAGGTGGGAGAGACTATGGAGGTGGCATAGAATCTGGAGAGATGACAGAATACCAGACATGGTAGACACACTCCTTGGTCAGGAAAGAACAAGAACCACAGTTCCAACCCATTCTCTCAAATGTTTTTCTCCCTTGAATATTTCTGA
Organism: Urosaurus nigricauda; assembly: GCA_034509955.1. Lineage (NCBI taxonomy): Eukaryota > Metazoa > Chordata > Lepidosauria > Squamata > Phrynosomatidae > Urosaurus > Urosaurus nigricauda. Next base: position 81,432,846 of record JAOEGL010000004.1, read on the forward strand.
AATTCATTTTAAGCATTTATTCTAGCTAAAGGGAAACCTGGTGGTACTCTGTGTGCCTTTTGATTGGGTAAGAGCTTAAAATTTGAAAGTGTGGGCTATTTCCTTTGGTTCACTGGGAGGAGGAAGGAGAAACTTCATTCTATATAACTGCTTGCAGAGGACCTCTGGGACATACCTAGCCAAAGGGAAACTTGGTGGTTCTCTGTGTGCCTTTTGATTGGGTAAGAGCTTAAAATTTCCTTTGGTTCACTGGGAGGAGGAAGGAGAAACCTCATTCTATATAACTGCTTGCAGAGGTGCACGCCGTTAGGCATGCAAATTTTTATTTTCATATTCATTTATATTTGATAGCCACGGCGGGTTGGAAGTACATAGGAGAAGGTGGCCTAGGCACAGTGTTGGAGGGCAACTCATTCAATCTTTATACTTTTCTTTTCACTGTTCCCTTAAGGGGCTGTAGGGATTCAGAGGAAGTGAAGCAGGGACTTGCCTCTAGAAGGAGCTAGCAGCCAGGAGCTCTCTAGATAACTATAGGCCCAGCTGATTGAGCTCACTAACAGAGCTTGGGGACAAAGGCCAGCCACACAGGGGTTCTTTACACTGGTGTTTAACAGGAGAAGCCCACAGTCTTGTTTCAGTACCTCCTTAAGACTTCTCACTATGGACACTGAGGGACCTGCTGCAGTCACTTGCAACACTTGTGGGATGTTTGTCTTCTTGCCTACAGATGTGGGGAATTTCACATTCCCCAAGTGCAAGTTAGTAGCCCTCTTAGAAGAGAAAATACAGCAGTTGGAGGCCCAGGTGTCTACACTTCAGCATCATAGAGAGCAGGAGGATCTCCTGAACAGAATGGACCAGAAAGTCTTGGACAGGAAACACACAGAGAAAGTTTCTGGGGAAGAAGAGGTCACTTCACACACAACAGAAGTAGATGGTTGGAGGAATGTCACACACAGAAATAGGGAAACTAGGGTTTGTTCTGTGAGTTTGCAGCTACAGAATCACTTTGAATCTTTCTCTGTTATCAGAGAAGATGAGGAAAAGCAGCAGGGACAGACATTAGGGACAGAGAAGGGGAGCCTGAGAGTACCATGAAAGGGAACAGCCACTGCTATGCCCCGGTGGAGGCGTGTGGTTGTCGTGGGGGACTCTTTGCTGAGGTGTACAGAAGCAGTGGTTTGTGGACCTGACAAGATGTCTCAGGAGGTGTGTTGTTTCCCTGGGGCAAAGATCCATGATGTGACAAAGAGGCTGACAAGACTGGTTAAGCCTACTGATCAATACCCCTTTCTTTTGGTTCATGTGGGAACCAATGATACTGCAAGGCAAAGCCTTCAGAATATCATAAGGGATTATCAGGCTCTGGGTAGGAAGCTGAAAGAGATGGATGCACAGGTTGTCATTTCATCTCTTCAACCAGTTGAAAGGCATGGTCCAGGAAGGGAGAGGAAAATTGTAGAGGTGAATAACTGGCTCAGTAGATGGTGCCGCCAAGAATGGTTTGGATTCTTGGATCATGGGCTGAGGTTCCATGAGGAGGGACTTTTGGCAAGGGATGGGTTGATCTCACGTCAGTTAGCAAAAAAGTTTTTGCCAAATTTGGTCAGGAGGGCTTGAAACTGAGTTATATGGGGGAGGGAGACAGTATTCTGGAAGGCAAAAGGGCAGGAGGAAATAGTCAAACTGACATAGAGGGAACAAAGGAAACAGTGCAAGGACCCAACAGTAGGAGGCAAAAAAACTTGCACAGGCATCAAGTAAAGGGGACACATGATCTTAGATGTCTCTACACTAATGCACAGAGTATGGGAAATAAACAGGATGAACTTGAACTCCTAGCACAACAAGGGAAATATGATATAATAGGCTTCACTGAAACCTGGTGGGATGATTCTCATGATTGGAATGTAGAAATAGAGGGATATAACCTTTTTAAGAGAAACAGGCCAAACAGGAAAGGAGGAGGAATAGCATTATATGTCAGGAATATTTACACCAGTGAAGAGATCCAGGACATCAGTACTGGAGGCCGAGTGTAGAGCATCTGGATAAAAATTAAAGGAGAGGGAAACAACAGGGATGTTACTGTGGGAGACTACTACAGACCCCCAAGTGAGATGGAGGAATTGGATGATGTCTTTCTAGAACAGATAATTACACACTCAGAAAGGAGAAATGTAGTAGTGATGGGTGACTTCAACTATCCTGATATTTGCTGGAAATCAAACGCATCCAAATCGTCAAGGTCTAGCAAATTCCTCACTTGCCTGGAAGACAATTTCATTGTCCAAAAGGTGGAAGAGGCAACAAGGGAGTCCACAACCAAGCATGCTAAATCCCAGGTGATGAAAATAATGTGCTATAATAAATAGAAGCCTTTTGTCAATTGAGGGAGCAGAGCAGGGTTAGGAATATCAGATCCAAACATTAATTTGATAACATTAAATGTAGAAACTGGGGAATATATTTATCACCAACAACACTGTTATATTTACACCCTTTGGGTGTGGCCAGTCAACCAGTTACAAATCCATGTAACAGTTAACTTGTCTAGTCCACATTTTACAAGCTTGTTTGCAAGAATGTCATGGGGAACTTTGTCAAAGGCCTTACTGAAATCAAGATATACTATATCCACAGCATTCCCTTCATCCACCAAACTGGTAATTTTATCAAAAAAAGAGATCAGGTTTGTCTGGTATGACTTGTTTCCTATTTTTGAAACTTGCCTAGGTTGAGCCCTATATGGGCCCCACAATAACTAAAAACATCATCCAGTTCTGCCAAGAACTAACAGTTACCATTTAGAACTAGAATTTTAATTTGGACTTAGATTCATAGAAACATAGAGTTGGAAAGGTTTTTTAAAAATGCTTTTACTCTTCTTAAATTTTCTTTAAAAACATTGCATCTTACCAGATTTTCACTTTAATAACTTTAATTTTTCCACTTTTATTAAGGTATAATTTTAATTTTTCTATTTGTTTATGTCACAACTATTGTCATTACATTCCATGATATATGAGAATTATGATTTATGAGTAACATTAATATAAAGAAACAACAAATACAATGTTCTGTATTCTATATAGTGTGGTATAGGAGGTGGCCAATGGGGGTGGGATGACACTATGAATTGTCACAGTCGGTGACACCAGCCCTAGTGATGTGAGTGGCCCAGACTGATATCTGAACTTAATTATCCTAAATAAACACCCAAACCAGAAGACCAGCTATTTTTTAAAAAAAGTGCATGAAGAACCTAGGTAAAGCACAGTAAGAATAACCTAGGGTTAAAATTATACAGGGTTGTTGTTGTTAACTGCCTTTGACTCATGGTGACCCTGTGGATATGAGATAATAAAGAATAAAGTGGAGATTTCTTTAACAAAGAAATGTGATGAACAGAGAATAATAAGAGGTTGTCTTACTCTCACATTCCTCTTTGGGCTGTTAAATTATTTCACAACAGACACCTGAAATACAGCTACAGTCTTGTGGATCAATCTTCTATAAAAAATGTGAAGAATTTCTTGCTGGCTTGAAAGGTGCACAGCAGGAAAAACACAATAAACTGCCATATGCTCAGAAATAAAATTTGGAGACAAATCTATATCTGAGTTATAATGCAACAGAAGGGAGTTGTGTTGGTTTCATAACACCTAATTAAATACCAGTCATTTTTTTTGGGGGGGGGGGAGGGAATACAGCAGTTTAATCCACTTTTTAATAAAGAATAAAACAACAACAACAGTAATAATGCACTAAGAAATAGTCTTTTAAAGACCATTATCACTCTGGTTGAAGAATAATAGCACCAGTCACTGTGACAAGAAACCAGTTGCTCTCAGATTCAAAAGAAACTTCATATATCATCCACACATTAGTTTATCCCCAATTTTGATTCACCTATTCTGTTATTAACTTATATCACATCCTAAGATCTGGAGGATGATTTTATTTATGTTTTTGTGATTTATCAAACCACTACTTTAATGTAGGCAGTAAAGCAATGTAGGTTCGCCATAGGTTGTTGTACTGCAACTCCAAGCAGCCACTGACAGTATTGCCAGTGCTGTACACTCCTGTAGAGTGACACATAATTAGACAACACTTATTTTAGTGCAGGACTATGTGCAAATTAAAATAATCTATTTTGCATGGAATTTGTTATAAAGAGGCATCAAAACAGTCTAACTCATAACAATATGCCCCAGAGTCCTCCTTGCAATATTGTGTCAAGAGAAGGCACTACGAAAGCCTTTCTTACCATTTGATTATAAGCTTTCATTTCTAGAAACCGTATGACTGCTGAACTCAATAATGGAAAATTGAAAGTCAAATAGCCCATATTACTCTGTCAGAGGCTGATGAAACCTGTATTCTGTTTTCCTACTGTAAAAGACTTCCACCAGACATATGTAACAGCTTCATAGGGAAATCTGAGCAGGCTTCTCCCAGGAGCCATTTATACTGACCTATGATAATGTTGTACAGTAACACAAATCATTTATGATCTCATAGAGATTGTGGTAGACAATTTTTATATAACAAAGAAACATTGCAGAAATATAGTGTTGAGGGGAGTATGAGCAATATCTAAGTAGATATGATCTAGATAATCTTTTTCCTCAAGGCACTGAAATTCATATATAATATAATGCTAGCAGCATGCTGTTTAAAGCAGGAGTTGAATTGTTCATAAATGCTATTTTCCTTTTCCTCTTATCAGCAGTGTTTCATAACACCTAAATGTGACTGATAAGGATATTTCTGATGCCTGATGAATGAAAAAGGCAAGCTGACTTCATGCAGTAGTGGAAGTAAAAGACTAGAGAATGTATCCTATAATACCTAGCACTAGTCTCATACAACAGCACTATAAGGTAGGTGCATTTTGATTAACACTACAGCTAGGGGGCCTGATCCACTCAGCTCTCATGTAAACAATATTTAGGGGTTGTTAAAAATGAAACAAAGCCACTGATGCTACAAAATGCAAGTTTATTGTTTACAGATAGATAGATGGAGGTAGGGAAAAAAAGAATGGAGAGAAAGCTTATGGTCCTTTGGCTGAAACAGATCTTTCTCACAACTAAGTGTGCATTTTTGGTTCCTGATGTATACAGGATGCATCTCACAGGCCTTCAGGTTCTAGTCTCCACATAGGTTAGCAGTTGACATTATCATCCCTCTAGGGTAAAATAACAGAACGCTGCCATTGGTCCATTTTTATATAGCCATTTCCCATTCTGTAGAATTTGATGAAAAGGATGTTACACGGCCTTTTCCCCAACTGTCCAACAAGGGGTGTGTGAGTGTGAGGATTTTTTTGAATCAGGGAAAAAAATACAGTATCTTGGAAGGCTGATGTGAGCTGCAAGAGCAAGGCATCTGCAAGAATGTTTACATGAGGAACTTCATTTACTTAATAGCATGTATCTTTATGTGAGAGGGCTACTGGGCTAGCTAGAGTCAAAGATGCCTGGTAAATTCAGTCAAATATCTTCATGCATGTAAAGGGTGTATTGGATGTGGTGTGAGGGCTCAATAAATTCCTTGCCATTCTTCTGAAACAAAGCCCACTACAAGGTAAAAAGTAGGTTCTTGTTATCCACAGGCTTGCCATCTGAGGATTTAAGCATCCACAGACAACAAACCCCATTGTCCCTAATGATGATGCATGCACACAGTCACACTAGCAATAGTGTGCACATCACAACACCATTAGAGACCACAGGACTTGCGCTCCCATGTTTTTTGTATCCATAGAGGGTCCAGAACAGAACCCCTGTGGATACCACGTTCTGACTGAATTTACTCATAGAATCATAGAATCATAGAGTTGGAAGAGACCACAAGGGCCATCCAATCCAACCCCCTGCCATGCAGGAGCTCCCAATCAAAGCATCCCCGACAGATGGCCATCCAGCCTCTGCTTAAAGACCTCTAAGGTAGGAGACTCCACTACACTCCGAGGGAGTGTGTTCCACTGTCGAACAGCCCTTACTGTCAGGAAGTTCCTCCTAATGTTGAGGTGGAATCTTTTTTCCTGCAGTTTGCATCCATTGTTCCATGTTCTAGTCTCTGGAGCAGCAGAAAACAAGCTTGCTCCCTCCTCAATATGACATCCCTTCAAATATTTAAACAGGGCTATCATATCACTTCTTAACTCATCTAAAATAATTTAAAATTAGTAATTCCAAAATGGAAATTTCATACTATTCACTACTCATGAGGCATGTCAGTTACATTTTTTTTGGTTGTTTTATATACATTCTCCCCATTTTTTAAAAAAGCCATGCATTTCATCCTTTTTACTCATTGTAATCTACCTAGAGAACTTTTGTTATGAAAGAATAAATAAATAATTATAGAAATCAGAAGAAGGCAAGGACTTGGAAGGCCAGCTATGAAAGAGCTAGACAAGATCCTGAAGTGTAAAGATGCATGATTGAATACTAAATTCAGGATTGTCCGTGCCATTGTATTTCTCATTTCTATATTGCTATGAATGCTGGATAACAAAGAAAGCTGATCGGAAGAAAATCAACTCATTTGAAATGTGGTGCTGGAAAAGAGTTGCAGATATGATGGACTGATAAAAAGATAAATATTGAGTCCTAGAGCAAATCAAGCCTGAACTCTCCCCAGAATCCAAGATGTCTAAACTGAGACTGCTGTTCTTGGCTATAACACGAGAAGAGAGGAGTCACTAGAAAAGTCAATGATGTTAAGGTAGAAGGCAGTAGGAGAATAGAGAGAGACTGCATTACAGGTGGATAAACTCAATCAAGAAAGCTGCAGTTCTGGAGTCTGCAAAGACCTGTTGATGAGAGGATGACTTGGAGGTCTGTCATTTATAGGATCACCATAAGTCAAAGTGGACTTGATGGCATTTAGGAACAAATAAGTAAATCCCACTGAATTTGGTTGTGATTCAATTCTATATATGCATGTCTGTACAGGACTGCATCTTCAGCTACTGTGCTACACTAACTCACTTTTTAATAAGACCACATTTCAGCATTCTATGTTTCTTGCCTGGCATCCATGGTATCTTTTCAGGGCCAAACAAATATTCTTTTATTTTACTAGCCCTTTTCAATTTGACCTAGCTTTTACCTCTGATTTAACTTTATTGTTTTATTTTCCACCCCTTGCATTTCTGGCTGCAATATTTTTTTATTGTGCCTCTTTGTTTTACTGTCAATGAGATTTAACTTCTTTTATGTCATAAGCTTCTCAGGGAACATTGAGATATAGGGCTGTAAGAAAGAAAGCAAGGAAAATGTTGAACACTAATTATATATGCATCCAAACTGGGAACCCATGGCAGTAGCACAGGTGTGCTCTCAGTGAATGAAGTTGTAAGTCATTGGTACAGAGTATATGCAGATGTGCATATCAGCATTGCATGTACTCAGTAGTGGTGGCACAATCACTAGTGTGAAAATTCTGCATAAAATGGAGTCACAGCATCGGAGCCAGACTACAACATTTTATTGCTTTAGCAGGGGGAAAAATAGTGACCCTCCACCATATACACACATGAGGTTAAGAAGTATACAGTATCCAGATCCAGCAGATTATTTTGGCACAAGGAAGAAAACTCTTGGAAAAAAAGCTCTCCTGGCAGTAAAAATACAATAATAAGTAACCAAATAAATAACACCTGAAATAGGTTTGCTGAGGTGGACTCTGCCTAATGGGAGGGCTTGTTCTACTTAACATAGAGGAAGGAACTTTTAATCACCATACATTACACTAATGGCGTCAGCACAAGCCAGAACTTTTCCATAGTCTGCACAGGTTTTTTTTAATACTTTCATAATTAAAAGTAATGAAGATGCCATTTTCATTTGTGACATTACCGTGCATACCATCAAACCTTTTAGAAATGAGTTCCCATTTAATGATCAAAAGTTGCAAGGCATAACATACAGTATAAGAATTAAAATGCACACACCAGACTTTTTTATTGCTAGAATGTGGTTCCTACCCATATGCAGTTTTCAGTGAAGTCATAGGTTTTGCCTAACAATGTCTTCTTGAACTACTCCACCAATTCATTGTGATAGGTTACTACTCCTTCAGAAAGCAACTATCATTGTTAATCACAGAGGCTGTAGACTGAAAATCAGTTACTCTAGATCAGTCTTAGTGAAGTCAAGGCCAGCCAAAACAATTTAAAAGAGCTAAGGGGCAGCACAATCTCTTTTATTGGCGATGGTGAGGATCATGAGACAGTATTTATGTATAGTAAATCTGAAGCTATTTACTATAATTTTCTTGCCAGGGAGCTAGTGAATTCAGATAGGTATGGGTTGGTACTGTACTTGGTTTAAAGGTTACATTCAGTACCTTTGGTATTTTGCCTGGTTGAATTTACTGGCCATTCCCATTGTTAATTGAGTAGTCATTAGAGTATTTCCCATGCCAACACATTTAAGCCTGAAATAATGAAATCTTAACTCATATGGATTTAAAATGTAAAATTAGCCTTAAAGCCAGGATTTCAGTAATAATCCAAGCTGAATGATTTGCTGATTCAGGCTCCTATTTATCACGACAATGGACATCCATTTTCCAGAGTTAAGTCAAAATAATGGCAAGTAATTTAAAATCTCATGGGTATATAATAGACATAATGAAATGACAGCTGATGTCTTTTTTTGTTAGGTGAGATGGGTGCTGTCTGTAAAAGCTTTGATGTAGATTTGATGGTGATGAATGATTTTAGCATGCAACATTGTATTTAATTAAAGGCCTATGAACTATTTTGTTCAGTGACTTACTAATTTTTTTTAAAAAAGTTAGCCACCTAGGAAACAAAATAGAAGCAGAAGCTAATTGTAATAAAAATACTGACATGCAGAAATAATTAAAATGCAACACTCATATAATGGATATTTTAATGATAGTTTTTGGTAGCTGTGGATTTATGTGGGTTTTCATAGAAGAAAATCCTCCTGGGCAGAAAATGAACAGGTCACCTGTAGGGATCCTCATTAACTACAAAGTGTCCTTCCACCCCACTCTGATGACAGAGCTGTAGTTTGATCTGATGCCCAATGAAGTCCATGGGAATCTAGCCCAAGCAGATTCTCCCTCAAAGCACTTTGCCAGCACAAGGTCTATTGAATTGGCTGGGATCCGCTCTGGCAAAGTGCTTTTGGAACTGGGCTGGGGGTTGGCATGATGTAAAATATCAGATGCACATTAGAGCATGTCTAATTAATTATGAAAGCATTACATTTTGTTCTGCAATGACATTCACTGGGAGGGCTTCCTTTTATCCTCTTCCTGCAAATGTTGGAGAAAAGATTTCTTCACTTTAATTGGAAGTGTGTATTATTTTGAGGCCCAAAACACACTGCAGAAATAGTCCAGTTTGAGGCTGCTTTAACTGTCCAGGCTCAATGCTAGGGAATTCTGGGAACTGTGGTTTCAGGAGTTATTCACCTTCCCTGTCAGAGAGCTCTGGAGTTACAACAAACTGCAGTTCCCAACACTGAGCCAGGGCAGTTGAATTATTTCTGCAGTGTGTTTTGGATCTCAAGAAGTAAATTTTTTATATTTTTAAAAATGGTACGAGGAATTATAAGTACAAATAAATTACTCCATTTATATTTTTTATTAATGACTTTGTCTAGTTCTAAATTGTGTTGTTTTTTAAATATGTTGTTAACTGCCTTGAGTTCCATTATTGGGAGAAAGGTGGGATATAAATGGCGAAAAAAGTAAGTAAATTAATAAAGATTCATGTTCAAATCTTGTATATCTTAGACTTGACCTTGATTCTTGTAGATTTTTAGGCTTTCATTGTGGCACAGTTATGCTGATTTAGTAGTTCTAAGGATGAAAAAAACATGTGCTGTGTGAGACATGTGGTACTCTATGAATTCCTCATCAGCCATGGATGTGAAGAGCCTTAGGAGGATCCATGATAATGGAGACTATGTTATGAGTTGCTCACAGCTATCTGGCAATAACCAATTTGCTAAAACCTTTAGTTTCATTCAAAATATTCACCTTCCTTGCATTTGTAATGGTGTGCTTTTCTTGTTTGTTTTTACAGTTGCTCTTTATATAGCACTTGTAACTTGTAACCTTAATAAATGCTGCTGTTTTTAGGTATCTTCTTTCTTTGGTAGTTTGGATAATCTTGTTTGGGGAAAAATACACATAGATACTTATAAATTTTGACCAGATTATTTATTCAGTCACATATTGTGGCATTCACTCAGCATTTAACTTTAAATCTGTTGGAAACCCATATGAAGTTAGATTCAGAATATAAAAGGTTATACAGAAAATTATCATTGAAGATATTTGCTCATACTCAATGATGCAGGATTTTGTCACTCCTAAGATAGCTCATTAAATGTCAAAGCTTGGTCCATTACTTTAGTTTATGCTCTAGCACTGAGCCTATAAATGTGACACAGGAAGATGTGAATGGCTAGTTTGTGGTTTTAATAATAAAAAGAGATGCAATAAGCTTATATTGGATCTTTGAAAAGGAGGGAAGTTGTATTTCCTTCTGCAGTCTCAGGAGATTAACCCACGGAGGGGCTGTGTCACACAGTACAATTTCATGGTATGGAAATGCAAAAGGGAGATAACATTCCAGACACAAATTACCACAACTGCCAATATGCTGTTTATCGGTTCACATTGAGCACTTATGCTCACATGATTTCCATTGTGTTTTGAGTTGCAGTTCAGTTATTTCATTATGGGGAGCGATATTTTGGATTATATACAGAAGCCAAATAGCACATAGCATTTCCACATGAATCCTGTTTTGTTGGTTGACTTAAATGTGGAAATAGTCAGACTTCAGAACTACTGCTTGGTTTATTTTCTTTCCCCATCCCCTTACAAAATCTACCTGTTACTAATAGACTCACAAAGGAGACAGGCATAATATTGATGAGACAGTTTGTTCATGGTGACACTCCTTAACATTCCCCTCATTTATTCTTTATTTTCCGAGTACAGCTTTTAGCATATGTTTCCCACCCTCTTTCCTGATTTTCTCATCACCTTTCCCTTCCACATACCATAACTGAGATAACTTGTATATTGAAAACAAAAGGAAGAGTGCTGCCATCATGCTTGTGGTCTGTGCTCCCAGTCTTCATACATTCCACTGACAGCATAAATGAGCCTTTTCATAAAGGCCTATTTGAGAGCTACTAAAGGCACCAGATCCCATTGATCTTAGAAACCAAGCTGGGTCAGCTCCGGTAAGTACTTGGATGGGAGACTGTCAATTAATGCCAGGTGCTGTAAGCTATATTTCAGAGCAGGGAATTAGTGTAACCACCTCTGAGGATTCCTTGCCTAAGAAAAACCTATAAAATTCATGGGGTTTTCAGAAGTTGGCAGACAAGTTGAAAGTGCAAAGACCTGGAGTGGGGACTAGCAGCCACAACCCGACTCCTACTTCCACATATTTGGGATGTAGTCCTGTGTGCTCTTGACAGAAGTCAATGCTATTCACCTGAACAAAAGGTACAATACTTTCTGGTCAGATATGTACACTGTCACTGAAAATAGGGCTGATGTATGCATAGAGCTTTATATGTCGAGTATGTGCTTTGTTCCATAAACAGAAAAGACAGTAGCTTTTAATTTTTATTTATTATTATTACTTTGCATAAATTATGGAAACCTCAATAAAAATTTTTGTAAAGTGTGTCCTGTGTTCTTGCGTTGGAAGTGTGAACCTTGATCGACACTGGCAATTTCTCAAATTTTGCCAAGCTTCTTGCCAAACACTAAAAGTACCAAATTAATACAGACTTTGCACCTTCTTAAGTTTGTGCATCACAACTCTTGGAATGTGTGTATAATTGTGTATTGTGTGACATACATTAACTCTTGCATGTGAATTGTAAATTATAATTTGTGCCTTAAGATATGTATTTTCTCTCTCTCATGCTTCCATGTCCCTTCTTTTCTTGTCCTTTCTACACACTAGGCAAGATAGATTTTCAGTCATGTTGAGTCTGGTAATTCTTAGATTCCTTCACTTGCACTGTAAAGCTACCTATCACTTAAATCTCTGAAGTGGTAAGTATTGATGATTTAGTTATGACTGCTCTAGTAATTGAAGGTCATAAGGAATTACAGCTATCAAGTGAACAAGAAAAAGGGAAAAGAAAAGAAAGTCCCTATATGGCACAAGGGCTATCAACCAAGGACACACTTTCAGAGACTGATAAATCAAGTTAAAGAGCACCTAAAAATGTTCAGCTAGTTGCATCACTTGAATGGCTAAATAGTTTCATACATCTCTTGAGAAAAGATATTGGCTTGTTCAATGAAACAGATAATGGGCTATTTGGTGGAAACTGCTAAGGCTTTATGTTTGGAGCCCATCTCCTTCAATGTCTTGGTAAACTCATTTGTGTGCTTGTTTATTTTTTCATGAATTTTCTCTTCCTTCCTCTTGCCTGAGCAAGACAGGAGCTCTCAAACTCTTATGAAAGCTCCTTCAGGCTCTAGAATTTTCAGTCTCTTAGAGAAAACTGCTCATGAATTTCCTACTACTTCTGGAAAGGAAAGAGACCATAAGTGTGTTACTTCAGATTACTTTACTCTTGTTGGAAGCAGTATTTATAGCTATGGAAAAGAAAATTCCTCACATGTCATTGGAGACTGATTGATGCAATATCTTCCACACACATACACACTATTTCCCCCCCAGTCCAGGGTCTTTTCACATAAGATCACTGTTATTCTTTTTCTCCTCTACTTTTTTGCCATTAGAAGGTTATATGCTAAGCTTTGCTACTTATTAAGCAACTTTCTAGCAAACAAATTATTAAAAGCCACCACATTCCTAGACAGTGTTCAGCAACAACTTCTTCAGTGGTGATATTTGAGCATACCATGTCAGACAAATGCCATTTGATAGGGCACGGCTTGCTTATACGACATCAGTCTGCCAAGAAGTACATCAGCATCACAAAAAAGGTGTAAATAATAGATACCTACATTACTAACCAAAGCTGTTTTCAATTTTTTTTTGCCCTGCAGACATCATTAGTAAAAATTAAACATGCATAAATCAGTTCCTATTAAATGGCTGGGTGTCATCAAATGTCACCTTCTTTTAGTGAAATGTTCCCCAAATCCTTATTTATTCATCTCAGAAATTTTATATATACACTAACAATGAACTAAGTTTTCAAGTGTGGATTTTTACTTGGACCTGGATCTAATTGCTGGTCCAAACTAGAGTTGATTTAGTAAATAAGGAAAAGGTGAAGTCTGTGATCTGCATGTGTCCCCAAGGCTGCTTTTACATGCCTCAAGCCCTCCGGAAGTGGAATTCTCACCACTTCCAGGAATTTTTTTTTTCATTTGGGGGATTTTGTGTATGTGTTTGGTGGTTTATGTGCCCCCTGCAGAGGGTTTCAAAGGCATAGAAGTGGTCTCCAGTCACTTTTAAATAAATGGAGCATACATAAATATTGATCAATCAAGTTCCCAGTTTAACAATTGGATTTAGGTCATAGTCAAAATGGCACATTCTGCAAACAAATGAGAGGCATCAGTACACCCAGAGGAACCCAAATGTTAAGGGGAGAAACAAAACCCCCAGAAAAAACCCTCCAAGCAAGTCCTTCAGCATACTGACCATACTCTAAGACCCCAGAATATTGAATGCCTGCTGGCATGGAGAAATGAAAAACCCATGAGAAGACAAGAGAAAAAAGTATCTTGAAAGAAAGACATAGCTCAGTCAGGAAGAGTACTGAGCAAGAGGTCCTGACACTGCAATACATTACTGTGGGCTCTGCTTGTAATTGCCAGTGTGGAAACTGGTTTGGTGTAGTGGTTGAAGTGGGGAACTGGGACTTGAAACTTGCAGGCTCTTGTCCTCAGTAACCCATGAAACTCATTGACTGATCTACTTCACAGGTTTGTGAGGAGGAATGTGAAGGGGAAGAGCCATGAAGGCCACCTTCAGTTGTTTCAAGGGAAGACAGAATCATATAATCATAGAACTGGAAGAAACCACAAGGGCCATCCAGTCTATCCCCCCCTCCCCTGCCATGCAGAAACTCACAATCAAAGTACCCCTGACAGATGGCAATCCAGCCTCTGTTTAAAAACCTTCAAAGAAGGAGAGTCCACTACACTCTGAGGGAGTGTGTTCCACTGTCGAACAGCCCTTACTGTCAGGAAGTTCCTCCTAATGTTGAGGTGGAATCACTTTTCCTTTAGCTTGCATCCATTGTTCTGGGTCCTAGTCTCTGGAGCAGCAGAAAACAAGCTTGCTCCCTCCTCAATATGACATCCCTTCAAGTATTTAAACAGGGCTATCATATCACCTCTTAACTTTCTCTTTCCAGGATAAACATCCCCAGCTCCCTAAGTCGTTCCTCATAGGGCATGGTTTCAAGACCCTTCACCATTTTAGTCACCCTCCTTTGGACACGCTCCAGCTTCCCAATGTCCTTTCCTCTACTCTATTCTCATTCTTCTAGATCTGTCTGCAGCCTTTGACACCGTGGACCACTGTCTCTTGCTTGACTTACTTTCTGACCTCGGGTTCTCCGACTCTGTTCTCAACTGGTTCAAATCTTACTTGTCAGACCGATCCTTTGCTGTGGTCACAGGTGGTCAGACTTCCTCCTCTGTCCCCTTATCTGTTGGAGTTCCTCAGGGCTCTGTCTTAGGTCCCCTTCTGTTCTCTCTTTACACACTGTCCCTTGGTAAACTCATCAGTTCTTTTGGCTTCTCCTATCATCTGTATGCCGATGACACTCAGCTGTATCTTTCAACCCCTGACCTTTCGCCGGGGCTCGAACAGCAAGTCTCCTCTTGTCTGGCTGCCATCTCTCAGTGGATGCGGCATCGGCGCTTGAAGCTCAACATGTCTAAGACAGAGCTTCTCATCTTCCCACCTAAGCCCACCCTTCAATACTCCTTTTCTGTTTCTGTTGACGGCATTTCTATTCAGCCGGTTCAGCAAGCCCGCAGTCTTGGCTTCATTTTTGATTCCTCGCTGTCATTTACTCCCCAGATTCAGGCCACCGCCAAGACCTGTAGATTCTTTCTTTACAACATTGCTAAAATCCATCCTTTCCTCTCAGCCTCCACCGCCAAGACTCTGGTCCATGCCCTAGTGGTATCACGACTAGATTATTGTAACCTCCTTCTGACAGGGCTTCCTCTCTCTCATCTCCATCCTTTAATCTCTGTCCAGAACTCAGCTGCACGTATTATCACATCTGCTCGCCGCTTTGACCATGTTTCTCCTCTTTTATCCTCCCTTCACTGGCTCCCCTTCCCCTTCCGCATCCAGTACAAGCTTTTGCTGTTGACTTTCAAAGCCCTCCACGGACTGGCCCCTCCTTACTTGTCTGAACTTCTTTCTCCTCACACTCCTTCTCGTACCCTCCGTTCTGGTAGTCTAGGTCTCCTGTCCCAGCCGAGGATTTCCACTGCCCCATCCCGGATTCGTCCCTTCTCACTTGCTGCCCCTCACTCCTGGAACCTTCTTCCCCCACATGCACGCCTCATCACTTCCCTAACCAGGTTCAAAACTGAGTTAAAGACTATATTATTTAGGGAAGCTTTCCCAGGACTGTGCCATCCGCCCCAGGATGCCTCCTTTTAACTTTGTATTAAGAAGCCATGCCCTCCCTCCTGTCCATCTGCCTTGGTCCTGGCCCCAGAGGGAGAGAAGAACCACTGGACCTCACCCCCTTTCCCATCACCTTCCCCTCTTCCTTTTGTGTTGTCTCTTTTAGACTGTAAGCCTGAGGGCAGGGATCCGTCTAATTTATGATTGTATGTACAGCACTGTGTAAATTTACAGCGCTATATAAATAAAGGTTAATAATAATAATAATAATGGTGTCCAGAACTCGAGACAGTATTCCAGGTGGGGCCTGACCAAAGCAGAACAGAGGAGCACTATTACTTCCCTTGATCTAGACACTATGGCCTGATACAGACAGGCAAAAAGGCATGGTGTTTAGATCACACATGCCTTGAAGCCAGCAGAAAAGTGCCTGCATGCAGAGAAAAGCTGTTTCAAAATGAAGCAGCTTTTCCCGCTTCTTCCTGGCTTGAAGCCATGTCATGTGGTCATGACATGAGCAGTCCAGCTGCCTTGGGAGCAGGTGGTGATGTTGGCGAGGGTTCAGTGTGGCTTAAGAAAAGGCAGGTTCAAGCCACTTTTTCTTGCCCATCTGTTTCACCCCTATGATTCTATGGATGCAGCCTAAAATCACATTGGTTTTTTTAGCTGCTACATCACATTGTTGACTCATGTCCAACTTGTAGTCTACTAAGACTTCTAGGTCCCTTTCACATATAATCTTGTTCAGCCAGGTGTCCCCAACCTATATCTATGCATTTCATTTTTTTTTTTACCCTAAGTGCAGTACCTTACATTTCTCTCAGTTGAATTTCATTTTATTAGCTTTGGCCCAGCTTTCTAATCTATTTAGGTCATTGTGAATTTTCACCCTATCCTCTGGGGTATTCGCTATTCCTAATTTGGTGTCATCTGCAAATTTGATAAGCAGCCCCTCTGTTCTTTCATCCAAGTCATTGATAAAGATGTTGAATAGCACTGGGTCCAGGATGGAACCCTATGGCACCCCATTAGTCCCTTCTCTCCAGGATGAAGAGGAGCCATTACTGAGCACCCTTTGGGTTCAGCCAGTCAGCCAATTACAAATCCAAGGATATAAATGCAACTAACACCATGAAATAAAAAATAAAATGTTATATATTAAAAAATGGGTTAAACATTATGAGTTCAAACTAGGATGCAACTCAAGGGAATTATGATCTAGTTTAATCCTCTTCACCTGAAACACATTAATGCTGAGGCAAAACTATCATCTGCCAAAATCACAAGGCATTTGTCTTTGCAGCAATCTAATCATCAAAGGGGTCATGAAACCAGTTAAGATGACAGATCCTTGATGGTTAGGAGCTTTTAATATGCAATGCATATGAAGTAAATCTCATTAATTATGACTTACATAAAATATATATAGCCATGTGAACAGAAAGACCTCCTCTCTGTTGACACAAGTTTCCTTTACCTGTACCTACATTCACAGAGGACATCTTCAATGAACAGTCTGGGAGCTACATTTTAGTCCCTTGTCAGCAATATTTTTCTCTCTCTCCTGGTGAGAAACACACACAAAAGAGAATCAAGAACTGCCTTTTTCTTTCTGGCAAATTTTGCCTCTAGCAGTTGCAAAAGAGAACACTTTCTTTCTGCTTAAATAGCTGACCTCAAAGATTGAAGATATGGAGTTTTACTACTCAGATTTTACAAAAAGAAAGAGACAAGAGAAAGGGATTTTGCAATGTCTTCTGTTCCAAAGTGAAAACTAATGTAGAATGCATCTGAAGGAAGTCAAGTCCATTTGGTACAAAATAACATTTCCTACATGGGAGTCACTTCCATGCTAGACATTCTTTTTAACTGGATGCACATAATAATATTTGGTGAATCCACATGTCTCAATACCTTTGTATATCATTATGAGAGTGAAAGTAAGGGAGTTATGCTGGGGATGTAGCAAAGGGGAAGCAGCAGAACAGAAGTCTGTAGGGATTTGAAATAGAAATAATGCTCAAAATATTTTTAAAATAGCCCAAAAGCATGTTTATCAAGAGTCAGGAAACTGCCATGAGAAGAATACTGTACTGATGATAATCTTCACAGTTGAGGAATTTGCACATGCATATTCTGTACAGGAAATTGCTGTTTCCTGTTCAATTATAACAACAACAACAACAACAACAGCAACAACAACAACGAATTTTGCACAGAATAAGTCATCAACTACAGTATTTTCTTATACAGAAAATGGAATTTTCTGCACATAATATTTTTGTACATTTCCTGTGCCCAAAATGCTGTTTTCTGTGGGAAAACAATTACATCCAAATTTTACACAAAATCCCAAACTGTAACTAGTCTTTGAAAACTATCAAGTGTTTACTGGGCCCAATCATGAAATACTGGATCTGGTACATGGAAGTAGTTCCACCCCATTTTAGCCATACACAGATGAAAAAACTATTAAAAGCAGTGCACTGAGGTTACTGGTTTGGGGAAAACTCTCTACAGAAACTTACAGACTAAAAGTTTTAAAAACAGATGTTAGCAAAAAGTGACTCCAAAAGAGAATGGGGTGGAAGGGAAGAAATCAGGTCAAGGACAAGCTGATTTTGAAGTAAAAACACAGAAAATGATAGCAGTAGAAATCAACAGAACAATCAAACAGCCTGTGCAGACCAGCCATTAAGCCTGGGGTCAGAGTTGGGGTGTGGCTTCCACACGCATCACCACACTTCTCTGACTCTATGTTTAGATGATGCAGTGCCAAAGGAGTGCTGTAAAGCCATGCTGCTGGCAGCTAAGGTTCCCTAAGGTGTAAAGGAACCACTTCTTGTGGCTCCTTTTTGTGCTGCAGAAAGGCCAGATCAGGCCGTGGTGTGCAGTTGCTGTGGCCCCAATCTGGCAAAGACTACGGTGGCTGCAGGCCACCCCATTAAGTGTGCTCTACACAGCCCCTATATTTACTACAAGCTGTTTTCCAAAGTAAAAGAGAGGAGAAACAGCCCAGGTGCTAAAATATATATTCCTGATCAATCTAATTGAGCTAGAGGAGTGTAGTGAAGCTTAAGGAAATACAGACTAAAACACACACACACACACACCATTCTCCAATGTGAAGAAGAGTCTAGATAAATTGCATTTGGAAGGACTTCCCTTTGCTTGAAAATGTGTGTGATCAATTTTCACGCAATCACGCGAAACCCCATGATTGCCATTGGATTATACTTCCAATTCCCTTTGTGTGATAAACTCCTGTGTG
Source organism: Urosaurus nigricauda (assembly GCA_034509955.1). Classification (NCBI taxonomy): domain Eukaryota; kingdom Metazoa; phylum Chordata; class Lepidosauria; order Squamata; family Phrynosomatidae; genus Urosaurus; species Urosaurus nigricauda. Next base: position 81,451,733 of record JAOEGL010000004.1, read on the forward strand.
TTACTTTACACCTTTATCTTTATTTAACCTTTTCTTAATTCTGTCATCTGGAGTGAAGGCAATGCCTCTGGGTATGGCAAAATATGGCTTCTATATTGTTCTATGGAGGGTTCAAAAACAAAACAATGTGCTTAAAGTCATCAGTGCAAAGCCTGTGCCTCATATGCAAATGTTTTTGGCTTGTGTGCAGAGGCCAGATGTGAATGTGCCCTCTGGTTAATGGTTTTTAGATGGTCTGGGGGAATCGAAAATAATGGAGTAACATACATGAGACAAAGGCAATTAAGTGTGGCGTGCCCTCTATAGTCACAGATTCTGCATCCATGAATTCAACTATCCATGGCTTGCAAATATTCAAAATAAAAAATCCAAAAAGAAACCTTGATTTTGCCATTTTTTATAAGGGTCACCACTTGAGTACCCACAGATTTTGGTATCCACAGGTAATCCTGGAACCTAGACCCAGTGGATATGAAGGGCCCACTGTATAGATATTTATCCACTTTCCAGTCCAGATAGGATTGCCCCAAATCTCCAGAAACTGCACAATATCTAACAATGGTGGCTATACCATTCTGAACCATTTTGACAGGTTCTCCATTCAGTGGAGGTAAACAAGACAGTTAAGCACTGTTTGCTGTCTTGAACACATTAATGACACCATTTCCTTGTCAGCAGGAGAGAGGGAAATTCTACTTTGTACTTTAAAATGAGGTTTGACATCTCTAAGATGGACAGGTTTCTAGGCTGTCTTGCCCTACCCTTCCAGCGTGCCTTCTTCATATTTATTAAGCAGAACTTGTAACAACATACAAGAGGAACAGTCTTTTCCACTCCTATTTGAGGCCACAGCAGGAGATGCCCTCAGGGCCATGGTTTGTGTTTGCGCAGCCCCAGGGTGATCAGGCTGGGAATGACTTCTTGCTGCTCTTGCCTGCCTGTTTGCTTCACCACTTTGTGAAAGAATAGCTTTCACTGATGTGACTACCTTGTCCTGGGTACCCTCTCTTATGACTCTTGCCCATCTCTGTTCTTGACTATGACTTCTCTTTCTTACTTTGTGTGTGCCTGCAAGATCTCCTCACTGAGGATTATCAGGACTGCTTAGATGGACAAAATGTACAATGCATTGGTCCATCTTTGTTAGCAGCACAGCCGTGAGTATACAGTGGGGAAATCTTAATTTCTGAAAGATGTAACAATTCCCAGTTGCCTATATGATATGCAGAGGAGTCATCTATACTCCACATTAATACAGAATGAATGCTGTCCTTTTCTTTTATTTAAGGCAAGTGCTAACAAATCACCAGAGTCTGGGAAAGTTACTTGTTAGGACTACAAGTTCCCATAACCCTTCAGACAACAGAGTCAATGACTCTGTGAGAAACTCATCATTCATACTTTGAAATATTTTCAAGGTCGTCTTTTTAAAGACTAGAACAGTTACCAGGCACGAAGAGGAAAATGTATCCTTCAACATTAAAGGGCTTCCTATGGTCAGGGTAGCTGTTCTTGGAATATCTGCACAGCTTCTTGGTTCATTCCCGAAGCCTCTCTCCTGACCCCAACCTCTATTGCCCTTCAATCTATCTTCAGTCGTCATGAATTTCCTTTCCTTCATTTTTCTCTTTGATTTCCAAGTAGATTTTTGTCTTGTAAGACTGAAAATTCATAGTATTAAAAAGTCAGTACAGAAGGCTATATTTCTAATGACACTTTTTCATACATACATACATGCATACATATGTACAGTATGTATTCCTTAGCCTAGAGAATTTTTGGAACATTATGGGAAACTTATACAAAAGAAAGGCAACAGTATGCCTGGGGAGGAAATTATAGCTCAGATCCTGTACTGGGATTGCAAGCCATAAACCCCCCATACACAGAGTAATGCAGTAATTGAGTTAAAACTCTGGACATTTTTCACTGTCCCCCCCCCCCTTACAATAAGAATTTATCAAATATCACATTTTTCTTCATATTGAGAATGGAAATAACATTTAAAAAAAAATCTACTATGGGAAAACTAAACTTACAGGTCTGCCCAGCTAGACCAGGACCTGACATGCTTGGCTGATAAAAGCTGATTTGAATCTCTCCATATTTAACCATGTTAATGCTGAATTTCAGTTTCCACCTTTTTTTAATCTTAGAGATTCTTCCTCTTTAGTAGCTAAATGGTTGGCAGCAGGTACAACAAGGTTTGCTTCATGATGGGGATAACAGAACCTATTTAATTTGTCACCTAATTTGTGGGTGAGAGTTTTCTCAATTTATTTTTGAAAACGTTATCAAAATGTACCTCATTTGAAATGAAAATAACTTGTAGTTTAAAATGTTTGAATGTGGGGTAATCAACAGTGTCATATTTTCGTGCCCATATTCTGGATTCTCCTCAGAACTGGAACTTTTATTCATGTGGTTTAAAACTTTATCTTCTTACTGTTTATTTGAATGTCCTCTAGAACCTGCAGGGTCCCCAGGAAAATTATCTGTTAAAATGCTAACTCTGGTGATCACAAGGTTGACAGACCAGCACTTCATTACCCATGATGGGGTTTGCTACTGTCACTAGTCCCAGCTTCTTTGGAGGTCTTTAAACAGAGGCTGGATGGCCATCTGTTGGGGGTGCTTTTATTGAGAGTTCCTGCGTGGCAGGGAGTGGACTGGATGGCCCTTGTGTAGTCATGCTGGCCACAGGATCACATAGTTGTTTTTTTATAATGCTAGCTCCCTTAGATTAGTAATGGAGATGATCGCCATCTCCTACAGTCAGACACATCTTGACAATCATGTCAAAGGGGAGACCTTTACCTTTTATTTCCTCACCAGACGAGACCTGCCATTCTCAGGCAACACCACACAAGCAAAACACACACACACACATCTCTGGCTGCAGTTCCCTAAAACAGTTAGGAAGTAATGCAAAAGTGTCAGGAGCTACCCCAGTTTGTTGTATGCTTCACATGGCCCCAAGCAGAGGACTTTAGAAGCTGACTTTGAGCAGCTCAGGATTCTATTCTTAATTATTTTATAGCAGCCTTTTAAAAGACCTTTGAGAATCAGACGTCCAGACTCTTATCCTCACATTTCTGCAGAGCTTATTATTTTATCTTAAAGCTGGGGTTTATATTCAGCTCTTTGAAGCACACAAATATTCATCTCAGCCTTTTCCTTTCAATCCTAATCACCTTGGAATGCTATTGCCCATTTGCACACACCTCTTTTGTGTATTCCCACTTCTTCACAAGCATTTACATATCAGAAGGAACCTAATCAAAACCTTCTTGATTTCCACATCAGACACCTAGTGCGGATATTTGAGTAATCAGCAAGGCATACATAAAATCAAAATGCATTTGTTTCGTTACATGAATTTATTGTAACAATACCATTTTAAAAAGAAAAAAAGCCAGACACATATGGTTTGGCATCCAAAGTGGCACGCCTATACTAAGAACTGCTTGAACTGGAGTGATTTAATTTCCAGTATTCTAAGGCAAGACACACAATCTTTGGTGCCCCAATCTCCATAAGTAATTGACAGCTCATTAGGAGTAAAAAACTTGCTGAAAACAAATGGACGACCCCTTAAGGGATTTTGGTTAAAAAGATGGACCTTGGGGAAGTGACTGTTGTTGGGGAATGTTATAAGAAATAACTAGTGCCACAGCAAAGATCTGATCTGACTGATTCCAGGCAATGCAAATTAATTCCATTTAAGTTGTGTCTGACAAATTTAGTTGTAACAGTCAGTGTGTCTTTGCTCAGTAGTTTTATAGAAGTACTTAAAGTTTGAACAATGTCACATACACAGAGACACAGCAGACTAGGATTAAAATATTTAGTTCAGCACATGAGAACGAGGATTCCCTTCTACAGTCTCTCTTACTTGAGGAGACGGTGTTTTTTCAGTGAATGCTGCAATATGTTTATTCCATTTTCAAGGGAAATGACCTATTTCAAATAAGATTTTCAATGTACTTCTCCCATTTAAATGACAAGTGAAGGAAATACAGCAGTGTTGTAGTCAGCAGTCAGAAGCAGTCCCTGAGATTTGGCCTGAGGGAAAATCTTGAACAAGACCAGAGAGTAAGTCCACCAAGACCTGTTAAGTTTAACAAGTCAAGGCTGCCTGTTGCTTAGACAAGTTCAAGTCTGATTCAGAAATCCCATGTCAAACGTAACACACATGGAAAATCTAATGAAGGTGGGAGGAGTACTACAGTGACCTAGAATAATGGCAGTTAGCATGTATCCAGAGTTTACAATTAAATTACTATTAAAAATCTTTACAAGTGTTGTGTACGATAACTCATGTTGTTACCACCCATTTTACAGATGAGGAGGCTGATATAGCAGGAAAATCTGAAGTTCATCAAGAGACTTCCAATTGTTATGCCTCTCCACCAAAAGGAGCTGCTGTGCATATCAACTAAGATGATGATGATGATGATGATGATGATGATGATGATAGAATTTATTCATATTCCGCCTTTTCCTGAGGGAATGAAGGCAGATTACAACAATTATAACAATAAAATATCAAGAATAAAATTACAATTAAAAAAGAACAACCTCATATCCCGAAGCTCTCCCCAGTCATAAAAACATTGATCAAAAACCATAAAAAGAAATTAAACAATAGAATAAATTTAAAAAAATCCATTCCAAATAGGAATTCACTAAAATTGCAGGTAGATTTGGGTGCGAGAACTATCTTCTTCTGCTCTCCAGAGCTGTAGTCCAATACACAAGCCACTACACCATACTGGCTCTCACAGACGAGATATATCCATTTATAACATGGGTTCCTAGGTTGAGAATTTGGATGTGTATTCTATATGCTACATGGTCAAAATGCAACATTTGTACTTACATTTTTTCAATGTAGCTAATGCTCTTAATGCATTCCTCAACTTTGTAATGTGTTGCTACTGTCCTTCTAGCATGATTGCTTCAGCATGCCCTCATGTCATATGTACCATCACTACCATGGAGGGGTAAGGCAAGGAATGTAGAATTTTATTGGGAAACTAGATAGTTATGTCCTTTTCTATATTGTGTTTACACATAGATATAATTAATAATAATAATAATAATAATAATAATATTTATTTCTATTCCGCCCCTCTGAACAAGCAATCGGGGCGGAGTACAGCAGAGGTTAAAACAATATCAAGTTAAAATACCCCTTCCTTACCCTTACCACCCTCCCTTAAAAAAGAATTAAATCACAATGGAGTTAAAAAACATAATAAATTAAAACAGCAATACACAATAGTAGGGAGTGGACCCAGCTTAGGTTGTATGGAGAAAAATGCAGGAAAAGATTTAAAAAGCCCTTAAAACCTAGGTATGGAGCTGGGGATATTCACATTCTCTGGAAAGGCTTGCCGGAAGAGATGCGTCTTTAGGGCTCTTTTAAAGCCTTCTAAAGATGTAATGAGACGCATCTCGTCCGGCAGGTCATTCCACAACTTGGGGGCGACAGCCGAAAAAGCCCTCTGGGAGGTCTGTACCAGCTTGGTCTTCATGGGTTGAAGCAGGTTCCTCCCAGAGGACCGGAGTGTGCGGGGGGGTTCATATGGGAGGAGGCGGTCCCTTAGATAAGATGGGCCCAAGCCATGACGGGCTTTAAAGGTTAAAACCAACACCTTGTACTGTGCCCGTACAATGACATAGAGTATAATAACATAGAGAAGTAGGCATCTTTGATCCTGGTTTTCATGCATCATTAGGTTGCCTAGACAAACCTATATTTCTTGTTAAATAAGCTTTAAAATTTAATTGGGATGTCTAATACCCACAGTTTCTTTCTCAATGGTCATTTTGACTTGGAGCCATATTAGCAGTACCATTTTTATTAGAAATCACTTTTCTAAGAGTGCAATCTATTCTTGTATTCTCTGGTGGTTCAAGGAAGGCTTTTGTACCCAAATCTGAATTAACTGTTTCAAACAACAGCTTCAAACATACTGCAACAGTTCTAGAAAAATCTTTAATCTTGTTCTTATTCTCATTGTTGCTGTTTACTGTAAATAAAGTGCTTTGTCTAAGGCAGTAGTCTAGGAGCACTGTGAATTCCCAGGAGGGAAAAGTTTTTCATGTAAATTTCATTCTTCTGACAGCATCTTCTGAATGCTCTTCTGGTTGATTTTTATTTTATTTTATTTTATATTTCTAAAAAACTTGCCTGAACATTTTCTATGAAATAGAATCTTTGCTGCTTAAGAATCTCTCTCTTCCTGCTGTGTCTCCTTCACTTGAAGGTCACAATGTGCAGTTTGTGAAATCACAATTATCTCTCTTTCTCAAGTAATCATGATGTCACAAATGGAGGATTAGGATGACTTCAAGGGAAAGAGAAGCAGCAGGAGCTGATGAACTTGGAAGCAACCCAGAGCCGCAAAGTCTCCTGTGAAGATACAACCAGGAGAGAGAAAACAGATATGTAAAAGTATGTCCAAATAAACTGTTTTTCCAGTGATTCTCTCAGGAATGCTGAGTATACTTGGGCAGTTAATAATTTACAGTTTCCATATGATTTCAGCACGTAGTATACTAACTATGTAATTGCTTCCTGGAAAATGTTGCTACCATGTATGCAATACTAATGAGAAGTTCATGAGCAGAGCATTTTTTTTTAAAAAAAAATGTTATTCTGTGCAAGCCCTGCCAAAATTAATAAGAGCCCCTGTTAATTTTAGCAGAGCTAGTGCAGAATAACATTTTTAAAAAGGAAGGGTGGGGGGATGCCCTGCTCATGAACTTCTCATCCTGGGGAGAGGATGGTTCCTGCTGTGGAAGCTAAGCTAGCAAAAGAAGGGAATTCCAAAAGAAAAGCATATTGTTGCACATGATACCCAGCAAGGTAGGACTGGGTAAACTGTGTGTCTCTAGATGCTTGATTCCAGTTTCCTTCAGCTGCTTCCAGGAAGCCCAATGTTGGGCAATGGAACTAGCAATTTGTTGACATCTGGAGACCACAGGTTCCTGGGCCCTGGTGTAATGGAAGCAATTTTTCTCACATGAAATAATCCTGTGGTGCTCATGCACTGGAGGACCCACATGTGCTTTAGAATTAGCGTGCATCTACATTGTAGAAATAATGCACTTTGACACCACTGTATGTGTTGTAGTAACATCTTATGATATCCTGGGATTTGTAGTTTTACAAGGTGCTTCAACTTCTCTGCAAAAGCTTGCTGGTGCCTCTTAAAACTACAGTTGGCCTTCCTTATCCACGGATTTCTTATCCATGGATTTGAGCATACACGGCTTGAAAATATTCCAAAAAAGTATAAATTCCAAATAGCAAATCTTGATTTTCCATTTTATGTATGGGACACTATTTTGTTGTGCCATTATATTGAATGGGATGTGGGCATCCATGGATTTTGGTATACGCGGAGGATCCTGGAACCAAATCCCAGCGGATAACAAGGGCCCACTGTACAAACCTCAGGATTCCATAAGATGGAGCCATGGCAGTTAAAGTGGTGTAAAACTGCCTTATTTCCACAGTGTCAATTTACCCTGATATATGCATTAAATTGAGATGGTTAGTTGGACATGTCAAGAAATTTGTTCCCTGGTTTCCTCATGTCCTTTGGTATCCAAATCAGTAATAATCTGAGTAAAGTTCTGATGAGAGCTATGACTTTCCACTGGTTCATTTGTTTCTATCATCAACATGTGAAACGTTTGAAAATACAGAAGACAATTTACCTTAAATTACCCATAGCTTCAACTACATTCTTGTAGAGACTCATTCTATCATATTATTTTGCCTGTGTCTGTTCCAGCACCTGATACTATAGGGAACCGACACCCTCCATGTACAGATAGTCATGGAAATGACAGCCACAGAGATGAAACTTTGTGCCCCCACAAAGATGTTTATTTGACATCTTAAGGAATATCTGTATAGGTCTAGTGAAGTGGATGAATGAATCTTTCAGTGGAGATGATGATGTACATCTCCATCTGGAGCCACAACTGTTACACATGACAAATTATGCATGGCTAGCACTGGATTGGGACAAGTGTCGTTCATTTCATATTCTTTGCTCTACTTATGTAATGTAAAATGCCTTAGCAGATGTCTATTTATTGGAAGAAATTTCTGCATCTCAATGGTCTTCTATATTTATTTTGAATATGCTTGAGATTCCCGTGCAGCAGCTTATTACTTAAGACCTGAAAGCTGGTGCTACTGAAGGAGTTTAATAATCATATTACTACCATCATGTTTCTACACAGGTGACTTCATTTTTCAGAGTGAAGTGGGTGAAAGAAACTACATTCTCTTTGCTGCTTGCTTTGATGGTTCATCACCAACAGTAGAGATGGGCGCAGCTTATGCCTGTATTTATCTCAATACATACCCACCGACCCACACACTGTTAGGAAACATCCAGTAAAGGCCTGCAGTGATTCCTACTTCGCACTGGGCATCTGATATTTTCTTTCATGACTTGAACTTCACAGGGACCCCAGACACAATAAAAAGCCAAGCTATCAACAAAATGAAACCAATAGGAAGCACGTACTAAGCAGGAACTCACTGTAGCTGCCATCAGTTCAGCCCCTTTGAAAAGAAGCCATACTTTAACTTGTCACCTTGTAGCTATATAAAATTTGAATCTGGCAGGCCTTCCTGTAGTGAGCATTCTACATTAGCAGCATAACTGAAAAGGCCCTGATCCTAGTGGATGTCTGTCAGACTCCATTAGGAGGAGTTACTTGAAAGAAGGCCTCAGATGGCTTTGGTCTCTTTCACAGGCTTACAACCAAACCAAATGCAAATATTTTGAGTATGTATTTTATACTGTGATAATTCTGAAAATTATTATGCAATGTAATATATTGGAAAGCATGAATTGTTTAATATTAAATTTAAATACAGATAAGAATCAAATAAGAATCAGATAACAATCAAATTGGAACCAAAGAAGCAGATAAGAATTTAATAAATGACTGTGAGATGAGCAAATTGTAGCTAATGCTGTAGTTCAGTTACTGCATATGTCTCTTTTTATGTTATCACTGGAAATTTATTATATTTTGTTTTCAGTTTTAATTGCATTTAGCTGCCCTACGTAGTAAGTAAAATGTAAGATATACTAAATAGCTATAAATAAATATAAAAGCAAAACAGAAAATTGATATAGTAGGTCTCTATTTTATTGTGTATTGGTGTCATACGTCACCTGAGAAATAGTTTTAGCTAGCAGTATAATGAACATCAGCGTACTGTCTCTGCTTTAGCAAGAACATGGAATACATCTGTTGAGGGAGAGGAAACACGTGTTTCACGCAGAGTCAGAAAAGCTCAAATTTCAGTGGACTAGTGTTTATGATTGCTTGATGAAGCAACCTGTGCAATATGGCATTAACTCAGGATACAGTTTGCAGAACTATCATTCTCACCCTAGTGCCACATTTCTAAAATTATCTCAGCCACCATGGCTAAAATGCTGTAGAAACAGACAGCAGCCTCAGCTAAGAAGAAAATGAAAGAAGGAAAAAAGGCATAACAGCTGCAATGCCACAGGCACCTGGCCCTAGAAATATGCTGGAAGTGTGACAGACACACCCACCAGCCTAAGTCATTAGACACAACATATGGCAGGCTGTTGTTGGTATTGTCATGCTGTGGCTGGATAGTTTTCGCCATAGGTATAACTAAATTAAGACAGAGAGTCACTTTGCTGGTCTGTACCCGTTGTCATGCGACACAGAACAAACTACACTAAGCTTCAAAGCCCATGTCAGAATAATCTGAAACAATCCTAGCCTTCTGTTTTTCTCCTCACAATGTTTTCTCTGAGACTGGATAGAGCCTTACAAAGAAGAGCATCACAGAGAAAGAACACCTTGAATTAGTTTCACTTCTGTCCCCAAGTTTCCTGTCCAAGTGATTGCATATCAGTCTGGATTGTTTGTATCCTGTGTTAAATTGGACAGTTTTGGAATTTGTGTGGTGCATCTTCATCCATTGTACTACCCAGCATTTTTTTCTGCCTCAGCGGGCCTTGGACTTGGTGTTGACAAGGACTGTTCAAGGGAAAATCTCAATAGTCATGCCTTGAAGGACCCCACCTTGTTGGCTTAACACTTTTAGCAGAATGCACACTAGATTTCCCCCTCCTGCTAGATAGGGAGATAAAGTTAAAGACATGGGTGATTTTGCAATCTGTTCCTTGGCAGAATCAAATCACATCCAAATGAGAAGCTACTGTTCTGTACTGGGCTAGCATTCTGTATTGCAGTTGTGGATTTGTAACCTCAAATTACAGATTCATATCTGCTCCATCTTCACTAAGACTACATAATCATGATCAAGGTGCTATTGCAAGGATTATAAATACTCACTTGGCCACTTTAATAACCAGCAGCTGCCTCAGGTGAAGATGGTGTTCTTAGATTCATAGAATCACAGAGTTGGAAGAGACCCCAAGGGTCATCCAGTCCAACCCCGTCATGCAGGAACACAGAATCAAACCACCCCTGACAGATGGCCATCCAGCCTCTACTTAAAGACCTCCAAAGAAGGAGACTTAACCACTCTCTGAGGGAGTGTGTACCACTGTCGAACAGCTATCACTGTCAGGAAGTTCATCCTAATGTTGAGCTGGAATCTCTTTTCCTGTAGCTTGTGGAAAGGGACAGGAAACACTATCCTCTTTATGTTCCAATCAGAAAGTGAATGGATCTCCTTTGCTCAATGTGGCTGCTGACTGTTAAGGTGGGCTTGGGGCATTGGGCCAGGAGATATTACATATTCATGCATTAAGAACAGGAGTGGGTCTAAACTTGCCAGAATACTCCATGCTGCTCCCTGAGTATTCTGGCTCCAAATTCCTCCTGAATCCACCCTTTCCCTGCTCTCTTTTGTTGTGGGTTTTGGCTCTCATTGTGAGTGATAGGCAGTTACCTTCTCATACAGCCCGTTTACCACCCAGAACCGCTGCTGAAGTCAGAATGAGGCACTCAGCCATTCTATCAATGTTGGGCACTCTGTCTGACCTCAGAGCACCTTGTATCTGCAGCAGTGACACAAGACAGCTTGCAGGGACTTCATGTGAAGGCAGCTGTCATTATTACTATGAAGGGAGCTGAAAACTCACAGCAAAATGTGAGTTATTTAAATGCGGATTAGGGGGAGGAAGCTCTCTGATAGGGAACAGGCTTGTGAAGACAGTCTTGACTCAATTCACTGTTTTGTCCTTGCATCATATAAACAGGATACAGCAAGTCCTGGGTGGAGGATTTGTGGTAAATCACTGATGTAGACAAGGCCTAAGTAGCCAATATAGAATATCAGCAATAGTTTTCTTGTGCCAAAATGGAAGGAAGGAAGGAAGGAAGGAAGGAAGGAAGGAAAAGAAAGAAAGGGAGGGAGAGAGGGAGGGAGGGAGGGAAGGGAGTTGTGTAAAAAGCCTATTTTTACTAGAGAATAATTTGTGTGCAATCCAGAATGGTCAAATATATAGGGAGAATACCATGGAAGATTATTTCTTTTCTTCCACAGCAGAAGGAAAACTATTTTAATTATTTCTCATTGTATACAAGGACAAAATGGTCAAGGATTTACAACCCTGTCCTGAAACATATTTATATTTATGCTCACATTTCACTAGCGTTCTGTGAAGCCTTCCTATTGCCATTGCTGACATGAACAAATATCATCTAATGTAAGAACAGGCATCTAAGACACTGCAAACGTAATGAATTGTCATTAAGTTGCCTAAGAAATGACACCAGAGTTGGTGGCATAACTGCAAAGTTAACCTCTGCCACCTGTGTATTTAGATGACTGAATGCCTTCCTTAATGAGGTAGTATGATTTATGTAGGGCTCATTTGCCTTCATAATAAATTTATTAAGTGATCATCTCCTCCCTTCTCTCTCCAAATCTGTAGTCTGAATCACAGTAATTGGTGTTTAATCCTGCACCGACACGACATCAGATGAGTTCAAACAATGTAGATGCTCTTTGTCATCACATTAAAAAGAGCAGGGTTGTCAGCAAGGGGGGAAAGTGAAAAATGAAAATGCTGCTGGAGAAATAGGTGGTAGATAAAATATGCAAAATACATGACAATATTTAACAGTGCTAATATAAACAATGTTCTGCATTGGCTCATTTGCAGGATAACATATGTACCATTTTGTTATTTGTTCTTGGAATATGTAAAAAAAAATTAAAAGAGAGAAGTGGAAGACAATATGGGGCATGCTCTTATCTCCAATCACAATTTAAATGACTTGGAAATAGCAGAATTGTAATTATTTGCCAGAATTCTACATGTGCTACTAAGTTATATAACTACCCTAGTTTGTGTAGTTAAGTAGCATCTCCTGGGCTTTAACCCCAAACCTACATTACTGGGCACTAGAAATGTCATCCATCCGCACCCTGATTTCCAGCAGAAGGAACCCCTTTCTCTCCACATTGCTGGTGCCTGGTAAAGTAGGTCTGGGGATGGGGAGTTATGATTGTGACCATGAATACAGATCTGCAGCATATGAGCAAATCCACGTAATACATTCTTAAGTCTGATCTTTAATTCTGACCAGTGTCTAGTTTTAAGATTGTAAACAATAACAAAAAATTTTATGTCATCAGAACCAGGAAAGCTGGACAAGGCAGGGGGTGGGAATTCTTATTTTAGTCCCAATGGAAGTTGCCTCTCCCCCATCTAAGGTTGCCAAATATTCAAAGCTGCAATAAGGGACATTTAAAATTTATGATGTCTGTGCTAACAGACAGGAAATGGTTATTAACAAGGTTGTATCTTACCTAAATACCAAATAAAAGTATTGACTTCAATTAGAATAATAATAATAATAATAATAATATTTATTTCTATTCCGCCCCTCTGAACAAGCAATCGGGGCGGAGTACAGCAGAGGTTAAAACAATATCAAGTTAAAATACCCCTTCCTTACCCTTACCACCCTCCCTTAAAAAAGAATTAAATCGCAATAGAGTTAAAAAACATAATAGATTAAAATAGCAACACACAATAGTAGGGAGCGGACCCAGCTTAGGTTGTATGGAGAAAAATGCAGGAAAAGATTTAAAAAGCCCTTAAAACCTAGGTATGGAGCTGGGGATATTCACATTCTCTGGGAAGGCTTGCCGGAAGAGATGCGTCTTTAGGGCTCTTTTAAAGCATTCTAAAAATGGAATGAGATGCATCTCGTTCGGCAGGTTGTTCCACAACTTGGGGGCGACAGCCAAAAAAGCCCTCTGGGAGGTCTGTGCCAGCTTGGTCTTCATAGGCTGAAGCAGGTTCCTCCCAGAGGACCGAAGTGTGTGGGGGGGGCGGGGTTCATATGGGAGGAGGCAGTCCCTTAGATAAGATGGGCCCAAGCCATGACGGGCTTTAAAGGTTAAAACCAACACCTTGTACTGTGCCCGGAAACTGATTGGCAGCCAGTGGAGGGCTTTTAGCACAGGAGTGATATGCTCTCTCCTGGATGTTCCAGCCAGAAGCCTGGCTGCCATATTTTGGACCATTTGTAGTTTCCGGGTTAGGCACAAGGGTAGCCCCATGTAGAGTGCATTACAGTAGTCCAAATGTGAGGTTACCAGCGCGTGTATCACAGTTTCCAGATCCCTCCTCTCCAGGAAAGTGCGCAGCTGGCGTATCAGCTGAAGCTGGTAACAAGAGCTCCTAACCGTCGCATTCACCTGACTTGTCATGTGAAGCTACGGATCAAGGAGTACCCCCAGACTGTGAACAGAGTCCTTCGAGGAGAGTGTGACTCCATCGAGGACTGGAAGTTGTATTCCCAAACCTGGTTTCGGGCCTGTGACTGTGAGCACCTCCGTTTTGTCTGGATTTAGCTTCAATCGGTTTTTCCTCATCCAATCCATTACCGCCGCAAGGCAGTCATTGAGAGGGGAGACGCCATCTGAGGTCTGAGCAGACGATCTGGTCATGGAGAAATAGATCTGAGTGTCATCAGCGTACTGGTGATGCCTCCGAATGATCTCACCCAACGGCTTCATATAGATGTTGAATAACATCGGGGACAGAATAGTGCCCTGTGGGACGCCACAGCTAAGCTCGATTTTGGAAGAGCAGCTGTCCCCGAGTCTCACCCTTTGAGATCTGCCGGAGAAGAAGGAACGGAACCACCGGAGCGCGGTGCCCCCGATCCCCAACTCTCTCAGCCAATCTAAAAGGATGGAATGATCGATTGTATCAAAAGCCGCGGAGAGATCCAAGAGCACCAACAGGGTCACACTACACCTGTCGATGCTCAGGCGGAGGTCGTCAGTCAGAGCAACCATGGCTGTCTCCACTCCATAACCTGCCCTGAAGCCAGTTTGAAATGGATCGAGATAATCGGTTTCATCCAAGACAGCTTGGAGTTGGGAGGCAACCGCTTTCTCAACCACCTTGCTTAGGAAAGGCAGCAAGGAAACTGGTCTGTAGTTGTTCCTGTCCAGGGGATCAAGGGAAGGCTTCTTCAGGAGGAGCTTAACAGCTGCCTCCTTCAGACTAGATGGAACATTGCCTTCCCTGAGAGACGCGTTGATCACATCCCGAAGGATTAGTTAGTCATGAATTCTCCAAAATCAATTAGTTAGTCATGAATTCTCCAAACCTAAGTTACATTATGTGTAAATCTCTGTCTTTATGAAAATCCATATTTGGGCTTTTTTTAATGCACCAACAGTTGTCAATTCATTTTAGTCATATCAAAATGCTTGACAACTATGATTAAAATTCATAGTAGTCTGAATGTCAGATTTACAGAACATGTATTTACCTCACTACTCCATTTTTTTTTAGAAATAACCCCCTTTCTTTGAAAGTGTTAGACCCAAAACAATAGATACTGAAACCTAACAACAATAACACTGAAAGTCGATCTCAAGAGTGACAATCCAACTCAACATCAGGGGGCATAATCAGGTGATAATCAAAGCCCACTCTCCTTGTAAAAAAATATTGTCTTTTAATATTCTGATAATTTTGTTAACCTTTTCTTTAACTTTCCTGGCCCTAGCATAGGGCTGTCAACTGACATCTTTAGACAGCTTTTAAAAAGCTGTCAAGATGGATCTCTTCCGGCAGGCCTTTCCTGATTAGACCGTCCCGGCCTCAGAAATTACCTCTCTTGAGAGGTCCTAGAGTCTTATTTAGCCAAGACCCTATGATGCTACACTTGTTATTGTATAGGATTTTAGTATTCGTTTAAATTATTTGTTTTAAATGTACTTGATTTAATAATTTTTAAGGGGGGGGATGGGAATGGGAATTAATGTACTGTATTTTTAATGCTGTTAGCCACCCTGATTGTTCTCAGAGGGGCGGGATATAAATAATTTTTAAAATGTATTATTATTTATATCATGTTGGAGTTGGAGTGGAGTACAATTCCCAGCTTTCTTCCTCATTGGGAATGCTGACTAGGGCTGTTCAGACTTGCAGTCCAACTACATTTGGACATTTACACATCTCCCACCCTTAATTTAGTCTATCACTAGTGGCATGTACAGATAAATTTCTTTTCCTTGTAAAAATACGTGCATATGATCTATATATTATACTGTGTCCTAATTAGTACTCTGATTTGGAGTTCCTTAGTACTGATGGATTATTAAATAGATACTGATGTTATAACAATGTATCATCTGTTTGTCTGGAAAATGTTTACAACATTTCTCTCTTTTAAAGTTCAGGTATTGAAAATCCACATCAATATATTTTATTGGGTTTCTCTGTTTCTTTTATGTGAGCACTGCTTGGATATCATGGTGAAATTATTAATGTCTTTAGAAGTGCACAGATGACTGTGTACATTTATAGTACAGTTGCTTTATTAAGAAAGCACTTGGAAAAATGAACAATCTCTAATACCTACAAGAGAGAGCTTGTGGTAAGGAGACATATGAAACCCAACTCTGGAGACAACAAAGGATAAACCAAGAAAAAGTAGCCTCTTCCCTAAATACCTCACACAACCCAGTTTAGGCAGTGGGGCAGATTTATGGAAATCTCTTAGGTTCTCCTGCAAAGATTCTGTTGACATGAAGCATGTTCTTTCATTTTTAAGGAGCCAGGGTTGGAAAATCCCCTAGCAAAATGTATCACCAGGGTGCAGTATTTGTTGCATTTTGCAAGCTGTCTTTTCTGTGTTGTGAGCCCTATTAACATGCTTCTGGGCTGCAAACTGATCAAAAGAATTGACCTGATAGCTAGCAGAAACAAAATCTTCCTTTTCTGAGTTGCTTGGAGACAAAGCAGTATAGGCAACATGTGTTACTGCCAAGAGTCTTAACAAAGGGTTTTGTTCAAAGAGGCTTTGTTCTTGTAAAGCCTCTTCTAAATCAATACACATCTTTATACTTGATTCTTTTTTTTCTTTTTTCTTTTTTTCTTTTTTTCTTTTTTGTCATTCTTCGTGTCATTTATGATACATATGGCATACAAATACCACCCAAAGTGAGGGAAAGCTATAGTTATTTTAGGTTGGTTTTGTACAGGTTCATCCCACCTGCATTTTGTAAACATATGAAGGATTCTGAGTAGGTGATTCCTTAACTAATGTCTGTTTTGAAAATGCTAAAGAATTATGTTATCCACTAGGTACCAATGTCTCCAAAGCTCAATCATCTACATGCTTATCACGAATATTTCATTTTTTCTTCCAGCTCATTTTCACAATAGAAAAGCAGAATGAATAGTTGACCCTTGAAGAATGGCTTTTATATCAATCAAATGTTACACATTATGACAAGATATGTCATAAACTGATTTGGAGTATGAAAAATCCTGATCTAATGTGCAACATATTTGGGGTCTCCCTGCATGGGTCCAGTAGGGCACCTAACATATGGCTGTATATTAACAGGTGAAGTCAAGGGACACCCCCCCCCCCCAATACACACCAGAACTATAGCACTATTATTCCACTTTAACTGTTATGTTTCAACCCTGAAACTGTTATGTTTCAACCTTGGCATTTTCAGTGTAGGGATGAGCATTTAGCATTATCAGCCATGCATCTCTGATGCCTCATCAGACTATACATTCCATTATTCAATTGTATGGAAACACATCAGCTAAAGTGGAATAATAGCACTATAACTATATAATATGAAAGCAGGCCAGAATGCATCCAGTAATCTTTTCCCATCCTCCTTTCTCATTTTTATTTTATTTTTTAAAAAAACTTTCTAAAATGTTGCCTTTGTATGCTCCTGGTTGCAGGTGCTCATTTTATTCTTTGATTATTTTCACTTTTAAAGTATATTCTGTAACAACAACAACAGCAACAACAACAGGGCTGGTAACAATTTGGGCTTTTTATTTGGTTTATTTTGGTTTTTAATGGTTGGTGTGGATGGGTGTGTAGCATACATGGTAGTTGTATGTTTCAATATACATAGGTTTCGAAAGCCCTCCCTGTAATTATGACTATTGATTCTATGGTCTACAACAAATTAGATGAACTATGGAGACCAACAGAGATTTTTATGCTTCTGCTTTGTTGAGGATTATAACAAATTTGGCTATTCAGGAAAGGATTCTAAACCTGAAAAAAGATACATCTTCAGCACCTAAAGATCAGTCTTAACTTTTGTCGACTTCATATATATCCCCAGTCACTAAATAATGCTACTCAGATTAGTCCCTTTTAACCTTTTTAACTAAGTTTTTAATAAGCAAAATTAATCTCTAGCAGCTAATACAACATTATACTGGCAGCCAGAATGAAATTGTCTCGCTTTCCTCTTTCCTGGAGAATAGAATCACTGTCATGCTTTGGAATCACAGTCTTATCGCTCTTAGGTCCAACTGATCCAAGGTGGGTTTCTTCTTTCAGTAAAGAATAAAACGGTGTGTACACACACACACACACACACATACACACAGAATAGCTAATCAGAGGGATAGTTGTACAATTCAACATTCATAATGGACAGTGTTCACCAGTATACCTACGGACAGAAAGGTAGTTTGCCAGTGGGTGCAAAGTAATAGATATGAGGGGATATCCAAAAGTTTAAAAAATTGACAGAAAGTTTGTTTTGATTTGTAGTTCTTATCTTATCTCTATGTAGTCACTATCTAGATTTATACATTTTTCCCAGTGTATCTTGACCCTCCAAATACCTGCAGATTGCGCCTTACAAGGTGGTATCATAAAGTAATAATTATCACCTGGAAGTTATTATGGCATATTGATGAAATTTTGTCAGTGTCATCATTGGTCCCCAAGTGCACGTTGTTGAGAAAATCAACTCATTGTGTCCTTTATTTTTGTGACTGGCTCTGCCAGAAGTGACTAAAGTGTAAAATCCTTGTCAGGTGCAATCTGCAGACTTCTATAATAATGGTATTTGGAGGATCAAGAAACACTGGAGAAAATGTGTAAATCTAGATGGTGACTACATAGAGATAAGTTAACAACTACAAATCAAAACAAACTTTCTGTCATTTTTTTAAAAGGTGATAATTAAAACTTTATGATAGCCCCTCGTATTTAGTTATCTCTTCTGGTACATAAATAGAAATGCTCCAGAATAACCTGAATCAAGTGTCTTCTTTACAATGGCTAAATAGCACCAAATCCAAGACAGATCACAAAAGTTGAAATGAAGTAAATTTCATATGCTTTAAATTTATGTCCACCTGTGCGGTAGATGTTATATTAAGACTTGGACCATTCCTCCACGTTTCTTTCCTTCTCCTGTCTTCCTTATAAAGCAAAGCAACCTCCATGAGCATCACCTTAACAGAATCTTTTAAAAAGATGACAAGAAGAGAAGAAAATACAGGTACAATCATATTGTTTTGAAAGCATGAAATATTATTTGGTGTGTGGAAGGGAATAATTGATACTCATCTCAAAAATATTGCACTGCTACAAATTAGTTTATTCCCAGCCCCATGTATATTACTTATTTAAAGCCTTCTGCTTGGGAAAGAGTTCTTAATTGCTGGCTAAAATCCCGAGTTTTGCAACCCAACATGTTTCCTTTTTACTGCCAGAAATGCCTCAGAACCCATTTCAGTTCTGCTTTTAAGGCCATAATGTGTGCTTCTACAGGTGTAACTGTGTCTAGAAGGTATTTGCTGCCTTCAGTTCTGATATAACCATATGGACATGATGTATTTGAAGTGGGCAGAACTCCCACTCAGGAAAGTTGGAACAACTATTTGCTCTCAGCATTTTCAGTTATGAAAAAATAGAGGATATACTATTAATAATCCAAACCAATCATTTTGAAATCAGAATAGAAGTTCTCTAATTCACAAGTACACGTTCTCATTGACTTCAATGAGGTGATAAGTATAGTCATAAATTCCTACTCTGGGGTAAACAGTCTAGAAACAGAAATATTTTAAATGCTAGGTTCTTTGAATTAAACAGAATGATGTATGCTAGGCCTATATAAAGCAGTCATTCTTCCGCCTACTCTTTTTCACCCACTATGGGAGATTTTAACAGAATAAGATCAAAAATGAACTCACTTAACATAGCTGAAGTTTACATGAATAGATCAGGAGGAAGCTTGAAAGCTATCCCACAGGATAACTAGGTCACCATTCTTGTGTCTTCAGTACAAATAAAAAGCTGCAAAACTTTACTCCCTGTAGTAGACGGTTTTAAAATCTAGATTTTACTTGGGATGAATGGGTTTTTTTTTTAAAATCTTCTGTATCTTTATTATTCCATAGGGTTTCTCTGCTCTATCTTTCACTCCTTCTGAATTCTGATTCACCTAAGAGACTCTTCAATATTAATTCCATAACTGGAGCATACACACTGTGCTGCAGCTTACAGTCCCTTCAGTTTATTTGTATCATTTTTCTCCAGTCTATCACCAATGCACATATCTGCACTGACATGAGTAAAAGATCCAGTGGTAGCCATATTGGTCATCTAGCAAATCTAATCAAAAATCCACCAAAACAGTGATACCTTTATTGGCCAATCAAAATGTACAATATACATGTTGCAAGTTTTCAAAGTTTCATGGACTTATTCATGAGGCAAGGTGTTACAAACCAAACAGGAGGAAACAAACTGAAGATGTTAGTCATGATTCTGCATTTTGCTGTTTCTCTTGGTGTGGAAGGGCATATTTTGCAGACAGGCACCTCCTGCTTCTGGCCATGTGGCAACTGGGATATTTAAAAAGTCCAGGAAATTTAACATCCATTTGCATCACAACAAAGACAGTTCCTTTGCAATCCAATATGTCTCCATCCTTGTGAAGCCACAGGCCCCTTTGTTAGGCAGAAAACATTGGATTTCAGAAGCCTCCATGCTTTTGCATCAGGAAAACTTTTCTCCTCTTTACCCAAGTTGTAGCCAAGAGCCTGCTTTGGGGAATTTTAATATTAGCTCAAATTGCGAGATGAGTTGGCTACGATACTCTTGCGGGATTTTCTCCCGTTGTGTATACCAAGAGGCCGGGTTTCCAAGGAATTCAGCAGAGACAGGCTTGTCTAATTAATAATGTCCAATTTATTAAAGATAAAGACAATCACACAATGCTCTCTCACACACACACACATACAAGGCTCAGGAAAATCAGTGGTTAGCAGTGGGGATAGTTTGAGGCTTGACTAATGGTGATGCTTACCAAAGCAGAGATTCTCCTCGGGGATCCGAATGAGACAGTGATTTCTGGGACAAGTCTGAGTTTGAGCAGCTCTTGTCGGTGTCCAGTTCAGAGATCAGACTGACATGGAGTATGCAGACCTCCAGACTGGCACACTGAGAGCCTACAACTGGGGGTTTTTATGGGGAAAATATCCCCTCTGGCAAAGGTGCTTAATGGTTTGGCTGAAGCCTAGACAAAGGTATTGCATTGCAAACTAAGGCTTTGCATTGTCATGTCTAAGCAAAGGGTCTGACAACAATCAAGAGGAGATGGTAGAGGAGTTAAGTTAATCACTGGCTCATCAATGTGAGACCTAAAACAAAGATTTTACTTTTGGAGGTGATGGCTTTCCCATTTAGCAACTCCCAAACCTTTCCAAAGTATTGTTTTTCAGGGGTCTTGTGAGTCTGACTCATCTGCCTACCTGACCCTCTGCTTTTGGGATTATGGCTGCTAGCCTGGCAGGTCAGTTTGAGGTCATGAAGGAACTCCACACACAGTCCAAAATTTTATATTAAAAGCATATATGATAACAAAGTACAGGGGCAAACAAAAGGGCAGCTGAAATATTTGGGGCCAGTTTTGGTAGTCATTATTCCTTTGTTCTTTTTTCTCTCTTGTTGTTCAGGGCCTTCAAGGATGTTCAGTGTTTAGCTATGGGTCTAGATCTGGTAAATTGATCCTTCTTATGACAGTCAAACAGTCACATGCATGTGATATTTTTTGCTAAATCAATTAGCTGGAGCAGAAATAGAGATGGTTAACAGCTTCATCAATTTGGGACTATGGACATCCTGGAAAGGGCTTAGTTTCCTACTCCTCCTGAGCAGGGTAGTGCAAGTGTTGTCTTCGTGTCTGTCATCTAACCACCCAAACACACTCTTGTTTTTTCTTTCTTTCCCAGCTATCTTAACCTTTTCTTTGGGGGGGGGGGGGAGGAGGTTCTCTACTTTGTCTCATTCTCTAGTTCTGTGTTGCATTCTCTTAGGGATGGATAGAAGAAAATATTCAGAAAATGGTAAAAAACAAAACAAAACAATGTTATTTTAAAGGTTGAGACACTCTGACAAGAAGAATCCTGAACTGAGAAGGATATATGCTGCACAAAATTCTCATGTGGTTGTTTTGCATCTAAAACAGTATTTTCTGTACAGGAAACAGCATGTTGTGCACGGAACATAATATTTCAATGCAGAAATATTAATTTCTGTACAGAAAATGCTGTAATTAGGGATTTATTCTGAATAAAATTTGCACATGGTTGACTGGCATAGAAAAGAGCAGTTTTCTCTGCAGGAACTAATATTTCTGCATTGAAACATTATTTCCCTTGCACAAAATTTGATTTTCTATGTAAACAATGCTATTTTCTGGACAACACAGCCACATGTGAATTTTGCATGGAATAAGTCCTGAATTACAAATAGTCTTCAAAAACTGTAGGGTTTTCAAGGATATTCTTGTACCAGGAATAAAACTGCTGAAATTATTCTTTGTCACCTTTGAGAAGAAACTCAGTGAAGAGTGCTCAACAATGGTTCCTTTTCATCCTGGAGAGAAGTGACCAGTGGGGTGCCACAGGGCTTTGTCCTGGGTCTAGTGCTATTTAATATCTTTATTAATGACTTGGATGACAGTATTGAGGGCCTAGTTATCAAATCTGCAGATGACACCAAATTAGGAGGAGTAGCTAATACCCCAGAGGACAGGATGGAAATTCAAAATGACTAGAAAGCTGGGCCAAAGCTAACAAAATGAAATTCAATACAGAGAAGTGTAATGTTCTAGGGAGGAAAAATGAAATGCACAGATATAGGATGGGAGACACCTGGCTGAATGAGACCGCATGTGAAAGGGATCTAGGAATCCAAATAGATCACAAGTTGAACATGAGTCAACAGTGCGATGCAGCAGCTAAAAAGGCCAATGCAATTTTAGGCTGCATCAATAGAAGTATAGTGTCTAGATCAAGGGAAATAATAGTGCCACTCTATTCTACTTTGGTCAGGCCCCACCTGGAATACTGTGTCCAGTTCTGGGCACCACAATTCAAAAAGGATGTGGAGAAACTAGAGCGGGTCCAAAGGAGGGCAACTAAAATGGTGAAGGGTCTGGAAGCCATGCCCTATGAGGAACGACTTAGGGAGTTGGGGATGTTTAGCCTGGAGAAGAGAAGATTAAGAGGTGATATTAGAGCCCTGTTTAAATATCTGAAGGGATGTCACATTGAGGAGGGAACAAGCTTGTTTTCTGCTGCTCCAGAGAACAGGACCCGGAACAATGGATGCAAACTGCAGGAAAAGAGATTCCACCTCAAAATTAGGAGGGACTTCCTGACAGTAAGGGCTGTTTGACAGTGGAACACACTCCCTCGGAGAGTGGTGGAGTCTCCTTCCTTGGAGGTCTTTAAACAGAGGCTGGATGGCCATCTGTCGGGTATGCTTTGATTGGGAGTTCCTGCATGGCAGGGGGTTGGACTGGATGGCCCTTGTGGTCTCTTCCAACTCTGTGATTCTATGATTCTATGAGTTGCATCCCTACATTCTCTCATTCTCCCTCTTTTCTTATCTTCTCTTGTCTCTCTCTGAACCCCAGATTCTCATAGCAGTAGTGGCCATGCTAACTGGGAGATTCTGCAACTTGTAATGTAAAAAAGTAGGCTCTGCTGTAGGGCAAAGCATACCTTTGTGCAACAAATCTGTGTCTGAATCATTACCCAGAAAGGAAAATCAGAGTCGGAAGTGTGTTGTAAATTAGTGTGGGACAGTCTCTTCAGTGCTGACACATTTTGCAAAGTGGTTATCTTGCTACCAGTAATGTAATATACACTTTCAAATCAAATTTGCTGGCTTCATTCCATCAAGATTCATATTCAGCAGGCAATTCAGAATGTCTGACTTTTATTTCCACACCTGGTAACATTCAGGGGGAAAAAACAATAAAATATTATAGCTAAGCAACCATTCCAGTGTATATGTGAACAATGGAATTTCTAGCAGAGATTACTAGTGAGCCTGTGTTTGTGGTTGCAGCCAGCTCAGTACCAAATTGTAGGCAGTACATAGGGACAATGGACTGGGACTTTACCATTTGAGGTTTCTCCCTCCAAAAAAGATAAAACATTTTTCTTTAAAAATTGCACTACATTTGGCATGTTTTACCAAAACAGCACCCAGAAAAGTTTCCTGATGCAAAAACATGGAGGTCTTCCTTAGAAATTCAGTGTGCTTTACATAACAAAGGCGTTTGTGGCTTTGATCTCAAGAGTAGCATCTCTTTCGGTATTGTTAGTGGAACTTTTTTCTTCCCCTGAAGTACCCAGATGACCAGCAGGAGGAGAGACTGGCCTGCATGAATGTACCCACAACAAGACCTGAACTAAAAACAGCAGCATCTTCAGAATGCAGACTTGTGTCTAACCTCTGCCTAACAAACTCAGGGAAAACCATATAGGTATCAAATATAATAGAAAAAATGAACAAAACAAAACAAAACAAAAAAACAGCTTGGCATAGGCTCAAAACAGATGGGCAAAATGAAGTGGCTTCAGGCCATTTGGCATGCATTTTACATGCTGAATGCCCCTTATATGCTGCATGCCCCGAATACTGCTTGAAGCTTCGCCAAGGTCACACCAATGAAAAAGAACCAAGCCAAGGAGGAGCAGACAGAATCTGCTCCTTCTGGCAGCCCAGTTCAGAACTGCAGTGGTAGCCCAGACTGGGACCAGGTATGTACGGTTGCCATGGTCCCAGGGCAAATAGTGCTGGTGCAGTCTTGTGCCACTCCTTTGGGTTCATCTGTTTCAGGCCCTAGTTTTCTTTTTGAGACCCTCCTGTGTTCTTCCTATGAGTAAATACAACAATGCTATCAATGTCTCCACAGCATTTTATATGTACACCTAGACCTATGTTTCCCATTCTGAAAACTTGTTCAATCTCATTTCCTTTAAACTGTTTTTAAATTGTAGCTGGTTTTGAGAAAATGCAATATTTGTTTTTTACTTTTTTTATTTTATTTTTATTTGTTTCAACCTGTATTCTGTTTAATGAGTTTTGAGCTTCCTTGAGTCCCAAATTGGAAGAAACACGGGATACTGATTATATAAAAGAAAAAAAAGTTCCGCAGAGAATCCAGTACTATAGTCATTTCCAAAATAGTAATAATCTTGCTAAACCAAGAACATGGAAATCTGCTGCCTGGGCAAGGTCTAGAAACTGACACAGTGATCTTCATTATATAATTATTCCTTCTTCTTTTTCTCACACAATTTAATGTGACATTTAAGGCAGATGCTGTTCCATCATCATGCAGCCGTATGTGAATATGTGCTTGTGTTTGTTCATGCACATGCATCTGTGCTACTATAGCAATATAAGATTTCTACCAGCATTTTGCAAAAAAAAATTACAGAAACAATACTGTACAGTACAGAATACTGTAGTACAAGCGTACCACAGAAACAGTATGTACTTATAGTTAAATCTATCATGATGTAAACAGAAAGATAAAAATCTGCCTATTTCTTATTTCTAAAGACTCACAGTATCATATGCTTATTCACTCCAGGCCATTCTCTTGACTCCAGTTCTCCCTTTCTCAGTCCCTCCTAGGCACTGCTATCTCATTAAAATAATTTTTGTGCCATCCAAAAAAGCCTACACAACTTCTTTATTCTACTTCAATTTCCTCCCTGCCTCTCTTCCCCATTTATATTAGCTCTCCATTTTCTCCTTTGAGCAATACTGCTTTTTCTACTATCCACAGATGGCTCTTAAATATAGAGCAACATTTTTTTTTAAAAAAAAAAACCCTTGTATACAGAAATAACAATCTTTCCCATATGAATTTAGCTTCTGCTGTTCCCAGATGACAAAATGACAGGTCACTAGCCTATCCAGTGGTTTCATGGTGCTTTGATTTCTTTTCTCATTGAAATATATAAGATTTATCAAACAAAATATTTGAGCTGCCATAATCATCCATTTGTCACAGTTGCTCTCCTCAGTTTAGATTTAGCTTCCTAATTGTCCCATTACCTTCTTGATATGTGTAAAATCTTAAATATACATTCTATAGGTGAACCTTTTTTTGGAACTTGTCAGCATAATATTTGGATTTATTTGCAGGCATAAAAGTGTTGTTCTGCAAAAATCTTTATGATTTGAGATTTCAGATACCTATAATTTTTGATGTTACCTTGTGATTATGTATATTGTTGGCCACCCTGAGCTTTTATGATAAAAAGTGAGTTATAAATAAAAATAACAACAACAAAAAAGTAATGTTCCTTCTGGAAAATAATGTAACAACCAGTAATGCCATTATAGGCCTTTGTGTAACATATACCTGCCACTCTTAAAATGTTCTTTTTGTGGTGTCGTTTTGGGAATTTGGGACGATTTATGCATTTATTTCTCAAAATTTGACACTGGAAGTGAACATGCATTTCCAAGTCAATCAAAACTCTACTAGATCCACTGCAAAATAAGATAATAATAATAATAATAATAATAATAATAATAATCCTCACATCTGCTTTAGATAATGCTATATAAGAGGGGTATAGGTTTGGCCAGGGTCTCAGTACCATATGCCAGCTCCTTAGCTATTAAACCAGTTGTTTCATCAGGAGAGAATTAGATTGCTTTGGCAAGTTATGCATCGTCTGTGTCTCATGTTGCAAGCTGAGAATTACTTCTGGAAAAGATACCCTGAAAAGAAAATCTATTATGTCAATCAGCCCTTGGTTTGCATCATTAGCAATCTAAGAGGAGAATATACCTTGGTGTAGAGAGTGTAGAAGTGTGACATACTTCCCAATATGATCGGCCTTTCTTTTGATCCCAGTTATGCATCAGACATGGTGTGCAAAGTAATGTTTTTCAGAACATTCATGTTGCCCAGCAGTTCTATCTTCTAGTCTGAAGCAGTGTTGAGAAAGCCAGAGTGATTCCACCATGTATGCACAGTGGGAAACAAAAGAAAGAGCTTGTCACAGTCCCTGAACTTAGAGAAGCACACATGCTACTGCCTTGTCTTTGATCTCAGGGGAGCTGAACATCTCACCAAGGGAGGTAAGTGCACTATCTCAGCAATATTCTACAGCATCTCAGAGATAATCAGGTGCCAATTAAAGATGGCACAGCATGAAACAGATCAGGAATTAGTCACACTTCAGAGGCACAAGTGAAGTCCTCAGAATCACAATGTTTGATAGTCATTATATCACCGTAGTAAACCATTTTGTTGAAAGCAAATAAAATAGTGTCGCCATTATTGTTGGTCATAAAATATCCTATTGTAAAAATGAATGCATCCCAATGGCCCATATTGGTCATACACACTGACAGCATTTTAAGTATTCTCATGAATTCATTTATAATACTGCTGAAAACCCAGTTTATTTCAATCACTACAATCTTGAGATAACCACACTATAAATGTTCCATCAATTCAGACGATAGCACATTAATGTATGTAATATTCTGTTGCTCTTGGCTTTAGGTCTTCATTGCTCATTCACTTGAGGGCTCAGGAATCCTCATGAAATGTGATGATACCCTTCCTTTGTCTTCATTGTATCCAAAGGGAACAATTCAGGACCAGGAAGCAGAGCAAATAGATCACATAAGGATTTGGTTCACAATTCTTCCTACCCCCGAGTCAAAAATCCATCACCTAAAAGACAACCTAAAGTGAAATGGCTTAGATGAAATTGATGCACACTTCCTCCATATTTGCACCCAATGAACATGGTACAGACCAGATGTTATAATTCCATTTGCTGAGTTGGCAAGTCTGTAGCTAGCTCAGCATGTAAAATTTGCAGAAACATTATCAAAATTTATTCCTAAGAATGCAAATAAATGAGCAACAGATATGAAAAAAATGATGGAGGAGGGAGACATCTTTGTGGATTTTTCAGGATAGATCTATTAAAATAGTAAAATTGGGCATATCATCAAATTTATGTGGATTTGATAACTAATTTGAATCTGTGTGCCCCTCCATGGGCCTAAATATAAATCTAAAATTGCCATGTGGAAGCAATTGTCTTAGGAGATGTCAGCAACAAAGAAACTCTGCTTTCTATATGTTGTTCGGGTATCATTCTAATCAAGAATTATGGACAAACATTAATGGCTTTCTTTTTACACTAGAGTTTCTTGTTGAAAAGCAAGTGGCATGCATGACTTTGTAAAAGAAATTGCAAGCTCATGGAGACCCACATGGAAGATTAAGTCCAAAATGAATAACCCCTGTTCATTTCCCCAGAAACTTTGGTTCAGCCTGAAGGAACCTTTAAAAAGAGCCCTAAAGTTTTGGTGGCATTTATAAAGTATAAGTTATTATTGTTTTATCCCAGAGAAGTCTCTTTTTTATCAAAACTTCAGAAGAAATTTCATATTGAGTGTTATGTAACATGAGACACAGACGATAAATAATTGACCAGCCATTCTGACTCAAATGTGGCATATTTGGTACACACTAAAGGTTAGAGTGGGTTCTTTTAAAAACAACACTGCATGCATATGAAGAAATATATATATATATATATATATATACCTCATATGATACAATATTGTGCAACTATATAGCTCACCTAGGTTATCTGTCTGTCTGTCTATCTATCTATCTATGAAAAAAAAAAATTCAGATTGAGAATAAAGACTAAATATAGTTATGAGTATAACTTATTAAAAGGCTGCTAGGAAATCAAAGCTTCACTGAAGTTTGACTGTTTAGGATTAGATAGATAACACAGATTTTCCTTGACCTCTAAAAAAATGTCACAGAGACATTGATGCATTTCCAGTTCAATATAGCTATATTGCAAAAATTCTTAAAAAATGTTTTTATATATGTGTATTTTATCTTTCCTGGGGTTATTTTATTTTTTTAATTGCACACCGCTTGGAGGGTTAAAGCTATTTTCTGGATGAAAATCCTGCTTGGAATCCTTGTTGTACACATGCCATTTTGTAAAACAATGATATACCAATGCAGGTAGTTCCAAAATGCTATGGAATGTTTCACAAAGAATGGATAAAGCATAGATCCTGAAGTAACTGCTTAATTCATTCATTCTTCCAGCTGTTCTGTATATACTTTATCTCTTTACACACTAATCTGCCAACCGTGCCCCAAGAGATTCATCACTTCATCAATCACTTTATTGGCATATTATCCATCATTTTATTGTGCTGATTCTATTCAGTTCATTGTCACTGTATATTCAGCATTATTTGTACCTGTTAGCATTATTGAGTTGTTTCACGAGGATATGTTCATCATGTACTATTTTCTCATCTAGTATAAACTGTATTGGTTAGAGATACCGAACACATTATTGTCATGGTAAAGCAAGGCCAGTGTAAAGGGTTACTTCATGCAGAGTGAATGGTATTACATTTACAGTGCAATCCTATAATATGTTCTCAGAAGTAATCTTCATTGAGCTCAGTGGGACATATGTGGGAATAGCTATAATCCTGTGAAAATTTACTTGGATGAAAGACGCTTTAAACACTAGGGATGTAATTCTTCATTAGGTTTATTTTTGAAGGAGGCAACAAATAATTTTCATAATAATATTCCTCCTGTGAAAAAGTCTTCAAAAGTCATACAGTTTTTGAAGCCTATTTGCAACTGAGGATTTACTCTGCACAAAATGTTGATGTAATTGTTTTGTACAGAAAGCAATCTTTTCTGAACAGAGAATAATAATTTTACACAGAAATATTATGTTCTGTGTACTTGTTTTCTGTGCAGAAAAGGTTATTTGCTATGCAAATCAACCATGTGGAAAATTTGTGCAGAATAAGTCTCCCAATTGTACCTGATAATTTTGCAAAGAGGCCCCAATTTTATGCCCAGGAAACAGTTTCTGCATAGAAATATTGCTTTCTACACATAAAATGTGTGCAGAAAAATATGTTTTATAGTCAAAACAACCACATGTGAATGTTTCAGAGAAGTTATGAAGGTTCTTGTTAGTTCAGGATTTTTCTTATCCAAGTTTATCAACATGTAATATATATATATATATATATATATAGTGGGTTTTTTTGTGGGTTTTTTTTTTTTTTTTGGCTATGTGGCCATGGTCTAGAAGAGCTTCTTCCTGATGTTTCGCCAGCATTTGTGGATGGCATCTTCATAGAAGATCTTCATCTTCTCTAAAGATGCCAGCCACAGATGCTGGCGAAACCTCAGGAAGAAACTCTTCTAGAACATGGCCACATAGTCAAAAAACCCACTAAAAACTATGGATGCTAGCCATGAAAGCCTTCAACCTCACATTGTAAAAATATGTTTTTCAGCCATGTTCTGAATATTTTAAAATATTCTCTCCATTCCTATTAAACACAATGTAACATTCTGAATAAATATATATGGCATGACATGGATTGCATGGCAAAGGCATATGCACTCCCATCCTGCCAGGTTTAATGTCATCCTTCTCATGGTTATATACGCCTGAAACACACAGGTCAAACAAAGTGGCTGCTGGACATTTTGGTGGCATGGCATTTACATGACTCACCCCCCCCCCAAGTGGCCAGAAGCTGCACTCTGGTTCAAAGGAACAAATTAAAAAGGAGTCGATTAAAACCAACTCCTGGCTGGCGTGGCTTGGGATCTGCAGCAGCAGCCCACTTTGGGGGTGGGCCGTGCAGTCCCTGCAGTCCTGGCCCAATCATGGACAGAGCAGTCAGAGGCCACTATCAGGCATCTGCTTCATTCCATAGAAAGCCTGTAGTGGAAATGTGGTTACAAAGCTCTGCACAACTGAGAATCCTGATAAAGCAAGCAGAACTGAGAAAACATGCAACACCGCTCATTTGTTCTGTTCCATTCTGCATTATTTTTTGAAAAAGAAAATACATGTTATTAAAATCCTGTGTCTGGAAAATTACCTCTATTTTCCTGAAAAAGACATACAGAAAGCATCAGCTCACTTGGAACTAGAAATTGGGCATTTAAAAAAACTTTTAAAAATGTTTTATTATATCTCAAATATCTGTCCCTTCATCTAATAGACTCCAAGTGACTAAACCATGAACACTATTGCAATATGCTAATATATACTACCCCCCAATAATATTAAAAAATAACACAGCAGCAAATACAAAAAAGAGAATGTCACATGGACAGCATAATAATCTCTTTAAGAACTGCATTCCTAAACTGTAGCGCCACCACCATCTTAAACAGCACCACCTTTGCTGTTATACAGCACATTTCCATTAAGAAGTACATTTCTACTACATCAGAAACTCACCAAAAACAATCAAAGAGACCAACTGACAAAGAAGCAGAGTGTCAGTTCCAGATGTCCCATGCCATGAACCTCAGTGAAACACGGATTAAAAAAACATCCCAACCTTCATGTTAATAAAATATTAGGGCATCAGAACCTGGTACATACAAATGCTGATGATCTGAACATGGCACAGCACTCTTAAATGGAACAATACTTTGTGACAACAGAATACTACTAACAAAAGCTTATGCCATAATAAATGTGTTAGTCTTTAAAGTTCTACAGCATTCTTTGTTGTTTTTACCACAGCCGAACAATGTAACTATCGTTCTGGTGATTGCTACCAATAATAACAGCTTTATGATAGTTGTTTCAGGTGACTAATCTATCATAGGGTCAGAAATAAACTTCTGGATAAACAGATACACTTCTTTTTGCCCTAACCGAGTGGACAAATCATGCTAAATCATGCCAGTTGAAAGCATTCAGGAAGCCTTTATTATCTGACAGAACTGTTAGTATAAAATATTGTTTCTCTCTACTCAGGTTGCTGACTGATAATAGAGGTCATGTATTATAGTTAAAAAAAATGCTTTTTTCAACCAATGACATTTTTTTAAAAAATCACATTACCTCAATACTTCAGGAAAAGCAAATCTTTTTCCAGTCATTAAGCTTAGATCCACCTTGCAGTCACCAAGTCCTGGTCACTGTTTAAAAGAAATAAAAACACCAGTCAGAAAGCTGCATTTGCACATGTCTCTTCCATTAATTTGGTTGGGTGGGCTTTATGAGACTGTGTTCAGGTGAATAAAGAAAATCATTGGAAAAATTCACCAGGCTAAGGACAATTCACATGATCATTTGGAAATTATAGGTATCAAGGGATTGCTTTATTGATTGAAAATAAAATAACCTCCATGTGTCATGGTGTCCATATTATTGGTATTTGTGATGCTGATCTGTGACAATTCACACAATCAAACTTGGACTTGAATAGTTATCACATGAGGAAAACAATATTGATTTTCTGCCACAATGTTTTATATATATATATATATATATATATATATATGTGGCCTGTTATACTGGCTTGTTTAAAATTAATTTGAAGTATGATTCAGGAATCTGTGCCCCTCTAATGTTGTTTTAATACAACACCTATCATTCTTGAACTTTGGCCACACTGGCTAGCACTGATGAAAACTAGAGGCCAAAACCATCTGGGAGGCAATAGGTTTCCTAATTTAAAATGTGTGTGATTTCAGGAACCATATAACTCCCTTGAATGGCACCACTGAATGCTGATCTGTTTCCAGGCACAATTCAAAGTCCTAATTATGACCTATAAAGCCTTACGCAGCTTAAGCCCAACCCATCTCACAGAGTATATTTCCACATATAACCCTGGTTGGGTCCTGAAATCTTTATGAGAGGCCCTCCTGTCTGGAGCTTATCCCATGGCATTTTAATCTGGTTTACCTCTATCCAAATTAAATCTTAATTTGGGTGGCATCTTGATCTTAACAGACAGTTTTTGCCACCTAATTTGTCACCCAAATACATCCTGGGTCCATACCCTCTTCCAGAGCCACTCCTCCTAGCTCTTTTTGGATCCGGGAGTTTTCCAGCTTGAGAAAATGGCTGGGGGAATGCTCCTGGAAGTGGGGATGGACCTGGGCTGTATTTGAGCAGAAAATTAAGTGGCAAAAATAATCTGATAACATCAGGATCCCGATGTTTAAACCAAGAATGCTGAATTAAAATACCATGAGATAAGCTCCTCAGTGTCACCACTTCCATAGGTGCTACTTTTGGGAATGTGAGATAGGGCATTTTCAGTGTCTGCCCTAGGCTCTGGAACTCCCTTCCTAATGAGGCTAAAGCGTTCCTCTCCTTCCATTAAAAGGTGGAGACTTTAAAAATTCCAACAGGTTTTTGAGACGTCTTGGTTCCTAAAGAATGGGACCAGAGTTGACTTGGGACTTGCATCTTTGTAAATGCAGAAAATAGATTTTAACAGTTTCACAATGCTACCTGTATTCACCCAGAGGCTGCTGTTACATTACTGTGTAGCAGAGCCAGCAAAGTAACCATTATGGATTGGGATACCTGCACAATGGAACTGGTGCATAACAGGACTTGATGCACAATGGGACTGGTGCACAGTGGGACCCAATGCACAAAGGGACCTGATACACAACAGGAATGATGCAAAATGGGAGCTGATGCTCAATAATGCCAATGCAAATTGGAGTGATGGGTACAATGGGACCAATGAGCATCACGACAGCCCCTATGGGGCACAGATGTGATAGAGCCCAGTGGGCATCAAGAACCTCTTAATAGCATTCTGGTATTCATTTTTGTATTCACTAACAATATCCCTTTGCTACGTAGCTAAGTATGTGTAAAGTTATGCAGAGAATTCCAGCCATAGTTTTGAGAGGATGTTGTACTGTTTTAATTGTATTGTACAGCTCCACTGGCTGCCTGGCTGCTTTCGGGCCAAATTCAAGGTTCCTATTATGACCTATAAAGCCTTATGCAGCTTAGGTCCTCCCTATCTGAGGTGGTTGCTACACTGCAGAATTAATGCAGTTTGGCATCACTTTAAATGTTATGGTTCCATCTTACAGAATCCTGTAGTTTGTTGTGTCTCCAGAGCTCTCTGATAACTACAAATTCCAGAATTCCACAGCATGGTAGTTAAAGTAATGTCAAACTGCATTAATTCTGTAGTGAAGATGTAACCCTAGAGATTGTATTTCTACACATGACCCTGCTGGGGTGCTGAAATAATTTTGAGAGTCCCTCCTTCACATATACAACTGGTGGGAAAATAAGAAAGGGACCTATGCTCTAGAACTCTCTTCTAAAAGAAGATAAAACAGGCCCTTGTAGTCCCTTCATCTTCAGGCAAAGACTTAAAAACAAAACAAAAACAACAACAACAAGCATTTGAGAACTTCAGGTTTTAAAGAAGGGATTTTGAAAGGGAAGGCTGTACTGTTTTTATTGTATTTTTCCCCAAACTGCTCTTAATTATTTTAAGTTATTTTTTAAATTGATTTTAACTTTTGATAGTTTAAATCCATTTCAATGTCAGTCTTAACTGTATTGCATTTTAATTTGTAATGTGCCTTGAATCTCTATTTCTGGAAGAATTTGGGTGTATAAAGTCAAAAACAAACAAACAAATGACAACAACGACTTAGCAAGGATGAGCAGAATGTCAGGTGTACAAAATCCAGGTTTCTGACACCTATTCCTCACTGAAATGTCTGGGCTTCAGTGCTTCATAAAGCATTTCAAAGTTTTTATGGCCAAATCCCTGAGCATCATGGGTGGGGCAAAGGGCAATCCATGGGCTGTTATGCTCACCTCCAGGTCTTACAGGCTTTTTTGCCCCCAGTTTACTGGCCCAATGTTGATGAAGTCTAACCATGTGAGTGCTGCATTGGGTACATCTTCTATTGTATTTTTAACTCTCTCGGTGTGTTTAATTGTATTTGACTTTATGTTAGATTTTTAATCAAGACACTGTTCATTATCTGTGTTTTATTACTATTAGCTATCATGAGTAACTTGGTGACAGAAATCAATTAAATTTAAAAGTATTTCTCTCTCTCTCTCTCTCACACACACACACACACACACACACACACACGTTGTGTGTCTGTTTGGGAACCCTCAGAGGTAGAATGGTGAGCTATACATGTTTAAATAAACAAAAATCCCCACCGGTATCTGTTTCTTACTCTTTTTTATGGAACAATTTTGATACCTGGACCAGTTTTGTATCCTACTGGCATGCAAGAGGCTATATAAGAACTTCATATTGACTTATACTTGTGTGCGGGTGTGTGTATGCATGTGCTGGCAAACACACATTTTTTCTTGCTTTGATGACTTCACGTAGCCACAACAACACACTCCAGAAAGCCAATTTCAAAGGGATCATATTGCTCTTTCAGGTAGTAAAAGTCACTCAGCCTTTTGACCTTGTGTCCCCATAGCACTCCTCAAGGCATAATCACCCAGAAATGCATTGCTTGTCATGTGTGTCTGACTACCAAAATATTTTTTTTAAACAAAGCCAGTCACCCAGCAACCTGATCTATAGCATCAAGTTCATTCGGTGTACATTATGATAAGAAAATAACACAAACCTAATAAGCTACACTGTTAATTAGTGTATTGTCTCCCTAGGGAGTTGAGATACATAAATAAAATTAAGAATGATTAAGTAGGGGAGGAGGTGGAGGAGGAGAAGTCAAACTGAAAGGAAAAAATGTTTCTCAGGTCATTGGCTTCAAGATAGATATTTCATGCTAGGATAATGCTTACATAAGAAAAGTAAATCTATGAATGGTAGGCATCCGTCGACACTCAAGCTGAACATCACAGCCTATGAACCATGGATTTGCTTTCGCTGAATGAGAATGTAAGAATCTGGCTACATCTGGTCAGTGGTCTGTCTCTTGCCCTGTAAACTTTGCATGCTGTAATAGGACATTGATACCCTAATTTGTATAATCAACAGGGATAACAGGTCATCATGGCAGAGAGACAGCCAGTGTCTTGTTGAAGATGGAGCTTCCAGGTACCTTGGCTTTCAGGTAGACACAGCTTTTCTGGAGGGGAGGCTCACATACTCATTCAAAAATCACAAACTACATGACAAAGCTGTCAAATCTCATCCTTTTTCTTGAACAAAATGATTCCTGTACATTTTGCTATATAGGTCAAAAGGAAAACATGTTTCCTCCTCCATTGTATTCCACATATATGCCCTGTTCAGACGCTGCTTGTCGCTTCATCATTCCCTTCCTTACATGTTACTTAATAACAATAAGAGGAGAGCAAGGGACTGCCCCACCCCACCCCCTCTGCCATTGCTTTCCTCGCATGGAAAGAAACATATCTAAAGACGAATGGTTCCTGTTCACACAAAGCCTCTCCATATTTTCTGGCATAGAAAGCCTGCAGCAAAGAGGAACTACTTCTCTAGACACATTACTTCTGATGAAGGAAAAGATGAAGGTATAGAGGATGTCCCACACTGAAGAAACAGCAGAGCTGTAGAAAGCAGTGACTCCTGGTTAAAAATTGGCAACAGAATAATGTTGCAGCAGAATATTTTAAGAAAGGCAGGTCCATACAATTTATCATGGTCCATACAATTTATCATCCAACACATCACTGAGATTCCTCACCATCTACAGCTGCTGTCTGAGGCAACTGTCTCACTATAGCTAATAGGAGGGTCAATATGTATTGGAAAAGTAGAAATTGTAGGTAGATGGCAAGCTCCACATGGATCAAAACTGTCTATGAGCTCTGCAAACTTTGGTATCTCATTTTGGAATGTTAAATGCACCCAACTAGGAAAATACCTGTTTGAATACCCAAATTCTATGAGTTTTAAAAACAAAATAATCACAGGATTGTTCATACCCTTTAATTTAAGAAGTAAATATGAGTAAGCATTTCAGATATTTCAGACCTTAAATTTAAGACTTCTTTCCTGAAACCACAGGGGCCAGAAAGTTTTGTTTCAAGAATCTTCACATGATTCTAACAGGATTGCCCAGTCCCAGCTCCTAGGCCACTTTGAACAGTTCAGGTAGCTAGATTTGTTCTACTGCTTTAACATTAAACTGTCACACCTATTGCAGAAGAAGTATGCAGTTGCAAAGTCATAGAATGTAATATTTTATGTTCTACCTTGTCAGGTTTTGACATTGTTCAAGTTTCTCTATAGTGTTCATTTACATGGTGTCCATGACCTCACCACATTTTCTGCATGGAAAACAACATGCCTGCACCCAAAATGCTGTTTTCAGTTTTTACAAAAAGTATGGAATTGTTTTGGCAGAATAAATTCCAAAATGCAAACAATACTGTGCACTTTTTGTGGATTTTCTTGTAGTGGATAGAAAGCTGGTTAAATTCAGTTTTGGAAAAAGGGGATTTTGAATAGGAGTTACAGTAATAAGTCCTTAGGTACACGTAGATTGTGATTGATGAATATACCTAACAGTAATCTAAAGACCACTACAGATGCTCCATCTACTGAATTCCCAGTGACCTCTTTTGGTAAATAAAAGACATAAGAATTAACCCTTTCATAAGAAAGTAGAATGTACAACATTCATTAACTAACTAATGACTCCTATTTTCTACCATCAGCTCTTTTGAAAGAGGTATTACTGTGGTAATGTTAATGCTTTGGAAATTACCTCTCCCACTGTCTTTAAATGTCCTGAAAAATGTAGTGGAAAACCTAAACTGTCTAGTTTCTGAATGCACAACAGTGAAAAATAATGAGTCACTGACACAAAGCCAGTGTTCTTACAATTGTGAAGAAAAGGTGGCCAGGACCCCTTGTTTCTGTTTATGTCCAAGCGAAAGAATACAAAAGCTGTTGGATTCATTATTTTTTCAGGAAACATACCCAAAATCTTAAATAAAACTTAAACATGGAAATGAAGAGTATAGGAGAAGGGAAATGGAAATATTCCATTATAGGAAAGGAAGGGATACTGACTAAGGCCCGATACAGACCAGCACTTTGTGCTGGCCTGTGGGCGGAGTTAGGGCACAGCATCTTCACCATGGATGCCCTAACCCTGCCCCCAGGGCAACATTTGACATGTGCCAGTCCACATGGCGCACGCCATCATGATGCCCCTCTGATGCTGAATCCACATGGTGCAGAACAGAAGGGGAATCATAAAGCTATGCTGCTGAAGCTATCCATCACTGGAACTTTCTCATTGGACATTGACTATAATTATACCTCATCAGTTTCATGGGTCTCAAGAGGACTGGTGCCAAAGATGTACAAGTGGGAGGCAGATGGCACAGCAGATTCCCCCCACACCCCCATACCACTCTGCCTTGACCTGAATTGTGGTGATTCTTCTTTCAGTCTATAGGTGCTGTGCCACATGTTCTAGAGGGTTTCCCAGTGAAGCTGGTCAGGTTTCCATAGGAGATGATGGAGAAGATGGAAGATGGGAAAGTGTCTTTCATTCATGCAACTTTGGATCCAAATCATTGCAAAAAGTTAAGTATGTACTTCAGTTTATGGCCACTGAAACAGGATGAGTGCTGAAATCAGGCTCGTCCATAATCAATATCTCTATATTTACATTTTAAAGCAGGATTGATCATTTTAATTTTAATTTACATTAAGCATACAGTAATTTGATTCCTAATTATATCAACTAGTACTCCATAACTGACAAAACTGACTCCTTCAGAAAGCATCTTTGTTTAAAAACAAATTCTTAGCCTATCTTGTCCAGAACGTCATGAAATGTAATCCCTTTATTTACCTTAGTGGGTGGCCCAAGCATATTTTTCAGAAGGGATGTTGCAGTTTTCTCTTTAACTGTACAATAAATATATTGAAATTACTGATATTTTCAGCACACTTCTAAAGTGAAAATCAGCCATTTTTTTGCAAATGGAAGGGTGAGAATACAGCAAGGTGACACTTTCCAAGCCAGAAGAAAGAAATAAATATTGTAAAACACTTTACACATTAGAAGTATTGTATAAATGATTAATCAAAATATAATAAAATACCCTCTTTGTTATTCATGACCTAATTTGGCACCTACGGCAGAGATGTCTGAACTGAAGTAATAAAAATAGTCTCAGTGAGGTAGGAATGAAAAACATCTTATTGCTTGCCTGTCTCAGTACTAATATCTTTTGAAGATTTGATCCTGTTCTCTATCCATGGTTGCAGGGCATATGCAAACCATTGTTTACTGCTTTGGATGAAACTTAAATCAGCAAAGGACAAAGTGGATTAAGGTGCACAAAGGTAATGAGCAGAACAAGAAACCTGAGAGTTCAGAAGCCCAAACAGCTTTAAAACATGGGTGGGCAGTTCCTAGCATTCTTCATCTTTGGTTATGATGGCTAGTGCTGAAGAGTGTTGCTCAGCACTGCTTCAAAAACCCCTTGGTTTACTGCATATTTGAGGAAAAAAACCTGAAGACTTGCTTCAAGGTGCTCAGCATATGAATGATTTATTGATATAAAGCACCATATATTTTGGCCTGTATGTGCTCTTAAAGGTTTTCTTCAGTGGCTATTTGATAACTTCTAAAATGTCTGGAACTGAAACTCTCAAACCATTTACTGGACAACTGGAAAAGGTTTCCTTAATTTGGCCAGTAAACGTTGTGAGTGTTGCAGGTGAAGTTTCTGAAGTAGCTCTTGAAGAAATAGTCTTTGGAGAAGTCTTTTGAGAGCATGTACAGACAGAAACATGTTATGCTTTTTAATCAATAAATCATCCATCCATTGAGCTCCTTAAGAGGCACTCTTTTTTTCTTTTCTTTTTATTGGGTGATCCCTGGCTTTTGCCCTTGCTATAAATCTGAGCCAACTCAAACTGCGTGTTAATGAGCTGCAGCAAATTCGAAGCATATTTTTGAAACCAAAATTAATATCTTGATATCCTGTAACAAGAGCAGTAACACTGCTTTTGTTTGTCCACTATGAATCATTTAGGGGCAATTTTCAGGTGGAAAATCATCCCAAAATTGCACCAAAAATTAAATTTGGGGGGCATACAGAGAGAAATTTGTTGTTATTGTTGGTGTGTGCCTTCAAGTTGTTTCCAGCTTATGGCAACCTTAAGGCCATGGGTTTTTGGGGAGTTGAGAATGTGTGACTTACCCAAGTCCAGTGGCTTTCCATGGCTGAGCAAAGAAGTGAACCCTGATCTCCAGAGTTTTAGTCCAACAATCAAACCACTACTCCATACTGAACCTGTCATAGTTGGAATCAAGGCCCACCTCTGGCCGATAGATAGATAGATAGATAGATAGATAGATAGAGCAGCACAGCAATTATGGCAAAAAGAGAGAAGGGATGGATTAAAACAACTTGCTTGTAATATGAAATGCAATAGATTTTTATACCACATTCAAATGAATAGATAGACCAGGCATACGATCTCATGGACTGTGGGATAATATGGATTGTGCTTTAGAATTTTACTACTAAACAGAACCAAGTCAAGAGTGTATTAATCTGATCATGGCTTTACTTTGATCGATGCAAATAGTATTGTGGTTGTCTCTGTTCTCACATACAGGGAGAGCAAAGAGTTACTGTGTATCTCATCTTCCTAATCTTTGCACCTTTCTAGAGACACTTGCATCATAATGTTAACACAGTTTAATCTCAATATTAAATAGAGCAATCCATATTGTGAGGGAAGGGGAATAATGTGATACAGCCGTTACTTTACTATGAGGAAAGGCTATGGGAGCTCTACATCGGGATGGGCAACCTGGTGCCATCCAGATGTTGCTGGTGTATTGCCCCCATAATCCCTTCCTATAGGCCGTATTGATTGATTTGATCTAGAAGGGGATGTCACACATCCATTTACAATCATTGCTTTAAAGATGGCATTGGCTCTCTAGTGTTGCTAGACTGCAGTTCCCATAACTCCTCATTGTTGAGTGGCTAAACTGATGGAAGTTGTACCCAAGAACCCTCCGAGGGATCATAGTTGCCCTTCCCAGTATCCTTGTCTAATATATACAAGGGTATAAAGCTCATATGATCACCACATAAATATTGTTAGAATGGGTCTTATGTGTGTCAAGATTGAAAGGGACCAACCAGGGATTCAGTATTCTCAGTCAGAAAACCTGACAGCGATTGCTTTCCCACAGATTGCTCTGTGACCTTAAGGAGGTATTTTGAAGCTTCATACTTGTTAAGTGCTCATAAACAATCCATAGATGTCACAAAGAGGATGTTAAAGAAGTGCAAAGTATCTTCCCTAGTGTCATTCACTCTTTTCCCTTTGCACACTTTCAGATAACAGAATGGCACACACACCTTCATTTCTCAGGAAAAGCGATGGAGTGTATTGAGCTTCAAGGGTGACACACATTAATGGTGCCATTATTAGAAGATAATGTGCTTCCATTAGTGCATGTAGATTTGGAAAGGGCATACTCAGAGCTTTCTCTGGAAAAGGAAGGAAACCAACATGCAAGACATATTTTTTCCTGTTTCATTTCTACTGGCTCTTTCAGCAAAAGGTACTTGCAAATGAGAAAGGTTTCCGAGCTAAATGACATACAACATAAAGCAAGCCAAAATATTACAAATGTGTTATAATTTCCAGGCCATTTTGCTGGTACATTGCTCTCAATTATATTTTGCTTGAAATATCTGTCTCTAAAACCCTCTGATTTCTTTGTCATTATAGTAAATGAAGGAGATGGCACATTCAATTAACCAAAGAAGTTTCAGTTTAATGTGTTGTTTTAAGGGTTGCCCATGTTCATTGTGGCTCCAAAATGCTGGGAAACAGCAGCTTTAGGTAACATACCCTTAACAGATGCTCTATTTAGGGCCTAAATTTTAGGC
The DNA here is from genome assembly GCA_034509955.1 of Urosaurus nigricauda. Taxonomy (NCBI): domain Eukaryota; kingdom Metazoa; phylum Chordata; class Lepidosauria; order Squamata; family Phrynosomatidae; genus Urosaurus; species Urosaurus nigricauda. Next base: position 81,493,078 of record JAOEGL010000004.1, read on the forward strand.
AATATCTTTATGGTATGACGGGTTGAGCATGGGACTATGACTCTGGATACCAGAGTTTGATTCCAGCTTGGCCCTGAAAACCACTGGGTGATCTTAGGTAAGTCACGCGCTCTCAGGCTCAGATGAAGGCAGTGGCAAACTTCCTCTGAACAAATCTTGCAATGAAAACCCTATGATAGGGTTGCCATCAGTTGGAAATGATTTGAGGATACACAATAGCCACACCCACACAGGGTATCTTGAGCCATGGTTATTTCCAGCTAAAAATCTATTAGTTTTACTTTCTCTTGCATTCAGATTTTAAATGATCAAATTCCAAATACAAAGAAATGTGTGGATTTGGGTAACTGATTCAAAAATGAACTGAAATGGGGTTATCTGTACCAACAGTTCCCAACTATTGTATCTGACTACAAATATGAAAGTATTAAAGACGAGGAGCAGCTCAGAAGTGGCAACACTAATTGAGCACTAATGTACACACTGAGATTCAAATTCACTTTCGAGAGTTATGTACTCCAAACCCTGGGCATTGAAAAAGGAATCTCTGTTTTACTATTTCCCACATTCAGTTTAAAAAAAAAAACAAAAAACAACAACCAACAACTTCACTCTATACCAAATGTGAAAAAAGGTGCAAATGTCAGTACATTCTTACCAAACTCAGGCAGCTGCTGGGAAAATGCTGCCACCTTTCACCCTCTTGAGTCTCACTGAATTTCTGCCACGTTTTCTTTATAATAAGTTGGGGAAGCAGCCCCCAGTCACATTTATGTTGCCTCTAAGTCATCATAACACTACCCCAGGGTGTTTTGTGGGTAATGTTTGGCCTGAAATTCACCCAAAATGCCAGCATGTCTTCCTTTACATAACCCTTCCAAACCTCTAAAACAGTTAAGGTCACCAAAAAAAGGTTGAACTAGATGCAAACTAGAAGCCACTTATTTCCTTGGCCACCCCTGCTGTAGAACAGGATTTTCTTGGTTTTGAGTAAGTAAATACAAGCTGCTCATGGTCTTCGTCACATGAAGATATCCCATAGATATAGATGTCTTCAGGACACCACAAAACATGTCACATGCTCTCAGGCTCAGGGGAAGACAATGATAAACCTCCTCTGAACAAATCTTGCCCAGAAAACGATAGGTTCACCATAGGATGGAAATGACATGAAGGAACAGAGCAGCAGCAGCTACAACAACTCCAAGGGACCTGATAGTCAGGAACATAATACTAAAGCAATGGTCTCATGCTGGCAAATAAGATATTTCTTAATATGGTGAGCCCATTCTATGGCAACCAACATCTGTGATGGCTGTTAAATATCTGAAGATGGAATGAGTTTGTACTCTGGAACTCCAGAGGATAGGTTATGAACTAATTAATTCAAATAAAAAATGATTTTTTAAAACCAAACATTAGGAAGAACTTCCTAAGTGCTGTTCAACAGCGGAATGAACTACCTCAGAATGTGATGAACCCTATTTCACTGGAGATTTTGAAACAGATACTAGATGGCTACTGTTCAGGAATGCTTTAGCATTAGATTTCTGCTGGTGAAATTGGGTCCTGCCCAACTCTGTAATTCTGTGAATCTATGAAGTCGAATAAGTGATGCTCATTCTGTAACTTTGGATCAGCAACAGTCTTCCAGCCTAATCTACTTTCAAGACTGTGACAAGGATAAAAGGGATAAAAGGCAGGGGAGCATGTGCACTGCCCTGAAGACCTTGCAGAAAGAAACAAAATGATTGTAATAAAGACATAATTTTAAAATGAATACTTTTCTCTGGCAAAGAGCTCTGGTACCACAACAAACTACAATTCCCAGAATTCCATAGGACTGAGCCATATCAGTTAAAGTGGTGTCAAACTGCTTTATTGCTGCAGTGTAGATGCAGCCAAATCTCTCTTGGCTTAAACCAGTGGAAAATGTATAAATACAGTCTATGATCGTTTCTCAGGTTTGGGTTTTCTAATTACGTTTCATTGAAACAGTTATATCATGCATTAAAATCCATTTTCTTGGGTGCATGCTTTTAATGTCAACAATCCTTCTGCCATTCAAGTCTCCAGCAAGAGGAGATAGACAAACCACTGTGTAATAATTGCTGTGCATTGGGTGTGAATCCACTGAGGCTAAAAGGTCTAGGCTATATCCTACAACAGTGTTTTAAGTAGCATGTGAATTAAACATCTTATAAATTTTTAGTGATCTACTGCAAATACACCCAATGCAATTTGATATGGAAACTGGTTCTGATTAATTATACACTTGATTAATTTCTCATTTTGCTTATTTTATATTGACAATTCTGTTGAGCAAATATTTTTATATTGGTTTCATCCTAATACTGAATTACTGCTGTAACAATTAAATTGTAATTTAGAAATAGGATCTTTTCATGAAAAACCGCAGGGAATATAATAATAACTCTGCTGTCTCTTTCTGTGCATAATAGAAAGATTGCAAAACATACATTTATCATAGAGCTGGGTTGGGAATATTTGGTCCTTCACCTATTGTTGAACTGTAACTCTCATCAGTCCTTTCATATCCAGGAAGGAATGCTGGGAGCTGGACATCAGAAAGGCCAGACATTTCATATGTCTGTGTTAGAAATTGTTCAGACATTCAGTTTCTTCATGCAATCACTGGTGAACTAGACAAGGCTGTCAGGAGGCTCATTTCCCAGTTAGAAAGGTATAGAGATACAAATGGCATGACCCAACATCTCTATGGAGTTTATCAGACGGGAGGAATTTCTCTTTATTGCGAATGGAGCCAATTGGAGCCAATTCGAATTCACGTGAATTTGCTAGTTTAGTGAATTCACGTGAATTCCAATTGCATTCAGAATGCGTTCAGAATGACTTCCCATTATCCAAAAATGACTGCCCATTGCCCAAAATTGTGTGAGATGCTTTAATTCACAATAACTTAAAATCCATGATACAATTCAGAATGACTTCCCTTTTGCCCGAAATTGCATGAGATACTTTAATTCGCAATAACACGAAACCCCATGATTGGCACTCTGGGGCTAAAAGCCAGAACAAAATGAAGCTCTGATACTCCAACTTAATGCAAAAAATGCACATAATTGTAACTCCATATAAACAATGCAGCACCAGTATGGGACTGCAGGAAAGCAAAAACACAAAAGTGCAACAATAACCAACAATGCAGTGGATATTATTTTACTGTGTGCCTTCAAGTCATTTCTGACTTCTGGCAAATCTGAGGCAGACCAATCATGGGATTCTCTTTGCAAGATTTGTTCACAGAGGATTTGCCTTTGCCTTCCTCTGAGGTCAAGGTCATCTAGTGGGCTTCCTTGGCCATGCGGGGATTTGAAACCTGGTCTCCAGAACTCCAGTGCAATATTCACACCACTACACCATGCTGGCTCTTGAAGAAAAAAATAATGATTTGTTTAAAAAAACCAAATAATCAACAAATCCTGCCAATCAGGAAATTAGTTTAGGGGCTACCATGGTATTTTGAGGATTCTTGTTTAAAATCCTAGAGAGACACTGTCAGCCAGTATATTCAGTAGTTATATTTAGTTAGTAGTGTTTTAATTTTGTATAAGCCTGGTTCCTGATTAATATATATGGATCATAGTAAAAGCTCCCTTCAGATAATTTGGGAATGGGGTGGATTATTCAGTCTAAAGGCCAGTACAATCCTACATATGTCTATATAGAAGTAAAATGCTGTTGACATCTATAGCATGGACATCTATGGCATGGACACAGACAATGATGATCATTTCAGTGAGTAGTAATTTAATGATTTTATTGCTGGATTCTTATATTGTTGTTTATATTGCCACATTTTATATTGATGTTCTTCTTGTTGTAATCCCGCCTCGGTCCGTGGGGAGATGCAGGAATTATTATTATTATTATTATTATTATTATTATTATTATTATTTAGGGTATATCTCAAATAAAAGTGTTTGGACTGCAGTGCAAGCACTGCAAGATGTATACATCTTAAGTCAACTTTCCTTTTAATAATACCTTGGCCTGATTCCTTAGTATTGGTCAATGCACTAGCAAACAATTTCATAATGTACATGGGCTTAAAATTAACAAAAAAAATTAAAAGAAACACATTAAAACACCATCATATAAAAAATCATATAAAAGCAGTCAATAGGGAAAAGGTATAACTACAGGGGATAGAAAATGAGGGCATTAATTCCCTAAATAAGAATTCTATCCCCCAGTGAAGTTTTCCTCTATTCCCCAAGTTTCTAACAATGAAGTCACTTAAAACAGAATTAGAATATAGGCATTAAGAGAAAATGGGGTCACAAAAACTACCAAAAACAAAAATATAATAATTCTAGATATTTAGGCAACACCCTCATTTTGCCCCTCTCTCCCCGTAGCATTCTGCATCAGGAAAAACAAAACAAAACAATTACCAGTTTAAGGAGTGTATAGAGCCTATAAAGTAAAATGATTTCTCCCTGGCACCCAAATAAGTTGTTCTCAGATGAGTATCAGAAGGGCATTTCCCACTTGGGTGCCCCCACAAAGTAGACTACTCCCCATGGGAAGCCGCCCTCATCCTGTACAAGATGAGCATTAACATTAACAGTATGTAAGCAATCAGCTTGTAGTGAAAGGAATCAACATGAACCACTGTTTCTTCTGTTTAAATTGGCCTTCATTTATCAAGTTTGTGTCTTGTCCATTTTTAAAAAATCAACCTAATTCACTAGGATGCTCTGGTTTTGATGCTTGTTTGGACCTAGCTTGTTAAAATAAAATGTACTGCAACATTACAGGGCCAGGAATTCTTATTAGTGTATCCTTTAATATTTTAAAAATTAATTATTTCTCTGACGTTTTACTCTGCAACATCTCTAACAGGCTTTCAATATGGCTTCAAGTCCCCGCTAGAAATAAACATCAAAATAATGAGCTTTTCTTATTGAATTCACCAAATCGGCACAATAAGCTAATGTTTAAACATATATATATATATATATATATATGGAACTTAACTGCTGTGCCAGAACAGCAGCATGATCAATTTTAATTAGCATTGCTCATTGTGGGAAATGATAAGGTATCAGACATAGTAATTGGTAGTGTTGACAATTAGTCAAAGTCATTAGCATTGTAAAATCTAGAATGAAAATGGAGGACTTGGGGTAATTTTACTAATCCAGAGAGGAGGAAGCTTATTATGGGACAACTTGATTTTTGTACAGGAGATTGCATTTATTTGGAGGTGCATTTTCTCACATCCCAGATTTATAAAAAGTGAGACAGGCAGATTAAATATATCTACCATAAGTACATAAGAATTCTTATTCTGGAAACAAAGCCAGAAGATATACAAGGCTAATTTTAATAGTGGCTACATAAGTGAAAATGTTTTTTGGTCTTTTTTGTAATATAGAAGGCCCAGTTTCCAGCTTTCTTGTCGGTCTCTCATATTTAAGTCCTCCACCCCTTCTCCTGATTTCAGTAGAACTGACTTTTTTCTTTTTCTTTTTTTAAAAAATTATTCATTTATTTATAATCAGTATTAGCACATATTTAGATAGAAGCACAATCCAAGTATACTTAGAACAATAATTTTCTATTTCTGTTGACAATATCTCTATTCAGTCGGTTCAGAAAGCCCACAGTCTTGGTTTCATCTTTGACTCCTCTCATTTATCCCTCAGTTCCAGGCCACAGCCAAGGTCTGTAGACTTTTTCTCTATAATATTTCCAAAATCCGTCCATATCTCTCGGCTTATACTGCAAAGACTTTGGTCCATGCCCTAGTGGTCTCACGATTAGATTACTGTAACCTTCTCTTGGCAGGGCTTCCTCTCTCTCACCTCCACCCATTAATTTCTGTTCAGCATTCAGCTGCTCACATTATCTCACTTGCTCGCCACTACGACCATGTCTCCCCCCTATTGTCATCCCTCCACTGGATCCCCTTTCTCTTCCGCATTCAATACAAGCTTCTCCTGCTCACTTTGAAAGCCCTGTATGGGCTGGCCCCTCCCTATCTCTTTTAACTTCTTTCTCTCTACATTCCCACCCATTAACTCCATTCTAGTAGCCAGGGTCTTCTGTCCCAGCCCAGGATTTCCACTGCCCCATCCCCGATTCGTTTCTTCTTGCTTGCTGCCCCTCATTCCTGGAACCTCCTCCCCTCACAAGCATGACTCAACATGTCTCTAACCAGTTTTAAAACCAAGTTAAAGACCATACTGTTTAGGGAAACATTCCCAGGAAGTTTGTGACTGTGACCCGGTTGTTTTGACGCTTGATTTAATAATTGATATCTACTGTTTTAACTTGTTTCTTATGATGTTTTTAACTTGCTGTTTTAATCTCTAGATTGTATGCCATAGGCAGGCTTTTTACATATTCTTGATTTTATTTGGTTTTTGTACAGCGCCGTGCGCACTTGCGGTGCTTTATAAATAAAGCTGATGATGATGATGATGATGATGATGTGGAAAATAAAAGAAAACATGAGATCAAAACACACGATACATACATATATTAACTAATATTAATCCTACATTCAACATACCTAAAATGACTTCCTAAATTGTACAGTGGTCCCCCGGGTTACGAATCCCCCGGGGTACGAAAACCCCGGGGAACAAAAACCCCGGGTTCCGGAAAAAAAAACGCACGGCCCCTTTAAATTTGCCGCGCGGTCCGTCAAAAAAAGCGGTCCCCCGGGTTACGAATATTTCTGGGTTACGAAAAGTAATCCGGATTACTTTCATAACCCGGGGGACCACTGTAATCAATAGTTATCATTGTGATTATCTTACAGTTTTCTCTTTTATCTATATTTGTGTTCATGGGACGTTTTAACTGATATTGTTTTAACCTTTTTGTTGTAAACTACCCCAATTGCCTGTTCAGAGGGGTGGGCTAGAAATAAATAAATAAATAAATAATATTCATTTGTTTTGCTCTAAATATAGTTGAAGAAGACAGAGAAAAAAACATTGTAAGAATATATTTTATATGATAACATTGGCCACATTTATCTACAGGCAAAAGTGGAAAGAGGAAAAAAAAATGCAAAGTAGGGCAGAATGACTGCTTATAATGAGCAATAATATTGAAATAAACAAATTAACTTGTTTAATCAGAAATGGACCATTAGACAAATTTAAGAAAGTCTGGTCAGAAATGTTTAATTATTTAAAACAAACCTGGGAAATAAAGGAACATCAGGAATGGAGGACTTGGGGGCTGCAAACACAGCCCTGAAGGGGCGGCCTCCAGCCACCTCTTTTTCACCCAGATTGAGGCCATGGCAACCACATGCTGCAGCCCCGATCTGGCCTTTCCAGGGTGTGATAACTGCAGAAGAGGAGGAACACTGTGATGCTGCATGCCATGTGGAGTGGTGCGCAGCATCATGCCACTCCAGGGGTGGAGCCAGGGCGTGCGTCATATGGACGCTACATCCCGACTCCAACCCCAAGCCAGCATTTAAGGCAGGTCTGCACAATGAAAGAGATAAAGAGTAAAATACTCTTATATCTATTATTATAAGATAGACATGTTTAGTAGAATTGACTTTTAAGGAAGTAGAGGGCAGAAGAAGACCGGTATCTAGGAGTGGCCTCTGGCTGCTCTGGCAGCAATTGGCTGGGGACCATAACTACCGGACAGCCTGCTCTCAGAGAAGGCTGCCATCACGATTCCAAATGAGCTGCCAGCAAGGAGCATTTTTTACCACTTCTTTTGCTGGCAGGTTCAGATATCCTTAGACAGCCTCAGAGTGGCTTCCGGTTGCTTCAGGGACATGATGCATCATCTGGACACCACACCTCCAAAGTAGCCAGAAGCTGCTCCTTTTGGCCCATCTGTTTCAGGCCATAGTAGAATTGCATTGGGATGGACAACCTACTTTGGATAGAGAGCTTCAGAACCCTTTGGGAGACAAATGAATAGTTGGGCCTGGTCAAGATCATAGCAGTAGTGTGTGTGGATGGCTGGGGGACAACATATACACACATACACATTTTCTCTCTCTGCATCTCTCTCCCTCCTCTCTGTACCCTCTCCCACATACACATGCACTCATGCACACTTACCCACACAGAAAGTTAAAGTCTTGCTTTCTAGCACTTCAGCTCAGAATTTCTGAGAAAGGTTGAGACTTTAACCTTCTTTCTGCAAGTGTCTCTGTTTCCATGCCACAATTGGGACATTTTCTCTTTTGACTCAACTAAGTGCTTATCAGCAAGACAAGACATGGGCATAGTGGGGCCTCTGAATCAGTTTCCCCAAATCCATACAATTGCCCAATTTAAAAAAAAAATTAGCATAACTTCTAGGTAATGTTTGTCCCCAAACATGTAGAAATAACCTCTATTCCCAAAGGTAGACTAGAAACCCTATACTACCTATTAATACTTTATTTCTGCACTCCCTCTCAAAAATGTGACAGAAATTGATGCAATGTCACTTTCTGTTACCATTTGGAGAGAGAACTGCAAATGGAAATTGAGATATTTGAGGTTGTTTGTGTGTGTGTTGGGAGGGAGCTTGGACAGAAATTGGTGCTTAGCCTCCATAGAATTGAGTACCCCTGAGCTAGACAATGGGGAAAACTTTCAGCACTAGACCAGAAGTTGTTGCTGTGTGTCTTCAACTAATTTCTTATTGATGGCAACCCTAAGGGGAACCTATCATGGGGATTTCTTGGCAAGATTTGTTCAGAGGTGTTTTTTCCATTGCCTTCCTCTGAGGCTGAAAGTGTATGACTTGCCCAAAATCACTCAGTTCGCTTTCATACTGAGTAGAGATTCACACCCTGGTTTGGACTTCTTTATGCATTTTGCTAATGTCTGCATGATGTATTTATTTTCCTCACTGACTGAAGTGTATCTGTGCATACTTTTCAATTGTATGCCTATTTTGCTATTAATATTTTTTTTTAAAAAAATGTATTTCTCAGTATGAAATATTCTTTAAAGACTTGCAAATATGTACATTTCTGTGGCAAGCTGTACTTTTGTCTCCCAATGAGTCTGAGGGAATAAAAAAAACTGATAATCCCAACTCCATTAGAATTCTTTTCCATTCCTACATGGCCCAGTTATTTTCTCTCTCTCAGCCTAACCTATCATTCAGGGGATAAATGGGTTTGGATAAATGCTGTCTTGAAGTGCATGGAGGAAAGGTAAGAGATAAATAAATAAAACGTAGTTTTAACCTTTTACGTGCAACATTTTTAAAAACAATCCAGTATGAAACAACTTTTTGTTTTTGTTTTTTGTTTTAGTTTTACCCTGAAAATCAAAGCAAGAATGAGAGCTGTGATTCAGTTTAAATGTAACTTGATGGCTTCTCCCAGTGCCAACACAAGAGAATGGAAGGCAGGGCATGATGCCTACACTTTCAGTGATAACCACTATTTTGGGAAACTCGCTTTTAAGGACTGTGTCCAAGTATCCATTGTTTCAGAATCTATATTAAGCATTTCAGCTGAAGGGGGTGGTGACTTACTGGCAAGCACTTGAGAGGCAGGAAATCAAGGCAAATGAGATTTTATGGGGTTTTTTTATGTTATTGCCTGCACACAGATAATTTTCAAACAGTGGTGGTGGATAAGAGTCAAGCATCTTTCTACACTTTTTTCCTTTCCTTCTCAGTCTTGGGGTCTTGTAAGAAAAGAGAACAGACAATCATCATATAGAAGGAACAGCTTCATCCAGAGCTTCATTTGAGTCAATATCTACCTGAGTTCAGTTGTAAACAACCTGTATTTCCCATGTCACGCCAGTCTTCAAACATATGAAGTAAAAGTAAGAAAAGAGAAGGTTCTGGAGTATATCTATTCCTCCTCAAAGATTATCCTTTTCTATTCAGCAACAAAATCTGAGATTGTGGAGAAAGATATTTGATATTAGAGTAATCCACGTAAGCTTGATCTCAGCGTTTGGTATTAGAAGGTCCTATCGTCGACATCATCATCATCATCAGTAGTAGTAGTTTCAGTAGAAGAAGAGATCCTTTCTGTATTGAATCACACTGTTAAGGTTAATATGACTTTCTTATCTGGTTGGACATCCAATAGCAATAGTCTCAGCGTCCTCCATCCAGCATCCTCAAATAGGCCGCATGAGCGGCAGGGAAGGAGAAGCCTCACTATCTGGTCTTGCAATGGCGGTGCAGTGGAATGGAGAGTAGCGGCGATAGCAACATTTGGGCCTTTGTAGACCCTAAGTTACTCTCCCTCCTCATTAGAACTTTTTATTCCTCTCTCTCTAACACTGCTTGCTGGTATAATGTTTATTTTGAGAGAACGGACTAGACAGGAGAACAGACAATATTTGCCTATTGTTTGTGTATGTTTGCTCACCTGCCTTGAGAAGGGAAATTTAGCTGGATTGCTCATTCCTACCAGCGGACAATGGAGCCGGGAATAACCTGGGGGCGGCGATTGAGGTTGTGTGGGGGAAGGGAAGGTATGGCGGTAACAGAGTGAACACATGTTACAAAAGAAGTAGGGATCGATGTTTAGTATCTATCCCTTCTTCAGTTCACTCTGTTGCCCAAGATAGTTTGGAGCGCATACCAACCATCCCACAATCCCTTAATCTGCTCCTCTGCAATGTCAGGTCGGCAAAAGGTAAAACCCACATTATCCACGATCTTCTTGTGGATGAACAGACCGACCTGGCATGCTTTACCGAGACCTGGCTGGGAGATACCAGTGCTGCCACGTGGGCACAGACTCTCCCGGCCGGTTACATGGTCAGTGAGCAGATAAGGGAAAGTGGACGGGGGGGGGGGGGGGGGGGGGGCTATAGTTCATAGAACCAACCTGACCTTGACCAGGAACCCTGTCCGGAAAACTGCCCACATCGAATGTATGTACCTGAGCCTGAAGACCAGGGATAGTCTGGGGATTCTGTTAGTATACAGGCCACCACGTTGCCTAACAGACTCCCTAGCCAAGCTGACTCAGCTGGTCTCCGAGTTGCTGTTGGCGTCGCCCAGACTTCTTGTCTTGGGTGACTTCAACATTCCTCTCGAGACCAGCCCTTTTGATCTATCTGGAGCAACCCGGGAGTTCATGGAATCCATGACAGCCGTGAACCTATCCCAATTGGCCAATGGGCCTACCCATTGCACGGGTCATACTCTCAATGGGGTTTTTTGTACGGAACAGGAGTATCCGTGGGCGGAGGTAACAAAGACCTCCGCGCTGTCAAGGACGGATCATTTCCTGATCAGGACGGAATTAAAAGCCATTTTTCGTCCCCCGGGGGTGGCGGACCCATTTGAATGGTCTGCCCTCGAAGGCTAATGGAACCTATTGGTTTCCAGAAGGCCCTAGAGGGTTTGTTGGTTGGGAATGCTGGTGATTCTGCTGAGGCTCTGGTTGATATCTGGAACGACGATGTTGCCAGAGCCATCAACACGATCGCCCCTGAGTGTCCTTTCCAGCCCACTCCTAACTGGAAACCCTGGTACACAGAAGAGCTCAGGGAGATGAAGCGGGCTGGACAATGACTAGAGTGCAAATGGCGGAGGACTCGCCTCTTATCCGACAGAACTCTCTATAGACTGCATCTTCGCATCTATGGAGAGGCTTTGAGTGCAGCGTGGAGATCCCGCTGCTCTGCACGCATTGCATCTGCAGAGTCCCACCCAGCAGAGCTGTTTAAGGTGGTGGGGGAGTTGACGCAGGTTCTCCCTGCGCCAAGCCCCCTACTAGAGCCTACAGCAGCCTGCTGTGAGGCGTTTAACATCCACTTTGCAGATAAAATCTCTCGGATAAGAGCCGACTTGGACGCCAATCATTGTCCAGTGTCCATGAGTGAGGTATCCAGTAACTCCGTTGCTGTCAGTTTACTGGATGAGTTCCAATCAGTGAGTACCGATGACGTGGACAAGCTTCTTGGATGTGTGAGGAAGATGACTTGCTCCCTCGATCCAGGTCCATCCTGGCTGGTCGTCCAGGGAGGAGACTCATTGAGAACATTCCTTCGGGAGGTGATCAATGTGTCTCTCAGGGAAGGCAGCGTTCCATCCTGTCTGAAGGAGGCGGCCGTTAGACCCCTCCTGAAGAAGCCTTCCTTTGATCCCCTGGACAGACACAACTACAGACCAGTTTCCTTGCTGCCTATTCTCAGCAAGGTGATCGAGAGAGCCGTCGCCTCCCAACTCCAAGCTGTCTTGAATGAAACTGATTATCTTGATCTGTTCCAGACCGGCTTCAGGGCAGGATATGGAGTGGAGACTGCCATGGTTGCTCTGACTGATGACCTCCGCTTGAGCATTGACAGGGGTAGTGTGACCCTGTTGGTGCTCTTAGATCTCTCCACAGCTTTTGACACTATCAATCACTCCATCCTTTTGGATTGGCTGAGAGAGTTGGGGATCGGTGGCACCACGCTCTGATGGTTCCGATCCTTCCTCTCTGGCAGATCTCAAAGGGTGAGACTCGGGGACAGTTGCTCCTCTAAGATTGAGCTTAGCTGTGGCGTCCCCCAGGGCGCCATTCTGTTCCCAATGTTATTTAACATCTATATGAAGCCATTGGGTGAGATCATCCGGAGGCACGGAGCTCAGTGTCACCAGTACGCTGATGACACCCAGATATACTTCTCCATGACCAGATCGTCTGCTCAGACCTCCGATGGTGTCTCCCCTCTCAATGACTGCCTCGTGGCCGTAATGGATTGGATGAGGAAAAACCGATTGATGCTCAATCCATACAAAATGGAGGTGCTCACAGTCATAGGCCCGAAACCAGGCTTGGGAATACAACTTCCAGTCCTGGACAGAGTCACACTCTCCTCAACCTGTCGCTTCACATGACAAGTCAGGTGAATGCGATGGTTAGGAGTGCCTGCTATCAGCTTCGGCTGATATGCCAGCTGCGCCCTTTCCTGGAAATGAGGGATCTGGAAACTGTGATACACTCACTGGTAACCTCACGTTTGGACTACTGTAACACACTCTACATGGGGCTACCCTTGTGCCTAACCCGGAAACTACAACTGGTCCAAAATATGGCAGCCAGACTTCTCACTGGAACATCTAGGAGAGAGCACATCACTCCTGTGCTTAAAGCTCTCCACTGGCTGCCGACCAGTTTCCAGGCACAATGCAAGGTGTTGGTTTTAGCCTTTAAAGCCCTACATGGCTTGGGTCCATCCTATCTAAGGGACTGCCTCTTCCCATACGAACCCCCCACACATTTCGGTCCTCTGGGAGGAACTTGCTGCAACCCATGAAGACCAGGTTGGTGAAGACTTCCCAAAGGGCATTTTCAGCTGTTGCCCCCAGGTTGTGGAATGACCTGCTGGATGAGATGCGTCTTATTTCATCTTTTGAAGGCTTTTAAAAAGCCCTAAAGACGCATCTCTTCCGGCAAGACTTCCCAGAGAATGTAAACATCCCCTGGCTCCAAATCTAAGCTTTAGGGTGGCTTTTTCTCCCAGCCTCCCTTCTCTGTTTCTACTTCTGCATAACCTTGGCTGGGTCCATTTTTATCTAATCTTATTTTTATTACTATTTTAGCTAGTTACTGTTTTAATTTAATTGTGATTTAATCTCTTTTTAAGGGGGGGTGGTAAGGGAAAGGACGGGATATTTTACTTGATATTGTTATAAGCCTTGTTGTAATCCGCCCTGATTGCTTGTTCAGAGGGGCGGACTAGAAATAAATAAAATAATAATAATAATAATTATTATTATTATTACTAGCACTCCCTGGGAATAGGGAGGGGGGAGGACAAGCGAGGAGAACAGGATCCTTCTGGAACTGAAGGGTACAATAGATTGAGATTGATGTCTGGAAGAATTCTTTGCAGTCTGAGTCTTTGCAGACCTTTCCCTTGTCTTGCACTATATGCTTCTGTGACTGTCAACTTACTCTGCCTGGGATCAAACTTACAACCTTGTGGCTGCAGTACTGGTATTTAACCTCTGTGCCACCATGGCTCCAAATAAATTGCAGCAAAATTACTAATTGCCTGGGGATTATTTCACTGTATCAAGCTGTCTTTGGTCATCCAAGCATTGATGGAGTACTACTCCCATCATACAACACTCTGCCTTTACCATCCACATTATGGGAAAAGGAGTTCAACAAGTTCTGGAAGGCCACATATTCCCACCTCTGGCAGAGAGAACTGTATAACTAATTTCCTCAAGGACAACTGTTGCTTTTAATTATCAGGACTGTTAAATGCCTCAACATCAATAGTCCACCATTCTTAAGTTTCATCAGATGAAGTGCAAGTCCATAAAATAGACTAGGTTCAAGATGTGGGAATGGTCCTGTTTGTGGACATTATGCTGCCCAGAATCACTGGCCTGTCTCTGCACTTCAGAGATGGCTGCATTTGTCTTAATCCCCTGTGTGCTACACTTACATTTCAGACCAAGCCACATCTAGTTAGAGACTTTCTGGGCTGAGTGGATCAGGAATTGCTCCCAGCTGAAAAAAATGCATTCAGTTAGTGAGCTGGAACGAGTCCAAATCCAATCTGCTCCTCCACTGGAAAATAAGCTTTTATGTGCACAGACCTTGAGGTGGAAGTCATCCGTGTAACTGAATGAGCATCAGTAACTACAGCACTCAGATAGGGTCTGGGCCACTTCTCTTCATGGCTGACATTGGCAATTCCTCCAGATTATCAGAAGCTCTGATGCAATTCAAAGCTGAACAATAACTTACCCCCTCCCATGCAGCAGAAGGATTAGACATATTTTCTTCTGTGTATCTTGATGTAACCTGACCCAATTTATGTGGACACAAACCAACAGGTTCCAATTGCTCTATCACTTCACATGAGGATTGTAGGGAGGAAGAAAAAGTTACAATCAACTCCATGTTTGTATACCTGATATTAACACCTGGGGCCAATCTGTTGATTCATTCACAAAATCTTACCTCTATCTGGTTTATTTTCCCTAAAGACTGTAAAGCTTCTTCACTACCATTTTATATGTACAGGGTATTAGTTTAAGAGATCACGATGAAACCAATATCATCCAGTGAGTTTTATGGCAAAATGGGAATCTGGGTATGTATCTCCCTGAGTTCCAAGCTGACCCTCTATTTAGAGCAACAGACTACCGTACATCTTTACTACCAAACTGGAATCTAAACAGATATTTGTAATATGCATAGCAAATACAAACAAAACAAAACAGCTTCATTTATATACCACTTCATACCACCTAAGGAGTGTCTAAGCGGTTTACAACTGTAAGCTACTTGCCCCCAACAATCTGGGTACTCATTTTAGCAACCTCGGAAGGATGCAAGCCTGAGTTGAGTTTGAGCCCTTCTGATGGTCTTGAACTTCCAACCTTATGGGTTTGAGTGAGTGGCTGCAGTACAGGTGTTTAACCACTGCACCACAAGGGCTCCTACAGGATAAAAATACCTACAGGATAAAAATTACTCCCTCCCTTCCTTCCTCCCTCCCTCCCTCCCTCTCAAATGACAATTTAGTTACCTTTCGGAATATAAATTACCAGCTCTGTCCCCATCTATCACCAGCCTGCTCACCTATCACATCAAAACATCATACTTAGATGTCTATGACTATGATCCCTTAGTGTCAAACAGCTTGGGAAAGGTCCATAATATGAGTGATTTTACAATTGTGGTGATCATGTTGGGACATATCCAATACCTCCTTGTTCAAGTGAAAGAACTGCAGCAATTGCAATGAGGATGGAAGAAAAAGAAAGAGACAGCCATCCTCTGCCTGAGCTGGAAATGTCTTCAATGCCACACTCCAAGTCACAATGGGAAATGTAGCTTGGATAAATACCAGTGCAATTTTTGTCATCCTTCCCATAGTGCCATGTCTGTAGGCTGCAGGCTGTAGATTGTAGGCATTCAAGAATGCCTCTAGGTCAGGCATTCAAGAACTAGCCAACTTGGATCCAACCTCTAGAGGTCAGAAGGTGGTCTCCTCCTCCTGTTGTTACTATTGTTGTTGTTATGGTCATCACTGTCACCTTCCCCCCTCCTTCTTCCTTCCATTGTCACTGCCATCATGAGCCATTCTTATGATCTCTTGTAACGATGCTATGCAGGCTTTCCATTCCACCAGAATCCAATATGTTTTTGGCCTATATTTTAACTTAATTCAGATCACAATAACCAAAATTCACTTTAGGACATATGCATATATCTTCTTATGTGGACTTACATCTGCAGGAAATAAAATTGAGTAGTTTCACAATGCCCATATTGAGCAGTAGCTGCTGCAACATTATTATATAGGGAGTCCATCAATGTGACAGCAATGTGCAACAGGAGCAATGCACATCAGGCATTAATGACCATTCCAGACTCTTGCTAATGTCCCTATGAACACATCTTCTCAGTTCACTAAGACAGTTTCTTAGCACCTCTGCTATGTAGCTATGTATATGTCAAGTTCTGTAAAGTAGATCATGAGAGAGAATTATTGCCAGTATTTCTAAATCATTTGTTTTACATTATGTATATATTGTGACTGGGTACTTATGCATAAAATTGGTCACTGTTTGTCATAAGAAATAAGGGATGTGAAATTAGTTCAGTCTCCATTTTAATGCAGATCTACTTAAATCACACTTATTAAACAAATAACCATGGGAAACTACCAGTAGCTATTTTTCAGTAATCATGCATCTCCAAATTTCATGATGCAATTCTCCAGACAAACAATCAAATACATGCAAGAAAGTGTGCCTGAAAAAAATAGTGAAAATAATGTAGAAAAATATGGATGGAAATTGCTTATAAAAATAATAATAACCTAGGACTGATATGGAAAAAGTGCCTACGGATTTTTGTGGGATAGTTTTAAATGTGTTTGCCAAAAAAAAGAAGAAGTAATAAAATGAGTTTTATTTAAAAAACGCTTCTATTATACATTGCAAAAGGTGATGCAGAGTATGAGCTGAAGGTTGATTATATTAATCTCTTTTTTCAGGTTAGCTAGGTCCAGGGTGGAAAGAGTAGGAGGAAATAAAAGAAATTCCTATTCTACTGCAGTTGCTACTGTCGTTCTCATCTGTGAAGAACTTTCTGCCTCTAATAGGTTCTGTGCATTAGACTCAGCTAAGCAAATGTCATCACAGTTCTGGCTCTGACATGCCTTTGAATTAGATTAATCAAGTTGTAATTTGTACTAGAAGGACATGCTAAATGAAGTTCCAGTCAACTAATCTGCATGGCTGAGAAATATGAGGTCATTAAAATCAATTCTAAATGTGAAGTTTGAGAAAATTCAGTTATGTTCAGTTTCAATTTCCATTACACCTCTGGCCTTGTTACCAGGTTAATATCATTGTAATCTCCATTGTGCCCCTTTCCCCATTTAAAAACAGAACACAATATTAATTCCCATGCCCCCAAACCAGAATATAACACCTAATTTTAAAGATTATATTATGAAGACATTGAATAAAATTGCTCCATGCCTGCCACCCAAAAGAGACTATTTTGCAAGCTTACAAATTCCCTCTGGTACAGTAATGGTACAGTACCCTCTGCTTTCCCTGACTTCTCACTGTTCAAATCCAGTAGTCTATTAAAAAGTCTTATGGGATATAAAGGAAACAGAGGTATCTGATCCATTTCTTTCTGTTTTGCCTGAGGTGGGGGAGTGAAATTCAATTCCACCAATGGATGAGAGATGTAAGGTGCACATGATGAACCATCACCATCAAGAGCATAGATACCATGTCCTCCACAAGCTAAAACACTCAGGTGATAATTGAATACAGTCTCCATATTGTAATGATACAACCATCTTACATCCATGTTTAGAAGCAATTACAACAATCAGATATGATTCCAGTTTTCTGGATAAACAAGTATGTAGCCCCAACTAGAACAGACACTTTCCTAAATTGTGACTTAATCCATAGGTAAATCTCATTGAGTCAATGAATCTACTCTAGTTGGAACTAGCACTAGGGTTTAGGCCAAAGTGTGCTTGCTCTATGCACTCCAGCATAATTTCCGATGCCTTCTGTGCACAGAGGATGACAATCTGAAGAGGAGAGTCTCTGCCATTCATGCCATTTGAGATGCTGATGTTGGGGATGGAGGAAGTGATCATTCCAGCTTTGTACTCTGTAGTCTAGCTAACAAGCCTCAGACCAAGACCCTGTTTCTCCTGTTTGAGATGGCAAAGCTGAACTCAGGATGTTCTCATGTGCTGGCTTATACAGAAGGAAGAAAAGAGAAAAAGGTACTGAATGTTACGATAAAGTCCTCTTATAATGATGATAACACAGACTTTTCATTTGATATTGGATGTGGAGCCATTCTAGAGAATGATGAATAGATTCCAATATTACTATGTAGAAATGGTGGCCATTTGCTTCTGGCTTTCATTGTGAGATTTTTCTATGTCATATTATTTGGCTGGTGGCTTTCATACTGGTGGCAAACTGAACCCCTTACAGACTCTATTCCAGCCTTTAAAGAATCTATCTAAACTGCTGAACCTGTTTTTTTAAAGTTTTCATTAAACTTTTACAAGAAAGTACATAAAATTTGTATAACAAACTAAAAATCACAGAAAGAAAAGAATTCAGAACCTGTTTTGAGAACTATTTGATTGCTCCATTAAAATATTGATTAAAACCTGGAATCGATTCACTGTCCTACTGACATGGGCACCACCAGATACCACTGCCATATGACTGTGCATAGGATGCCATTCTCATAGTACCATACAGTTTAATGTTAATATGCAGGGAAAAAGCAACCAGTCCTTTACTAAACCGGTCAGGAAACCTCACACTGGTATAAAATAATCCAACTTTCATGAGCCATTGCTTCTTTGATATTCTCTCCCTATTCATCTATTTTTTCCAAGCCTGGTCCAACTCCTCTAGCCTATTTTGCTTGTCTGGCATAAGTAGTCATATCTCTTTCCATGTCAAAGCACAAGTCCTTGAACGAAACCCCTGGACAACCACCTCCTGTTCTAAGCAAAGGAAGTCTGACTTCAATCTTTACCTCAAACCACTGCCTCAGGCAAAAGCTGGAATATGTAAGAAAGACTTGAGGTATTTCTTGGAGATCAACACATTTTCAAGGTCAATTTCTTAAGACAGTTTCTTTCAGTGCTTGTCACTTTCTGCCCAGTTTTATATGTTATCATTATGCATTGATTTAATCTTTCCCTTTTTTGCCATTACTTGGCACTTCATATGAAAGTGTGAGGATAAGAAGGAGTTTTTCTACACATATGCATTATAACGAGAGGATCAGGCTCAGCTGGGGTCCAATTGAATAGGCAATGCGTCAGAAACTAAATACAATCAAGAAGTCCCTCACACCCAGTTTCCCCCTCTCCTCAGTCATTATCTGTAATACCGTATTTGGCACATGCCTGTGCCTGATGTAACCTAAAGTTAATTAGTTTGTTTTAAATGATCTGTTTAAACAGTGTCTATTAGAAAAACAGAAATTGTGTTCACTACCCTACTATTTTGAGACTGGTGATTCCTTTTGCATGCTCATTTGTAGATCAGATTAAAGCTGACAGAGATGAAACTCTGCTGGCCCACATCCTTGAGATTGCTCCGGGGTCTTGAATCTGCATTTCATCATGATATGAGCACATGTTCCCATCGTTGCTACATCCATCTGCAACACTGTGAATGTTAATTACATGAAAATCCCATTTCCTTCATGCATCTATTATGTACTACTCACTAAAGTTGAATAGACTGACCAACCCTGACAAGAGCCCAACACAGGCACATCGTCTTCCCATGGTTCATACCAATGTAGTTTCTTGGATTTGAGAATATAGGCCTCTGGGTCTAATGTTTTAAATATGTAGATCATAATCCTACACTGTATCCACCAGAGGTGTTGAAGAAATGCTGTTGCATTAAAAAATGAAGATGTATTCAGTTTATATTCTCTTAGAAATTCTGATCAGCGAATTTGATTCTATCCATGTGCAACTTTTCAAGTTTGTGCTCCAGTGACCTGACAAACTATATATACTGAAGGATGAAAGAGAAGCACTTGCAAAAACACACAGAGCCTGCTTAATTTTCATCATTCCATATGGAATCCCAAAATGTCTTGCTCTTTTCAAGAGTGTAGATGTAGCACATGGAACATTAGATAAGGAGAAACACATTAAAATGAATGAAATAATCATACAACATTTTCTTTATATGTATAATGTATATCTGCAAGAGGCACTAAAAGTTTCTACAGAAGTAAACACACCAGTATAGGGTCCTGAACCAAGATTTCTTACTGGCTTTGTGAACATTTTAGGCAGTGATGAAAATGTGTACTTCCACCATGATTTTTCAGAACCCCTGAAAAGGTAATTAATTTGGTTGCAATTATTCTCACTTATCTAACTCTCTCATTTGCAATCAGTGGCTTTATTATGCAGTCAAACCTGACTGACTATGAAATCTTGTGGTGTCACTACCTTTCTTTGTATAATCTCTGAATGGAAAAATAATCAACCCATGAAAGGAAAAACTCAAGAAGCAAGAGGAAACCATGGCAAGATTCAGGGATGAGGGCCACCGTGGGAGAGTGACATCATTGCTCCCCAAAAATCTGCCTTTTGGAAGAAATGGACATTTGTCTGCTGCAGCTCAGCAGAAGAGATGGTGTGAGTGGGGCAAGGTTCAGTGAGAGAAGAAAGGAGAGTCCCCTGGGTGTTTTTTAAAATAATATTATCATTTTTTTAAAAAAAATCTTTAAAAACATCACATCTTATCAAATTATCACTTTAATCATATGAAACTATGATATATATATATATATATATATATACACACACACATACATACATTTAGGCTGTGTGTATGATACTGTAACTGAAAGGTCTAATTTAATTTTGCTAGTTGTTTATGTCATAACTGTTGCCATTACATTCAGTGATACGTGGGAATTATGATTTAGGAGTAATGTTAGTACAAAAATCATTACTAAGGAAACTGTATTATATAGTATGAGAGGTGGCCAATGGGGGGGGGGCACCATGAATTACCACAACTGTTGACGCCAATCCTCGTGATGTCACCAGCAAGAATGTAGCCCTTTGGCACCTGGAAACCATGAAAAAGGTTAATATTTGCACTGTGCATAAAGGATCGTGTATCCTCTCAGAGACTGAAAGAAAGAAGTTTTTAGCACGAACTCTTGTAGACTGGGCCTACATTTATTAGATGAATCTGATGAAGGCCCAGCCTACAATGCTTATGCTACAAAGTTTTTTCTATCAGTATCAAAGGAGTTAGCTACAAGATCCCTTGCAGACTAATGTGTCTATTTCTTTGAATATCCACACAGTATAAAAGAGAATTTGTCATTGCCCTCAAACAGCTATTGACAACCACAATTCATTATAATCTTATTTATTCATTCTAGTCCAGAACCTGTCAACATTTCTGGCCACACAATTATCTGGCCAATTTTATTTCATTTGCTCTAATTTTACGATTTTCATTCCCTGCTGAAAACTCAGTGCTGAAGCCCAAATTCTTTAGGATTTGAAATTATGAATTATGGCCCTGTCAAGATGGGCAGGAAGGGGCGGGGGACGCCATCCCTTTTTGCCTCGCATAATTGCCACGTTGACTGCATGGCACCAGCAACAATGCACTCCAAAAAGGATGCACCACTACCAAAGAGCCATTAGTGCCCTGGAGTGGCGCTGTCCTGTCATAGAATCATAGAATCATAGAATCATAGAATCGTAGAGTTGGAAGAGACCACTAGGGCCATCCAGTCCAACCCCCTGCTATGCAGGAAATCCAAATCAAAGCACCCCTGACAGATGGCCATCCAGCCTCTGTTTAAAGACCTCCAAGGAAGGAGACTCTATCACCTTCCGAGGAAGTGCGTTCCACTGTCGAACAGCCCTTACTGTCAGGAAGTTCTTCCTAATGTTCAGGTGGAATCTCTTTTCCTGGATCTTGCATCCATTGTTCCGGGTCCTGTTCTCTGGAGCAGCAGAAAACAAGCTTGCTCCCTCCTCAATATGACATCCTTTCAAATATTTAAACAGGGCTATCATATCACCTCTTAACCTTCTTTTCTCCAGGCTAAACATCCCCAGCTCCCTAAGTCGTTCCTCATAGGGCATGGTTTCCAGACCCTTCACCATTTTTGTCGCCCTCCTTTGGACACACTCCAGTTTCTCAATGTCCTTTCTGAATTGTGGCGCCCAGAACTGGACACAATATTCTAGGTGGGGCCTGACCAAAGCAGAATACAGTGGCAATATTACTTCTCTTGATCTAGACACTATACTTCTATTAATGCAGCCCAAAATAGCATTGGCCTTTTTAGCTGCCGCATCACACTGTTGACTCATGTTCAACTTGTGGTCTACTTGGACTCCTAGATCCCTTTCACACGTGTTTCATTCAGCCAGGTGTCACCCATCCTATATCTGTGCATTTTATTTTTCCGCCCTAAGTGCAATACCTTACATTTCTCTGTATTGAATTTCATTTTGTTAGCTTTGGCCCAGCTTTCTAGTCTATTCAGGTCATTTTGAATCTTGATCCTGTCCTCTGGGGTATTAGCTATTCCCCCTAATTTGGTGTCATCTGCAAATTTGATAAGTATGCTCCCAATTCTGTCATCCAGGTCATTGATAAAGATGTTGAATAGCACTGGGCCGAGGACAGAGCCCTGTGGGACCCCACTGGTCACTTCTCTCCAGGATGAAAAGGAGCCATTGTTGAGCACCCTTTGGGTTCGGCCATTCAACCAATTACAGATCCATTTAACAGTTCCTTTGTCTAGCCCACATTTTACAAGTTTGTTTGCAAGAATGTCATGGGAAACCTTGTCAAAGGCCTTACTGAAATCAAGATATACTATATCCACAGCATTCCCTTCATCTACCAAGCTGGTAATTTTATCAAAGAAAGAGATTAGATTTGTCTGGCATGACTTATTTCTCTGAAACCCATGTTGAGTTTTTGTGATTATGGCATTGCCATCTAGATGGTCACAGACTCTCTGTTTGATGATCTGCTCCAGAATCTTTCCTAGAACTGATGTCAGACTAACTGGACGATAATTGTTGGGATCCTCTTTTTTCCCCTTTTTGAAGATGGGGACAACGTTTGCCCTTCGCCAGTCTGCTGGGATCTCTCCTGTTCTCCAGGAGTTTTCAAATATGATTGCCAATGGCTCTGATATTACTTTTGCCAGTTCTTTTAATACCCTTGGATGGAGTTCATCTGGTCCCGGAGACTTAAATTCATTTAGATTAACAAGGTGTTCCTCTACTATCTCTTTACTTATTCTGTGCTGAAATTCCCCTATTCTGTTCTCTGCTCCATTATCCTCAGGTTGAGCACCCTTTGCCTTTTCTGTCTTTTGTGCACTGCACCATTTAGAGGTGGTGCACAAGGCATGTCATTGGTGCACACACCATCTAATTGTGTGCATGCCCAAAATGGCGCTGGGAGAGTGTGGAGTGTGCAGATGCTCTGCACTCCCCAGCCCTAATCCTGGCCCCAGGCCTCTGCAAACCAGCAGTCTGTACTGGGCCTATATTAGGAAGTTGCAGTGTCTTGAGTGAAAAAAAAATCTAATTCTTTTGGGTTGTTCAGCACAGAAATTGAAAGCCTCTAATAATTTAAAATAAGACCTCTAAATAAATTTAAAATAAGACCTTTAAATATTTTTGATGAGCATGTTATAGGCAGTAGATCGACAAGGTTATGGTTTGAATTCAAATGGAAATTAGGAAACATTGAAGTTCTGCTTTGCTCTGAAACAGACTCACTTTACATTCTTTGAAGTTCATTGAGCATGAGGAATAAAGGTCTCTCATTTGAAATGAAGGACACCTAGCAACCAGAATTATAGGCCAACAGCAGTTGTTCTACATGTAACGTTTTCTATAGTCAAGGAAGACTTCAGAGAAGTAAAGCTTGACAGGACTCAGCAGAGTACTTAAACATATTTTCTCTTCATTTAAGTTCACATGCAGCCCCAGAGGAGGGATCAGAATTACTCATGTGCTCAAATGTAAGTGCCTGATTAACTGTTTTTTCTCAATCACAGCCTCAATATGGTTCCAGTTGATTTTATCACTTTGGAAGGAAGCACCCTAATTTATTCCAATCAATGGTTAAAACAAACATGAGTGTCTATATTCCTAATGAACTCTGTGCATTCTAAAAAATCTATCTGACTTTATCCTAGTTGTCCTACAAATGTTTGACAACATTCCTGGATGCAATCCTGTGATGTCCTTAGTGTAATGTGTTATGATTTTCTCAAGGAACTGATGGTTCAAAAATTCTTTCAGATAATTTTACTGTCGGAATAACTAAGCCTTTGGAAGTGTGTGTGTGTGTGTGTATGAGAGAGAGAGAGAGAGAGAGAGAGAGAGAGAGAGAAAGGTGGGGTTCATGAAGTGTGAACATTTTTTTTACAAATTGTCTTCAAGTAAGGAACAGAAGAGAAAAATGATGTTTTACCCTTACCAAAAATAGGATTATTCTCACACACCAGAAGATGACACCTGTTGGCAGCTGAATGCCAATCTGAAGTCTGCTACTGGGCTGGAAATTATGCATCAACAAAACTATCAATGTAATTTTTTTCACAGCTGTCTACAAGGGAAAGAAATCTGTTGAGAAGAGAAATTACAGATGTCTATTATCCATTATTCAAATGGATCTATGTTGGAATTACAAATTTACCATCTTCCAAAAAAATAAAAATAAAATTGCAATTTGGAGCTTAGATAAGCAACCAAAATAATAAAAGAAGGAAAGAATGTCTAGTGACCCATGGTCCAGTCTGAGTGACTCTCCTGACATTGATGTTAAACCATGACACCAGCATAATGCTGGAATTGTAACAACATCATAGCAATCACTTTCCTCCTGGTCTTGGGCCAACACAGAACAGCAGAGCTGAGGCATTTGCACAGTGCTGGAAGAAACCAGAAAATTGCAGGAAATCAAGATAGTAGCATCCCCTATTACGGTCCTAGAAACAACAGAGATGTACATTATAGTGACCTAAAGGCCACCTTCATAGATCTTCAGGTGTAAGGGAGCCACTTCTTCCTTGAACAATTGTTTGGGTCTGAGTGCTGACCTGTTGGGTATCTGACCTCTAGATCAACAATCCCTGTTGATATTATTGTCAAACTCAGTAAGGACAGAGTCAGTTTTACTGTCGGCCAAGCTGAACATTAAAGTAAGGCTAGTTCAAGCCATTGTATTTCCCATTGCCATGTACAAGATGTGAGAGCTGTACAGTGAAAAAAGCAGATAGAAGGAAAATCAACTCATTTGAGATATGGTGCTGGAGAAGAGTACCAAGCATACTGTGAACAGCCAGAAAGCCAAATAAATAGGTCCTAGAACAGATCAAGCCTGAACTCTCAGTGGAAGCCTAGATGACCAAACTGAAGCAATTGTACTTCAGCCACATAATGAGAAGACGTGGCTCACAGGATAAGACAACAATGCTAGGAAAGGTAGTGGGTAGCAGAAGGAGAGGAAGACCTTATACTATATGAATAGAGTCAATCCAGTAGGCCACAGCCCTAAGCCTACAGGACCTGAACAGAGTAGTTGAAGATGGTGGTGGAGGGGGAGGTTTGTAGGTGTCTCACTTCTGGTGTCACCATGTATTGAAGTTGTCTCAATGGCAGTGAACAACAACAACTAAAAGTCAACTGCATGAGAGGAAAAATGCTCTGGAGTGGGGAGTGGTGGCAAGATGTTAAAGGTAGAGGTGTGTCTGTCATGCAGCTTGGCTGATATGATCAAAATAAGCTTGATGCACAAATATGTCACAGAGTGGATGCTATACAGCCTCTTGTGTTGGCTTATGATTCACCTACTGGTTTCTGTTTAAAGAATAAGCATTGAGCACCACCTTATCTTTTTCCTCAGGCAGCAAAATGACCCCAGCCAGCCCTGGTGGGTGAAGAGGTCAGGAGAGCATAAGGGATTTTCTCTGGAAGGAGTCAAGCTCATATAGTACTTTCTCTTAACTAGTTGGTTCAGCAAAAATATTGTACTTTCCTGGCTACAGACAGATACTGTGTATTAATGGGATAAGGAGGCTGTATTCATAATAATCCTCAAAGTGAGGTCTCTTATCTCACAGGGTATTGCTCTATATCTATTGGGTATTCTTCTTTATAATTTGTTGTCAGGAAGCAAATATGAAAGAAATGTGAGAGTCAGTGCAGTGTAGTGGCTAGTGTCTTTTGAGTTTAAAATGATGATGGGAATCCAAATTACATCTCCACTGAGCCCTGAAGCTCATTGTATGACAAAGGGAAACTGTTTACTTTTATCACAGACACATTGTGAGGGTAAAAAGAGAAAATCCTGTGGGTTCTACATTGCACTATGGAGCCAGGGGTGGTGGTGGGATACAAATATAGTAGCTATACTCAATGACTTATCTTTTCACAGTACCATAGCAGAAGGTTAAGGGTACAACTCCTTCTATCTTTAGTTTGGGGGGGGGGGAAGAGTTATCCAGTGATATTAACATCTATATTTCAAATGGCTGAGCAATCAAATAAATTGTCCAAAGACTGTGCTGAGCTTACTCAATTATTGTTGATAAACAGATTTTATAGTGTTCTGATTTACCTTTCAATATCAGAAAGTAGTGGTATGACACCTCCTTTCATATGCTGTCTAGCCATAAATTAAGGAATAAATATTAACTGAATTAATATCTTGATTTGCTTGGCTTTATTGTGATACTTGCACACTGAATGAAATGAAAGAGTCTCAAGGTACTAAAATAATTATCTTAAAAACTGCAAATTTTGTTGCCCTTCACAACTTGTTTACAGTAGCTACTTCTCTCTCTATTTCTGTTTCAGTATTATTCCCCTCCTACTGCCTGTGTTCCCACAACTTCAGAATTGGTCAAGCCAGTGAATATGGAATTAATATGATGGTGTCACAGTGCAATATATCCAGTCAGATTTGGTACAGAGAGAGGGCTCTATTGAGGATGTCATCTTGATGGTGGAATCATCTTTTCAGAGTAAAGATAATTGTCTCTTGCCACTTGTCTCTTCCTTTCCCATCCTTGCAGCATTGAAAAATGACCTTCTTATTCACCCTAGTCTTTTAAATAAACTGTAATCTCAAATCCTGAGTTCTCAGTGTCAGATTTGCAACTTATTGTATATTTCTAATACTAAATCTGTTTTTATCCTCTCCATGACTCTCACAAATATTTTAATTCAAACATATGATAGCACATTTTAATACTGTGTCCAGTCCTTTTATTTTTATTTTTGAGAGCTACTTAGAGCACATATTGAATTTTGTATTTATGAATACCATAAAGTAAGTATGCAAGTCCTGGCTGTACTCCAAATAGGCTAATACCTTATTTTCAGCGCTTCATTAAAAGGGAAACTGAAATCATTTGTAAAATGTGCACCTGAGATGTCCAAATGTTATTAAGCAGATAAAGTGAAGACTTCAAAGAGAAGAGTCTTTATGCAAAACTGAATAGGAAATTCTTAGTAATCAATGGTCTTTTCCTGCTCCCATTCGTTGCAATAGGACATGTGCAGATTGTTCTCTAATATAAGTATGGAGATTTTCCAAAGTTGACAGGAATGCAAATTTAGTCTTTGGTGCATGAACGTCACAGAATTAATGCACTCGGGAAAACTTTTTTCTTCGAAGAGAGAACAGGAAATCACAGTGAAAAGAGGTTTAACTCTGTAATAATATTTGCCACTTAGGGAATGAAGAAAATCTCTCAATTAATAAGATTCAACTCTAGAAGGCATTTTTCCCTGAAAGTGTTCTCACTGCTTGCAAGACAAATCCCAAAGCTTAACTCAATGAATCAGTACAAAGGCAGTTTATTTTACTTCAGCTTTGCCTACTGGGCTGTCTCTCACACTATTTAATTTTTGTCCTAACAGGAAAGGAGTTGACTATGTTCAACAAGCACTGATTTGAGAGTGTGTTGTTTCCAATGCTGTTTCTAAAGAGTTATGCATTGTAGAGTGTGTGATATTTCTGATTCTGATCTTTGGCATTACTACAGTGCTTTTGAATAACTAAACGCTGAGTTTACAGCACCAATAGCAATATACATCTACACCAAAATTAATATCTAATGAGAAGGATGTTTTTGCATCCCCTGGATTGCTCTGGACCAGGGGTGGGCTAAGTGAAGCCTGTGGGCCACATTGGGACCCCTTAGGACGCTTATGTGTGGCCCCATGAGGCCCCCAGACCCCCTATGTTTTTTTTTTAAAAAATTCAGACTAATTTTATAGCTTGCAAACCAACCAAAATCTGACAAAACCACAAAGTTCCAAATTTCCTCCCCCAAACATCCAAAGTCCCCCACCTCAAAAAAACAAAACAAAACAAAACAAAACATTAAAATTGGCCAAAATGTTGGCCAGAAGTGATGTTGTGCCACCTCAGCCATGCCAAAATTCATTGATATCAGATCTTGGAAAAGTCAGCTGGCATCCTGTTAATGATAAGAATAAGTCCAATTTACACCTATGTGTGTTTTTCTAATATATATATATATATATATATATATAGTGTGAGAATTCTCTTTCTGCTTCATGCACTGACCCTATGTAACTGTCAATCTGTGTTACTCCTGTGACTCTCTTTCTCCATGGTCCTGAAGTGGCCAGTGGAGCACATGGAACTGTTGAGAGGTGTCTGGTTAAGTGACTGTAGTGTGATTTATAATGACCTCCCAGAGGTCCTCTAAAGGTCGTGCTGTCGCTCTACATCTTGTTATCTAAACATGAGGCACTTTTTACTACACCATTATAGTACTAGGTTAGTACACTATAGTACTAACTTCCTTAACAGCATCCAATGTAAACCTGGGTTTGCGGTTCAGAGAGACACTAGAGTTTTATGGCTAAGAATTCTAAGTAACCCTCTCTAAAATTCAAATGCCACTATTTCATAGGCTAGAATGATGGCAGTTAAGCAAGCACAGTGTAGTGGTTTGAGTGTTGGACTGTGACTCTGGAGACCAGGGTTCAATTCCCAGCCTGGTCAGGAAATCCACTGAGTGATCTTGGGCAAGTCATACACTCTCAACCTCAGGAGAAGACAATGTCAAATCTCCTCTGAACAAGTCTTACCAAGAAAACCCCATGATAGATTTGCCTTAGGGTCGCCCTGAGTCAGAAATGACTTGAAAGCACACAACAACAACAACAGCAACAACAACAACAGCAACAACAAATAGTACTATTATTGTGTACTGT
The DNA here is from genome assembly GCA_034509955.1 of Urosaurus nigricauda. Lineage (NCBI taxonomy): Eukaryota > Metazoa > Chordata > Lepidosauria > Squamata > Phrynosomatidae > Urosaurus > Urosaurus nigricauda. Next base: position 81,522,348 of record JAOEGL010000004.1, read on the forward strand.
GAAAGAGTCCTTGGTCATCCATATTCTGCATCCTCTATGCATCTCCATGACTGTAAAAACTTTTTGATTATTGCTGATACAAAACAGTGGGTTAATTTTGCAAACATTTGCTCCTTGCACCTTAAGCTTCTCACTTTGCTGATCTGCTTCTCCAAAGGAAGTGTAACCACATCCCTCACAAGCTAAATTCCTAGTCGCCAAACTGAATTGCTGTTTTGTCTTGATCAAGGTTCAATTTGTCTATCTTTATCCAGTCCATGGCTGATGAGAGATGGAAATAGATTCCTTGGGGTTTGGTGGAAAAGGGAAATACTAGTAGTACCAAATGCCAAAATCTCAGACAACCTCTCCCAAGGCTTTCAAGTGCATATCAGATAGCATGAGGGGACAATCATAAAAATTATCCTAAGAATTTGTTTAAGTGTTGTGCACCCAAATAGAAATTTATCTGTATTAACAAGTATATAGGGACACTGACTGACTATATCAAACAGATTAATAATTGTGGATAATTTGTGATAATCCTTCACACACACACACACAAACCAATCAATATGGTAAAATAATCTATGCAATATTCCATTACTTTAAAGACAAACTAGATTTCAGTTTCTGTTTGATAAATTACAATTGACTGGGATAGCATCCATTCAGGAGTTATACCAATCAGATGTTACATGATTCTGTATTAAATCAGAATACAGCTATGTTATAACATGAGAGGGCCACATCAGACAGACAGCAAGCAGCAGTATTCTTACTCAGAATAGGTTCTTGATGAAAGTGTAACACTATGATTTGGATATGCCACTAGAGAAACCACAATAAGGGAAGTGCCTCTGGTTCTGACCTACACTCTGAATGGGTATTTCTACCTTTGAAATCCCTCAGTTATGACCAAGGTTATAGAATCATAGGGCTGGCAGGAGCATTATGGGCCACCGGGACCAATCTCCTGCTCAGTTTCTTGGAAACTATGTTTCTGTTAATGCAAGCTAAGATAGCATTTGCCTTCCTTGCTGCAGCGTCACATTGCTGGCTTGTGCTCAATTTAAGATCAACAATAATCCCAAAGTTACACATTTCACAAGTGGTGGGGCTATTTAAAAAGTGTGTCTGTCTCTCAGTTTTAATGTACTATTAAGAGGTACCTTATAATTGTTCATAAGACGATAACCTGAATTGTTCAGAATTTCTCCAATCTCATGACAATGAAAGCGGCCAGCCTTTAGTTTAAAATACAAATTACTATGAAATTTGTATTCGTAAGACAGTTCCTCCTTCTGCAATAACATAATAATGTTATACAGAAAAGCATGTGTGTAAAAAAGAGGGAGGGAGAGATCTGGGTCCATGGTTTCTCAAGATATTATGGACCAATTCTATTGGTCTATTAGACCATAAAACCCAGGAACATCCTAGGACATCCACTCTCACACCCATAAATACTCAGAGATAGTTAGCCCATCAGTTTATCACCTCATAATGGCTCTATCTTCTTGAACTCCCAATGGAAGAATCCAAGCAAGAGGTGGCAGCATTTCAAGAAAACAAAAATACTGTGAGTTGCTTTCAAATACATTGGAAATAAATACAGAAGATATTTCTTGGTCATTCCTATAATAAAGAGGGGGATAATTTTCCCCAATTAAGAGATCTATGGATTTCAAAAGCTTGCCTGCAATTTTTCTTCATTGTTTCTTGATAAAGATATTACATAAATTGGATTCTGGATTTTTCTTATGGCCAATATGGCTGCTTTTTCTGACCCAGAAGTACTGCATGCAAAATACATTAATAAAGGACAAGAGATCTATTGATGGAGCTCAAAAGAGAGAATTCCTGCAAATATAAATATATTTATTATCACAGTTCACATGACTGCTGTGAAAGCAAGAACTAGTGTAAGCACTGATTGTAGAAATAGCCTTTAAAATATTTTTTCATGCAATTTTATTTTTTTTAAAAAAATGCTTGTTGCTTGTATGAATAATGCCTTATTAGTATTGTTTTATTGATTTTGCATTTGTGTTTGTACATTCTAACATACTGTTTTCTTTTGCTGGAAGCTACGGTACTTTCCAGTGTTTGCTTTTAACTAGGACTAGAAGGGCAGTGGTTAAGTTTTTAAGTATTTAGCTCTAGACAGTCACACACTTCCCATCTGAAAGATGATGTTCCAAGAGTCTGGACAATCCAAATACCATCACTAACAGGTTCCCAGCCCCAGGTTTTCATCACACACCAGATTAGAAAAGTTTCCAACTTCTGTAAGGTTAAAACATCTTTAAATGTCTCTCCTATGCAGTGCTGCTCCTAGAACCCTGTGGATACTGCTAAGCTCTGAGATACCAGGAAAACACCATTCTCACCATTTGCTATGCTGTTGCAGTCCAAAAAGATCTAGATGCCCATAGGATTCCTACTCCTGTGGTCCAAAGTGGGCAAGCAGTCCCAAGTGCACAGAAAACAAATGACTCATAAGAGAACTTTAACGACTAAAGTGTTTTAGATGCCCAACCAGATCTTCCAGGGACTAGATCTCACGACAGACAGGGGGAAAAAGTGTAACTCTCAGAAACTTTTTTTGGGTTTAAGTTATTCCACTCAGTCACTCCATAGACTATGACAATGGATTAACTTCCTTTTCCTGGGAGTCTTTTCTGGTGTTTCAGAAAAACAGCTTGGCCTAAACTGGAAGAATCTGGGAAATTGAATGAACCGCAAGAAGGAAAACTTATCTTCTTTAGACAACCATTAAAAGTATAACTTGCCTCTTCCAGCCTCCCCCCCCCCTTTTCTTAATATTCTGATCAGTGGGTGCTGACATTATTTCTTTGTGAAGTTATTCACTCCAGAGGACCCAAACATGAGCTTTTCATATTGATAACAAACTCTAGCCAAAGAGCACAGATGAATGTAGCCTTTTTTGGGGGAAAGGTCACACAATCTCTGTTGAGACATGCTAACAAGATGTTGCTCAAACAAGTCAAAAGCATGGCTTGCTGAAGGAAAGGAAGATCACAGAGGAAGCACAGTCAGTATACACAATCTCTTTACACCAATTCCCAAGGGGAGGGGCATTTCATACACATAAATAAGCCCTTTGGAATGGTTTAGTGCAACTTGATCTTAATACATAAGACACAGGCCTCACAATAAAATAAAAAAGGGATGGCATGGACAGACAACATTAGTTGACTTTATAAACATGCATTGTAGTCTAACAAGCATCACCACCATGCTTGTTGTAAGACTGTGGACAAGATCTAGTACCATCACTGAACAACCAGTCTGTAGAATCTTGCCTTCTATATGACTAGCACACTATACACACTAGCACAATCAAATGAGTTTTCTGCTCCATGACAATACTTAAGCTGCATATGAGCCTTGCCTAAGAGTATTTCATCAACTGTTCCCCAAGATCCAATCTTTGCTTCGCAAGTTCCAGTCCCCAAGCCCTAGTCTTGGAACTTGCTCAACAGAGTACCTGATTAAACTTTAGCACCTTTCCCTTTTGCTGCTTCTTTTAGAAGACATGTATTGATATGATTATACTACCTGCCACTGGCCCTGTGATCTTGAGTTGCAATCCAAGGAACAAAACTTACCGCCAGACTTGAATACTTAGTGGAATTGTTGGTTGTTGCGTTGGAACATGACATCCTGTTCATATGACTCATAAACTCCAGCTTTGCCTGCCATGGACAGTACTATTTGTCCCTGGCAACTCAGACTAACACAAGTAATCCCTACATACTCCAAAACGTAAACACTGAAATGACTGATCACTGTTGGGAACTGACAGTAACTATAGCAGACAAATGTCACTTGGATCACAGTAGCATGGATTACTACTGCCATTACCCCTCAAATTATATTTAAGGAATAGTACAAGTTGTGTCGAAAGGTATTAGGAAAAGTTGAAAGATGTCTAAGGGTGTTAAGCTCCATGTGTTTCTTAGCCCCTTATTAAACTTCAAATATTAATAAATAAATTTTCTGAGTCTGAGAAGTGCAAGGATATAAATGGAAATAAATTTGGTTAGTCATTATCTCACAGTTTTTCATGAGATTTATAGCTATGGCTTTGTCATGAACTAATGAAACAAGGCTGATATACAAAGTTAAAGAGCACATAGAACCAGTAGAGTGTTGTGAATAGAAGATGCTTGATTTCTACTTAGAAGCAAATTGGAGGGTATGGAAATTGCTTGAGAGCAGGTGAACACTCATTACCACTAGTGCTGTTTTGCAGTATGGATTCAGTACCTTGTGTCAACAGAAATCACCGGTGGTCGATCCAGGAGCAGTACAGCAGTGAATCTAAACTGGGTTTTATCCAGACTTTAAAAAAGGCTATCCAGTGTGTCGAATCTATTTGGTATATAGAGTTCAGCACCTTCAATAGCGATTTTGAAGCCTGAACTAAAAGTCAGAACAGATTCATTGATCCACTGACATTGGGAAAGACATTTCTGAGTGGTCTTCAATGCCAACTCCAGAATATAATTCATGTGAGTAGAATTATTAGGACAAATGCAACTATGGCTGGTGAAATGCAGCCTTAGCCAGATATGTCACTGAAACAACCAGATGTATTGCCAGGAAAATAACCAATCTACCCCAACCAATGTCATATTGTGCTTCCTAATCTTCTTCATAAAATTTAAGGTCGTATGGGATGAATATATTTGTTTGATGATACTGGCAAGATTAAAAGACAGGAACCACTACTAATCTCTTCCTTCAGACTGTAAAACCTCATTGTGTAAGTCCCCTCAAGTGTTTAAGGGAAAAGAACAGCAGTGATCCTGATAAATTGTATTCTGTCCACATCACTAGGGTGCCAATAATGTTTCCCAATGCTTGGAGGATCAAGAGAAGTACTTCCATGGCTCTGTACGGGGAAAAATCATTGTAATTCTCTGGAGACGTTTACTCTCTAATGGAGTGTGCTTTGAGGGAATTGATTTAATATATGCATTTAACTCTTGATCTTCCCCACTTTAGATTCTTTCTTTGCTAACTTAAACCTACTGTCATTAAGAATGAAGATAGCGAGACAGTGAATCTATGAATACTTTTGCTGCAAGCAAAATCAACTCAATTGGAAGTATCATTAAAAAACAGCAGGACCTACTTGTGAGTAAATATGGATGGAATTATGATGTGAGTCACAAATATGATCCAGTTAGCTGAATGATGCTTCCCTCTCTCTCTATAAAAACTGTTGAGATTGGATCTTTCAAATCCATAACTGACCCTTTGTTGATCAGCATCAAACATTTCTATCATTGGAGAAAGACTGCAATTTTGTTAGATGTTCTTATCTAACTGCCATCTATTTCATAGAAAGCAGCGGTGATTCAATCCAGCACATGGGCAGGGAACTGGCTTGTGATCATATTCTTTGTTCCAACCTCCATTAATTGTCTGGTAATCAAACTGATCTGTGCCTGGAAGTCAAAGTTGACACAGTAGATTTAATCTTACATTTCTTGTATGTAGTAATTATACACGGGTTTTGTGTAATACTCTCTGCATCCTTCTGGCTTAATGTGCATTGTACATTTTGTTATAGAACAAAAGCAAATAATCTGAGATGTTGGCAGAGCTTGCCAGGCTTGGCCTTGGTATTTGGTGCTTAGGGATTGTAATACAAGCCAGAAGAAGAGGTGAGCAGTATCAATCATGAATTCTTCTCTAGTCATTGCATTAGACTGGGAAAACTACAATTCCCAAGGGCTCATAGCTATTTTTCTCATCATGTTACCAGCATACCATAGAAGTGAGAGATTTATCTCCTTCCCTCCTATATTCTTATGACCAAAATGCTACAGTCACTATCACTCATACTATCAAATAAGTGCTTAAAAAAAAGAAAAAAAAGATAAGAGTTAGAAGATTGGTGTAGGGTTTTGTAGACAGGAAGAAGAGGATCCAAGAGATAAGTGGGTGGAATCTAGCTCATAGAGATGTGGTATATATTGGTGAATTTGGTCTGGCTCAAAAAGGAGTCAGTATAGTGAGTGAATCCAATATGGATAGGCATAAGTAATAGGTGGGTTTCTATGGCTGAACAGGAATTCAAACCAAGTATCACAGTTCAGTGCTCAAACTACTACACTATGCTGTCACTTTCTGCCTCTGATAGTGAAGATTAGTGATGTAAAGAATATTTGTCAAAATTCAATAAACAGAAGAAATACCTGTTATTCGAAAATTTTGAAAGCTTTTTAAAGAGAAGAAATTATGAGCACTTCTCGATCAATGAGTAAGAATTTTGTTTTTTAATTTGATGGCCAGGATTTGAGCATTTTGCATAAGCAAAGCTACCATTAATATTGGGTTTTTCCAGCAGAAAAATGTTCTTTAAATCTCTGCCGAACTTCCTTTTGGCATTTTAATTCAGTTTGAAATAGTGTAAATGTTTGCCTCCCTTGTCTTTTATTTTCATTCGAGAAATCTGTGAAAAATACTTCTCGACAGGGAGAGAAAAACAACCTTTTGAAAGTGGGTCTTTTGAAAAGAATTTTTTTAAAAAAAAAATCGCATCTAGTTCTTGACGGATGAGAAGAAAAAAAATGGTTTGGATAATGTATTCCCCTTTGTGATTAGGAGCTGGTGATAAGTCTTAACTTCCATTGCATATAGGAGTTGTCCATGGGCTTGGATCACCTAGCCTGCCTTTCTGCCTTGCAGGTACCTACTACAGCTGATCAGAAAGTTAATTCTAGTTAATAGTTTGCTTACCACATTGTATACCAGCTGTGGCTTCTGTTTTAATACCTGAAAACATCTTGATTTTCTTTTCTTTTCTTTTAAAAAACCCCAAACCCTTTTCTTTTATTCCTTCCTATACATAGAAGAAAGGGAAGAAGTATGCCAGGCATAGATAAGTATGTTACAAATATTATTCTAGCTTGAAACTTTGAAAAATGTGCATGCTCAGGGAGCATATGTTCGAACTGCCCCTGGGCAGTCACAGAACGCTACATTAACAAACAGAGAAATACCAATTTAAATCACTCAGTACATTTGCATGCATTGTCTGAAAGAAGGGTCTTAAAAATCAAGATTAATATGCACATTTTTACATCAGAGCATAGATGACAGCAGGAAGGCAGACAATGGCACTCAATGAGCTGTGCAGGAGAAATGCAAGGAGGCAGAGCATCACACTATTTGCATGGAAGATAAGAATACAGAACACATTTCCCATTAGCAAATAGAAAAGAGGACAGCTAGGATGCAAAAACATGAAAAGGGGGTGAAGAGACCTTTCTATACCTTTATTTATCTGCTGTGGCACATGCACACCTATGAAGTAGGTGTAACAGTAGATTCTGAAAACTTTTCCCTTTACCTTTTCCCCAATACATGTGAATGTAACAATTAGGCACACAAATACTTTGATGACTGCATGACCCTGTTCCGACTGAAAGAGCAAAAACTCCTTAGCAAGGACAGAACATACCACTGTGACTACAGTACTGTGTTGTTTTTGTTTTTTACAGGTAAAGGTTTGTATTTTGCAAACTCCACCTGAAAATTTATTGGCATTTTCCACTAAGATATCCCATTTAAAGCAATGTTTTATGTGTGTGTTTTTGTTTGCTATTGTCCCTGATATATACAATTTTTTATTTTAAAAATTGTTGAACTACATCAAAAATGTAAAAGTGTAAAAGCTGAAAGAAAATCACATTCCAATTTGTTTATTTATTTGGGAAATGTGCATTAGTTTAACATATATTAAAATGCAAACCAAATGAATCTTCTTCCCATCTCTATCTGTAGTGGACCTGGGAAAAATTGGGGTTTTGGACTGCATTTCAAAGAATACTCCCAACCAATTAGCCAATTGCAATGCTACCTGGGGAATTCTGGGAAACAGAGTCCCAAAAGGATTCTTTCCCCAAGTTTTGATTCATTGCCATTGTTTCCCCAGTGGCAGCTCCTTCAGTGCCAGTTTTCCTGCTGATTGCTTCTCTCTGGAGTTGGAAATAAAAATTATGCTGCACGCGCATCCTCCACACTACTTGTTTGAGTCCTTTATAAAATTTATTTAACTGCTCCCTTAGTTTTTAGTAAAAGCAGAACTAATTTCTGTACTAATTCTTCATATCCATGGCCAGGATTCTCAGTCTTGTTCAGAATTCAGGTAAGATATAATTAAATCATCTTATGTTTCCCGGCCTCATCCATCTTAAATCAAGTTATTCAAGAGTCACTTCTCTGTTTCTACTGGGTATACTCCTGTTCAGGTTTGGGGTCAGTATATTTTCAGATCATTTTATTGGCATTCATCAAAATTCACAATACTCAAATGTGAGGAAAAAGCAAGAAACAATAATTCTGACAAGAAGTGACAATTTCCTCACTCAGGAAAGTAAGGAAAAATCATTTTAGTTTATATTGAATCAAATTTATCAATATTTGCAAAAATCAGCTGTGCCAGATGAAATAGGTAAAACAAAGTTGCTCCCAAGAGCATCCTCAGACAATTAAGAGGCTACATGGCATGTAGAACTAAGCTAAAAGTTCATATATTTTGATTTTCACATTAAGATCTGCCTGCTTGAAGGCGACAGCTCTTCTCAGACACCTTTCTAAATGACAGAGACATTAAACATGTCATTCTAATGCCTTGGAGCATATCAGCTGTTCTAGAATGTCCGAGAGATGTCTCAGAAGGGTGCCTCATATGTCCCAATTGCATCTTTCACAGTCAGTGGATAATATGCCGCACAACAAGCGCAGTGCATGCAAGGTGACTCTCCTTTGCACAAACCAAATAGGGCATGTCTAAAGAGACTGGCTAATGTCTCTTTCTGCTGAATATGCCCAGAATGATTTTGACTTCTGAAATAAGTCAATTTTTGTTTTGAAGAGCAGGGTGGATGCATTCCAGTCTCTACTAAAACTTTTCAAATTGAAGTTCTGTAGTTTGTTGTTTGTAGTTTGTTGTGGCACCAGAGCTCTCTGATAGATAAAGTTAAATGTCTCATAGAACTATGGTTCCCAGAATTTTATAGCACTGACCCATGACAGTTAAAGTGGTGTCAATCTGGATTATTTCTATGCTGTGGATGAAACAGTGTCAGCAGAAATAACAACTGTGTAGCCAAGTAGACCAACTGTTGTGTTGCAATCTCAGTAAAGGATCCCTTTCTGACTTCACATGTCTTAATGTTTAGACAGTTTTGTCACAAAAGAGACTTCTTGCTTGAGATGGCTCAAGCTTGGAACAGATGGACCGGAAAAAGTGGCATGATCCTGCTTTTTCCTAAAGTGGGTCAAATCCCACAGCCTGCATAGCCCACTTCCAAGGCAGGTCAAAGGTGCATGGCCTGACCACATGGCACAGCATCCAACCACTCTGCTGGTTGTTGTTGTTGTTGCCTCTCCACCATACATGCACACTATTTCACGAACACACTGCCAGTGACGCCCAAGTACCTCCCATGGTCACCCAGATGCCAACTCATTGCATGGCTGCCCCTTTGAACAGCCACACAATCACACATGCTGGGCTCCACTTCTTCAGTGTGTGAGTGATACATTAGCAAAACACAATCATGGAGGCCCCTAATATACGCCCCCTTAACTTCATACTCCCCCTTGGACTGTCTGGTTTGTGTATGTTGTATTTAAATCCATTGGAGTCATTGCACTTTCATTTCTTTGCTTTGCCACAGCCTCATACTAATGTCAGTGCTTTTATATGCAGGGGTGAAGATGCACATCTTCCGCGCTAAGCTGGACTATCCCAGGTTCTGTTTGTCCTTGTTTTTAACCCTGGAGCATGGCTTTAGTCTGGTTTCTGCCTGCTTTGGAGGCCTGCATCATCTCAATGGCCCACCTTCAAAGCAGTTGGAAACCGCTTTATTTTGCCCATCTGTTCCACCCCTGAGATATTTGACCTTTATGGGTAAAGCAAAAGAAAACTTTAGCGTGCCAGTAGAAAGCCATAGAAGGATATTCAAATCCTTTGTTTTAGTAACACTGGTTGTATGGTAATAATAAGAGATATCTGCCCCTTTCTACAGAGTGTGGTTTTCCATTTCCCACATTTCTCACTAAAAATAAATAAATAGGATGATATAACCTTTAGCCAAAGATTTTTCTTCTGCACATGTTTGCAGTGCAATCTTGTGCTGAAAAGTTTCTGTTTTTAGTTTGAAAATGGGTGGTTGTGTGGCTTTTGGTGACTGGTGAGAAACTTCAGGGACCACAAAATTGGGCTTCAGGGTCCTACTCTCACATGGGCCCTGCTCTAACCCAATGGCATAGTTATGATGCCAGTATGAATGTAGGGAGGCCTGAGGGCTTTCTAAGCCATTTCCAATGCTCTAGGTTGAGAGGCGTTTGGATCCAACACAGCTATAGTTGGCTCTTGGCCATCTTAGTTAGGACCATTCTCTGAATTCAAGCCACCATTCATATTTTGTAAATGTTCAGAAAACAGCAAAAACTGCACCTCAGCAGTTCACCAAAGACCAAACACTCTTGTGCAGTTTATGAGAATTCCTGTGTATTGATGTTGATAGCAGTCTCGAGTCATCTTGACAAAAGTACAGTTCTTGGTTGAAATGTCAGGTCTGGTGAAGCCAAAGGTTAAGCTTTCCAAAGAAGATAATCTTTACTCTGCAATATGTACAGGAACCCTTTCTACTTGGCACGTCATTTATCACGTTATTCATTTGGTATTTCTGGCAGGCAGGACTGTGCTGGGAAATTTGTAGAGTGGAACTGCTGCTGCTGCTGCTACCTGTGTTACTGCATTATCCATGCCCACGATGCTAAGCAGAATAACATGAACCAAAAAGACTGGTAACTGCCTTTAGAAACATTCAGCCTGAACTCATACAGTGGGGAAATAGCCAAGAGGGAAGTAAATAAAAATATCATACTAAATAGATCTGCTGTGATCTTAATTCACACTTCCTTTCCTACCATAAATTCCCACCTTAGAAGGTTTATGAAGCCCTCTGCTGCATTTCCTTCTGGATTTTGAGTTTCTAAATTGAAATTGTAATCTGAATTGAAGCATAAATTTTACCTGTCCTATTGAGTCCCCACTCATATGCCTTCCAATCTTATTTTTTAGACTAACCCTTTCTCACTGTTCCTCTTTCTGGTGAGGCAGTTGTTCAAACAAAGATGGCAGACAGGACCCCTCAGCCATCCATATATGCCTTATTGACAATTGCTTTGTCAGGATCCCATTAACTATGGACCCTTGGCAGAAAACAGTATTTTCCAGGGTCTTGTGTTGCTTTTATGGCAGCAGTCCAATAATCTGGGATAGAAAGGATAAGGGTGTTAATCCTCCACTTGTGCTGCCACTGACCCTATAGCAACAGAGAAGAAAATCCAGAGAGACTAGGGGTAGGAATTGTTTTACTAAGATTCAGGTTGCATCCGCACTGCAGAAATAATCCAGGTTCACATCACTTTAATTGTCATGGCTCAGTGTTATGGAATTCTAGGAATTATAGTGGCACCAGAGCTATCTGACAGAGAAGGCTAAATAGCTCTCAGAACTACAATTTCTAGAATTCCATAACACTGAGCCATGGCAGTTAAAGTGGTGTCAACCTGGATTATTTCTGTAGTGCAGATGCAGCCTGAGTCATGTTACAGATATCACGAGGAGTATGATGGAGTCCCAGAATGTTATGTAATTAAACAAGGGCATAATCATAATCTTTCCAGGTTCATTAAGAATAGCTCAACTAGCTTACTCCATCCTACAGATGGACCAGGGGAAAAAATAATGATCTAGACCTAAATCAAGTTTCTGATCTCAAGTAGAGTGGACCCTTTGAACTGATTGTGAAATGGTAAGTCAGCATCGTCATTATACCAACATCACAGGCACATTTGATGAGGACTCTCAGGTCATGCAACTCCTTTCTATGGAAGGCGCACTCGGCACCCTATTTGCACTATTTCCAACAGCAGGTGAAGACAATTTTATTTAGAGAGAACGTTGACTCTTAATGTCAGAAGGGTTTTTAATGTGGTGGCTATCTGTGCTTTTATTATGTTTTAAATATGTTTTAAATTGTTTTAACTTTGCACTTTTAATACAATTGTTTATTTTTGTAACTTTTGTATGATAAGATTTTAGTTGTATTTTTTTAAAAATATATATATACTTTGTTTAATTTGTTGACTCCCAATCCTAGGTGAAAGGTGGGATGCAAATCAAGATAAGGCTGTGGAGAAGGAGGAGGAGGATATAAATAAAATAAAAACATATGTAAACCCCATTAATTCAGTGCTTCTATTTTGGTTGGGACTATATTTGTATTGATGTTACTGGTAGGAATTAAGCAAATGTGGTTTGAGCATTGGATGCTGACGCTGGAGACCAGGGTTCAAATCCCAACTAGGTCATGGAAATCCACTGGGTGACCTTTGGCAAGTCATGCTTTCTCAGGCTCAGAGGATGGCAATGTCAAGCCCTCTGTGAAGAAACTTGCTAAGAAAACTACATGATAGGGTCACTTTAGGTTGCCATGAGTCGGAAATGACTTGAAAGCCAACAACAACAACCATAACAGTAAAAAAGGAATTGCACTGTCCTCTAGCTGTTGTTGGATTGTAACTCCAAGTAATCTTCTGTGAAGTAAGTCATAATTGCCAATGTTTGTAACTGTAACTCCATGACTTCACCTTACTTTATGCATGCCATATGTATGTAGAAAACCAAGTTACATGTTAAAATTCTCACACCCACAGGTTAATCCTTGTTGGGTGAAGCCATTGATGACATGTTTCAACAAATGGTTAGCATATTGATTTCTGATCATACCATTTAAGAGAGATGGATATATCAACTGAATCCAAATCTCCTATACATATTTAGCAGTATACTGGATAGTGCTGGCTCTTTCTTGGTAAATATTGTCCATTATATACCAGAAATTGTTTTAATTGTGCTGGTTTAAACATTTTATTGTACAGATGAATACTCTTTTTAAACAGTTTGTATTCCTATTGGATAATCCTTATCTGAGCTCCATTATATCAATAACAGTAAGAAATTATTGATTTTTACCCTGAAAGCCATTAAGGTCAATTAACTTTACAATTCAAATGGGAAAAGATGGCAAATTACATTCACTGAATGGTTTGAAAAAGGGAAATTAAAAAAAAAACTTAATTTGTGAAGGATGGTATTAAATGGTAAAGGTAAAACAAATAAATGTATATAAGTATAATGGCTCTAATCAGCAACATCCAACATTCAAAACTAGCATCATTATGCTTAGTGGACTGTGTAGCAATAAGGAATGATAGAGCTGTTGCTTACCTATTTAATGCCAAGAATAGATTAAAAGAGGAGAAATAATAAGCAATAGGAATAAACAGTGGGAAGAGAGACAAATAGATTTTCAAGGCATGAGGTATATGGTACAATCTCACATATGACACTTTCTGTGGTGATGGGGCTGTGTAGCATAGGCAAGAGGCTATGCAAATGGCAGCAGTGCTGCTTGGACTTCAGTGTTAGTCAGGCTTTTGCTGAGCAGTACAACAACAACCTACAAACATTGTAATACTTGGGGCAAACAAGCTAAAGTAAACAGGAATGGGGCATTTTCAGTCAGATTATTACACAGTGTTTTACTCAGGAAATGAAAATCTAAGAAGAAATGGGATGGCATTTATAGTGAGTAGAGATGCAGCAAAAGCAGCCAAAGGACATAATGCAAAGTATAACAGAATCATGTCAATAAGACTTAAGGGGAAACACATCTGTATAATCATAATCCAAGTTTTTATGCTCCAACTACAGAGGCAGAAGACAAATATATTGAAAGATTCTATGCTGGAATCCAAAACAAGACTTCTTCTTAATCATAGGCAACTGGAGTGCAAAATTAAGCAACAGCAGAATCAAAGATTGTAGGAAAATTTGGTCTATGGCCAAGAAATGAAGCAGGAGGACACATTCTTCAAGCCATGAGACAACCAACTGGATACATCACCTCATGGCCAATACGGAAATCAAATAAACTACATAATCGAAAGCAGAAGATGGAGAAGCTCCATTCTCTGCAAGAACATGACCAGGGGCAGATTCTGGCATAGACCATGAATTATTAGTATAAAAAATTTGAATAACACTAAAGAAGAACAGTAAAAGAACCATAATGCCAAAATAAAATCTGAAGAACATCCCTGTAGAATTTAAAGAAAATGTAAAAAATTGTCTGGGAACCAGAAGAACTCTGAAGCTGGGGATACCATCAGGGAGGAATGAAGATTTCTGGGACAGTCAGGATCTCTGCCAGGGTAGGTTCCAGTACTGCAGAGGCTTTCCTTATTGCCATAGAAAGACTTGTAGACAGAAAGCTGTTGCCATCTCTTGTCCTGAGATGTGCCCATGTGCTATAACAACTTGGAGTAAATTTCATTGCAAATGGGATAGAATGTATGTTATCATGTAATGTTATGTTACGTATATATTTTATTTTTTAAAATCTATCCTGATTCTTTTTGGTAGTTCATCTGCAGATGACCTAATGAATTAATTACTGAATGATGGTCATCACACAGATAAATCTTATTGATTCCATGGGACCACTCCAATTGGGATTAGCAATAGAAACAAAACTAATGAATTGGCCCATTCCCTCTGAACATTATTCCCTGAATTTATAAAATTGATTCCTTGCCTACAGGGAAGAATCAGAACAAAATGGCCTCTATGATGGCATCCTGGTTGTGACTTACATGCGCTCAAGTGCAGCTTGTATATGTGAAAGTCCCTTTTTGGATGGGGTACACTTGCCTTTGCACTCTTTTTGTTGCTGCCTACCAGCTGGGAGGGAAAAGAGATGAGGAGCAATTTGGGCCATGAAAATTTGGCAGCTCTGGTGGAAGGAAAAGGCAGGTGCATTCAACTTATACTCATTGCTTCAGATGTCAAATCAGGTAAATGCGACATTCAGGAGTGCTTGTGGAACAGGGGAACCTGCAGACTGTAGTACATGTGCTGTTAACCTCACAACTCGACTTCTGTAATGCGCTCTACATAGGGCTACCCTTGTACCCTGTCTAGAAATTTCAATTAGTCCAAAATATGGCAGCCAGACTAGTTACCAGAACAGCTAGATGCTCACATAACACCTTAACATTTCATAATCTCTACACTGTCTATAATCTCTATAACATATTAAAATCTATACACTGACTGCCTATTAGTTTCTGGACACAGTACAAGGTGTTGGTGATGACCTTTAAAGCCCTTCATGGCCTGGGTCCAACCTATTTGCGGGTTCACCTTCTTCTGTACTATCCACCCCTTGCACTTAGGTCTTCTGGGAAAAATCTATTGCATCTGAAAAAAATGAGATTGGCAGTGGTTACCCAGAGGACTTTTTCATTTGCCTCTCCTAAACTATGGAATAGCCTGTCAGAAGAGACCTGGAATATTACTAACCTTGACAGCTTTAAAAAGTCTTTTCCGACAGGCCTTCCGTAACTCACTTGATCATCACCCACTGATATGGACTATCATATGGGGAAACCCACGATGCCGATCTCTCTGTTGTTTGATTGTTTGTTTTAATTAATCTAGATGCTATTTTATTATTGTTTCTGTGAATTATAGGTTGTTGGTTGGAGGGAGAGATAATGGGTTTTATTTCGTATTGCTGTATTTTATTGCATTTTAATGTATTGTTGTTATATTTTACTGTGTTGTAAGCTGCCTCGATCCTACTGGAGAGGTGGGGTAAAATAAAATTTCTATTCTCTTTCTATTATACCCACTTATCCTGTCCCCACTTGTAAGCAACAGCAACAGAGAGCCTTCCTGGAGCTTTAACAACTGCCAGGTGGTGAGAGGACATGGAACTGCAGCCTTAATGTTTCCTGATGTGTTAGGAAGAAAGCTAGGCCACTGTCATTCCCTTCAAAATGCTATATTTTAATCAGTAGGGAATTTGGGGATGGGAGAACATTTGGGCAAGCCATCAGTATCATCCTGCCTCAAATGTGACAACCAACAACCAACCAAATGCCCTTTTACACTACATGGTTATAACATTATAATTTCACTTTAAACTGCCATAGCAACATCCTAAGGAATCTTGGGATTTGATGTTTTGTGAGGCACTAGTGTTGTAACTGTTATGTGAAAACGCCCCAGGACACAACTTTTGCCACTTCAGTTAAGATAAATTGACAAGATCTGTTCTTGGATGTATATTTCTTTCATTAAAATGGTAGCTGCAGGGGGCATAGTTTGTATTGCTTGGGACAATCATTCCATTCTCTAAAAACATCTATCCATCATGGGACAGAAAAGAAGAAAGATAGGGATTTGTATTGTACCTGTGTCCTTTGTGGTGAATACAATTTTTGAGCTGACTTGAATGGCACAAGGAGCATACAGATTAAACTACTTCCCACCAGTACTGCAGCCCTGATATAAATGTCCCCATGACTGTTTTCAGTGGGGAAAAAAAACACAGATGTATGGAGATCCATTTATATAGCTCCTGCATCATGATTTGTTTGGCTGCTAGAAGTAAGCCTTAGAATGTCTAATAATAAAGTACAATTTTCATGCCTTTTTTATGAAGCAATATTTTAGCTGAAGTTCAAAATCTTAAATTAGCGATAAGGAAAACAGCAAGCCCTGTAAATAAAGACCAAAGATGCTGTACAAAATCATAGCTTCTTTTTCAATTAGATTTGTCACTGTGTTTGCAAGTCTGCATTTTGCATTTTTTAAAGATTACTGGAAAGCATGGGGAGTTCTTAATGTTTATTTTCAATTACTATTCTCATGGGAAAATAATTTTACAGCTTTTAATTAATCTTCCAAAAACGTGCAAAAAGAGAGAATAGGATTTATGCTTTTTTATTTCCCCCCAACAGATTTGCAATAAACTCTTCAACTCTCAGTTAGATTTCATAGCCAGCCGCTCACTTTTATATGACTTTCACATGAACACTCATAGCCAGGCCAGCTGGATTGTCAGTCCTTTATTAGGAAAATTCCAATATTTCAAGAAAAAATGACTTACGGACAGCTTGGAGAGCCCTCCAAAGCTTCCATGGTCACCCTCTGGGCATAATTTATGTCCTCATGAGCTGTATGGCTCTTTGCAGAATTGTGGGAAACAAATTCTTTGCTTTCAAGAGAATGCCTGTATTTGGAAAGCCTTGCAATCATGTCGTTTCAGTTCCCAACTGAATTCATACTATTGATTTCCACAGAGACAGCAATCAGACACAATGAGTGAACAAAGCAACCATCCTGTCAGACCCAAACCTACAATCAAGTAGAAGTGGAACTCCCGTTGTAATTTAATTTCTAGTGATCCAGACACTGGGTTGGCATTTATTAAAACTGAATTCTTTTTTTTTCTTATACCTTATGCACAGGCCACAATTATTTTATGCTTTGTATAAAGGACGGTGGGACCCCAGTATCCAAGGCCTTCATCCTAGATGCTGCAGCCATGGCACAAATTTCAACAGAGATTCCCAGCAATAGACATGTGTTCAAAGGGGGCTGGGTGGTATCATTTCCCCTGCAGAAAGGGGCTCTAGCAAAAGGAATGAAACAAAGGCTGCTTCATTCAAGGAAAATCAAAGATGTTATAGGGCAGGACAAAGGTACCACTAGGTCTATCATGGAGGAATTCAATATCTCTTGAAACTATATTTACTGAGACAGCAATGTGACAAAAGTGTGCATTTTCATTGTTTCAGCATATTGAAATACATACAGTGGTCATGGCATGGCTGGCATCTCTCTGAAATGCTAAGTTCAAGACTGTGCCAGCCTACTGTCTGCTTTTGTTGTTGCTGCTGCTATGTGCTGATCTTTCAAATTCCTAATTCAAACAACTACACTAGACTGGTTTTCCACTGCCTCTAGCATTACTTAAGTTGCAGCTTCTCCCTTATGTGAGCCAGCCAAAAAATTGGGCAGACAAACAGTGTAGTTTTTAGGATTCTCAAGAGACTGGCTTGCAATGCAAGTAACTGGATGAGACTTAGAACAATACACTCTTGCAAAACATATATATGTGCTCTTGAAAGACATTCCCATGAGTTTAATTGGCTTTATACCTATTGTTACTCAGAATTACTGGGACTGATTCCCTAATAACTTTCTTAGCCTTAGAGGCATGCACACTAGCTGTAACTTTAAGGTTTCCATGCATTGGCTCTGTTGTGTGTGCCAGACAGTTCATTGCATGCATCAGGTTATATTTCAACACACTGCTGAATGGCTTGCCTCCTCCTAAGAGCTGCCATGTGTAATATTTTCAGCTTAAAGAGGTCCTGATGGGAAAGTTAAAGAGGCATTTATTTTAGCATTGCTGTTCCCGCATGATAAGGTAAAGAAAAGCTCTAGGTATAAAGTGCATATAATTTCTCTTACTATGGTGGCTCACTCCAGCTCTTCCTATTCAAATCCATCTCTATGCAAAACAAAACGCATCTATTGTAAAAGCCAATGAAACTTATCTGTATGGATCCACATAGTTCTGGGAATTAGATTTACAAATGCATAGGTTTTTCCTTTTTTACATCCTTCCTCCAAAGATATCACAGATTGCCACTATTTTATTCTGAAATCAGTCCTGTGAGATAGACTAGGCTGAGATGCAGTAACTGGTATAACCAGTAAGCTTTCTGGCTGAGCAAGAATTGTGACCGAGGTGTTTGTGATCTAAATCCAAAAGATTAAGTCAGGCCTGAGTGTCGCATAATTTGTCTGCTACCTGCAGGTTCTAAGGCTATATCTTCAGCCCTTTCTGCTTCTGTTTGCCACCACCATCACTACTGAAATAGTGCCATTGAAATTTATAGTGATCCCACAGTCACCAAGACAACGGTGCTGCCCAAATCAGCAGAGGTGATACAAAACATCTGACAGTGCTCCCCTTTCCTTCTAGAAGAGGATACTCTTACCTACAGACTGGCAAGACTTTATGGTGTGGGAGACCACTCTTGCATCCTTCTGCATCATAGACAGCTGCAGCACTAGGTCATCAATGACTACTGTAGGAATAATTTTGACTGGTTGTCTAGTTTAGCTCTTGATCCCAAGCCTTGACTAATCTTCATCAAAGTAGTATACTGCACTGGTTTACAATATTAAATATGTGCTCCCCTATGAATGTGTCTCCTTTTCTTTACTGATTTGAATGCAAATACATTTACAGGCCATACTGCCAGGTTAAAACTACTACAAATGATGTCCTTGTATTTGGGATTGCTTTGCTTCATCTCTCTCCCCTCCCCCATTTCCCCTTATTGGTCACATTATTGATCCCCCCTCCCCTTTAGCAGAAATCATTCATAATAGGCTGGTAGCTTAACAACCAACCATCCATCCCAGATTTCAAACCCACAATGAGATATCATCTAGAGTTTCAGTATTGATTTAATTTCCCAGAAACAAAGCCAATTTTAATTGGATAAACTGTTGCATCCATAGGTGTCGAAGGAGCACTTCCCATTTAATATTTTTTGAGAGAAATTGTGTGTAAGAATTGATTTCCAGATGTTAAGTTGCTCTCTGTGCCAATGCTAAATCTATTTCTGAAGGCAGCAAGTGTGAAATTCAAATGTGCAGTGGGAAAATACCTGACCAAGTGTTTTCCAGATCCCATTTCTCTCAGGTTTGTACATTTTTAACATAAAATTCAAGCATAAGCTTCACATATTTGTCACACTTTTATGTGTTAAGCCATGTTTTCAAAAATAAATCTCAGCATATTTTAAAGTTTGTCTGCAATGGCTGCTTCTGTCAGTATAATCCTGGGCATGTCTATTCAAAAACAAGTTCTGCAAAGCAAGGGTGTGTATCACAGCTCTTGCATGATACCAACAGTTTTTCACAGACTTTCTTGAGCTGTCTTGAGCAGTTGGGCTTTGGAAACTAGGATGCTTGTACAAAACGCTATGCCCTTTGGATCTGATCCTCATGTGTAAACAGATTCACTAGGTAACCATTAACCTTTATTCTCCATCTCAGATTGAAAAAAGTCTATCAAATAGGAATAATGAGGAGTAGCAATGCAATAAAATATATAAATAACATAGGCCTTAGGGATGCTTCAGATCTAATTAATTTGTATTTTCAAAATAGAAGGTAATTGCCTGATCGGCGAATAAGCTGTGTGTTGTAATATGGACATCATTATCCATGGATTTCAGAGATGTGAGAACAAGATGGCTGAACCTTAGCCATTAATTTTTTGTAAAAAAACAAACTATGAACATTGGCTTCTAAAATGATTTCTATAGAGCAGAGCAGGATAAATGTTAAAGGTAAACTTGAATAAATAATGTCTAACATTGTATACTCCATCCAGAAGTAAGTTCCAGTGAGTTCAATGGAATTCACCTTCAACAAAGCATGGGCAGCTTGTGGCCTTTTCCCATTGGCTCCTGTTGGCTCTAGCCAGCATAGCAAATAATGTGGGATGGTGGGAGTCAAGTCTTAGACATATGGGCTGGAATCCTGATGGTGTTCTATATAAGTACAGATGCCAACACAGAAGTGGTTGGACATTTTTTCCCAATGTGGAATGCCCACTTTCTGTTCAGAGTTGTGCAAGTGGAGCTGGGCATCTGGTGTTATTTCACACATGTGGTTTTATTTCACATTGGTTCTGCATTGAGTGTGCTGTCAGTTTCACACTAAGTTGTGTATACAGTTGTGCATCCAGTTGGGCACTGCATTGTATAAAATACAAGGGTTGCATAATACAATCTATGGATAACTCTTGCACGCAAAGATTTATGTCCCACAGTCTTGGACATGGAGGGCCAGTTAGTCTCCACTGCCTTAGGTTAAGAGTCCATGTACCGGGGATATACTACCTTTCATATATGGCTGGCTTTCATATATTCTGCAGCACTGATGTCATAATTTCACTTCTGGCAGCAGTTTGCCCTGTTTCTTTGGCAGCAATGGCCTAGACCACTCTGTTCTTTTTCCACCACTCTGTTGCATTTATATCTTTGTGGCTAGGGTGGAGCAAGTGTGTGGAAGAAAATAATTAGAGAATCCCATTGCGTTCTGACACTGGCTGGGTTTATATTTCCTATATAGTCTGTTTGCCTTAAGTAATACAATTTCTGATTTACCATTTTCTCCCTGGAGATTCTGCATTGGTTGGGTTACACAGAACAGCAGAACATAAAACAGGGGCCATTTCAAGGGAAGGACAATTTAGGGCAGAAGAAAGAACTTTATTTCCATACAGTGAGGTGAAACTTGGAAAAAAAATGAACAGCAATTTTCTTATAGAAGTAGCCTATAGAAGGAAGAGTAAAAACAATTTGTCAGCAAGCAAGAAATCTACAACAAAGCACTATGAGACTGCAAAAAATAAATAATTAAAATTGAACAACAATCCTACTGTCTCAGAAAAGGCATCTCAAGGTTAGTTTGGATCTTCCCTGTTGAGACATAAGTCCACTGTTGGAAGAGAGTGATCCAGAGTTTCAGATGCTCCTCCTTTCCTCCATAGTATTTTGAAGGCTCTTGCTTCTCTGATATGGGAATTCAAAGGAATGGATCCGAAAAGATGTTATAGGTGGTTCGCAGAAGCTTTGGGGGGCCATAGGATCTCAAACCATCCCAGAGAAGAATCTGTACAAACCTTCAATATGGAAAATATAATTTCCCTCCTATTTATTGCAATAAGAGATGATGATGATGACGACGATGATGATAGTGATGATTTCAAACAAAGTTGGGGGGGGGGAGAGAAAAGATCTTAGAAATTCTGCTCTCCACCACCCCTTGTTCTTCCTTGCTGCCAATAATCTTTTGGGGCTTTGGATGAGGTAGTTCCTCCACCTTCTGATCTGCCTTCACCCCAGCCTTTAAACTGGAAAATATAATTTCCCTCCTATTTATTGCAATAGAAAATGATGATGATGGTGATGATGATGATGGTGATGATGATGATGATGATGATGATGATGATTATTATTCCACCCCGGGTGGGGGGAGATGATTTTAGAAAATGCCCCTCCCCCAATTTTTCCTTGCTGTCAATAATCTATTGGGGGTTTAGATGAGGGAGTTCCTCTACCTTCTGATCTGCACTCATCCCATTCTCATTAATCAGATTTCCCTATATACCAATTTTGTGGAGTTTTTACTGTTATATATGTGTACCAATGCGTATAGATGCATTGCCTTAAGACTGCCTAATGGGGTGCAGAAATCAATAGGCTTTAAAATCATATTTTTTAGAATCAATAAAATTATTTTCAAAAGACTATAATTTCTTATCAATGAATGAATGAATGAATGAGGCAGCTACTGTTTCACCATCTCAGTGACTCTAGAAAGATAGTCTATCTGGGATAATAATAATAACATAAAACTTTTATTTATATCCTGTCTCTCTGTCAATGACAATGGAGGTGGCTTACAAGATAACACTTACATACAATCCCACCCTCCCCTTAAAACATCAATTAAACCTTAGCAATTTAAAATCATACATTAAAAACAACAACAAAACAACATCATGGGTATTGTGGAGGATCCAAAATGGTGGCCAAGCCCCCAACACACTTGCTGCTCACAAATGACAAACAAACATACAAACAACACTAACTTGATGTTATTTGGTGCTTAAAACTGCCAGTAAAGAATTTCAGAAATATCTCTACTGCTGTGTATGCCAGAAAGGAAGGAAGAAAGAAAGAGAGAAAACCCAGGCAGAGGCAGGTAACAAGAAATTTGCTCAGTTTGAAAGAGCAGAGCCTCATAACCTGTCTCCAAGCAATTCAGCTACTTATGCATATTTAAGTATTTTCATGGTAATAAGAATTAAAATTGTGTCAGAAGAATAGCTTAATGGAAATATACTTTGAATCTAGCAGGAAGAAATTATATCCCTATAATACAACACAGTAAATATGACAGTGCCACATTGTTCATACAAGTCTTTCACCTACACTCTTACGGAGTACACTGATAGCTCCCAGCAGGTACAGATTTACTGCCTAGTGTTCATTCTCTCTTTGTAATAATATAATTTGGCTGTTAGTTTTTGTTGTGATTCGGTGTTTAGGAACCAGCAGGGCAGGAAAGTAATTTAAATGGAAATCCCATTCATATGTACAGACTTCCAATCGCACCACAAGCAGCTCTTGATCCTTAATGCTACCCATACAATAGTTTGCCATCCTTCTCCAGATTAAACATTGGAATTTGATTAATATTTAGTGCACAACACTCCCGAACAGAAATTAGAATTTTGTTAAATGGGATAATTTTTATAATTTATAAAATGGGAACTGTTTTGTTGCTTTCCCTTTCTTGCTTTCTTGTTAAGGTTCATTCTGCTGAACCAAGAATAGCACACAATTTCAATAAAATGAGTAGTCATAGATTTGATTACAGAAAATCTAAGCATATAACATTTCACTAGCTTTGCAATCCAGGGGCTCCACAAACATTTGCCATTCATATAGCATTCACCCTCATGTATAAGTTTCATGTCAGGTGCCCCCTTCAGCAAAAAATAATAACATTTAACACACGTCATGACGTTAAGGCATTTTATGTTTCCTTGCCTCTGTTAGGTGGGAGAGGCAGGGCATTTTTATGTGAGAGGCAAGGAAAAACAATATCATGATGTAACATCATTTGTAATGGCATTTTATAGATGAGAATGAGGATGAATCAGCATAAGGGTGCTATGGGATATGGGAGCACATTATTTATATCAGAGTTTGAAAAGTTTTTTTGGTTTATACCTTCCAGAATTCTCCAATGGCCATGTTGGCTAGAAAATCCTAATAGCTGTAAACCCCATCCCACCCCCTAAAAATATCATTTTCAGACTTGTACTATGCCAGTCTATCCTGGAATGCAATTGGCCAGGCAGTGGGGTGATGCAATATATTGCCTTTTAGAAACAAACATAAGACATAAAACATAATTATAAATTATGACATTGGTAACATTCTTGCTGCTGTTGCAATGAAAACTATGCTGGTTTGATAACATTAAATATAATGTGGAGTTCACTGGAGAGGATGTTTCTGTTTGTGCCTAGCACACTTTCACATTCAACAACTATAGCACTATTGTTCCAGTTTAGGTGTCATGCTGTATTTTATGGAATCTTGGGATTTATAGTTTCATAAACACTGGAGCGCTCTGGCTAAGAATTCAATATTCCACTTCCTTAACTGCAAATCTAAAGATTTCATAGGATGGAGCCATGACAGTTTAGACGAACCATAGCTCTATAACTGTCAGGTATGAAAGGACCCTTGATGATTAATAACAAGACAACATATATAGCAGACAGTTGCTAAAAAGAAGTCACTTGGGGAAAAGGCTATCTGCTTTACATTTCTTTAACAGAATGGTTTGCTTATATTCCTGATGTCTACAGCAGCAGACAGATAAAGAAGGTAACACAAGATAGAATCTAGTATTGTTTAGAAGTGGATGAATATCAGTTAATTCTCCCATGTAATTTCATTCATGGCATAGAACTTCATGCTGAAGTTTTATTAAGGGATTTTTCAAGTATTCATTTTCAATCGGTAGTAGCAGACATTACAAATAGACGCAAATTCCCAGGACTTATTTATAGAGGGTCCCAGTATCATGACCGGAAATCACTTTGAAAAAAAGGCAGTCTATTCCAATTACAATACAGCAAAGGTCCTGATTCAAGGTGTTTCCCCATGGCACCACTCTTGTGGGACAGTCGCAGAAGTGGTTAAACAGTCCCTAGAGTCAAGGTGTTATAGCTGTGATAAATAAAATCTATATAACACAAACACGCATTACATTCAAGTCCCATGTCTATACCCTATGGGCTTTAATAGAAGAATAGAGAAATAAACTAATAAACACAAAACTGGTGTTTCTAGGTGGTATTAAATGAAATCAAGTGTTAAGGCGTGATTTGCAGGAGGACAGTGATCATCGGGGCCCTCTGAGTCTGGGTCCTCTGAGCATTTTGTAGATCTGATGTTCAGCCATACCTGTAGCAATCGACATCTTAGCAATAATGGAGATGAATCCATTTTTCAGCCTTTGCTTCCCAATTAAGCTGCAGAGCAAAGAAATGCCACCGGGAATTGGTGACTGATACAGCTAGCAAATTGTCTGAAGCATTCTCCTAATCAAAATACAACATCTTCAAGCTAATGCTTGCGCTTGCATTTTATGAATCCAGTGTAAACTGGCACCAAAAAGTTGAATAAGGATTTAACTCTCAGGCATTACTCTAGACTGGGTCCACAAGATATCCCAAATCACACACATTAACTGTTGAAACTGACTGGAATGAAAGGTGGCACAGTATCCTAAGCAGTAGCTGTGAGTACTCTTAAAAATTAGTTTCACCATAAGGCTCGTCAAAATCAATAGGCTCTTACAGTAATTTGCTGTAACAATAAGACACCACATGATAAATGATTCCCTTCAGTGGAACAGACGACTCTCTTACAGCTATGTTCAATTTATCATTTCATATTTCCTAGAGGAATGATCAAAAACAAACATGCTTGTGTATGAGAGCTGCTTTTCTACAAGCTTACTAGCCTTCGTATATCCTTTGCTTTCTAGATATGAAGTTATATGCTCAGGGAAATAAGTTGCCAGCATGCAAGTTTGCCTTGTCCCCAGCCATTATCTCTGGCACCAAGGAAACTAAAACCGGGCAAGAAATCATGGGATCCACCCAAACTGCAGAAATAATCCAGCTTGAGTGTGGAGTCAAAGGCTTTCATGGTATCCATAGTTTTTTGTGGGGTTTCTGGGCTGCGGCCATGTTCTAGAAAAGTTCCATTCTGAAGTTTCGCCAGCAACTGTGGCTGGCATCTTCAGATAAATCTTCTCTGAAGATGCCAGCCACAGTTGCTGGTGAAACGTCAGAAAGGAACACTTCTAGAACATGGTCACATAACCCCCAAACCCCACAAAAAACAATCCATGTTGACACCATTTTAACTGTCATGGCTCAATGCTATGGAATTGTCATTTGTTGTGGCATTGAGCTCTCTGACAAAAAAGACTAAATGTCTCACAAAACTAAAATTCCCAGAATTCCATAGCACTGAGTCATGGCAATTGAAGAAGTGCCAAATTGAATTATTTCTGTGGGGTGGATGCAGCCCTGGACTACCTTTTTGAGAAAGGAGTTTAAAAAAGTAGGCTACTAAAGTGCAGAAGACATATAACTCAATTTTTCATTTAAATAAAACACTTATACTGCAGGTTTGAACACATTTAGTTACCAGTTTCCCCCTTTGCTTTCCAGTACAATGGGCAGAGCCATATACCTCTGCATAAACATATGATTCTCTGTGCAGTCAGAGCCATCACTAGAACAGGACAATGTGGAACAGGAGACTCTAGTTCAATGGAAGAATTGGGGATTAGATCACTTGTAAACAGAGGTTATATCAATTCATTAAGTGTCAGAGCTAGCAAAAGCTTTAGTCAGGATGTCTACACATCACCTCCAGTATTAGGGGTAGTACGTCTCCATCAGTTACTGAGGTGCACTAAAAGGGTAGTGAATTTCCATTCAGGTCCTACCGCTAGTCTTCCTAAGGGTCACAGAATGGCAATTTTTTGAGCAGAGTGGTAAACTGGATAGACCTTTGGCGTGATTCGAATGTCCTTGTGATTGCTTTTGTGTGGCTTTGTGGATTGCGACCCCTGCTTGACTTTCGGATCTTTTCTGGTATGAGCTACTATAGTATTTTGCTAATTTCATTCTTGAAGAAAACAATGAGTAATTTGAACCATTTTCTTCCCACTGTGAGAAAGCCTTTGAAAACAGCACATGAATTCTGTACATATTTTACATTTTCCCTCAGAAAACAGCATTTTCAGCTCAGAAGTATCAATTTTTACACAAGAAATGCTATTTCCTGGGCAGAAATTGCTGAAGTTGAGGGCTTGTTATGAGCAAAAAATCTCCTTCCTTCCTTCCTTCCTTCCTTCCTTCCTTTCTTCCTTCCTTCCTGGATAAGTCTCAAACTGTGAAGTTTCTAATCAGTCCAGGATTCTCCTTGTTGGATAGCCTGGCACTTGACCATTTTTGAAATATTTTCAAATATCATTTCCTCTCCTTTTATAGATTCAAAATACTATTCCATCTCTGACGATCCCTTTGTTCCAGGTGCCACTGACAGGGTTCTTTCCTTGAATGTATACTACTTAAATATTCATATCAGGCAGGAATCATTATACAACTTAGGAGCAATAAAAAGTTAAAAAATAAGAGCCCAAAGGTAGGGGGTATTTGTAATTCAGAAAAGTCAAAGGCAGCAAGACTTGATTCTGAGTGATTTTCATTTTTGTGAGTATTGCAAACATTTCACAATTATGACTTAGAAGCTAAATTTACCACTTGCTTTGCTGTTCATATGCATGACTCTGCGGCCAAAGACAAACTGTTTAAATGTAATTTCCATGTTTAGACAGTGTAACTATGGGAGAGGAAAGCAATTTCATTATTCTGAGCATGTTTTTTTTCAGGAGAGGTAAATCAAGCCCTTTCCAGTCTTCCTAAGATGACTTTTGGGGCTGAACAGATCTCCCCTAAGGGGTGGCCTGCTGCCGCCCCTTTATTCACCAGATCAGGGCCATGGCAACTGTATGCTGGGTCTTTGATCTGGCCTTTCCATGACGCAAAAAGGAGCTGCAAAAAGTGGCTTCTTTTTGTGCTGCGGAAAGAGTACAATAGCCGCCGGTGCCACAGCTTTTTGGCACTTCTTTGGCACTGTATCATCTGGACGCAGTACCAGAGGAGTGTCATGACACCACCCGCAGTGTAGTGGGGTGTGCGCAGTCATGCCAGCATGGGAGCAGAGTTAGGCCATGTGTTGTGTGGATGCCATGCCCCCCCCACTCTGCCCCCATGCTGGCCTTTGATTCTAGTCTGTACAGCCCCTACAGGTGCATCTACACTACGGAAATAATGTGGTTTCACACCATTTTAACTACCATGGCATCATCCTACAGTATTCTGGGGTTTATAGTTTTGTGAGGCACAGCACTCTTTGGCAG
Source organism: Urosaurus nigricauda (assembly GCA_034509955.1). NCBI lineage: Eukaryota > Metazoa > Chordata > Lepidosauria > Squamata > Phrynosomatidae > Urosaurus > Urosaurus nigricauda. Next base: position 81,550,426 of record JAOEGL010000004.1, read on the forward strand.
ACAAGGCTAAAGAACCTGTAAAACTGCAGATGCTCAGATTTTAAAAATTCTGTGCAATAAGGTAGAAATGATAACAATTTTAAGTTTGTCTCGGTTACATCCTCTTTTTTTTAAACAGATTATTCAACTTGTGCAATTTATAGAGTTGGATGGTGCTACACCACTAAACCTGGGGTCAAATTGCATTATTTTGACACTGTAGATGCACCCTTTATTAGAAGGATAAAAATACAAATAGAAGTTGCATTTCATATAAACATCCTAACATGCAGAAACATTTAAAGCTTAATATCTTTCAGAAATCAAAATAATTTCAGATGGAGATGCAAATCTTCACTTGTGCTAAGTTTGTTTTATGTGAGAATGAGAGGCTTGGGGGGGGGGTCTTCTTCTGTTGAGTCACAGAGTGTATTCACCCTGCACAGTCTGATACCACTTTAACTTTCATGGCTCTATCCTGAGGAATCCTGGGTTTTGTAGTTTGGTCACTAGAACACCCTCCAAAATTTAGAGTTTTTCTGCAGATAATTCTAAGAGCTTCATGGAACTACAAATCCCAAGACTCTATAGGGATGGAACCATGATGATTAAAATGGTATCAAACTATGATTGTATAGTGTGGTTAGATTAATACAATATTTGATGTTGGTCTCACAAAAGTTGTGGAAAACCTTTTTGCACAAACTCTATAAATTGCACAAGTTGAATAATCTGTTAAAAAAAAAAGAGGATGTAACCGAGACAAACTTAAAATTGTTATCATTTCTACCTTATTGCACAGAATTTTTAAAATTAAAAACATTAGATGGGTTGTTTACATCTTTATGACTGATCAGCCAGTCCTTCAGGGTTTGCTGTGCCTGCATACTTCGCTTCATAAAAGAGAAAAAATAGTAGCTTTCCATGGAGATATTTTTGCACCAATTACAGTACACTTGACGAAAAGAAAATCACTCCTTGTCTTGTTCTCATGCTGGAGGTGAGAACTCTTGCAGAGGTTAACGATTTCTCAGCGGTCTGTCTTGATGTGTCCAGAGAGTCCCTCTCATCAAGAACAACACTTTTTGTGAACATTCTTCCCATGTATATTTCAGGGATACAAACACACTTGCTTTAATTACTGCATTGTCCATGATTCTGCAAATTCATCCAGGACGAGACATGGGCAGAAATAACAGTGATGTAGCTTCTGAGATTCAGTGTGACACGATGGTTTGAATGTTGGACTATGATTCTGGAGACCTGGGTTCAAATCCCAGCTCAGCCATGGAAGCCCACTGGATGATTCACACTTTGGATAAGTCACACTCTCTTGACCTCAGAGGATGACAAGAGAATGTAATTTTATCCTATGGAATCAAGGGATTTGTAGTTTCACAGGGCCTTTAATCCTTCTCTGCCAAAAAGTGCTGATGAACTTGTGAAAGTTGTGAAAAGTCTTTTTGCACTAGTTGAATAGTGAAAAATGGTATAAACTACACATTTAGGGTATAGAGATGCATCTTACATGATAACAATGGCACATGACAATTCTTCAAAACTTCTTCTACGCCAAGATTTCTTTGGACAGTGCTGCCCTGAGTATATTTATAAATCTCTGCGTGGAAAAATCCACAGCATGCACAAGTTGTTGATCCATCACACCAACCTCCACAATGTGGGGCCCTCTTGACTCTGGAGGCTTTGGACCTTGATAACTGTGATACTTCACTATCAGACATGGTAGCTGGCATAATGGGGAATTTTGGTCCAAAATATATTGACCAAATTTCACTCCAAAACATCTAGATGTGATTAGGTTGGGAAAACTCATTCATGCTGTCACTGATGGGCATCAGTGCTATGATACACAGTAAGCAGACTGCCTATTATCGATATATAAAATTGCTTCTCAACAATGGAATTAGGCATTCAAATGAGTCAATAAAAGAAGAAGATAGTGGTACAGATGGAAGTTTCCAAGATTAAGGATATCCAATGTCAAATTTACGTAACTTTCTATTTCACTTATACAAAGACTGATCATCAAAGAATTTGAGTTTGGTAAGAAAGACTGGAGTTGTTTCTACTTTTTATTATTTTCCTCAGTAAGTTCAAAACTGATTGGAATCACCAACCCTGGGTAGGCTTCCATTACAGTTAGCTTTTACAAAGTATTTCTGAAACAAGTAGATGATACCTTTGAAATGTCAGGATGATTTGCTATTGTGCCATGCCTGGCTGCTTATCATGATCAGCACAAGTGTGTAATATTTTTTTTTTAAAAAATCTATCAGATGTAATTCTCTTTGTTAATGTCCACCCTGTCAATATGAAGGAGTGCCATGAATTAAACAGTGCTAGGACTGTACCATACACTTCAGAGTGAAAAAATAAAACAAAAAACACCCCAAGCCTAAATCAAGGTTTATACTACATAGAATCTCTTTACCTTAGTCCCATTGGGACAGCTGTTGAGGTACACAGAATCTACAGAATAGAAAATATATATTCCAGAGAGAATAAATTCTTTAGTATCTACAATTCCTGAAAGTCATATTCTCCTTGGTGACAGTCAATCATCCAGAAAGCAAATACATCACATGAAAAACCTGACAGACAGAAAAGACTGAAGGGTTTTTAGCCAATTATCTGAAGAAAGTGCAAGTGTGTTTATCCTTTTCCTTCTCACTATCTGAAAAAGCAACTAGAAGCAAGCAAGCTGAATTTATGTGTTGCATTTATAAATCACCCCTTGCCCCCAAATAAGATGGGCAACTTCAGGGAGTCTGGCAAGCATTTTCCATTCACAGTTTGGATCTATCATGGTCCACAAAAATAGAAATGACCAGAAGTTTATTTCAATATTTTTTAAAAAATTTTTTTCTGAAATGAGGTATGGAGGAATGCTTTCTTTGAGAGAAAAAACCTTCTGTAGGCATTATTCTTCCCTTTTCACAAACAAATTAATAAATGTGGGAGAACAATGGTGTGGGGCAGTGGTTTCCAGGGTCCTCAGAACAATTTCTGGGGTTACATGCATCCCAAAGAACACATGATACCTGCCCTATAAAGGATGGACAGTTACAAAATTTAATGCTGCAAATGTATTTTAAATTGCAATCCTGCACATTTTTCTCCTAGATTAAGTTGCACTTAACTCATTGGATTTACTGTCAAGTAGATCTGTCTAGTCTTGCACTGTCAACAATACTATGCGTAGCTATGCATATTTAGTTTGTTCTTCTTCCGGTTAGGCTCTTAGTTAAGGATAATAGTATTTTGCTGCTAATAGCATTTGCAGCACCAGCTAAGATCTTACTATAGGGAAAGCACAAGTCAAAGGTGAAGCACATGGTATCATGCAGAAGGCCCCAAATCCAATTCCTGACAAAATCTCTACCTGACTCTGAGGAAGCTGCTGTCAGGTACTGAAGACCACAGTTGGGCAACTTGTGCTCCTCTCAATGCTGTTGGATTGCTACTCTCATCAGTCCTCACTATGATGACTAGGACTAATGGAAGCAGCAGTCCAGCAACATTTGAAGGGGCACACTTTGCCCCACTCCTGATGTAGAATCACAGAATCATAGAGTTGGAAGAGACCAAAAGGGGCCATCCATTCCAACCCTCTGCCATGCAGGAACTTCCAATCAAAGCATCCCCAACAGATGGCCATCCAGCCTCTGTTTAAAGACCTCCAAAGGAGACCCCCCACACTCTGAGGGAGTGTGTTCCACTGTCTAACAGCTCTTACTGTCAAGATGTTCCTCCTAATGTTGAGGTGGAATCTCTTTTCCTGTATCTTGCATCGATTGTTCTGGGTCCTGTTCTCTGGAGCAGTAGAAAACAAGCATGCTCCATCCTCAATATGACATCCCTTCAAATATAACAAGGCTATCATATCACCTCTTAACCTTCTTTTTTCCAGGCTAAACATACCCAGCTCCCTAGGTCTCTCTTCATAAGGCATGGTTTCTAGACCCTTCACTATTTTGGTTGCCTTCCTCTGGACATGCTCCAGCTTCTCAATATCTTCTTTGAATTGTGGTGCCCAGAACTGGACACAGTATGTAGACAACAAGCAGCCAGAAAAACCAATCCTTTGACTTATTTTAAAGCCCCTCTCTCCATTCCAATTTTAGAAAAAACATTCCCTTAACTTACCAATCACCAAATCACTAAACAAGTAATATTTATTCTTTCATTAGGACAATTCACTCTATCTCATTTCATGAGTTACAGTCATGTATAGGGTCTCACAGCCTATATAGATGCATTTCTACAAGATATACATGGAACGTGACAGCTCAGTGGTTAGGATGCTGACTCTGATGACTGCAAGATCAGCAGTTGGCAGTTCAAGGCCCAAAGGCTGAATGATGGAGTGAACTCCCATCACTAGTCCCAGCTTCTGCCAATCTAGCAGTTTGAAAGCATGTAAAAGTGCAAGCAGATCAATATATACCACTTTGGTGGGAAGGTAACAGTGGCCTGAAACAGATGGGTGCTATAGGGCACCCTCATCACATGCTAGGGTTGCCTCGGGGGGGGGGGACTTACACATGCCCTGCAACTCTCGCACGTGACGAGGGCATTGTCACAGTGCAGCACCATTTATATGGTATACGCAGTGATAACGTTGCAGCTGCACAACGTCTATATGATGCTGCGCCGTTGCGACATTACAAAAGCACCGGCAGTGCTTTTTGCATCGCAACTGCAATGCAAAAAGGAGCTGGGTTCCCCTGCTCCTTTTTTTAACTGCACACCTTCGCCGCTCCGTATAGTTGTTGCAGCAAAGGTGTGCAGTAAAAAGAGGTGGTGCCAGACTGCCCTATTTGGGTGGTCTGTAAAGCCCCAGTGTTCTGTGCATGATTACAGAGTCTTTGACAACGCTGGATTTTCAGCTTAGTAATGGAGATGAGCACTGCCTCTACAGTTGGTTAGGATTAGATTTTCAGGTCAAAGGTGAAACCTTTACCTTTTTCTAGTAGAGAGAGAGATGAGATAGATGATAGATAGATAGATAGATAGATAGATGCATCACAAGGTCTCTTACATGACCTACCCCTCTCAGTGATGTCCTGTGCACTGGCAATGTTTCCCCATGGATGCTCAGTTAGCTGAGTCTGAAGAGACTACATTTGTGGCTGATAAGGGTTTCAGCACAACTCAATTAATTCAGTGCTGCTCAGGGGCACTGTCTGCATTTCTAGTATCATCAAGTAAGTGGAATGTCTACAAGCTCCATCGCAGAATGAAGAGTAAATGTCTGATGAGGCATAGGAGCTCATACAGTGATAAACCATTTGAAAGACCTGGGCACCTGAGTATTATTCATGGAACACACACACACCTAAGACAGCTCCACTGATAGGCAGAGAATAAGGAGGAGGAGGAGGAGGAGGAGAGGAAGAAGAGGAGGAAGGAAGGAAGGAATACCACAGATGTTGAAGAAGAAAAAAACTCCTGACCTAATGGTTCATATACATTTCACTTTAAAAGAAAACAGTCCCTGTCCCTTCAATCTTTTAAAGAAGTGTTCCCCAAGAGAAGGGGAAGAATTGCCCTGCATCCTATCTCTTCTAAAAGACCAATCCAGGTGGTGAACCTTTTGTCTTCTCTTCATACATAACCAACAAAAAGGGAGGGGTATTTTCATAGGGAACAATCAGTTTCATGAAACAAACCTCTCCTTCCCACACAGTTCACACACACACACACACACACACACGGGGAAATTACAATAGAAAGTTTCTATGTGATTATATTCTTTGTTGCTGCTGTTGTTGTTCTTGTTGTGTGCCTTATGGCTTATGACAACCCCAAGGAGAATTGATCAAAGGGTATGGAGTACCCCTTGGCAATTTTCTTCAGAGAGGGTTTGTCATTCCCATCCTCTGAGGCTGAGTGAGTGTGACTTACCCATGGTCACCCACTGGGTTTCCATAGCCAAACCAGGATTCGAATCCTGGTCTCCCAGTGTCCTAGTCCAATGCTAAAACCACTACACTACACTGTCTCTCATGATTATATTCTTAATGGCTTATTGGTTGATTATTACTCAACAGGGAGATTTATTTCTTGCATTGAATAATAAGATTTCACATCAGGACCATTAGAGAGGGGAATGAAAGTGATTTGCTTTATGCTAAATGGAAAAAGCTCATATTACCCAACCCAACTTTATCTTGCTCACACCATTTGAAGGGAGAGCCAAGGTAATAAAAAAGATGGCTAGTGAAATCCATACCATGCAGGAGGTCATTGGGTCTGTTTCAACAGAACAAATGATAATTTAACAAATATTAGCCAAAAAGAGTGTATCACCCCCAAATAGGTATCTGAGGGCTTGTAAGGAATACAATGTCAGACTCATGTTGCCAGTGCAGAAAAATGTCTTCCTAAGAATGCAACCAAAGAGAAAGTGCAACTGACTGCTTGTTGTTCTAGTCAGCATCTTAGGCCTAAACTCAACATGACATTCTCAGGTCCCAGCATGACAGCCACATAGTCATTTCTGGTATGGAAAAGAAATGTTCTGGAGGTTTGCTAGCTCTCTAGAGTGAGATCTGGGGTCTGCCTGGGAGATGCACTGGAGAGGGGAGATTGTACCCCAACCATATGCTGCAATGTCCTCTTGTGTGGGGAAATCATTGGACAAAGCTCTTAGAATTAATGTATACATAAGGGCAGAAAAATACATTGAAGTGTTCTGGGATTGCAAAAGATTTTAGTACTGGTAGTACATGAAATGGAACATAATCGAATATCCAGAATATTTGCTGACATCCAGGGCACACTGCAAACTGTAAATGTAATTAAAAGTTGCCACTGTCAATTACTCTGAGAACTTTTTGGGGTTTTTCTTGCACCAGAAATCCTTTCTGTTAGTAAAATAAGATGCCAGCTGTTAAGGTGGTAGTTGCTACAGGAATTAGCTATATGAATAACTGAAACAATCTGTTCTGGAAGGATGTTTCTTTTGAAAGTATTTATCTCAGATTGCACTGGTATATATCCTATCATTAAAGAGATATTGGATTTTCATTTTCTTTAGCTGCATAAGCTTTGTAACAAATTATACACTTTTTAACAGTCATTACATGCAGCAAAAGACTTTTAAAACCTGAGCCAACCACTATGACTACACTAATTCTCTACACCTGGTGCTTGAAAATTAAAGTACCATGTAGACTTGCAAGTGTATCTATGGCATGATGAAGGTGGAATTAGCTCTAGATTAAATAGGATTCATTCCAGGCTACTACATAAATATTCAAAGTCCATTAGTCTTATTAGGCAGGCCAAGACTAAAGGGATCCCTTTTTGTATGTCATAATAATTTGATACAGACAGTACTATATAAATTCACAAGAACTTTAAGTCCACTAATAAATGTGTAAAACTGTATATATATATAATGAAACAAGGAACCTCTGAAAGGTTTTCAGAACTGGCGGATCAGAACAAACATGCTGTCAAACCCAGTGAATACAAAAGTCATTTCACATTCACTCATTTGTCTGAGATACCAAGTGTCCCAAACATCTAGGACATAATCCATTTTACTTGCAGACTTCCTCCTCATGTTTACAGATATTTTCTTTCAGAGCAAAACTGGAGACTTGTTTTTGGTTGTGAACAGCAAAAAACAATTGTACTCTTTTCACAGGAATGGGGAATTATGATTGAAAATGCTGGTAATAAAAACTTCTCTCCATCTCTTCATTTTTTGAAAGAAATTTTCCTCTTCCTCTGGCAGCTGCAAAATTAGCAACCCCAGTTTGGAGCATTTTACTCCCTGTGAAAGGATAATATGTTAAGGCATCACAACTATCCAGGGACAGTATTGAAAAAAGAAATAGTTCCAGTAGCTATTGGACTCTACCAGAGAGATGGCTTCTAGTATGGCCGGGTGCATGTGCCACCATTTGGAACAACAAGGCTTTCCATCTACAGATGCTCAAATCCACAGATGGCAAATCCTTGGAGGGCTAGGTTCCACTGTATGTTTTAAATGTGATTGCAACTACTTTGAACATTTTAAAAATTATATTATTATTTGATATTTTTTAAAATTTTGTAAAATAATATTTTAATTTAATTTAATCTTGTTTTAAACTTCTAGAGGTCACCTTGGGTATCATGTGAGGAAAAAGGCATGGTATATATTCAATGTATACATACGTAAGCTTATGCCTCCTTTGAGCCTCTGGTACGTTGAGAAACAAGCCACTGTAAAATAGGAAAATTAATTCTAACAAATATTTCCAATGTGGTGAACTATAAAAAGGTGTGCATAATGAACAATTTGCAAGAAATGGTCCCCTATGTCTTCAAGTTCTCTACCTCTGTATCATGGAAACAATATAAGTGGGTACATTATTGCATATTCACCCCCCTTGTCTTTTGTCCAAGGCCAGAGTGATTTAGACTGATTCATATTTGATTCTAATCACTGTGCATTACATTAAATGCCTTGTTTGCTTTAATGTTTTGTTAAAAGTCTGTGATGAGTGAGAGCTCTCATCTACCAACCACCTTCTCCATTAGTCATTTCTCTCTATTAGGAACAGACAATCAGGGAAGCTATTTTCCTACAACTTTAATTTTACTTCCTTTTGTATCCATGAGCTTATCAGTATTAGCATAAATTCTATGGCTTTCTTATCTGGACTCTGTCGATCCGATGTATTCAGGAGTGTGCTGTATTTCTCCCCTGCTTCTACCTCTCACAACTCGGTTCTGCATCATTAGTTCACGTTCTTGTCACATAGCGGATTTTTTTTTCTTAATATTCATACATTAGGTTGTAAAGCAATTGTTCATCAGCGTCTGTGCATTAATACTCATTGTTCTACAGCCATGTGCCTTCTTCAAATGAAGATTTAATCTTATAAGTAATTAAGGTATTACTTATAATTCTACTATTCAACAATATTCAACATTAATTAACAATAGCAAAAAGTTTTTCTTCTATTCATTTTACTTTTATTATTGATGCCTGAATTCTCTTTAAAGGAAAAACCCAGGCCACAACAAGCAAAAGCAATGGCGCCTTTTAATTGCAAGTCAGGTGAAGATTTTCCTCTTGCTCAAATGATTCTTACTACATTGGCCAGTATCCTGTTGGTGACTTATACATGAATAATTCCCCTTTTGGATGGGATGCAAAGGACTATTCTACTGCCCTTGTGCTCTGTCAGAAAACCTTCCATACCCAGTACTTGGCAAGCTCAAGGGCTGCATCTTCACACAGAAATAATGCTGGTTGATGCCACTTTAACTGTCCTGGCTCCATCCTATGTAATCCTGGGATTTGTAGTTAGTTGTGGCAACAGAGTTCTCCGATGAAGAAAGATAAATATCTTTTTAAAATTCCCCTAAAAACCCCAGAATTGAGTCATGGCAGTTAAAGCAATGTCAAACTTCATTATTTCTGCAGTGCAGAATGGCTACTTCTCCTCCTTCTTACCACAGAGAAAGGAAGGGGAGGGAGAGATAGATCATGAAGATCTGACTGCTCTGAAATCCTTGGGTAAGGAAAAAAGGGATGCATTCCATCTGAGAGCTCAATCGCATATCTCCTCCTCCAACTGAGCTAAGACCAGCAGCATCTCTATTATTTTAATCACACCCTCCCCCCCCCACCTCTTTTCCATCCATTGCTGTGTGCTGGGAAGATGCAGTACTATGCATATGGGGCTACTTATATATGTAGGATCTCAGCTACTGGCATCTCGAAAGACTGCAAGATAGGTGCATAAATTGAAGTTGACCCAATAGCAATTAACATCAACAAAGATGAAAAATAGGCTATTAGAAATTTCAGTCATATAGAGGACTGTGTTATGTGCCATTAAATTTCAATTTTTGTAAATGTATGGGTTTTTGTTTTTGTTGTTGTTGTTTGTTTGTTTGTTAGTTAGTTAGTTACTTTTGGTTCCTTGGAAGAATTGGATGGAATGTACAAGGACAGTTGTCTCTTCTGAGGGAATTAAGCCACTAAATTTTCATATGAACTGTTTTTCAAACTCTCCAAATCCAAATTTCTGGTGAATATTGGTGAATGTTGAAATTTAGGTCTGAAATAGGACTTTGGAGAAATCCCTGTTTGGATCTGCACACCTAAATCTGCCCAAAGCAGCCTGATTTATTTCTGGATCTAAATCATAGATGTTGATATGTGAGAGCAGAAGTGGCATCTTCTTCAAGTTAGGAGCTACTCTTCAGACGCAAAGTTCACATGCCAAATGGTTGTGGTCTAAGGTGAACGGCATAAGCTATACACAAAATCAATAAAAATGGATTATCTTTCCACATATATTTTATTTTTTATATTTTGTTATTATCAAACAACCACCACTCGTTATTAACAAATAGAATAAAAAACAAATAAAAATGTTCACTTTTTATTTGATTAATTGTTGCTAAATTTATGTTTACAAACAAACAAACCTTTCTATAGGAGGGGTAGCCTTCTTGGTGAATGCTGGACCCAATTCAGAATTTTGCGGTAAAATGTGGAAACCCAAATTGCAAGGATTTCCTTCTTACTGTATCACCCTATGCAGACTGGGTACTGCGTTTAAGCTACTGACTTTGTTGAAGGCTCAGATATTTGGTATGTGAGAAGTCATCAGTGTGTACAAATATTACTTCCTGGCCCACAGAAGTCAAATATATCCATATGGACTATCCATCATAGTTCCAGAGGATCCCAGACTCTTTAAACTACCACAGAAATCTGCCTCAGAACCTTAAATCCTCCACAAAAATTTAGTAATCTTGGATTTCAGTGGCTCCCTAGACTATGCTTGTGTTGCCAAAACATTAGTACTTTACTTAATATTACATCTTCCATTTACTGCCCATAGCCAGGGGTCAAATTAAACAGATCACTCAACAAACATTCAGTCACTCAACAAACATTCAGTCACTCAGAAATATGTATGACAACTTTATTTATACCCTATTTTTCCTCTAAAATTGAGACTTACACTTATGCTTTTAAAACTTAAAAATTCAGAACAGAGGGCAAAAAAAGCCTGCTTCTGGGCATCATCAGAGTATGGTGCTTATATGTCACATGCTCTGATGACACCCAGAAGCCACCTGGAAGCCAGGTGGCCACGCAAATGTGAGTGGCTTCAATATGCTCCTATGGTGCAGCATATAGATGCTGCATGACACTGTAGCTTCTTGAAGCCACCCTGGGGCTATGGTGGGGCAGGAAAGCTGGCTCTTTTCTGCTCCTATTCAGGCCATATTCAAGGCGGATTGGGGCTGTGGTGTGTTTTTGCTGAAACTCCAATCCACCTTTGGTGGGGGTGGTTTCAAGCCACCTCTTGTTGCCAGTCTGTTCCAACCCTCCGTCCATTATCCTGCTTGTGATTGTTGCTAGGAACCCAAGTTGCATGGGAAATCCTACAAAATACTTGATTATTACAAAAACATCAAATGGCGCCTCCTGCCCTCAGCGGCCAGGCGCAGTTGCTGTGGGGCTCTAAGCCCCAAGATGGCCGTTGGGGCCTTTTCCCGCGGCGGGAAGAGCCATTGGAGCGCGCTCCCCTGTGAATGCACACTCGGTTCCCAGGCTCCCCGGCAGTTCGGGCGGGTGCCATAGGGTTTGGGTGCCTCCTCCCACCTCCTCCCCTCATTGGCTGGCTGGACAGGGGGAGGAGGGGCTTCTCCAGGCTTCCAAGCCCTGGAGACCTTAAAAGGACTGGTGCAGCTGTTCACTGCGCCTTTGCATTTTGCTCAGCTCTTCGCCAAGTGTCTTCCCTGCCTCTGTTGAGGCTTGGCTGGCGCCCCCTTTTTGACCCCGAGGAGGCTTAGAAGCAAGTTTCCACCTCTGGCCCCTTGGGCCCACCCTTCAGGGTTGGTGCTGGCAACTTCTGCCTTCCCACCACTGGATCAGGTTTGACACAGTCTGGGCTGGTAGCCTGGGCTTTGGCCCAGAATTCATTTTGTTGTTGTTGTTGTGGTTGTTGTTACTAAGCAGGGACAGCCCTGGTTATTATTTGGATGGGAGACCATCTTTTAAAAAAATTATATATGTGTGTTCCATCCTCTGGCAGTTGCCTCTGGTTTGCCTGGCCCAGCCCTGGCCTTGGGCTTACCCCTTCTGGCAGTGCTAATTTTTGTAACACATTTATTATTATCATATATCATGTTTATTATTATTTAAATATATTTCAATAATTAAATAATTCCTTTCTGGCTGCATGCTTGCCTGCCGTGGGCCCTCAACATGGGTCTGGGCTTCGCCCTTGACCTTTTTTCCAATCTTGCCATTTTTCTGAGACTTTGTTCATGTCCTTTTCAATGCTCCTGTTTGTTGCTCCTGTTGGTCTTCTTATCCTTTAACGCCCTGTTTTTGTTTGTGGGCCTCATTCCCTTCGATATTTCTCGGCCTCCAGTGCTGTGACTGTTTTAGTAGGTTTTCTTAGCCTCGACTGTGATATTTTTCTTGCCAGTGGGAGTGTTTTTTCTTTGCTTTGTTGCCAATTTTCTCCGGGCAGCATGCCTTCCACACGCACCTAGAACCGTCCATCACACCCTTTCACAAGGGGTCTTGCTGGTGCCCCTAGGAGACCGTGGGCTGGCTTGTACCCTGGATCTCAGAGACCGTCCTCGCGCTCAGAACCTGCTGCTCCTGGCAGCTCCCAGGCATCGGCAATCGAGCAGTCACTGTCGCCCGGCTACCCTGTCATCGCTCCCAGTGAATCAGGCTTTGGCAGCCTCTCTGTCCCCTCCTGGGGTTCAAGCCTCACCGACTTCCCATTCAGCTGTTCTGGTGGCTTCTGCCTCTACTGCCACACCAGTTGGCTCTGCAGAATTGGTTAGCTCCAGTTCCAGTTCGTCTTCTAGCTCCAGCTCATCATGTTTTGCATCCAGCTCTGACAACGAGATCCGCTCCGGGTCAGCGAGATTGTTGTCAATGAGGAGGAGGAAGAAAAAGAAACGTGCTAGGAGAAAGGAGCGTCAACCTTGCTCCAATAATCAGCAAGGTCTTTCGAGCATGAGCGGTATATGCTCTAATGTGCCAGTGGGGCAGAAGGGGTTTTGGCTTGAACATGCCCTTTCACCAGGCTTACCTAAGTGGGCCATAAGGCGTCGTTCTTGGCGTCCAGGTCTGCAAGGGGTCTGGATTGACGCCAAGGCAGCAGAGATTCCTGTTTATGCCCCTGGAGAGTCCCCTCCAGGCTCTCATCTTTCCAGGAGAGTCAGGAAGCTCATCCTCAAGGGTTGTTATGTTGATGTCTTCACCTTGCTGAGGCCAGAAGGTCAGGAGGCGGTGGACGTGACATCGACGAAAAGGCATAAGAAGCATCCTAAAGTGTCTCCTGCCGAGCGCACCTTTGCGAATTGGCTGGAAGGTTTCACCATTTTCCGGGCAGTTGTCTGTTTGGCATTCCCAGAGAGATCATGGCATTTTGACAGTCATTTTCTCAATGTTTTGAGTGCCAGGTCCTTTGCAGGAGATGCCGCTGCTATAGCATATGATGCAGCCTTCCGCCAGCATGCCTCCCAAAGTTCCAGAGAGCACTGGGACTTGGTGCATAACACCATTTGGTTAGAGGAGGTTGGCATGCATGGAAAAGCAAAGGTTGCTCCGAAGCAAGCCTACAAAAAGGAGCGGTGTTATGTTTGTTGGGACTTTAATATGGACAAGTGTACTAGGCTCCATTGTAAATTCGAACATTGCGGTGAGATTTGTAAAGGTCCTCACCAAAAGGGTGCCTGCACTCGGTCTTCTGGTTCCCAACAGCCCTTTTGGGGTGGGCGCCCTGCCCAAGCAGCCTCTAGTCGGAAGGGAGCACCTTCCGGAGTTGGAGGTGTGGGTGCCGCAAAATCAGAATAAGGCTGCTCCCCTTCCCCTTTTGTTGCTTGCCCTCACCCCCATTAAGGTCTCGGCCCTTGACCCACTCCTTCTTGCCTACCCTGACAGGGAAGCGGCCGCTTTCCTGTCCTCAGGTTTTTTGAAGGGTTTCCGCATCCCTGCGGCTGGGCCTCTATCTTCTGCTGAACCTTGGAACCTAAAGTCTGCTCGGGACATGCCACAGGTTCTCATGGATAAAGTCACCAAGGAGATCCAAGCAGGCAGGATGGCGGGCCCCTTTTCTTCCCCCCCCCCCTTTTCCCGACCTTCATGTCTCCCCACTGGGAGTTGTGCTGAAAAAAAAATCACCTGGTGAGTTCCGGCTCATTCAACACTTGTCTCATCCTCCTGGTGCATCTGTCAACGATGCCATTCCTCCTGAACTCTGCTCTGTTAAGTATGCCTCCTTTGACCATGCGGTTCGCCTTGTGCGATCGTGTGGCAAGGGCACGCTCATGGCCAAGTACGACATCAAGTCAGCCTTCCATGTGCTCCCAGTCCACCCTGACGATTTCCACCTCCTAAGTTTCAAAATTGGCCCTTCTTGGTTTTTTGATAAGACCATGCCCATGGGCTGCTCGATTAGCTGCACAGCATTTGAAACCTTCAGCTCCTTCCTCGAGTGGGAAGTTAAGCATACAGCAGTATCTCCGTTAGTCCCCCATTATCTGGATGATTTTTTATTCGTCGGGCCGGCCAAGCTGGTTGGGGGAAGTCTGTCACCCTCAGGTGCCTTCGTGGTTCAACTGTCTTCCCGGTGCGAACTTTTTCTTTCCCTGGTCCATTATTTTGTCATGGTGACGGCTCACCACTTACACGATTCCAATTCGTGGCCGTTCTCCGTATGGTTTTGCGGAGATTGGGACTTCCACCACAGGACTTTGGGAGCCATTCATTCTGTATCGGCGCCGCAACATCGGCGGCAGACATTGGCTTGGATGCTGGAGTGATAAAAGGTGTGGGTAGATGGAGATCCAGAGCCTATGCAGGCTATGTTCGCCTTGAAAAGGACATGTGTTTTGGGCATTAGTCGCTGGTTGGTGGGGTTGGAGGTAGGCCTGCAGTGCGGCCTTGTTGGCAGCAGCAAAGGTTCTCGATCTGGTGGGCTGGATTCCAGTGCCCGGAAGCACTGGACTGGGAGTCCTTTGGACCTGGGAAACATCAGGTGCCATGTGGCCATCCGTGGGTCACATCGAGCATATCCCGGTGATGAGAGGCCTTCCTTTGGTAGCTGCACAATTGCGTAATTGCACAGGGTGTGGTGTTGCCTCAAGTCATCCTGATGCTTGGCGTACAAGCAACCTCACATCAGTCCAACCTCGGTGTTGGTGATGTGCAGAACCAGACCTGGTGCTTTTGGGCCAACCCTACCTTGCTTTGCTGTTAATAAAGTTGTGGCCTTTTTCATTGCCAATCTGCTTCCTGGCTTTCTTGGGGCTGGAACGCCTCCACTGCAATTGTATTACTCTGTCATGATTGAAATCAACCCAAATCAAGGGAGTGATAGTCCACAGAATGGCCAATTCCACAGAGGCTGCATCCAGAAATAATGCAGTTTGACACCATTTTAAACTGCTATAGTTCAGTGCTGTGGAATTCTGGATTTTGTAGTTTTGTAAGACATTTAGCTTTCTCTGTCAAAGAGCTCTGGTGGTGCAACAAACTACAGTTCCCAGAATCCCACGGCACTGAGCCATGGTAGTTAAAGTGGTGTCAATTTTTATTATTACTGCAGTGCAGATGAAGCTAGAGAGATGCCCATGTAGCTTGGGTTCTTGGTGACAATCACATGGAACAAGCAGAACAAAGCATAGTCTGCATGAAAACTAACAGGGCTAAAAGCAGTTTAAAAAAAGATGCAATTCTCTCCTATTTCCCATCTGCGGAGTCGACAACATACATGACCATTTGTGGTAGTACACAGTACAACCTCTTTTACTAGTGAAGGAAAAGAAACCCACCTCTGAAATCATACGGCATGAAAGTAATATGGAATGAATGGTATTTTCTTGTTTTAAAACTTACATATATTTATAAATATAGACTGTATTTTCTGACTTTCTGGATTTACTTTCACGACTGTCTGGAAGCATTAGACATCTTTATGGTTTTTCCCCATTGCAAATAAGATCCCAAATGTCTTTAAGTTACCTGGGGTCATAAAAGACAGGATGGAAAATCCCTTTGGGGAAACATGCTCCATTTCTAGCACAGTTCTGTTTCTCAGAAGGTTACTACGAAATATAAGGGCTATCAGCCTTCACATTCACAGGAAGAAATTAAATGGATCATCAGGTAAGGTCAAAAAGAATATTTCTCACTGTTTTTATTTTATACTTCCTCCCAAAAGGCACATTCTTAAAGTAACAGTGCTAGCTCAGGTGTTTACTTCCCCACTGACATCTGTTTATCAGTTTTACCCACAGGATATAAAAATTCACATACAACGCAAATCAGTCTTGACCATGGAGTCTTTCATTATTTTCATAATAATGCTTGGATCCATCAGTTGTAATCTTTAATACATAAATGAGCCTGGAGCCTACTGTGAGAAGCAGGGTAAAAGAGAAAAAATTTGCCCAGATCGCCAAGCTGTCTCAGTAAATGTGAAGTTGTGATTTAAAGTTAAAGCCCCCAGATTGAAACAAGGGTGATTTTTGTCTCTGATTTACTTTGGGTTCAATTAACAACATGTTTTCCAGTTGATAATTTAGCCATTTTTCCCCAGCCCTAAATAAATTGCTTTCCAAACAAACAAAGTAATCCTTTTTGGCTACCAATGCAGCTCTAGATATTAATGTCATTTTCCCACATAAAAGAAGAACATTTAAATCATGCAAAACTTCTTTCCCTAATAGGGCAAGGATTTTATACGTCCACAGTCAGTACGATTGGGACAATTTCTTGGGTGATTCACCTAGGCCATTCACTCATGCCTGCCTGCTTTCTGCTCTTTGTATTAGAACATATTTGTGACAAACAATTTGCTCTGAACATTTGTCATGAATACAAGGCGCAATGCATGACAGAGGTCAACTCATATGCTGCCTCACAATCTTTGAGCAAAAAGAGATCTGATTTATTGCAGAAGGTTGTCCTTGATTACCTTTGGACTCACTTCCACCAAATCTAGGATCTGCCAAGTCTTTGAAAGTTTCTATTTTTAAATCCCACTATTAAGCAACATAAGGTCACCATTACATTGTACCTTTGTCCTTTAGTCCAACTCAGTTAGAAAAGTTTAATGGAAATTAAATAATTCATATCCTGTGTTACATCGTATTTCTGGTGATGTTATTTCAAGGGTTCTGTATAATAAGACCAAAACCAAGATTTACCAGGATGACACAATATAGGAAGCAATTTCATAACCTCTACACAAGGATGTGTGTGTGCACAACATTGGTCCTTCCATGTCCCCTGATATCAATTTAGGTTACATCTTTTGCACTGTAGATGTATTCACCTGCAACATGAGCAAGGCTCAGTTACTATGAGATATATACAAGCAGGCATGCCACATCCTCATCTTAACATGTCTAGCTATATCAGTGATTTTTGCAAAATTATTCTGAACTGAAAAGGGCTCAGTAATGATGTTTGGCAGAACATAGATACAAATCTCTTAGGACTGGAAATGCAAGGCTCCTGACTATGAACATGCTCTCAATTCCCTATATGCACAAAATCATAGCATTAGGAAGTACCCAAAGGTTAACCACCTTGGGTCCCTGTACTGGAAGGAAGGTGGGATATAAATAAATAAAATAATTATTATTTTCTAGTCCAACTCCTTGCTGTGTAGCAATATACAGCTTAAGCACTTCTGTTTAAACACTCCCTCTCAGTGAGCGAGAGCCTGGCACCCTTTAAGGCAGTCCATTCCACTGTCAACTCCTAGGTTTCCATGTACAGTGGTCCCCCGCCTTACGAATCCCCCGGGTTACGAAAACCCGAAAGCGACGGGACCGCTATTGTATCCACCGGGATCTGAAAGATCCCCCAGGATACGAAGGAAAAAAAAGCCGCGCGGCCCCTTTAAATGGCCGCGCGGTCCGTCCGCGAAAGCGGTCCCCCGGGTAACGAAAGCTTCCAGGTTACAAAGGTAATCCCTGAACGGATTACCTTCGTAACCCGGGGGACCACTGTATCATGTCTTGACATAGGAGTCAGCCAGGGACATCAGAATGTCTGGGAAGCAGAAGGCCAGCATACTTGTACATATTGTGGCCTTACTTTAGTACTATGCATGTTGCACAATTGTCTGATGGATGTGGAGTATCTCATGACTCCTGTTTTCATTAAGGGCACCTGTAACAATATTCATATTCAATATTCATTCATGCACTCAGCACAAATCTTCCCCTTCCTACTGGCCAGTCAACATTTCTATATTGAGCAGGAGAGTTTGAAAGAGGGATTCTAATAATGATCCAGTGAATATACTTAGACTTTTCTTTGGGATCCTGATAAATCTTCATAATGCAGGCAAAATTTAAAACAATTTAAAATGTACTTTAAAGTAACATCAAGGAAAACACAGTATCTGACTGTTAACAATCTCCTTTTGTATATGTTTTATATCCCACTTTTCTCCTGGGACAGGTCCCATCCATAACAGTAGTTCAGTTGCTACAATCCTGGCTGATTTTTTTAAAGTGTAGTTTAAATATCAAAAAGACACCAAGGAAAAGGGGAGCATAGAAAACAAGCTTGTTCCATCCTCAATATGGCACACCTTCAAATATTTAAACAAGGCTAGCTTATCACCTCTTAACCTTCTCTTCTCCAGGCTAAACCCACCTAGCTCCCTAAGTCTCTTTTCATAGGGCATGGTTTCCAGACCCTTCACCATTTTGGCTGCCCTCTTCTGGGTTCACTCTATCTTCTCAACATCCTTTTTGAATTGTGGTGCCCAGAACTGTATACAGTATACAGTATACAGTATTCCAGGTATACAAAGCAGAATAGAGTGGAAGCATCATAGGAAACTATCACATGGGGAAAATGAGGGAATTAAAAGGGCATTTTCCTGGGAAAGTCACATGATCACAGCGAAGATTTTATCCCAGAAAGAACCAGGAATGCTTCAGCAACAACCCATTCACAAGATTTACCGGTGAATGGTTTGTTGTTGGAGCATACCTGGTTCTTCCCGGGATAAGTCTTCTCAGATCATAATGTGTGTGAAACTCTTCACTGTGATCATCGACTTTCCTGGGAAAATGCCTTTTTAATCCCCTGATTTCCTCCCATGTGATAGTCTTGTGCTGTTGACTCATGTTCAGCTTGTGGTCTACTAGGACTCTTAGATCCCTTTCATATGTACTGTTGTCTAGCCAGGTGTCCACCATCCTATATCTATGCATTTCATTTTTTCTGCCCAAATGCTGTATCTTACATTTCTCCCTGCTGAAATTCATTTTGTTGGTTTTGGCCTAGCTTTATCTATTAAGGTCATTTTGAATTTTGATTCTGTCCTCTGGAGCATTAGCCGCTCCTCCTAATTTGGTGTCATTTTCACATTTCATAAGTATGCCCTCTATTCCTTCATCTAAGTCATTGATAAAGATGTTGAATAGCACCGGGTCCAGGACAGAACCCTGCGGCAACCCATTGGTAAGTTCTCCCCAGGATGAAAAAGAGCCATGGTGAGCACCTAGTAATTTTATCAAATTTTTATCAGAAAAAAAGAGATAAGAGGGGCCTAGCATGACTAGGTTTTGAGAAACTCATGTTGACTTTTTGTGATTATGGTATTCTAAAAGCTCATAGAATCTCTATTTAATTATCTGCTCTAGAATCTTTCCTGGTAGTGTTGTCAGGCTAACCAGGCAGTAATTGTTTGGTTCCTCTTTTTTACCTTTTAAAAAAATGTATTCACAAAATGATCATGCCAAATCCCCATTAAAATGAAAACCCTCTACAAAATCTCACCCATTACAGACAGAAATTGTTGATAAGTTATTGTTCTTGCATGCAACAATCAAATAACTGAAGATCTGCATTCCTAACTAGCAATATTTCCAATTTGCCCACCTAACTCTTCAGGGGAAGTTTAATTCAACACACAGAGGTGAAATTCCTATTTTACAATATGCTTTTTGACTGACTAGGGAAACTGAAGAATAAGGATTATATTTTGCTTGGATTAAGATTCGGTTTGCTGTCTCTGTACCTGACAAAGAGGATATAACCTCTCCATGACAAGATCGTCGGCCCAGACTTCAGATGGCGTCTCTCCTCTCAATGACTGTCTTGCGGCAGTAATGGATTGGATGAGGGAAAACAGGTTGAAGCTCAATCCGGACAAAACAGAGGTACTAACTGTCACAGGACTGAAGCCAGGATTGGGAATACACCTCCCGGTCCTAGATGGGATCACACTCTCCTCGAAGGACCCTGTTCGCAATCTGGGGGTACTTCTCGATTCGTCGCTTCACATGACTAGTCAGGTGAATGCGGCGGTCAGGAGTGCCTGTTATCAGCTTCGGCTGATCCGCCAGCTGTGCCCTTTCCTGGAGCCGAAGGACCTGGAGTCAGTGATACACGCTTTGGTAGCCTCAGGATTGGACTTCTGTAATGCACTCTACATGGGGCTACCCTTGTGCCTAACTCGGAAACTTCAATTAGTTCAGAATATGGCAGCCAGGCTTGTCATGGGAACATCGAGGAGAGAGCACATAACGCTGGCGCTCAAGTCTCTCCACTGGCTGCCGATTAGTTTCCGAGCGCAGTACAAGGTGTTGGCTTTAACCTTTAAAGCCCTACATGGCTTGGGTCCATCTTATCTGAGGGACTGCCTCCTCCCGTACGACCCCCCCCCCCACACACTCCTGTCTTTTGGGAGGAACCTGTTGCAGCCTCTGAAAACTAGGCTGATGCAGACCTCCCAGAGGGCCTTTTCGGCTGTTGCTCCCAGGCTATGGAATGACCTGCCGGACGAGATGCGTCTTATTACATGTGCTGATTGCTTTAAAAAAGCCTTGAAGATGCATCTCTTCTGGCAGGCCTTCCCAGAAAGTCCTTAATCTCCCAACTCTGTTTGGGCTAGGCTCTCCTATTAACACTTTAACATCTTCTATAGATGTGAAGTTGTGCATGTGTGTTATTTTACAATGTGTCCATAGCTAGGGGAAAAACCTTTACTAGGTGTATTAGGGACAAAACAGATGGTCCCTTTGTGGTGGCTTACTGGCAGCTTGGGGGCATGTAGTTTAGACGACACCTGCCCCAAAGACAGTAGGAAGCTGCTGTGAAGCTGCCTTAACCTCCTAATGTTATAGACATACTCTATAAATAAATTATTATTATTATTATTATTATTATTATTATTACTATTATATAGAATAAATATTATAGTTCTTCCCCCAAAGCATAAAAGGTGCCTTGAGAAGACAGATCTCTCAATAATTCAGACTTCTTCCTTCCCTGTCCCATTTCTATCTCCTTGGGAATTATTAAAGAATCAAAACTAAAAGAACTTAAAACACTTTTTTGAGGAGTGGCCCTGGCCTTTCCAAAGTTTGAGGAATTAGGTTTGAATGGTGTTTGAATGAAGCTTCTTAGAGAACTCTGCTTCACTTCAGGAAGCATCTGAACCAAACTAAAGGGATCAAATTTGGCTTGGAGTTTGAGCTTCATCTGAACACAAAATGTATGTGTGTGTGTGTGTGCATGCACATGTCTTCAAGTCACCTGTTGACTTCTGAATTTCATATGGTTTTATTTTAGGCAAAGAATACTCAGAGGTGGTTTGACAATTCCTTCCTCTGAAATATAGCCTAAAGCACCTGATATTTGTTGGTGGTGTCCTATCCAAGTACTAACCAGAGCTGAGCATGCGAGTCCAAAAACAGGAAATATAACAAAACAAGCCAATATTTTCTCCAGATGAAATGGATATCCTCGGCACATTTTGTTCACAGGATACTTATGATAATTTCTGTTACTGCTGTGTAATTTCTATATTAAATTCAATTTACACTATGGGGCAGAAGGTTTTGTTTCACTTAGGAGTATCTCTTTCTTCTGTGAAAATACATCTGAGGCCAAATTCAGAAATATGTTAGAAAGCATGTAGCCTGATTAGAAATAAAAGGGCAAAAACATCCCTCCTCTTTTCTTACTGAACATACTATTTTAGATGCACATGCACACACACACACACACACACAAGGAATACAATGACGAAAACAAAGCAGTATAATCTCTAGATTTTCCATTTCAGAAGAGATGTGACAGAGAGGGGGTGAAGCTGTGGAATTTCCTAATGAAAGACTCTCCTATAGATAAATTTATTACAATAAAATGGCATATGAAGGATCAGCTACATGAATTCTACAATATTATACACATCTGTCTGTCTATAGCCCAAGCTTAAACCAGTGCAGCTTCATTATGAGTATAAATATGCAAAAGGATTTCCCAGAGTAACATGGCTATGTCTTTGAATAAGTAGATATGTGTTGATGAGGAGTTATGCACTGCAAACCTGTCTGTCTCATCTACTAAACTAAACTTGGGGCCAAAACAGATGACCCTATGAGGTGGCCTGATGCCACCCCTTTGATTGCTGGATGGGGGACGCAGTAACCACATACTGTGGCCCCAATCTGACATTTTGCCGGCTCAGAAAGAAACAGCAGAAAGCCATGCTTTTTTGAGCTGGCAAAAAAATGGCTTTTCTGCTGACACAGCAACTTTGTGGCACTCCTGCAATGTGCAGCATACAAAAACCTTGTCACCGGAGTGCTGCAAAACTGCCCACTGTATGGGTTGATAGGCAGCTTCACAGCACCTTCCTACTGTCTTTGGGGCAGGTGTCGTCTAAACTACATGCCCCCAAGCTGCCAGTAAGCCACCACAAAGGGACCATCTGTTTTGTCCCTAATACACCTAGTAAAGGTTTTTCCCCTAGATATGGACACATTGTAAAATAACACACATGCACAACTTCACATCTAAAGAGGCTGGCACAATCCATGATTTTCCATCTTGGCCCCTAGCCTCTGGAACTCGCTGCCCATCGAGCTCCGCTTGGCTGCCTCTCTTGCCCAGTTTAAAAAGGGGTTAAAAACACACTTATTCAGGCAGGCTTACCCCTGATATTCCTCTCCCTGTTGTTATTTCTCCCTCATCCTCCCCCACTGTGAGCTGGTCTGGCATATTGCTATTGTACTGTTGTATTGATATTGTTATTGTTTATTTTTGGAATGTTTTTAAATTGTTGCATATGTTGTGCACCGCCTTGATCATTGGGAGGGCGGTATAAAAATAAAGATTTTATTATTTTATTATTATTATGATCTGGTAGCGAATTGCATACTGTGTAGTGTGTAGATAAGGTTTCAATGATCCCCAAAAGAGACTTCCAGGTATATTCAACAATTAGAAGAGTGGGACATGCCATGAATATTCCATTTCCTGTTGTCCACAAAATGTAGTTTGGGGTGCATATGTGGACATGTAACCCTTAAACTAGTGTCAATGCATTGCAAGGGTATAATATTTTTCCTTTCTTTTTTACACATCAATAGTTGCAGTTATTCAAACATGCTGCTGCTATTATATATTTATATTCTTTGTTAATCATGACATCACAGGTGGAAACAAGGGAAACCAAACCAAGCGCTGAAGGGCAACAAAATCAATCCAAGCTTCTCATTAAAAGGTAAAAGTGTCAATAATCTTTGTCAGGCCTTTTTATCTTGTGGTTTAGCACACTGTGATCCCCAAGGCAACAACTGTTATTGAGATTTTAAAATGATCCTTGATTTCACATCTCCATCAGATTAACTCTTTGACTACTTAACTAACATTAGCATTGTTGCATGAAGTATATAACAAGGACAAATAACTATAGATTTTCTAAATCTATGCTCCAAAATCAGAAATCCTCTACAATAGAATTCTCATCTCAGTTGTAGCTGTAGCATTGCTTTCTTACACCTCTGCCACATATGAGAACAACTCTTTGGCCTCATTTTATACATTTAAGAAGAGTACCACTTTTAATTTATTTCACTGGGACAGCATGAGTACTTTTAATAGGAAAATGAAACTGCTAATATGGGCAGGTGTTAGAGGAGCAACTGAATTCTTGTTGTTGTTGTTGTGTGTCTTCAAATCATTTCCAATTTATGGTCAATCTAAGGCAAACCTGCCATGAGGGTTTTTTGGTTGGTTTTTTTGGCAAAATTTGTTCAGAGGGGGTTTGCCTTTGCCTTCCTCTGAGGCTGAAAGAGTGTGACTTCCTCAAGGTTACCCCATGGGTTTCCATGACTGAGCAGGGATTCTAATTCTTGTCTATAGAGCTGTGGTCCAGCACTCAAAAAACTACACCCCACTGGCTCTTCTGTGGTCATTATTGCACTAGGGGGTAAACAGGATTGAAATGAGAGTCAATCCAGAGAAAACCAGGAAAAGTCATGTGATAAGCATCAGGCATTTCCTGGTTTTCTCTGGATTGACTCTCATTTTTATCATGTTTGCCCCCTAGTGTGATAGCAAGATGTGTTATTATTATGTGCATTCAAATACTCTCCAACTTATCCATCCCTTTCATAGGAGTTTAGCAGACAGGAGGAATTTCTCTTTATTTTGAATGGGGCCAGTTCGAGCCAATTCTAATTCAGGTGAATTCACTAGTTTAGCGAACTTACGTGAATTCCAATTGTGTTCAGAATGTATTCAGAATGACTTCCCATTACCCGAAAATGACTGCCCATTGCCCAAAATTGCATGAGATGCTTTAATACAAAATAACATAAAAGCCATGAATGCTTTCGGAATAACTTCCCTTTTGCCTGAAATTGCATGAGATACTTTAATACGCAATAACATGAAAGCCCATGTTTGCATTCAGATTGCCATTAGATTATACTTCCAATTTCCATCATCTGATAAACTCCATAGGGTCTTCTTGTTCAGAGGGGCTTTGTCACTGCCTTCCTCTTAGGCTCAAAGAGTGTGATTTGCCCAGGGTTTAACCAATACATTTCCATGCCAGAGAGAAGAGATTATAACTCGGGTCTTCTGGAATCTTAATCCAATACAGAAATCAGTACACTAGGTTTCTTTTACACTAAAGGACAACCCCAATGAGATAATTCTGTACATCAGAATACTATTTAAAAGATGCAACTACAGGAATGTTAAGTAGAAAAGAGGAACAATACAGCTAGAAGATGGCTGAATGGCCTCAAGGGGTGTCATTCAGTCTCATTCTGCCACATCAAGGCACATCTTAGCTGGTATCATTATTTTCCCTTGAGTACAATAGTAGGTATGCAAAAAACCTGTTCAAGTCTCTGAGTCTTCTATTTTGTTCACCTTACTGTGGCATTTTCTTTCTTTCCCACATAGACCTCCTCATAAGAGGTTTGCTCTCTTAAATAATTTTATGAATAAAGTTGAGTATGCCTCTAAATGAGTTCAGTTTACTTTACTTCCATTTATTTTCACCATTAGCCCACGGGCCATCTCAAAATACAACAAATACAACAAAATTTCACCCTACTAATCAGCTGCAGTCATATTCTCTTCACAAAATATAATAAAATGTCAATTGGGTTTCTGTTCAATTTATTAACAGACGAGAAAGACAGAGTTATGAAATGAGGAAAACAGCCTGGCTATTAGGGATGCAAATCTATGGTTATTTCATTTTTTTGCATGCAAGAATGAATAATTTCCCTGACAGCTACAATCAGACAGGGCTGTGCATTTCTGATGATTTTTCACAATTTGAATAGATTGGTTTTTAGGAAGGGAAAATAATTTGTGCCAATAATTTGCGCCACCTTTCTCTGCAAAAAAAACCTTGGTTTTGTGTATATGTTCATCAGTTAAACAGATAGGCTGAATAAATACATAACCATAATGCAATGGTTTCTTCTGAGGAGTTTATCATACGATGGAATTCGGGGGGTATAATGCAATGGCAATCCGAATGCAATCATGGGGTTTCATGTTATTGCAAATGAGTGTATCTCATGCAATTTCGGGCAATGGGAAGTCATTCCGAACGCAATCATGGGGTTTCACGTAATTGCGTATTAGAGCATCTCATGCAATTTCGGGCAATGGGGGGGGGAGTCATTTTCAGGAAATGGGAAGTCATTCTGAACGCATTCCAAATGCAATCAGATTTCAATAAATTCACTAAACTAGCGAATTCACGTAATTGTGAATTGGCTCCATTCGCAATTGAGAGACATTCCTCCTGTATGATAAACTCCTTAGTCTTTTCTGCCACATGGTCTTATTCATATCTCTCTCTCTCTCTCTCTCTCTCTCTCTCTCTCTCGCTGTGTTTTCATTCACAGAAGATAAAAGTTTAGACATTTATCAGGCATTGCTGTAGTAAAACTGATCCTAAATTGTAATGTTTTCTGATATTACATTAAAACAGAATCTATGTTTTTATCAGTCTCCCACAGACACATTTTCTTTCAGCTGAGATATGAATCCATCAAGTATAGTAGGACAGACAATAAATATGATCAGTTTTCTAAAAGTGAAACCCAGCCTCCCACACTAAGATCGAAGAAAACCTGTTAAAAAAAGAAAGGGGAAACCAGGAATGGAACCCAATTTATACAAAGTCTTATAAAAACAGACACTCATTTATTAGACAACTCCCATCTTGCAAGAAAGCAGCATCTATCTACCAATACATGGACACTTAACTTAATCAACAACCTCCTTCTAGCTGCGGGCTATGAATGGAGAACTGCAGAATAAATATGCTGATTTATTATACTTGCTACAACTGGGTAGCATATTATGATAATTATTCTTTACTGAAATCATTGAAAAGGTTTTCAGAATTTCCCTTCTACTCTTATATCTTGGTTTACATCACAAAAGCCCATATAAAGAAAAATAGATTTTTTTGCAAAATATATTTGGAAAATTAATAATTTACAGAGCACTTTTAGTACTGTGCTTTTTCATTTATCCTTACCAGGACCTTGTGAGGTCACCATGATTTATTTATGGAACTGAAGCTGACTTTGATGAATCTGGGTCTGAGGTTTATAAAACATTTGTCTAAAACACACTGTCACATTCAGACCCCAGAAGGTGTTCACTACACAAAGGATAAGCAATGTTCCCTGTCATTCTGGAATTCCCTTTTCTTACCTGAACCTCTGCATTTACTCTCAGTACCAATAGAGTTGGGTTCCATTACCAGACAGCTGGAGATAAAGCAATCATATTTTGTGTGTTCCCAAGGAGAGAGGCAAGATGACAAACATCTGAATTGTGCTGAAGGAGACATAGCTCAGGGCTGAATCAGATGTTAAAGCCTGCTTCATCCCAGTGTCAGATTCTTTGAGTTTTTTAAAAATTAAGTTTTATATTTAGATTTAGTAAGGCTACTTTGAATCCCAGCTTTAGGAAAATTATGGGGATATAAATAAACCAAAATAACACAATATCACCACATCCTTTCTTGTTGCCAGTGCAGAGATTGATCTTCCTCTGATTGGTAGTACTAGGGGTAGAAATTTATAATGTAATCTTCAGTGAACCCCAGGATTTGGTGAAGGATAGTGCTGCCATTAATGAAGTGCTCACAAAGATAGAGTAATCCAGGAGAAAAATCAGGCACAATTGGTGAGACCCTTGGAGCACCTTTGCAGTAGAATCATAGAATCATAGAGTTGGAAGACACCACAAGGGCCATCCAGTCCAACCCCCTGCCATGCAGGAACTCTCCATCAAAGCATCCCTGACAGATGGCCATCCAGCCTCTGCTTAAAGACCTCTAAGGAAGGAGACTCCACTACCCTCTGAAGGAGTGTGTTCCACTGTCAAACAGCCCTTACTGTCGGGAAGTTCCTCCTAATTTTGAGATGGAATCTCTTTTCCTGCAGTTTGCATCCATTGTAAACTGTGATAGGTTTGAAAACTAATAAATATTAAATGTTAAAAAACTGGAAATTAATTTATTATCATCTAATAATTGAAACAGGTCAATTAGTTAAGTTATTGTTACTTAAAACATTGATTAACATGCTAGGTTAGGAACACTATGGATTTATATAGAATAGCCTGGAGGTTCTTACTGTTGACCTTAGATGAACACCTTTTCTAATTGGTTTGTCACTCATCTGCATCTCTTTTTTCTTTCCACCTCCAGCAATATGTATTTTTCATTTACTTTTCTTATGCATTGTTTGTTAGAAGGAAAAATGTACTTCAGGTAGAGGACACAGATCTATCAGAACTGTAGTGACAGCTTCAAGGATCAGTTAGTGAATCAAGATGGAAAATTCTTAATCAGATTTTTTGAGACCCTCTGAACATATGTAAAACCTTTTTCCCTAAAACTAAATCACTGCATCCTTTTTTCTTCCATGTTTCAAATCAGCAAGTACAGTCTGTAAAGAGGAATGAGAGAACACATATTTTACATGCTGGAGCAACAGGTCTCAAATTCAATCTGTGGCATCTTCAGTTTAAACTGTCTAATATCCAACAAAACCACTATTACCTGTACTGAGCTTAACTATATAATTAAAGGAGGAGGAGGAAAAGCAAGTAGGAACAGGATGAGCTAGGGGAGCAGTTTAAAAGCAAAAAGAGAAAGAGAGAAGCCAAAAAAGGAAGAAAATGGGGAAGGGTGAGGCAAATGTTTCACTTAATTATCCAAATGCACAGTACTGTGTGATCAAGATTATGGAGGGATTAATTACTGCCCATCCACCAAAATCCAATCCAATATTATATTATACAAGTACCCCACAATATAATCAATAGAAGAGGAGAAGCTACTGAAGAGAGAAACATTTTCCTTTCATACAGCCCCACAGGGCATCTGTCTTTCAGACCAAAAAGGACTGGCATTCTGAAAGGGTCCAGGCTGCTTGGCATCCTTTGTGTTTAAACAAATGCAGTCTTCATTGCATTCCAGGACTAACATACCAATACCACCTCCTCCTCCTCCTCCTCCTCCTCCTCCTCCTCCTTCTTCTTCTTCTTCTTCGTGCTTTCATTGTTGTTTCTTCTGTTGGGCTGACCTGGATCCCAGGAAGTTCTCATTCTCTTTCTAGCCTACCTAACAATAGAGAAATGCAATGCATTTCCTCCAACCTTAATGCAACTTTTCTTAAACCAGCTGCTCTTCATCTTTTATTGAATGTGACAAGAGGGAAAGGTACCTCCCCACCCTAACTAATCCAATTGAGGATTAACACAAATATTTTGTAACAATTATTTTAAATGTATTTATCAAATTTAGTATTAAGTTTAAGAGTAGTCAGAAATCAATTTTATGTGCTTCCATAACTAGCAAAAGCACAAACCACCCCTGGATCAGGCAGAAGTGTTAGGCTTTGAGTATGAAATGTACAGATGTGCAAAAAAGGAAAAACAGGAATTATGGCTAGAATTGTTTTGCAGCTGAAGGCTGGAAAACAAGACACTGCTCAAGGTCAGTATGAGCTTGCTTGCATGTAGACCTAATGAAAACAACTGTGTCTTCCTGACTGAGGGGACAACAAATGCAGGCAACAAAGGGAAGGAGAATCATCAGATGAGGTTGGGTTTGTGACCACATGACACAAGTCTATAAACAGCCTACACACCTCAGTGAAGATGGTTGGGTAATTGCTCTGTAGTGGATGATTGGAGAGATTTGTTGGACGAGCATGTGTATATTTGTAAATAAAGCAACTTAAGAATAATAACCTCTGAGGAGAGAGTTTTGGCTTGAGTCTGTTTTCATCAACAACTGGGAGGAGGATTCCTGATAAAGCCGAAGCTCCAGAATTGCCGGCATCAAAGGCATCGGAGATTGCTTGAACTGTGCACTTCTGCTTATTTACAACAACAAGAAGCAACTGATACTTTCATTGGGCAGAAAATAAAATACTGAGTGCCTTTTGACCAAAAGATTTCAATTAGAATAGCATTCAAATTTAGCGGGAAATACACACACGTTCACATATATATGCAACAACAGTACCAGGTTTCAGCTTATCACTACTCCATGTATTCTTTTTTTTTTTTACAGCTTTGATTTCCTCATATACAAGCACAAATCACTCCTCTGTCTCGTGTAGCACAGCTTCTGCATATCCGAAAACTGAAACTGTCATGTCAATGGCAGATATCAAACTGCTCTAGATGACACCATATGGTCTACATTCTAACGACAGTTCTGAGCTGATTATTTTAATATTCACTTCTGAGAACCACTACCTTATCTCTTTCTTTACTTTCAGGTCAGTATTGAACAACCAAGACAGTGTTAGCTGATGTACATATAGGACATTTTGACACTAGCAGCTGATAGAGGCTCTCTCTTCATTCCAACTGTCACTGCTTAGGCATCTAAGAGAAACAGTATCTGCTGTTTCCTCCCCCACTGTATCCCTTTTCCTTGTGTGTTCTGTCCTACTTGTATTATAAACCCATGAATTGACAAACTAATGACTTGTAAGCCACTTGGGGAACTTTATTGGCTGAAGTTTGGGATATAAATATTCTAAATAAATAAATATGAGATGGTGTTAAAGTGTCCATGGCCCAACTCACTTCCCAAAAACTGAGTGTAATTTTGTCACTGGCTTGAAAAAATGTGTTGTTGGTTTGTTTGTTTTTTTTAGAAATTGCCAGTTTCCATGATCATAGCTCTAATTTTTGAATTTTGTCAGATTATTGATACAACCATGTTGATTAAAAGTGTGCAATTTTCAAGTGTTTAACTCAGGGCCATCATGGCGTTCCTATGCCTGTAAATGCTCCAAGGAAATCCACGTATGTATGATGCAAAGTAGCAAGGGTGATCATATTCACCTGTGAAGAAGTGGTGTGCCAGCTTTCAGTGTGGTGATTTTGAGACTAAAGATGCAGCAGAGTCTGGGAGGATTTCAGCAGTGTCAGCTCCCGAAATTATTGAACATGTTCATGACCTTATTTTGACAGATCTCAGATTCTGATAAATCTCAGCTTAAAATTTCTGAGACACTATAGATATCCTGGGAACACACTGGGTTTATAATTCATGACCAGTTGGCTATGAAGAAGCTGACAGCCAAGTGGGTGCTGAAATGTTTGAATGCTGACCAGAAATGAAATGAAGTAGATACCTGCAAGTTGATTTTGCATCATTTTGAGTGATCTAGTGATATTGTCTTCAAATGACTTATCACTGCTGATGAAACATGCTTACATCACTATGATCTGGAGACTAAACAATAGTCCATGCAGTGGCAGCACTTGTGTTCTCCACAGCCAAAGACTCAAGACTCAAAGGTGAACAGGAAAGATCATGATAACAGTTTTTTGGGGGGATAAGGAAGGTATTTTGATGACTGACAATCTTCTTACTTACTGTGCTGATTTAAGGAGGCATTGAAGGAAAAATGGCAAGAGAAGCTGTAGAAAGGTGTTCTCTTTTTGGAGGACAATGCACTTGCTCACAGGCTGGCAAGAGAATAGATATTTTGAAGAACATGGGGTTTGAATGCATAGACTATCCATCCTACTCACCAGATCTTGCTCCATCTATTTTCTGTTTCCAGGCATTTGAAAGAATTTGAAAGTTAGGAAAATTTTGAATGATTTAGGAGTAATAGCAGCAGCAGAGCAGTATTTCAATGGTGAGACATCAGATTTTTTTTTCTTGGAGGGGTTAAACAAATTAGAGAAATAATTTGCCAAGTGCATCAAACTTTGGGGTGAATATGTGTAATTGCATGTAAGTTTTATGGCTCTAGGTCATTCCCTTCTTGGTAGGACCAAGAAGTATTCAGCATGCCCTCATAGCCGCTTAACTTTCTGCTTGGTTTCCAGTATATTATATGAAACTGGACCTGTTTTGTCTGTCTGTTGGTGTGTTCCTTTTCAAATGAACTAAATCTCTGGACATGTAACATAGCCTAGAAAAATCTACACATTTTCATAATTATACATCTGTATGTGCATTTTTTTAATTCAAGAACTGCATCACAACGTTCACAGCAGCATAAAGCCCATAACTGCAGTCAAGTTAAGGTATATATTTGGGAAGCTCAGATTAGAATGAACACAGATCATGTGAAAATGAGAACCATATGAAATTGCTCCTCGACAAAACTGCTGATGAAGGATATGACATGGCAGAATTTCAGTTACTTTAAAATCTGTGACTGGAAGCAGTTGTACAGGGTAAACTCAGCCCACATCAGATATCAAACATAACATATTAGGTATCTGCTCGGGACCAAGTTTCCCCAAGGAATCCCCACCCAACTAATTTTAGAGCTAAATATTCCTGGTATAGGATATTTGCACACCTTCACTGTGGTAAGCAGCAGCTTTGGTAAGTATCACATGGGGAAAATGACACCCTTTTCCCATCCTTATTGCACAACCACATGAAGATTATCAGATGATGTTGCGCTTATCTGGTCATTATCCCATCAATGAAGTGGAATTGTCTGCAATAACACAAAACACTATCAGATAATGTTGTGCTTATCCCATCATTATCCCATCAGTGAAGCAGAATTGTCCTGTCATTTTTCATTAACAGAAGTTTCTGTTATTCCAAAATGACAGGACAATTCCACTTCACTGATGGGATAATGACCGGATAAGTGCAATGTTCATGATAATTTTTCATGCAATAAGGGTGGGACTGATCTGCTTCACTCCTGTCCTTTGTCCCCCTGTCTGATAATCTTCATTGTGAGCTGTAGTAAGCAGTGCCTGAAGGTGTCTGTGATTTTGCTATTCCCGTAGTGAGGCATTTCTTGTGTTTCAAGTGACCTATAGCAACACTGTGATGTAGTGGTTGCATGTTGGACTATGACTCTGGAGACCAGGGTTCAAATCGCCACTCAGCAATGAAAACCCACTGCGTGACCTTAGGCAAGTCACATTCTCTTAGCCTCAGAGGATGGCAATGACACCCCCCGCCCCGAAACTTGCCAAAAAAACCCATGTGATAATTTCACCTTAGAGTTGTCATAAGTCAGAAATGATTTAAAGGTAAACAACACAGAAAGACTTAAAGGTAAACACCACATAGAAGCTCACGTTAGCCAGAGTCACCACTAGGGTTGCCAAGTCAGGTCTTGGTCCCTTTTCTCCAATTTACAGGGAAGGGGAAGAATCTCAAGGCAAGAGTGCTGCCTTGAGAAGTGTGTGTGTGCACGTGCACATGCCCATGCATTTCCTCATGTTAGATTTGATATTTTTAACTGAATGGCATATTCTATGCCACTGTGGCTGATGCACAAGGAATCATGTCGAACAGCATCATGAGGGGCTACCCACTGAACATCACCAACACCAGCCTCCCATGATATCACAAGGAATCATCATTAGATCTCAGGTTAGGTCCCAAAATCTTAGGGCCTGGGACAGTTCTGACCCACTTAGTACAGGTTTAAATGAATGCTTCCTGACTTTCCAAGTAGCAGATGCTCCATAACAGACAGTATAGGGGAAAATGGACAAGAATGTTAGTCCATGCAAACAGACAAAAGAGAGCTCCAAACTTATTTCAGTTAACCACAAGAATGCCTCATACTCCAGAAATATGCCACTCCCTTAGAAAAAGGGTCAGAAGGTTTTTCTTGATCCAGTTGTATGGTGCATTACAAACAAGTTTTCATTTCAGAACTAAAAGGCTAATGAAAGCATATAAATTTCTATCTATTAGTCTTTAGTCATCATTCTGTCTGTGTTGAAGCTAAGCAAATGAATATTTTAACTGTGGCATTTAGATTAATTTTATGCTATAAATTGCCTGTATTCGCTTGTGAGATATCTGCAGCTGATCTTTAACAAAAATTAACTGAAATAGAAGAACACTTCATCTACATCTTTCAAACTTTACTGGGAAAATATTATTTTGTCATTTAGCCTACTTCTCTAAATAATACAGAATAGCTGTGCAAGAAAACATACGATGGCATTAGAAGAGTCAAATGGCAGTTTGTATAGACAATTGTGGATGTACCTGATGAAAGAAGTTTATGCTACAGCATCAAAATGTTGTTTAAAAGAACAAAGCAAGAATCTGAGAAGATACTATTGTGGATATGGAGAATCCTTTGGACTTAGACTCATATTACTAGTCTGAACCATATAAAAATGCATACATCAGGATATTCAATCTCTGTCTTTCCGCTTCTCTCTCACTGGTGAGGCCCTAATATTGTCTGGCTGAGAATTCGATACCTTTCCCTAAACAGCAAGTCCCAGGATTCCACAGGATGTTGTCATGGCAGTTAAAGTGGAATCATAGCTCTATAACTGTGTAGTGTGGATGGGCCATGAGCACTCTCATGGTAGGATATGAATGATCAAATCAGAGTCAAGAAATATTCCCCAGAAATGTGCCAGTAAAAGTACATTTGTGTCATCAGTAAAAGTACATTTGTGTCTTTGTGCCCCTCCCTGAAGCACACCTCTGAGCCCAGTCTTTTCTTTAAGCCTTCATGAGATCCTTCCCCAATGCCGTTCCTTGCCATTCTTTTGACTGTCATTCCCCATCACTCCGTTTTACTCACATTTCCTCTGCTAGGATTTGTACCAATTACTCCATGTAAGGAATAAACAGATTTAAAATGGCAAAGTGTTGATATATTTTTCTTTTTTGCCTACCACAAATAACCTTTGCAATACTTTCTGAAATGCTGACATTAACAAAAGTATGAACAGCTTACTGCCCTCATTTCCCTGATAACCATAAACATGTAAGCATTACATTTTCCTAGCATTACATTTCCTTTCTGTGTTTCAGTCACACACCAAACATTTTCACCCGGAGACTCTTGTGTAATGAAAACCTAGCCAAAAGACTTGAGAAAAGATGCTCATTTTCCTCCTTGCCTCTGGCAAACAGGAAAAAGTCAAGACTAGCTGGAGAGATATCATCCGACTATTTCAGATTTATTTTCCATAACAAGAAGCTCCCATTTTCCTGAGGATCCTGTGTTTCTAAGATAAAGATAAAAAGATCCTGCTTTTGTCATAAGAACCTTCATATTTATTTTGTGCTTCCACTGTAAAGCAGAATAAGTATAGCCATATTTTATTACCCTTCATTGGAAAAAAAGAGAGGAGGAATGGCCATATACTTTTAAATAACTGGAAAGAATACAAGGGAATAAAAGACTGAACTGTGAAAATAACATAGCATAAACATTTTGATTACCCTTAGGAAAGTATCTGACCCACATAGGCTGCTACCAAGATCTGACGGATGCATTTGCAAAACCATTGCTCTTGAGGAGCCATTGTCAGCTGACTGGAGGTTTAGTTTGAATAAGAGGTCATTCGAAATTCATCATATGTCAGGTTTCAGCTTTGCTTCATGCGGAAGTGCAAGGAATGCCTAATAGCCTACAAAAGGCAGACAACTCTGTTAAAATACGTGCATACTAGATGCTATGTGGATGGCGACTGGGCTGAAAAACATTTGCATTCATCACAACTGGCTCTCTATCAAGTGTATATTGTTCAGGAGATCTGGATGTTCAAATCAGAGGAGCTAACGTGCAGTTTTGCCAGCATAAGTACACAAGTCCATGGCAACTTTACTCAATAAATGACTCAATCACTCAAATAATAATAATAATAATAATGGGGGAAAATAATTCAGAAATTGGTTGGAAATCATTTGTTTGACTAGCACATCACCTGTATGCACGGTGACCAGACATCCTCCATTTCCAAGATATGTCCTACATTTCAACTTTCTGTCCAGGAGGAATTCCACAATGTCCTCCATTTGAAGCATGACTAAGGTCCAAAGCACATTGCAGAAATAATTCAGCCTGATACTGCTTTAACTGCTCTGGCTCAATGTAAGGGATTTCTGGAAGTGCAGTTTTGTGAAACATTTAGCTTTCTCTGTCAAAGAGGACTGGTGCCACAGCTACATATCCCAGGCTTCCCTAGCACTGAGCCAGGGAAATTGAAGCGGTCTCAAACAGGATTATTTCTGCAGTGTGTTTTTGGATTTAGGATGAATGCATTTATTTTTATATGCACTTTTTTTTTTTTTTTGGTTTTACTTGGTAAAGCCCAACATTTCTCTGCAATGTCCTAAATTTTAGGGTGCCTTTTCTTCCTTTGTGGTGAGGACATCTGGTCACTTTGCAATATGCAACATCACATCAGGTTTAGTGGCCTGGCATCCCCCTTGTTTGAAGTTGCACGAGGGCTATCTGTGCATTTTCTTCCTGAAAGAAACCTCAAAGTCTCAGGCACAGTGCTCCAAACTATAGAGTACCGGCATCAGCCAAAAGGATAGCTGACATTTTTGTTGCCATAGCAACCCACAATGATGTTACTTGGGCTTGCCTAGCTCCCTGTTTACCATACATCTTAGCCGTCTATTGAGCAGACTCCCCTTTTGTTTCACAAGGAATTACACTAAAATATAATTCCATTTTAGCGTGCTCCCCATTCTGCTCTAAAGAGGATTAGAGAATGTTAAGATACAGACCAAAGAAAGTGCAAAGAGTTGATAATGTTGTTGTGTGGTTTGTGTGCATTCTATTCTTTAAAAAAAAGAGAGAGAAGAGAGGAAGGCATGGATAATATATCCTACTTGGAGTTTCTATAACACTTCAGGTTATCTGTCATTAAGCTTTCGTCAGCTTCAACAGGACAAGGTTTTCTTTACTAAAGCTCAAAGCAGAGGCACTTATATGGATAGCCAAAACAAAAACAAAAAGAAACTATATTTTTAAATACGTATACTGTTTCCCAATATGCCAGCATGGTGTAGTGGCTTAAGTGTTGGATTCAGAGTTTGATTCCCAGCTCAGCCATGAAACCCACGGGGTGACCTTGGACAAGTCACACATTCTCAGCCTCAGGGGAGGGCAATGGCAAACACCCTCTGAACAAATCCTGCCAAGAAAACAAACATGATAGATTTGCCGTAGGGTCACCATAAGTTGGAAATCATAGAATCATAGAATCATAGAGTTGGAAGAGACTACAAGGGTCATCCAGTCCAATCCCTGCCATGCAGGAACTCCCAATCAAAGCATCCCTCTGCTTAAAGACCAGCCTCTGCTTAAAGACATCTAAGGAAGGAGACTCCACTACATTCCGAGGGAGTGTGTTCCACTGTCAAACAGCCCTTACTGTCAGGAAGTTCCTCCTAATGTTGAGGTGGAATCTCTTTTCCTGCAATTTATATCCATTGTTCCACGTCCTAGTCTCTGGAGCAGCAGAAAACAAGATTGCTCCCTCCTCAATATGACAGCCCTTCAAATATTTAAACAAGGCTATAATAAGAAGATTTATTTATTTATTTATTCATTTCTCGCCCCTCTGGGTGAGCAATCGGGGGTACAACATATAAAATACAGATACAATTAAAATATAGCAACCCAATCCCTCCTCCCACCCCTTAAGATAGAATTAAACTGAGATAAGATTAAAAACAGTAGATAAAACCATAGAACATTAATGTGGCTCTCATTAAAATGATAGGCGGCCTCGAAGTCTAGATGGAGGATGAGTCTAGATGGATAACAGCAGTATAGATTTAATCATTGTTGGGGAAGGCCTGATGGAAGAGATGCATCTTGATGGATCTCTTCAAACTGTCCAAAGTTGTAATAAGGCGCATCTCATCTGGCAGGCCATTCCACAGCCTGGGAGTGACAGCGGAAAAGGCCCTCTGGGAGGTCTGCACCATCCTAGTTTTCTTAGGCTGTAGCAGATTCTATCATATCTCCTCTTAACCTTCTCTTCTCCAGGTTAAACATCCCTAGTTCCCTAAGGTGGTCCTCATAGGGCATGGTTTCCAGACCCTTCACCATCTTAGTTGCCCTCTTTTGGACACTCTCCAGTTTCTCCACATCTTTTTTGAATTGTGGTGCCCAGAACTGGACACAGTATTCTAGGTGGGGCCTGACCAAAGCAGACAAGAGTGGCACTATTACTTCCCTTGATCTATTACTTCTATTGATGCAGCCTAAAATTGCATTGGCCTTTTTAGCTGCTGCATTGCACTGTTGACTCATGTTCAATTTATGGTCTACTTGGACTCCTAGATCCCTTTCACACGTTGTTTCATTCAGCCAGGTGTCCCCCAATTTATATCTGTGCATTTCATTTTTCCGCCCTAAGTGCAGAACCTTACATTTCTCTGCGCTGAATTTCATTTTGTTAACATTGGCCCAGCTTTTGTGTCTATTCAGGTCATTTTGAATTTTGATCCTGTCCTCTGGGGTATTAGCTACTCCTCCTAGTTTAGTGTCATCTGCAAATTTGATAAGTATACCCCCAATTCTGTCATCCAAGTCATTAATAAAGAAGTTGAATAGCACTGGGCCCAGGACAGAGCCCTGTGGGACCCCACTGGTCACTTCATGACTTGAAGGCACACAACAAACAAACAAACAAGAAACTGTTCCCCTCCACTATAGAACATAAAAATAAATGTCATACGTAATATATAAATTACTATCAAATGTCTTCACTTATAGGTACAAATGGGTCTGAGAAAAATTTGTTATAAAGTCTTACCATTTAGTGTAGCCAGAGTGTGCATTTGGCTCAGTACATATTGCTGAACTGCAACTTCCATCATTCCTCCACATTGGATATACTGGTTAGGGCTGATGGGAATTACAGTCCAACAATATCTGGAGGACCATGTGTTCCCCATTAATGATTTAGTTGGCCAGAGTAGATTGACCGATATCAGACATTCTAATCCCTATATCTTTGAATCACAATTGTGCTGAAGATCAGTTAAGCAAATAGCACTGGAGAAGATCCTGCATTCACTTAGAAGTTAATAGTCAGGAGTGTTAGTAGACTATTGCAACTTAAATAGAGATGCTGAAAACTAAGATTGATTGGGACTTCCTGCAAGGCAGGTGTTTGGACTGGATGGCTTCTTCCAACTCTTCTATGTTCGTTAATGGAGAAAAAGAAACAAAAATCATGCTATTCCAACCTTTCCTAGTTTTATGTAATTCTACACCAAATGATGGGGAGGGTCAAAGAAAATATGGAGGAGGAAAGGACTAGGATCAGAGTGGTGTGGAGCAGCTTTGTACATCCCAGCTCCTGATGTGAATAAAAATTTGACAGAGGCTTCACACAAATCCTGTCCATCAGCCAATAGCTTCAAATCTAATTCTCATAGTTTTTCAGAGCCTGGACAAGGTACTCTGGAGAAAGAGCAGAAGAGGAAACATAAGCAGCCCCTTGACTGACATGGTGTCAAGTACTTCGCCCTGCCTGGGATCACAAACTGACCTCCTGTAAAGTCAACAAGTAAGCTTTTTATTATGGGTGGGGTTACCACTTAGCTGGTTGGTGATGGAACACAAAGTACATATATTCAGGACACTTGATAGCAGAGGTGTTTCTTATTCCTGTTTTATGCAGTAAATATCCAATATGTATTTGCAGTAGTTTAAGACCCTTTTCAACCTGGCAAGACTTTCTGGAAAGTCCATGTGACTTCATAATACTGTATGGTCCTTAGATATTCCCGTACATGATACTGAGATGGAAATCCCTGTAGGATGGATGCCATGCTGGAATTTATCTTAAGTTTTAAGAGCAATGAGGCATTTCATGAAATGCTGCACAACTTTAGTTATTAGAGCTACATCTAAAGGAGTTTTATGAACCAGTACTGTATTGGAAAGCTACTTTGAGTTGCAATGTTAATGAACAAAACAACAACAACAATGTATTAGCTTTCCATGAGATGGAAAAAGATAACTAAGTGGAATATGGTGAACACTTCCAATCATTGGTCTATGAACGGATAAAATACTTACAACAGTCCCTTTCTCAGTTGGTGACAGAACACAAATGAATGTTCAGGAAATTTACCAAACAAATTTTTAGTTTAAAAAATTCTTTGCAGCCTGATCATAATGAAAAAAATGGGTGGGCTCCTGAACCTCCTACAATGTAGTCCAATTATATCTCTCTTAATCATTCCATTTATTATGACCTATTTTCTTTTGTTAATCAAGATTCACTTTGAGACATAGATAACAAAGGCAATGTCAGAGTAGGACTACCGATATGTAAAACAAAAACAAAAATGGGGCTTATTGAATCCAATTTTGCTAAACCAAGGCTTGTATCGAGTTATGCTATTGAGCTATTGCAAGGTCCATTGTCTTAGCCACCGTACTTTTTCCAATTCCAATTAATCTGATAAATGCAATATGGTATGCATAATACACCATAATATATGTGTGTATGTGTGTGTGTGTGTGTATGTAATAGAAAACGTATAAATCCAACTATTTTAAAAGTAGAAGAGAGGTAAGTGAATGTGAAACCAATTCGGCAAGAAGCTACATGACCTCATGCAGAAATGTGCCATCCAGAAAAATCACACACATAAATAATCTAGAACAGCTATCTATAGTTGAAAAATGTAGGGGAGAGGATAAAGAATCTAGTAGCTCCTTTAATACTAATTTATTTCCGCATGAGCTTTCATGGATTTCAACCCATGCTTTGAAAGATGCCCATACTGAACACACAAAAAGTCAGCTAGTATTGGAAGCAAAGCATAGTTGGACCTGATTAGACCTTGGATGGAAGATCATCGGAATACCAGGTACAGCTAAGAAAGAATCCTGCCCAAAACCTTGGATATTTTCTGTCTGCTAGATTCAATAATAATGGGCAGCATAAATCAAGGAACGTAGGGGCTCAGCAGACCCTGCAGTGTCCCCTTTCCTCACCAGATCAGGGCTGCGGCAAGTACGTGCCACAGTCCTGATCTGGCCTTTCTAAGGTGCAAAAAGACCTTTTTGTGCTGCAGAAAGGGTGCCCTAGCCACAGCAGCAGCGGCTTAGCACTGCTTCTTCAGCACAGCACATGTAAATGCTGCACCAAACATGTGGCATGATGGTCAGGCTGGTGGCATGGGGGTGGCGTGAAGGTGGAGTCAGGGCAGCTGGCGTGCTGCCACCAAGCCCCATTCTGCCCTGAGGCCAGCATTTAATGCTGGTCTGTTGAGGCTGTTTCTCTGCCCTATTAAAAGTTTATCAACAAAAGCATATTCTCTTCATTGTTAGACCAAAATTAAACAAAGGGTTTTTTAAATTTTTTAAAAAAGTAATTCTTTTTAGGTGATATGATAGTTATAGGAAAGAATAACCAAGTCAATTTAATCTGTGTCAATTTAAAAGAGAGAGATTTTAAAATCATTTACTGTTAGTATGTAATTGCCTTGATAAAATCTAGAGAAAAGTTAATTGTATATGTTAGAAATATGGATACAATCAAGTGATAATAGGCAGATATGGTGGACCTACTGGAAAATTCATTTAAAAAGTTAAAAGCAATGTCACCAGGATAAGTGGTGACCTTCAGACCTTAAACAATGTTCTTAGAGCCCTTTGAACCTCCTATACTATAAATCCCAGGCTTCCATAGGACAGAATCATGGCAGTTAAATTGGAATAATGGTGCTATAATTGTTTAGTCTGGTCCTTGGCTGCTGACTGTGTGATATGTGGAACCCGCTCATTTTTCTCCACTATCCAACTGATCAACAACCAGTCGGTAAGTAACAAACTAACTGTTGTTGCCTTGAAAATCAGGGATCTTTCTTGAGTGGGAAGCCTCTATGTGAACAGGCACTACTTTTCTTCTGACACATCATTTTCTGTGTGGGAAAAGGAAAGATAGAGAGAGTGGCAATTGCATGTTGGTGACAAAAGAATACAGCTATTATTTGTTTGTCTATTTATCTATGTATCCTGTCTATGAGTATAAACACAAACATCAATGCACATAGTCCCACATATATTTCAATATATAGATATACTTTACCCCCATTAAACTGATAGGTGAAAATGGAGTTGAGTGTCAGAACAACCACTTGCCATCAAAGCTAGGGGAATGAGAGGGATTTGGAGGTGGCACCATGCAGAGAACATGGCAAATTATTTTCCAAACAAAACCAAATGACATAAAGAGTCACATTTTTAAACAATGCAAGTTTAAGCAAAAGCTTCATGTTGTCCTGAATTTCTAGAGTTTGACTAGCAGGTTAATTTAGCATGCCCCGTTGCATCAGCTTGTTGAGTTATGCTATGTAGCAAGCTGTCGTGCTGTAGAAAGCATGACGTATCATCCCAGTGAGGCATGAAATTAGAAAGATGTGCCTTGCTGGGTGAACCCAGGATCAACCAAACTTAATTTTCAGTCAAAACACTGTTTGTTTGTCCTGAAATATGGCAAAGAAAAGCAAACAGAAAGTAGAAACATTCCCACTTTAGCAGTACAGAGAGCTGGCTTCACATCATTCATTATTCACTCATTTGATTTACTCTTATTTATGATTGTTTGTTTGTTTTGTATCCCACCCATCTCCCAGTGCAGGGCCCAAGGTGCTTGCAAGTTGCAATACAGTCATAGCACTGAAGAACAATTTAAAGAATTAAAAAAGTTATTGTATTCAAAACAAAAACTGAAATAAAACAAGGTAAATGCATTTTAAAATATGAACAATAAATGGGATAGGTGTGCAACACAAAACAAAAACTCTCTCTCTCTCGTCTGTGTTTGAAGAACCATGTTACAAAACCTGTCACTATGAGGCTGTACTTTGGTACTTATAAGTAAATCATGTGTACATAAAGCAGAATTAGCTTCTTTTATTCAGGGGTGCAAGTATAGGACTGGTTTTTCTTCATCTTCTGCTTGCAAATATTAACTACTCTCTTATGAGATACACTACTATCTCTCGCATTCCCAAAACAGATTGAAAAAGTTGTTCAACCTTCTGGAGAAGAATCACAGGGAGCACTGTAGGCTAGGCAATCAGAGTAGTGTCAGGAAACACTTTAATAATAACAATAA
Organism: Urosaurus nigricauda; assembly: GCA_034509955.1. NCBI lineage: Eukaryota > Metazoa > Chordata > Lepidosauria > Squamata > Phrynosomatidae > Urosaurus > Urosaurus nigricauda. The sequence goes on from JAOEGL010000004.1 coordinate 81,593,129, forward strand.
CAATAACAATAATAATAATAATAATAATGTTTATTTATAACCCGCTCCTCTAATAGAATACTTGGAGTGGGGTACAGCAAATTAAAAAATACAAGAATAAAACAGCAGTCAAATCCCTTCCCAACCTCCCCCCCTTAAGACTAGATTAAATCAAAACTAGTTAAAATTGACATCAGTTAAAAAATTTTAAAATAATAAAAATAAAGTGCAGTTGATGGGCAATATGAGTTCAATCCCTAGTGGGTGGGATCAGAAGGTCTGAACAGAGGGACAGCTAGAGTTAATTCCCCGGTGCCATTTACATTTTCATTTGCATTATTAGGGTCGGGGGTTGGTAATATATTATTCCCTCTTCAGGGGAAGGCCTGCCGGAAGAGATGAGACTTTAAGGCCTTTTTAAAGCTGGTCAAAGATGTAATGAGACGCATCTCATCCGGCAGGTCATTCCAAAGTTTAGGGTTGGTAGCTGAGAAAGTCCTCTGGGAGGTTTGCGACAGCCTGGTTTTCATAGGCTTCAGCAGATTCCTCCCAGAGGACCGAAGTGTGCGGGGAGGTTCGTATGGGAAGAGGCGGTCCCTAAGGTAAGACGGGCCTGAGCCATGTAGGGCTTTGAAGGTTAATATCAACACCTTGTACTGTGCCTGGAAACTAATGGGCAGCCAGTGGAGAGCTTTAAGCACAGGTGTTGTGTGCTCTCTCCTTGATGTTCCTGTGATAAGCCTGGCTGCCATGTTCTGAACTAATTGAAGTTTCCGGGTTAGGCACAAGGGTAGCCCCATGTAGAGCGCATTACAGAAATCCAGACATGAGGTTACTAGGGCATGTACCACAGATTCCAGGTCTTTCGTATCCATGAAAGGGCACAGCTGGCTTATCAGCCGAAGCTGATAGCAGGCGCTCTTGACTACCGCATTCACCTGACTGGTCATGTGAAGCGATGAACCCCCAGACTTTTTTTCCATTTCATTAACAGGACTCTTCTTATGGGATCTCTGGATCCATCTGCAAGCTTGTAGTGTAAATATGCTTCCATTCTTCACCCAGCCTCAGTCTGCTGAGTTTTCTGTTGTTGTGACATGCTTCCTGATTCAAATTGAGTATAAAATTGCTGGCACCGAATTTTGGGAATAATGGGCAAATATTGCTTCTCAGACTATTTGGCTACTAGTAAAAGATGATAAACACAGACTACTGTGAAAGCTGGCATGAACCCATAAAAATCAAGTCTTTGAGTGTTGTCTTATTGTAGTTTCACTGTTTTCAGAAATAATCGATACAACAAATGTGTCCAAATGTGAGCTATTTCCAGCATAAGACCGGGGGGGGGGGGGATCAGGTTTATTGGATGTAACAAGCACTTGGGAAACTTTGGATGTAACAAGCACTTGGGGTACTTTGTTTAACAGTACAAGTTTATAAACATGTATTCAAAAGAATAATCTACTGAATTCAGTGAGTACTCGTGCATACATACATAAAAGATTGCTGGTATAGAAATTTGGCTTAAATGCAGCAATTTCACTTGAAAGAAAATTATTTCACCTCATCCATCTCTGGCAATATGGAAAAACCGATGAATGGATTCTAGAATATTTCAAATCAATGAAATATTCAGAAACCCATTAATATCCATTCTATAAAGGCTGTGAATCAAAAGTGTATGTACTGTTAAAAAAGAAGACCAGTTTCAATTGCAACAAAGCACACAAGCAACATTTTGCACAATGCACTAGCTGCAATATTAAATGTATCCTTGTCTTCCTTAAAATTCCTTCATAGTGTAACATTTCTCATTTCATTTAATTTCTTTTTATTTAAGATTTAAAAATAATCTATCACACTCAATATGCACTTCAAGGAAACCTAATAAAATTATATTTCAAGCAATCTTTGCTTTGCCTTTCCCTAATGTAAATGTTGTCATTCAATTGGCACTGCAGTCCTTATTTCCTTGCACTGATAAAGTTGAACTGACATTAAGTTTGGTTAATTTCATATATGTGCCTCTAGTTTTTCCAATTGCCTTTTACAGTTTCCATGCTAATAAATGTATATTGGAGGATTTAGAGTGAATTACTGGGCAGAGCTTGACTTCCGACTAGGAATCTTATTAAAGCATTGCCCCGGGGAAGGGTTTTTAATGCAGCATAAATTATCGTGTCAGTTTTCAGAGACAGCATCATATTTGCTTTGCTTCCTTCCCCCTCCTGTTAACTTTAGAATAACACAGTGTGCAAGCTGTCTGATGTAAAGGGAAAAGACCTTGCAAAAAATTAAATAAATCTGTAGAACACAAAGGAACTGGGAGGATAGCAACTGGTTTGCACACACATGCACACTCAGGTGTACATACATGGACTGTAGAATGAAGAATGCTTTACAAATGTCCATACTAAAGAATAAGCCCACCTCATCTCACTCCCCACACATTTAGTCCATGTTAACAGCCTCTTAAATCTGTTAAAGCTATGAAGAAGTCTCTAACAATGACAAGCTAATGACAAGCCAGCACATGAACACTTTGGAATGCTTCAACCTTCTAACTCAAAATACATACTATTTGATGCAGAAAAGGTCTATAGTTTCACACACACTAGCACTGACTTGGAATAATCCATACATGTTTTTCATATTCTTATTAACTCACTGAGTCACACTGCCTGTCGAGAGTTATTTGCTCTCATGGGTCAGCACATGAATGTTTGAGGTTACATACAGATCCCAAACAGTGTTCAGGTCAATACCCTCAGGGGATTTTTTCCTTCTCAGTGAAGTGTATTCCATAAATTACCTACCAATGCCTTAGGAAGCATTGTGTACTCCTTCGTTTCCATTCCATTTCCTGTACTCACCAACTGGGTTTGACTTTTTAGTAAAAGAACAAAACAATTAGTTGTTGAGTTCTAACACAGACACTAAATTACATTTCAATTCCTTGTTGTTGTTGTTGTTGTTGTTTTGTGTGTGTTACTAATGGAATTTAAATTTTACTCCCTGGACTTAAATATTCTTTGTCTCCCAGAAACTACATGGCCAAAAAAGAGTAATGGCATTTGCCTACAAGGATATCCCTCCATGCCAGCTTATGTGAGAACAAGTATAACAATATCTTAAAACATAGCCCTATGACTCCAATATTGTCACCCCCACCCCCTTTTTAACACTTTTTCCTGATGAAGATGACAGTAGAGCTTTAACGGTTTTCATTATGTATTTTGTGTACAGTGGGCCCTTGGTATTCACTGGGTTTTGGTTCCAGAACCAATCATGGATACCAAAATCTGTGGATGCTCAAGTCCCATGATATACAATGGCACAGTAAGATGATGTTTCTTATACAAAATGGCAAAATCAAGGTTTACTTTTTGGAATTTATATATTTTAAAAATATATTCAAACTGTTACGCTTGAATCCGTGGATAAAAAAATCCATGGATATAGAGGGCTGACTGCATTTTGATTGGCCCAATAATGGTATCACTGTTTTGTGGATTCTGGATGTTGCTGTACTTTGCTGTATGGCCAACATGGCTACCCCTGGATATGTAGACATCATATACTTTATGTCTTCAGTACTTAAAAGAAAATGCTTGGATTGAACATCAGGCTTGAGAAGTCCAACAATTCTTACAGTTCTCACTCATCTCCACACCATTTCATGGTTGCTTCACGTACGAATAAGGTACAAATATAGCATCCTGCGTATGTTACTTACTGAATTTACAGTACTTTACCATGGACAGAGCAGAACATTGTGGAATTGAACTGTTAAATCTGCAGTGAGTATGGGTCAATGTGATATCTAATTCACAATATCAAAACATGAAAAAATGACAGGGGCTCAGATAGAAGTTTGTACAAGCAGGGCTCCAATCCAGTACACACTTACTGAGGAGTAATTCCCCTGAAGTTTAAAAATCACAGGAAGCCATGCTATCCCATAGGACAAAACTGAAAAATTAACAGACGAGCACAACATATATTAGGACAACATGTATCAAAATCACCCACAGTAGCAATCAAGCCCTTGATTTCCTAAGAAATCTTCATCTGGCTTGATGCATGTAAATAATGTGGAGAGGAAAGGGCTGTCTTCATGATGAAGCCACCAGGATAATTGAATTCAGGCACAGCTGGTGGGAACATGGGAGAAGTTTTGCTTTTGGAATTTATTTATTTGTATTTTCAAGCTATGGATGGCTGAATCCCTAGAATCTGTGGATGTGGAGCTGACTGTATGTTTTTACTGTAATGTTCTGCCTTTCTGCAAACCACCTTGAATCAGGGAGAGGTGGGATATAAGGGTGAATGGATGGAAGGATGGGTGGGGAAACTTAGTGGACCTATGCCTGCTTGGATCAGGCTGAACAATGTTTAAGGAATTTATGCTTGAGGTACATGGGTGACAGGATGTAGGATAAAATTCATAATGGCATCAATTGTGCAACTCTAGAATTTATTTTACTGATTTACCTTGACCACTGAGCCAATTTAAGGCAGTGTTATTTATGAACTGATAGGCTTTCAAATTTTTTGCCATGAGGAAATATTTTCCACATAAATATCTACTCTAGAACCTTATATGCTGTAGAAGATTCAAAGCTTCAGTGCTTTTACAGAGATGACTGGTTAGTAATGTCTAAAACATACTGCAGGAATAATCCAGTTTGACACTACTTTAATTGCCCTGGCTCAGTGCTAGGGAATCCTGGGGACTGTAGTCTGTTGTGATGCCAGAGCTCTCTGACAATAAAGGCTAAATGTCTCCCAATTCTCTCACATTTAGTCAGTGCATTTAAAGCAGTTTCAAACTAGATGATTTCTGCAGTGTGTTTTGTGGTAAGCCTTTTTACCACCCTGCATTAACTTTGCCCACACTGTCCCACACCTATGTATTGCAGGGAAGGATCAGAAGTGCTGAACAAATTTTATTACAGAGATGCTTGCCTGTCACAGAAGAACTGATGAGCTCCTATAGAGGCCTAGGGTTCATTTCTGGAGCACGAATGTTTGAAAGTAAGCTGTATTGAGTTGGCATGGATACTGTTTTGAATAACGAATAAAAAACTGACCGAGTACTTTGAGGTTCTTCTGCCCATTATTCCTCAGCACAGAGTGCTGGTGAAGGGAACATACAAGAGCTGTCCAACTCAAACAGAAGCCCCATGTGGTCTACAAAAGGCCCCATGCTATTTTTCATAATGGCGTGCTAATTAGAACTGAGTAACTAATTCACAGAGAAAATAATTTATTCAATGTGTTCTCACAGCCTCTTTTTCCATTTGTAAATTATCTGCCAGTAGCTCTTGGGCATTATTCTTTATTACTTACCGACTTAACTTTCCTGAGTAAATCATGGCCTGTTGAATCAACTAAAGCAGTTAATCATGAATCCCAAGTAGTCAAGCTGTGTCAGCTAAATAGATCATATATTTTATTTTATTTTATTTTATTTTATTTTTGTTCAGTGATTATAAAAGCATAACTCAATGAATCAAGTTCTAGTTGCTTGCCCTGCATAATTCACTTTCTGCAAATATTTTCTATTGTTTGCTTAACCTTTCATTTGGTGATGCATGGGCCTCTAATATGAAATATAGACAAGAAAAAAGTTTGTTGCCGCGCAGGTCAGGGCCCCCCCCAATAAATACAGAAACCTGGTTGGAGGAAAAAAAGGCCACAACTTTATTAACTGTTCCACACATGCAGAACAACACAAAACCATAGGGTTGGCCCAAAGCATAAGGTCTGGATCTGGCCATCAGCAACACCCTGGTTGGTTGATGTACCCTTGGTAGCAGGGGCAAACATCGGGATGACGTAGGTGCCAAGCTCCGCCCTGTTGCGCAGTTAGGCAACTGCGCTGCTTCACATCGAATTGCGAGACATCCTAGTCACCGGGTATTAATCGACTGTGGCCCCCGCAATGGCCACAGCGAACCGCTCCTTACCCGGGTCATGAGGACTCCCGATCCAGTGCCAGCGGGCCCTGGAAACCCCTACCCCAGATCCAGGCCTATGCTGCCGCCACACAGGCAGGTCTGAAAGAGAGCCTGCCGCCAACCCTAAGAACCGAAAAAGAACCCTCCACAAATAACATTAATAGCATCCGCTTGAGCAAGAGTCCAAATCAGGGTGCACATAGCCCGCAAACACCCTAGACTTCCATCAACCAATTTACTTGATGACATCAGTAGAGAGTCCAGCCGCTCCAATGCGGAATGAATGGCCCCCAAATTCAACCAAAAGAAGACCCATCGCCTGAAGGGCCAGCTTTAACACAGCAACAAATTGAAAGCGTGTGACAGGTGAGCCATCAGCATGACAAAATAGGGATCCTTGACATGCAGGCTGGTGCCTAATAAACCTTTTTAGAACCCGAACAGGACAGAGCCGGACCGTCCGGTGAAAAGGAAATCATCCAGTTAATGAGTCACAAGCGGGGAGCAAGCCCTGCGCTTTACCTCCCACTCCAGGAATGTACTGAAGGCCTCAAAGGCTACGCAGCTAATTGAACAGCCCATCGGTATAGCCTTATCGAAATACCATCGGCCTTGTACCTTAAGCCCTTACAGGTGGAAATCATCAGAGTGAACAGGCAAAAGGCAGAAAGCAGACTGAATGTCACATTTGGCCATTTGGGCTCCACGGCCACATGCCTGCACTAGCTGGACCACATGGCCGAACGAAGCATAGCTAAGTCGGAATTCCCCCAGAGCCTTCTTGGGGACAACTCTTAAGGGAGACACCTGAATGTTTGGGGAAGGCGGAGAATCAAAAGGCCTTTCAATGCAGCCGGCATCTATTTCTTTTTGAATCTTTTTCATAAGAACCTCCGGCATATCTCAAGCTGATTTTAGATTCTTAGACTCTGAAGGAGGAGGGGAACAAGTCACCTTGGGCAGGGCCCCATGCTGAAAGGGATGGTGGCCTGATTTTGGGCAAGCTGCCTTACTATGGGGCCCCCGACAAAGTTCAAAGATGTGGTCATATCTGCAGTGAGACCTGGAGCACCTTCCTGCATTATATTCCCAGCAGACCAATTTATGTCCCTCTTACCATCCGGTCTGGTGGCCCCTTTGGACCTGGTCAGAGGGACCACCTCAAGCAACCAAATTTCATTGTGAATAAGATCCCAGTGCTCTCTAGAGCTCTGAGAAGCCTGCTGACAAAAGGCTGCATCATAGGTGATAGCAGCTGCCTCACCAGGTACATCTCTGACTCTAAGAACATGAAACATGTGGCAATCTAAGTGTCAAGCTCTCTTGAGGAATGCCATTGAGATAACAGCCCTATGGAGAATGTATGCTCTGCTGAGGGAACCTTAGGGTGTTTTGTTTGTTTGTTTGTTTGTTTTGCCCATTTGGTGGATGTAACAGCAAGGGCATCATGCCCTTTTGGTTACAATAGTGTGAAAATGTCAACGAAACAACCTGTTAAAATTCCATTTTTTGCACATTTTTTTTGAAAGGTGAGACCCAGGAGGACGCTCACCAGGAGCTGAGGGAGGGATGCCCAAGGCCCAAGGCCCATACACCTTGCAGGCCAGGATGCCAGGACCTGCACCGGATAGCACAACAGGGAAACCCAGGGACCAAAGCATGGTCCACCCAGAACCCTTCTCTACCTGTAGGCACAACCTGTGAAACACCCCCTCCCCAACATGTCCCAAACGAGACACAGATACAGTCCTGTTCCATTTACTCTTTTTTTCCCTTGCATTTCTTCCTTTTGCCACCGGCCACAGAGGTTCCCGCAATAAGCTCGTCGTCCTCCGAACTCGAAGATGTAGAGCTAAAGCCGGATGAAGAACTTGAGCTGGAGACATCCACTCAAGCAACGGAGGTCCAAGCCGAAGAGCTGGGTCCCAAGCTGAGGACATCATCCGCCAACTGTTGTTCCCTGTCGCCTTCCCGGGATCCAGATCCAGACATGCAACACCAGCAGATGTTGATACTTGGGAGGCTGCCATGGCCTTAGCAATGATTTCTGAGAAGGACCACATCAGTTTTGCAGCCATCACTTGGCTAATGATCAAAGATGCCTGCAATGGGGGAGGATGGGCCTGGACCATTACTATTGTCGCAGGATCCACCACAACTGTCGAACTCCCCTGTCTACAGGCATACGTACGTGCTGGGCACCTCCTAGTCCCTGGGGCTAGCTCTTCCCAGGACCTACAATTTGTTTTCACAAAGAACTGGTAACTTGTGCAGCACCACTTGACTTCCTTGATTTTGGTGACATGTTGAAATTGGTTGGTCTGAAAACACTAAGATTGGGACTGTAGTCAGCAAGAAAAAAGTATTGCAAAGCTGCTTATAGGTGAAGGGAAACACATGCCCAGCAGGGCCGAAGCCGCAAGCACCGTGTAAATTACAGTTCACCATTGTCAAGTCACAAGCACTGGTTACAAATCACGTGCCCAGCTGGCTAAAGCCGCGTGCACCGTGTAAAGTCAGCAGTGCAATAATCACCAACCAAGTAGAGAGCACGTGCCCAGCAGGGCCGAAGCCGCGAGCACCGTGCCAAAGAACAGTTTGCAGTCACAAAGTCATCAAGACGATTGTTTGCACGTGCCCAGCAGGGTTGAAGCTGGGAGCACTGTGCAGTTAAAACAAAAAACAAACCAAAACAAAACAAAAAACAGTTTGAAGGCAAAATTCCGAACACCACCAGGAGCATCGTGCAGTTGAAAAAACAGTTGAAGCCAAAATTCCAAATACCACCAGGAGCATCATGCAGTTGAAAAGAAACAGTTGAAGCCAAAATTCCAAACACCGCCGGGAGCACCGTGCAGTTGAAAAAACAGTTGAAGCCAAAATTCCAAACATTGCCGGGAGCACCGTGCAGTTGAAAAAAAACAGTTGAAGCCAAAATTCCAAACACCGCCGGGAGCACCGTGCAGTTGAAAAAACAGTTGAAGCCAAAATTCCGAACACTGGATGTGTGATCAGCAGGGGCCAAGGCCGCAGGCACAACAATTATTAATTATTAAGACTAAAAAAGAGGACAAAACAAAACAAAAGGCCTTCTCAAAAAACATGAACCCTGTCTGCCAGTCCCTTAGCAACAAACCTGAAGGAGCGGGTGATTGTTACCAAGAAGTGGGGAGGTGGTAAAGATGCCCTCACCAACAAAATGCCCCACCTATTAGGCAGCGAGGAAGGCTGTCAGACCCAAAGCCCCGCCCCCTACTGTGCGGCAAAATAGGCAGTGAAGCCTCTGATCTGCTGGCCCCCAGAGCAGAACTGGCAATGGTGCCGACGCTCACCTTACACGGCCTTCAATAGGCCCAACAGCCAATGAGGGCTCAGGAACGATGGAGGCACCACCCTCTCCGAGCTCTCCACCAATAGGAGGGCACGCCATACCCTGCTGTGGCCAATCAGACAGGTTCCTTTCCTGCTCCTCCCGGTGGCCAATCAGCATCGAGCCCGCGCTCGCACCGGCCGCTGGGGCGCCCAAGCCTGGCGCGCGGGAAGGGGAGAGGCCTTCCTTCACGCAGCAACAGCGCCGGCCCGTTAATTCGGGCGGCGCCATTTCTAGAACACTTTACAGTTAACTTGTTCTTTGAGAGACAGGGTAGCCACATCCTTACAGAATTTTTCTGTATGCTGAAGAAGATTGATTTTTTTTCTTCCAAATCTATTTTCTACAATAGCAGACAATCTCAATAAGATGTCTTTCTACAGCAAATATCAATCAATCAAACCATCAGTCATTTTATACTCCACGTTTTCCTCAAGATTTAGCCTGGAGAAGAGAAGGTTAAGAGGTGATATGATAGCCCTGTTCAAATATTTGAAGGGATGTCATATTGAGAAGGGAGCAAGCTTGTTTTCTGCTGCTGCAGAGACTAGAAAGCGGAACAATGGATACAAGCTGCAGGAAAAGAGATTCCACCTCAACATTAGGAGGACCTTCCTGACATTAAGGGCTGCTCGGCAGTGGAACACACTCCCTCGGAGTGTAGTGGAGTCTCCATCCTTGGAGGTCCTTAAGCAGAGGCTGGATGGCCATCTGTTGGAGATGCTTTGACTGGGAGTCCCTGCATGGCAGGGAGTTGGACTGGATGGCCCTTGTGGTCTCTTCCAACTCTTATGATTCTATGATTCTATGATCCAAAACATATTACAGAAATAATCCAATTTGAGACTGCTAGAACTGCCCTTGCTCAGTGCTAGGAAATCCTGGGAATTGTAGTTTGTTGTGGCACCAGAGCTCTCTGACAGAGAAGACTAAATGGCTTACAAAACTACAGTTCCCCAAATTCCCGAGCACTGAGCCAAGGCAGTTAAAGCGGTCTCAAAATGGATTATTTCTGTAATGTGTTTCAGACCAGTGAGACTCAAATATAATCCAGAGCTATTTCCTTAGCACAAATCTTTAGAGGTTAAAAATGTCTTGCAGGTTCCTGGAATTTTAGCAAATAAAAATGGTATTTTAAAACATTCCAATAGGAAGGCATAGAATATTACTAACCTTTAACAATAGATGGGAGTGATTCATATGTAGAGTGCAAAGTGTCAATGTATGGCAAATAAATGCCATCTCTTCACACGAGGTTACAGTGCATTCTAACAAAGACTGGTCAAACTATTTTGGTACAAGGAAATCCCTTAAATCATGCTTCCTGAAGGTAAAAGCATACTAACAATAAATGAAAAAGTAACAGTGTACTGTACCTTCACAATACCCCAGTTTAGCATCCTGTGGTGACAGGTACACTAATCCTAAGGGTAGCATTGACTCTGCCTATCATTGCTGTGATATTATCAATTTCTTATTTTATCATCACATAAACTAGCATTGTCTAAAACTGATGTAGCATAGAATCAAATATATTTGACTCAGTTATGGTGAAAAAATCTAGGGAGAAAGCAAGAAGGGGATTTATTTTTTTTTCCTTTGAAAAAGACTGGAGATGTTACAATTATGGTGATGAAAGCAATGTTGATGATTATAACAGCAATAAGCTCTGCACAATCATAGTGTTTAAACATCTATAAAAACAACTAGCATAATATAATGTAATGTAGTATTTTGTTACAGTTCTCTCTCTCTCTCTCTCTCTCTCTCTTTCTTTCTCTCTCTCTGTGCACGCACGCTATTGCATTAATGAGAGTGTGGGGTAGTAATTTCAGTATTGGACTAGGGCTTCAGAAGCCAAGGTTTTGAATTCTCACTGGGTCATGGATAAGCATTGGGTAACCTTGGACAAGTGATACCCTCTCAGCCTCAGAAAAAGGCCATGGCGACCCACTCCCCATGAACACATCTTGCCAAGAAAACTGCATGATAGCTTTACATTAGGTTTGCCATAAGGCAGAAATGACTTGAAGGCACAGACCAAAATCAGCAACAGCAGCCGCAACAACAACATTGTTGTTATGTACATTGTTGTTATGTACATAACATGTGCAATTAAAATGCTAAAGAAAACTTACATTAATTATGTTTGTTATGAAAAGGAGATGTTTAATATATAAAGTTAATTCTAAATGGTTATTTAAATTTATGCTGCTTTCCACCATTAAAAGACTTACTGAAATGAAGGTGAAAAATGTCATTCCTGCTGCCTTGACCCTTTCTTGAGCTTGGGAGATATGGAAAGAACCACGTGAATTCTCATCTCTTTCTCCACTCCTTCCTTTTATCACTCCTTCCATCTGCACACTTGTTCATTCATTCATTCATTCATTTAATTTATACCCCACCTTTCTCCCAGCATGGGACCCAAAAACAGCTTATAATATAGGTTAGAACAAAATAGGGAAAGCAATATGCAGTAGGCAACCGATCTGCTCGCAGCATAATTTCAAACAATTAAAAAGGTATTCAACACATATTTAAAATTACGGAGATTATCATACTGGCTGTTTTCCCTGATGTGGGCACAGGCTGAGACTGGGATGGGACCATATCTTATCGCACAGCTAAGTGCTCTGATTGTTACCATCCCATGCCAGATTGGGACTTCTCCCGTACTTAGCTTAAAATTCATTTTTCCATTCTTACCAAAATAATGGGAGACATTCCAATCTGGTACGTGATGTACAGAAGTATGTTAGTGCTATGGTTTCCTCTTCGTGCTCCTCAACGGTGTCTCTAGGCAGTGTGTGTGTGTGTGTGTGTGGGAGCATGCACACCACACCAGGTGACACCATCAGAGGGGCTTACACTGAGATGACTGGGGCCAGATGAAGGGTCTAACACCCCCCTCTCCTTACTATTACTACTCCTGCTGGCACCCATGCTTCTACCCCTATCCTCCTAGCTGAGCGCCTGGACCATGGCTCTTCTATATAAAGACCTGCTTGGGATCTGAGCTCCAACTGTCTGGCTGCTCTTTGGCACCACTGCCTCCCCAATAACAGCGCACTAGAGATAGAACATCCTTCTTGTCTCTGCCTTCTCATCATTTTTACCCTGTTCAGCTCAGCCCAGCCCAGGCCAGCTGCACATAGTCAAGTATAATCCAGTCCCATCCAGCCCACTGCTGCCTCGCTCTCTGTCCCTAGGCAACAGTCACAGAAGCAGGTGTGCTCTAGCAGAGAGCTGCTCAAGTTGGAGCAAGACCTCCAGCTGGCCAGCCAGCCCACCCAGTGCTGCCCTACTTCACTCTCTGGATCACTTTCACCCTTGGTTCTCCATCTGCTTCCCTGGCTGCCTATTTGTCTTTCCCCCCTCCCCTCCCCTCCCTCATACTATGGAGTAAATCACAAGCCCTGTCAGCCACTCTCACAGCTCTTTTGTTCCTAGTGTCATCTTTTAGCTTGGGGAGGGGGGTAGAACTGAAGAGAGAGCTGCTACCTCAAAGTTCATGAATTGAGGATTTTGACTAGGCCTGGGATGCTGGTGGCACAATAGTTAAATGCCAGTACTCCAACCACAACATTGTGAGTTTGATGCCAGAGGGCTCCAGGTTGACTCAGCCTTCCATCCTTTCGTAGGTTGGTAAAATGAGTACCCAGCTTGTTGGGGGCAACTGGTTTACAGATTGTGAACTGCTTAGAGATTGCTGAGTTGGAAGAGTTTTGCATTCTCTTTCCTCTGCTTGATATAAATAGGGATTTCCTGCATATAACTCCCCTCTCTTTCTTTCTCATTGTCTCTCTCTCTCTCCTCTCATTCAACCTAAAGAGTGACTTAGATCACTCCCCCTTTTGGGACTCACTCTTTCAAATATTTTATCCTGACCTGTCTTCCTTCTCCATGAACTTTCTCTGGAAAGATGGTGAGATAAATATTTTTCTTAACCTGAACAGTGCTCTTCTTACTTCTCTTTTGCTGATGGCTATCACATGCAGTACCACTTGCTGAGGCATATTACTCTGTGAAAAACTCCAGTGAGGATGAAAAGAGGTTGAAAAAAAAGGGAGGGGGGGAATAGCGAACAAAAAAAAAGCTTGCTTTATTGTTTCCGGTGAAATGCCATTGAATGACATTTTAAATGGTGTTTTATGATTTATGTTTTTTTAATAAAATAATTAACATGATTAATATCAATATATTGGTTCTGATCCCTAGAGAAAGTATAACCCGAAATTATGATCTAATAGGTTACAAGGTACTTAACAGAAGTTAAACACAGAGCTAAACACAAAGGGATGTATTTAGTACAGTAACAGTATAACTGTTGTATTTTAACAGAAATCTCTGCTTGGCTATTGTCTCATTTTTAACTCCCTAGGTTAAAATCATAGCATTTAAATGTCACAGGCTGGTAGCTGTATAGTCTGCAATAATACATATATAAAGTAATATATTTTCCTAAAGCAGCCCTTGCAGCATTGAGTGAATGGCAATGCTAACTTCTAAGGCACTGTTTGGTAAATTGTGCCACACTGGGAAACTGATCCAGAAGGATACTATCCCCAGTGGTATCACAAGTAGCTAAGACAGCAAAAAGGATGAATTTTAATATATCCCTTCTGTCCTTCCATTCCAAGTAATCACCAAAGCAATTTGATTGCCAAAAACAGTCCTGAAACTAGAACACTAATCAGTTATTTCAGGTTTTTTCATTTGAAAACCATTTCTCCCATACTTGGAAAAGCAGTGGACTGGCAATGTACTCTTTTTTATCCTTCCTGTATTTGCATGTCAGTGGTGATAGTTCCCGTGTTTGCTTCCTCACACTTAAAATATGAGAATCCTATGTACACTAGCTTCTTTGCTCCACCTCCTGCTCCATGATTGCTGCTTAAAAGAAAGTGGTGGAGAGCGCACCAACTGCACCACAATCCCTTAATCTGCTCCTTTGTAATGTCAGGTCGGCCAAAGGAAAGACCCATATCATCCACGATCTCCTGGTGGATGAACAGGCCGACCTGGCATGTTTTACCGATACCTGGTTGGACGATGTCAGCACTGCTATGTGGGCGCAGGCTCTTCCAACCGGGTACACGGTCAGTGAGCAGATAAGGGAAAGTGGGCGGGGGGGCGGTGTGGCCATAGACCATAAAACCAACCTGACCTTGATCAAGAAGCCTGTCCAGAAAATAGCCCACATTGAGTGTATGTACCTTAGCCTGAAGACCAGGGACAGTTTGGGGATTCTGCTAGTATACTGGCCACCCCGTTGCCTAGCAGACTCCCTAAATGAGTTGACTCACCTGATTTCTGAGTTGGTATTGGACTCACCTGATTTCTGAGTTGGTATTGGAATCGCCCAGACTTTTGGTTTTGGGCGACTTCAATATCCCTCTTGAAACCAGTTTGTTAGAGTTACCTGGAGCGACTCGTGAGTTCATGGACTCCATGGCAGCCATGAACCTCTCCCAATTGGTCAATGGGCCCATGCATTGTGCAGGTCACACACTCGATGGGGCTTTTATTATGGAGCAGGAGTATCCGTGGGCGGAGGTAACCAAGACCTCTGCTCTGTCATGGATGGATCACTTCCTGATCAAGCTGGAATTGAAGGCCACTTTCTGCCCCTTCAGGGGTGCAGACCTATTAAAATGGTCTGCCCTCAAAGGCTTATGGAACCAATTAGCTTCCAGAAAGCCCTAGAGGCTTCGCTAGTTGGGAATGCCGGCAACTCTGTTGAGGCCTTGGTATACATGTGAAATACTGACATCACCAGGGCTATCAACACAATCGTTCCCGAGCGTCCTTTCCAGCCCGCTCCAAATTGCAAACCCTGGAACATGGAAGATCTCAGGGAGATGAAGCGGGCTGGACAACGACTAGAGTGTGAATGGCGAAAGACTTGGCTCCCATCCAAGAGAACTTGCTATCGACTTCATCCTCTCAGCTATGGAGAGGCTTTGCGTTCAGCGCAGAGATTTCTCTGTTCTGCACACATTGCCTCTGCAGAGTCTCGCCCGGCAGAGCTGTTTAGGATTGTGGGGGAGCTGACACAGGTTCCTCCCGTGCCAAACCCCCTACTAGAACTTACAGAAGCCTGTTGTGAAGCATTTAACATCCACTTTGCGGATAAAATCTCTCGGATTAGAGTCAACTTGGATGCCAATATTTGTTCAGCGGTTACGGATGAGGTGTCCAGCCACTCTGTTGCTGTTAGTTTACTGGATGAGTTTCAATTGGTAAGTACCAATGATGTGGATAAGCTTCTTGGAGCTGTGAAAAAGACGACTTGCTCCCTCGATCCGGGTCCATCTTGGCTGATCGTCCAGGGAGGGGACGCATTGAGGACATTCCTTCGGGATGTGATCAATGTGTCCCTCAAGGAAGGCATCTTGTCTAAAGGAGACGGCCGTTAAGCCCTTCCTGAAGAAGCCTTCTCTTGATCCTCTGGACAAGAACAACTACAAACCAGTCTCCTTGCTACCTTTTTCTTAACAAGGTGATCGAGAGAGTGGTCACCTCCCAGCTCCAAGCCGTCTTAGATGAAGCCGATTATCTTGACCCATTCCAAACCGGCTTCAGGGCAGGTTATGGAGTGGAGACCGCCATGGTTGCTCTGAATGACGACCTCCGCCTGAGTATCGACAGGAGTAGTGTGACCCTGCT
The DNA here is from genome assembly GCA_034509955.1 of Urosaurus nigricauda. Taxonomy (NCBI): domain Eukaryota; kingdom Metazoa; phylum Chordata; class Lepidosauria; order Squamata; family Phrynosomatidae; genus Urosaurus; species Urosaurus nigricauda. The sequence continues at coordinate 81,609,113 of JAOEGL010000004.1, forward strand.
GGTGCTCTTGAATCTCTCAGCAGCATTTGACACCATAGACCATTCCATCCTTTTGGATCAGCTGAGAGAATTGGGGATTGGTGCACCACTCTTAGGTGGTTCCGATCCTTTTTCTCTGGCAGATCCCAAAAGGTGAGACTCGGGGACAGCTGCTCCTCCAAAATCGAGCTTAGCTGTGGCATTCCTCAGGGTGCCATTCTGTCCCCGATGTTATTTAATATCTATATGAAGCCTCTTGGAGAGATCATTCGAAGGCACGGCGCTCAGTGTCATCAGTACGCTGATGACACTCAGATATATTTCTCCATGACCAGATCTCAGACCTCAGATGGCATCTCCTCTCTCAATGACTGTCTTGCGGCAGTAATGGGTTGGATGAGGGAAAATCGATTGAAACTCAATCCAGACAAAACGGAGGTACTCACAGTTACGGGCCCTAAACCAGTTTTGAGAATACAACTTCCAGTCCTAGACACAGTCACACTCTCCTCACAAGACTCTGTTTGCAGTCTGGGAGTACTCCTTGACCAGTCACTTCACATGACCAGTCAGGTGAATGCGACAGTCAGGAGTGCCTATTATCAGCTTTGCCTGATATGCCAGCTGCACCCTTTTCTGGAGATGAGGGACTTGGAAACTGTGGTACATGCACTGGTAACCTCACGTCTGGACTTCTGTAACATGCTCTACATGGGGCTACCCCTGTGCTTAACCCAGAAACTGCAGCTAGATGGTCAACCACCTGGTTGAATTGATCATGACTTGAAAAAGTGATGTTTATCTTGTCCCATACACCATGGACTGACAAATTCAAAGAGTGCAGGATAGAGGCCACTGTTCATGTTTCATTATAGATCAAACTACTTCTAGAAATTTTTGAGATTTTACCATGTTGATTGGGTGCAGAGTATCATCATAGCTCCATCAGCAAAACCCTGGGATGTATTTAGTTCCAGGCATCTGATGTCTAGATTAATGAGATACACCACATTAAAAATAAATATAAAGCATGGGTTTCTGTTTACCAGGTGGATTCCCAGGGCTAATTGACTATGCCAGTTAGATCTCAAGAATCAGGACTAGCAAGGACAGACCTTGGAGGCACAGTTCCTTCTCTGGTCCGTTTTTCACAGTTATAAATAGCCTCACCATGTGTTCTGAGGCTCAAAAAAGAAAACAAAGGCTTAAATCCAATTGGTAGTCTCAACTTGAGTAGATGGAACAAATCAATGAGATTTACATAAATGTTTATTCTCTGTTCAACAATTGATTCTGTAGGTTTAGTCCAGCTGGAGTTAGCACCTGGGTTTAGATCAATGGAGGCAAAAAATAGATCTCCTTCTAATAGTTTGATATTTTCTCAAGAGTTGTGAAATTGTGAAAATGGAAGGTGTAACACAGAATGCATCTCCATCCTGAGTTTAATCAACTCAGTGACTCAGATTCTGACCTCTTGTGAGTCAGCACAAACCTCTAAAAAGAGAATATCTCCTTCAGAAATTGTACACTATAAATCAGAATAATCAAAACTGCAGTGTACCATACTGCTATGCAGGCAGGACAAACAGAGACTGTGTAGTTATTTGGGTTTTCAAATTGGTATCTGTTTAGATGCCAGGTTTTTAATTAGTACTTTTGTCATCTGACGTTCACTAGCTATGTAGTCAATTATTTGATAAGCGGTCGTTTATTATTCTCAATATATTATTAGTTTATTATGCCTCGTTGCTTTAAAATACTTAAAACCTTTGCAGGTCCTTAAACACAAATATGGCAGCTATTAGCAACCTCTTCAGTGAGGCGTAAAATTGTACCCGCAGGCCTCATAAACAAAGGAGTGCTTGGGAAAGATTAAATCAGTATATACAGCTGCAGAAGAGACCATTAGAAAATACATTATCATTATGTGGTAGTGTTATTTCACATGCTGCTCTGGTCTTGTCAGATCTGTCAACTTCCAGCATATATCCCATCCCAACCCCGTAAATAAGAGATGTTACCAAATCTAATCCTGGTGGAAATAAGTTGTCAGGAAATGCTTTATCTGAAGCAGAATTACCAGTGTTAGACTCCTATGGCACACATGTCCCTTTTCAGTTACTAAACCCCAGTGAAGTCATGCAAAGGACACAGAAAAAGAAAAATCCAGACCAACAGAATTTCCTCATTAAAGCTTCTCACATGAGCCCTCATAGTCCATGAGCCAATTTCCCCCCAGATCATTTCAGCTCAAAAAATATGCATCCATCACACAAAAAGTTTTTTAGTTGCTTCTGGAAGATATTATGAGCTTTGACTAGATATTTGGGGGACAATGTTCTTCTCAATCTGAGAAAGTTGTGAGAATGCCTTCTCTAGGTCCACACAGCCAGGTTTTGCAGTATGAGACACACTAAATGTCTACTCTTTATTTTCCATAGAGATCTCAATGGGCCATCTATGAACTCAGGTAGTCTCTTTTCACATTCACATATTTTAATGCAGTGCTTAATTCACCTCTCCTTCTTCCCCTAGCTCTGTGAATGTTAGAATATAATCTTAGCCTCAGCGGTTTGATGGAACAATGAACACCAGTTCTGCATTTGTTCTGCTCCAATGAATTCCTTTGGATTCTCTTTAGCAATCCGATCTACCAGATTATTCCAAACTCAATCTATAATCCCCTTGAAAATCATCAGGTAAGCCACTTTTCCATTTTATTTCTTATTCAAAACTACTGAAAACTCCCTACTGAGTTAAAGCTGACTGACAGAAACATTCAGTGTGATGCTTGGCAAAAGAAGAAATTAGCTTATGTTAGAATAAGACATTAAGCAAGATTAAACCACACTGAATGTCTTTAGGTGTTTATCTCCTATCTGTAATTAGTAGAAGGATATCCACTTTGCTAAATTGGGATAGCTAGATTGAATAAGAACATAGGTCAAAAGGGGTGGGCAGGAGTCCTTTCTTTTGGTCTCAGTTGAGAGAGAGCCCAAATAAAGCAGGCATAGGAAGACTTTCAAAATTCCTGCATAAAAGATTACATCACCTACCATTTTTGCTAATTGGCCAGTACAATATAAGACACGAGTGCCAGCAGAGCAAGGTCAGAGCATGGTGTAGTGGTCAGACCTTGGGATTCTGGAGAAGAAGGTTTGATTTCCACTGGGTAACCTTGGGTACATTACACACTATTAGTCCTAGAAAACCCTGTGATAGGTTTGCCTTAGGATAACCGTTGGTTGGAAATGACTTAGAGGCATACAACAACAACAACAACAACAACAACAACAACGCTAGTACAGAACAAATCTCAGTGTGCTTCGTTTAACTTGTCAACAGAGAACTTGCTTGCAATTATATTTTAAGCAAAGAAGAAAGTAAGGCTAAGCCCAAATTCCTACCAGGTGTCAAATCAACAAGTCTAATTCTACATGAGTCTTTGTTTGGACAATGGAATGAAACACTAATGAGTAAGGTAATTGAGCACCATTTAATTATTATTATTTTCCAATATGCCAGTAGCATGCCTACCTGTATGTAAGTCTCGGGCTTCCTTCTGAGTAGACATGTCTAAGATTGCCCTGTAAAAATGCCAGAATTGTATTCATTCTACATGTTGGAGATGAAGAAATTAGGGTTTTAAGGCAGAATCTTTCAAATGGTCAAGGGACAAAGCTCTTTTTTTATCAGGTTACAAAATCTTGGCTTCATAATTTTCCTTTAGAAAAAGAAATCTTACATAATTGGATGGCAAATACAAGAAAATCAAATTCATTTTTAAAACCCTTAAAATAACAAGATAATTGCCAGTAAGTTTTACAAGTAAATTATACTTAAGAGCAAATTAAGCTTCATCAGGCAGGTGTTTAAGATACTCATTTCCAAGCCATTTTTAAGAGACACATTTTTTAAAGGTTAAAACTATAGAGAAGTTTTTCAATAAGAACAAAAGAAATAAAAATGGAATAACACATCTCACCACTTAAGGATGTCTATATTGAGATAATAATCACGAGCAGCAATATAATTGCACCAGCATGCAATGAGAAAGAAAGGATGGGTCTCATCAAATCCCATCCCAACATGCACTTTACTACAGTAACCATCCAAAACATGTGAAAGAACTATCTAATAACATTACAAAGAGAATTACAGCTGCAGAATTGGGATGGTTTCTTTGTGGTCTCACAGCTTGGATGTCATTATTATTAACTGTTGTAGAGGCCTGTTTTGAAAGATAGCCACTATAGGTGGAGGTATATGGACCTTTTGTGGGTACTGTACAATGCAAGGAGGTTTCATATAGTCACGGGACAGACAAAGTGTGCCCCTAGGGCCACAAGTGTTGCTGTTGTTGTTAACTGCCTTTGTATCAATCTCGACCCATGGCTACCCTATGGATGAGACATCTCCAGGCCCCCATCCTTTACTGTTCTGCCCAGCCCCTGTAAACTCATATTTGTGGTCTCTTTAATAAAGTCCATCCATCTAACATGTGGCTTTCCTCTCTTTCTACTTCCCCCTGCCTTTCCTAACATTATTGTCTTTTCCAATGAGTCATGCCTTCTAATATTGTGTCCAACGTATGACAGACTAAGTCTTGTCATCTTGGCTTCTAAGTACTTCTGGCTTTATCCGGTGTAGCACCCATTTGTTTATCCTTTTGGCTGTACATGGAATCCTCAGCACTTTTCTCCAGTACCACACCTCAAATGAATTGATTTTCCTCCTATCTTCTTTCTTGACTGTCCAGCTGTCACATCCATACATGGTAATAGGGACTACAATGACAGGTATTATTCTGACTTTTGTGCGGAGCCATATATCTTTGCATTTTAGAATCTTTTCTAGTTCTTTCATAGCCACCCTCCCCATTCTTAATCTTCTTCTGATTTCCTGGCTGCAGTCCCCATTCCTACCAATGTTTGATCCCAGATGTGAGAACCCTTTTACTATTTCTGTTTCTTCATTGTCTAGTTTGAATGTATGTGAGGGCCCAAACAGACAGGCCAAAATAAAGCTGTTTCGGGTCATTTGGAGGTATGCTGTTTAAATGGCGCACACATCTTAAGAGGCCAGAAGCTGTGCCAAAGCTGCACTCTAGTCCTTAGGACTGGAGTGTGGCTTTAGCATGATGTCCAGCCTCTTAGGATGCAGCATTTAAACAGCATACCTCCAAACTGACCTGAATCAGCATTATTTTGGCCTGTCTGTTTGGGCCCTAAGTTCTCTGTGGATCTCTGTGAAAAGCTACTAGGGCCAGAATGTAGGGGTGAAAAGAAGCAAATGCTGTCATAAAAAAATAACATGGCAAAGCAAATACAACAAAAGAAATAGTAAAGGGAAAATAATAAGATGCAAAGGATTAGATGCATTTCTGAAAATTATGCTAGAGAAGTATTGGCATAGAATTGTGTCATATGAGCCAGAAAATACAGCCAGCAACTTCAAAAACTGTTTAGATGCAGGTGCTAGTACAAAGAAATAGCAACTAACACAGAACACAGAAGCACTAAAAGAAAATCTGATATTTCTATATCTTCTACAAAATGTAGAGCACAGGACCAAAAGGTGATGATTTTGGGCAAGTAATTCCCTAATTAGAAGCTAAAGTCATACATTATGATGATCTAACTCCCTCTCTGCTTCCTATACCTAGCTACTTTTCTTTGTGGTTTCTCTTCATGGCTGTTTTTTTTTTGGGGGGGGATTCTTTTTGGGAGGAATCTTGCAGGCAAGAATGAAACATTTTACCTTTCCCCCCTCCTTGCTGCTAGAAAATTTTCAAAATGTATGTAATTCTTTTAAGACTATTCACAGTTCAGGACTTATTATGTGTAAATAAATGCACCTTTTGCAGAAAATTGTATGTTCTGTGCAGAAAACAACATTTTTGTGCAGGAAAACTAATTTCCTGCACAGAAAACAGTATTTTCTGGTGAAAATATTCTCTTTGCAGGAAATCTTGTAAAATCAATGTTTTCTGCTCAGAACATACTGCTGTGTGCATTTTTCAGTCAGAATAAATCCCAAACTATAGTAGATTCATAACTGTCTAAAATTGTCCTTATGAGGATTTCCTGACATATGAGAAATGACTTTTCAACCATTTTTAATGTTATATTATATTCTCAACCATATCTGATGCTGACAGTTATCTGTCCTGGGAGGCAACACAGAAGGTCCTCCAACTGTATGTCTTCAAAGTGTGTTGGACTGCTTTCCCGTAATTCCTCAGCTTGGCTTGGAATTGCCATCCAGCACACTTGAGGTACCTACACCAGAACGCCAGGAGTCTTGGAAAAGAGATGAGATTTCTTTTACAAAAAACTTGTAGAGAATGCTCATAATTAACAAGATGTTTCTGAATCAACCGGAGGGCAGTTTGCTTATCACTAGAGAAAAATTGAATACATTTCTTTCATTGTCTGTGCATCAAATGATAGAACTCCTATAAAACTGTCTTTTCATACTAAGAGCCATAAAACCTTCCAAAATTTATGAATTGTAAGGAAAAATCCCAGTTCTTTTAATTAGTTTGATTGAATGCACCAATGGTTTAAGTATTGGATTAATACCACTGCAATGTAATTATGGATCATTCAAACCCCTTTCTGACAGTCTACAGCAAAAAGTGAATGTAAATTTTTAAATACAGTCTCCAACATTCTGTGCACTGGCAACTATAAACCTGTCATTCTTCTGGACTTCCAAAACAAACAGGCCATATGCCAAGAGAGAAAGGACACATTCTATCTGGTAGCCCAATCTATCACTGCCTTCATCAAATGAAAACAATAGTAGATCCTGAAAAAGCTGTTACATTTCACTTGACTGACAGTGGCTTCATGCTTTGATTCTGTGAAGCTCTGTTCAGACATCAGTTTTTCCCATATCAAAGTTAGCAATAATACTAAATAATAATAATAAATTTTATTTATATATCTTTCCAAAGGATCAAGGCGGTTTACAAAATTACATAACAAATAGATAAAACAGCTAAACAATACTTAATGTATACAAACTAAAATTCCATCCGTCATCCCTTAATGGAAATACGATCATCAAATTCCAATTTATATTCATTCAATATTTAAAATAGATAAACTTAAAATAAGCAAGTTAAAAATTTTAAATTTTAAAATTTGCATTGAAATAGAAGTGAGGAGAAAGGAAGGACAATCCGAAGGAAGGAAAAAGGAACATGTAACACTGTCTGGACACCCAAAGCCCTAAAGAGATTGGGAGCAGGATTTCTCAAAGTGCCTCCCCACATCCCAATTAAAAACCAGCCCACATCTAAAATCCTCAGGAGAAGTTCTGTTAAATTTGCCACAGTGCTGTAAGGTTAGGCTGGTATGTATTCACGATAGGCTCTCATCTGTTGTGGCACCATGACTATTGCATGGAGTTCTTCTATACAGGATCCATTTTATCCAGTTCCTTCTCCCACCCTTTCAGAATTCCTCACCATCCATTTAGAAATATTTTCATATTTCCAAATACTAGAAGTTCCTGAAGGTCACTGACACCACCTACCTTTACATAGCTGGTGCCATGACCTAAGGATTGCTGATCAATATGCTGCTCTGCCTCAGGCAGCAATATGTGTCAGCTTGGCCTTGCAAACTTTTATCCCCTATTCAGCTATTTTTATTTTAGTCAAATTTTTGTTGGATATATAATAAAATAAATATTAGAAAATAAATAAAACCTAATTCCATATACACCACTATAAGTACTCTAAGGCTGCATCTGCAGAGCAGAAAGAGAGTAGCTTGGCAACACTTTAACCAGATTACTTGAGAGAACGCCTCTCCCTACACAATCCGCCCCGCACCCTGAGAACAACAGATAAAAAACTGTTAGATACACGAGGCTGATATCTACATCTCAATCAGCATTTTCTGCTGTAGCTCCAAAGCTATGGAACGACCTGCCGGAAGAGATCCGTCTAACATCTACATTAGAGGCATTCAAAAAAGCATTGAAGACGGATTTCTTCCGGCGGGCATATCCACCTGACCTTATTTAGTTTACATAAAACTAGATCTACCCCCATTTTACTGATTGTATGCTGATATGAAGTATTAGAAGCTATTTGTTAATTGATTTTAATATTATTATATTGATTGTATTTTTTTTTAATATGCTGTAAGCCTGCCTCGATCCGTAGGGAGAGGCGGGAGATACAAATAAAATATTATTATTATTATTATTATTATTATTATTACTATTATCTGCCATGGCTCAGTGCTATGGGATTCTGGGGACTGTAGCTTTTATAAGTTATTTAGCCTTCTCTTAGAAAAAGCTCTGTTGGCAAAACAAAATACAATTCCCAAAATTCCACAGCATTAAGCCATGGCAGTTTAAGTAGTGTCAAACTGGATTATTTCTGCAGTGCAGATACAGCCTCAGTGGGCTGTCATGGCTCAGAGGTGATTTGAACCCTGATCTCCAGGTCCAGTGATCACATCACTACACCACACTGGTTTTCCTTAGTTAATACATATGATGACCAAGGTATATGCTGAAGAAATGGGGCAGTCAGATCTGACTTTTCTCTTTGTCAGTGCTAAGTGTATTATTTGCTGAGTAAGAACTGGAATCTCTTATAGGTAGAGAAGAATTTTTCTAGCTTAAGACATAGATTTGGAAGAACTTTCCTGTCTTGGAGTTGACCCCACTACTGACCAATCTGATCATGAGTCCTGATATTTATGTATGATGCAGAGAGGGATGGAGTATACCAAGAGAGGTCACACTGTACAGCTGTCCACTAGTTCACACAACATTAAACAAACAAACACATCAAATCAAAATGAAGAACGGCAAAATGTGAAATCTACCAAGTATGTGCCAGACTAAGACTTGTGTTACTGAAATCCTGTAAATGAATGCCATTGCCAAGGTATAATACTAGATTTGACCTTCCAGAGCCCAGATGTTTAGCTTAAAGAGCTATAAATCAAATCAGAACTGATTAGATAAAGCACATTTGTTCCACCCTTGCTTCTGACCCCAGAACTGACAACTGACTTTGCCTTGTACGCTTGTGCCAAATTAAAAGATTTTCTTCTCGTTGAAAACCAGATCACTTCTTTTTTTAGCCAGTGGGAGGGGGAAAATGTTTAGCAAATAGGAGAGGGAGAAAAGATGTACTGTGTAATCTTATCAACCTTACTTTTTACTAATATGACCCATGTTATAACCTCCTCCACTCTCCTTGCCGACATATTTCTTTTTTCTAGATAGGCTCAATTATTTTTCTCCATATTTCTACCATCCCCATAGGAAGAGCAACAAAGTTCTGATTCTCTCCCTGCAGAGAAAAGCCACTTACTTGAGAGAAATCAAATTGAAGCGCTTTATTTCCCAGAGCACACAGCTGGGGCCATTTCACAACTCAGTTCTTAAGAGAAGGCTAATGAAAGAATTACCACTTATGTCCTGAAAGACAGAATTTACCTACCATAATTGCCAAAGACCGTATCCCCGCACTGGAGACAATACAGCATATGTAGCGCTCCCATGAAGTGAGATGAATTGAACTCTCTGTTGGTAACAGACCCATAAGGAGAGTCATTAATCACCTGAACAGTCTCAGGCGCATCCATTGCCAGTAATGGACTTCATACTGGAAAGAAAGCAAAAAAACCTTGATTCTTAGTGCCACATGGCTAAAGGGATACGTATTCTTTATGAATATGTTATCTCTCACTTTGGAAGTCCCTGCTGTCAGAGAAACAAACTTTGTAACTGAAAGTTGTTGATTTTTTAAAGAATATATACAGAACCATATATATATCTTCCCTCTATATGTCCTTCATCTTATTGCCATAAAATCCCAAAATGTCTAAGGAGGAGGAAATATGATGGGGAAAGGGGACAAAATGGGTGGCAAGACCTGGATCCTATTTGCCAACTCTGCATGTGCACAAACACACATCACACAACTTTCTTTTTTGTTTTTGTTGCCAGTTGGTTAGAACCAGTATTCCAGAGCAATAATAGCCTACGTCTCATTTCAAAACCTACTGTAAAGACTTGACTGCAACACAATTTATATGTAGTTATGCTTCATCCGAATATGGGATTCTCATACTTGCTATTAAGATTTTAATGACCTACTTACTGAAAATAATCTTAAAGGCAAGGGGATTGGTCGCTTTTCAAGTAAAATAGGTTAGTTGTTAATTTCCTAGTTTAAACTCTCGGCAATGCCTCATTAAGCCTCTTTGCTCAATAAATCATATTTTAATATAACAAATGTTTTTTGATTGTCTTGAAATCTACAATTAGTTAGGTCCATTTAATCTTGCTCACTTATCCCAAGTTCCAAAACAATTATGTGACTAGTAATAAATTGCCAATTTTTGTGTTTCAGTACTGAGAAATTGTTTACTTAATTCAATATATGAATTGTCACTCTTGTGAAATATACAGTCTTAGAGAACACAGCCAGTGGAAAGCTGCAGGTTAAGGAAAGTGAAAAGAAATATTGCTCTCATGTATAAAGGAGACATTATTTCAAGCAAAACAACCCAATTCCTTTGCCTTTTCATCTTAGTTTTTCTAATCCTCACTCTCATGTTTACATGAGAACTACTTGCATTTGTTGGTCTAGAAGACAGCATAGAATACATGAAAGGGTCTAAAGAGAAGGGAAAATGCATGAATATGGCCTGTCCTATTTAGGAGCATCACCACATGTGAGTTTCAAGCTGTTGCACTAGAGAGTTTCAAGCACTAGAGAGAAGCTAAGGATTTAAACCGTTTTAAAGGGGTGAGGACATAAGCTAAATTGCACAGTTGTCATATATCAAATGGATCACATAAACACTGGTATTGCTGAATTGTTGGCAACTCATTTCTTTCAGAGCACTAAAAAACTCATGGAAAAAGTCCAAAAACAAACTCAACTAGTAGCAGCATCCTTTTGTCATGACAGCATGAGCATAGACATTGCTTATTAATACAAACCAGCCCAATCAAAGTGTGTGGGATTTGTGGGTTATTATATTCATATCCTTCCTTTTTTTCCTTCAAAGAACAGAAGGTGGCTTTCAATGTTGTTCCTAATTTATATTTAAATAAGTAATATCTATTTTATACGTTGCTTTTTTATGCTGTTATCCCTAATGTATGCATTTGTCATCCATTGTTTGACTACAGAACTGCAGCACAAAATTTGGAGAAGTGTGGCAATTGAAAATAATTCTGTTCTGTTCATGTATTGGTTTGACAAACCAAAATAAGGTTGGTTCATATGAAAATGCACACCAGATAATTTCTCCTCCATCTCTAATGGGGGGTGGAACTTGAAGCATCTGGAAGCTGTGGCTCAACTGGCTCTCTACCACCTTGCCCAGCTGCCTTATGTAATCTGTGCCAAGTGAAGATGAAAAATATATTTTCTTCTGTCATTAGCACCCCGTGGGGGGTGGGGAAGGTTGTGGAAACCCCTATTCCTCTGGAATTAAGGAAGTTCCTCTTGGTCATGGTGGTAAAACATTCTTTTCTCTGAACAGACATAATCACTGAATATTTTGCTTCAGAAAAGTACCCTAGAAGCATTGTATATTCAGAATGTACTGTGCTGCTCTTCATGTATGGAATTCAGAACATATCTAACAGCTTCAAGCAAACAATTTGGAATTCCACTCATTTAACATCTTGTTTACAGGGTGATAAAACTCCCCTTGCAAGCTCTGTGGGAAAGGTTCACAGAACTTTCTGCAGAACAATTTGGACAAGTGTTAATGCCAATGCTTTTAGAGCCTCTAAGGCCTTATAAGACAATCTAATATGCTTAAAGTTCATGAATTCAGTCTTTCTTAGTCACTGCATTGCAGCTGAAATACAAAGTGTTGTGTGCATACTAGAGGGGATGGCGGTTGATGCTGAGTGATTGACAAGGTAGCAGTGTGAAATATTTATTGCATACTTATTTGTAATGCTGTATTTTGGAAATTTTATTTAGTGGTTTATATCTTGCAAAACTTCAATCAATACATTTTGCCAATAACTTGACAAATGATCATGCAGGCTTGCAACTCTATTAAAGATTCATAGGGTACAAACGTATTTATGAGGGAGTGATCAAACTGTTTTATTTTATTATTGCGTGCATTTTTAAGCATCAGAAAACATCTGCCAGGCTTAAAATTTTCTCAAACCCCCCCCCCCCCCCCCATGGCACAGAGTATATTCATTTATACTAAAGGATAGGAAAATGCAGAAGCCAGACAGTTTGTAACAAATGAGAAGAGACTGTAAAAAGGTGGTAGAAAACGAGGAGAAATCTGAATGCCACAATGAATAGGAAATGTGTGCATGTCAAAAAGTGGGTTGGAAGAGGGAGGGAAAGAAAAGATTAAGGGAAGTGGAGCCTATCAAGAAACCCATGACGTTTAAAACAATAAGAAAATGAGAAAGGGGGAAAGTGCAAAATTTCTGCTGTGTTAGGCGAAACCAAAAATAGAATAAGTAATAGTGTCTGAATAGTAAGTTGCACCATAGCTTAGCTCTCTTCTCTTCTCTTCTCACAGCCTGTTGCCAGAACAAGATCTTTTCATAACAGGAAATGGAAACCCTGAAAAATGAAGAATGGAATGGGATGCTAATATGCTGATTCTAAATGAGTTAGAGAAACATTTGAAAAGTGGCTCAGAATGGAGAAGAAAGAATAGACAAAAAGTTTCCATTAAAAACTGAGATGAAAGAGATAATACGAAGAATTGCATGCCATTAACTGTTCCTGAAAGCATCAGCGTATTTCGGACATATTTTCATCCATCATCTAATTCATGACATTTACAAATGTATTGTACTTAAGATGCCTCGTTACATGTGTTCAGAGGTATGATTCAACCATCTCATCTTTGAAAGTCTGGAGCAAAGAACCTTCTGCTTGACAGATATACATTCAGTCCCACTATGTATGCTTCTGTCATACATATACATCTGTAAGTATATATTTGTTGCACACATTCTAATTTCCCAATGCACTTGTTCATAGTGCATGTCCATTTTAAATATAAGTAACATTTATAATGGCTACAAGTCATGTTCCAAGTCAACAAAACTCTGTGTCTTTCTTCTGAATTTCTGAAATTGCTTGCAAGAAGGAAGGAGTAGAAGATAGAAAAGGGCCTGGAAGGGTATAAACATGATGCAAATGACCCCACGTCACCCTCAAGGATATGTTGGGGCATTTGAGAACAAAATATTTAGGGCGGGGGGAGAGAGATTTCTCAAAATACATAATGGTGGCTGCTAAAACCAACATAGTGGCATGTAACCCACAGACCCCACTTTCCCACCCTCATCTTAAGGGAACCTCTAAAGTGGATGAAATGGGCACACATGCCTTATTTCTCTCCAAGCTGATCAATGATTGCCAACCATCCTCACCAAATTTGTGACAAGGAGAGCTAGAGAACAAACTAGGATAAAAGAAAGCAGGTACCCACCATGCTACCATGCAGCCCACCTTGCCAAGCTGGATCAAGAGTAGGAGACAGTCAGAGCTAATTGGGTATTGGCTGCAAAGTGGTGACCTCTTTCTACGCTTACAAGGTAGACCTTGTGAACCTGCTTTCCTGACTCCTTGGCTGGGCCAAACCAGACCGTGATTGGCTAATTGAGAAGGCATCAGCTCAGGAGCTCATGTTGACTACAGAGGTCCCAGGGAAGCCTCTTTGTTGCCAGGAAGAAGGTGGCAGTCTTCTCATGCCCCATTTCCCTTCTATGGATTGCAGTCGGCATCCTAGATAAGACTGGGAACTGCACCATGGGTGCTAGTTAAGACAGGGTTGAATTTACAGCACAGCCATGAAACTCACTGGGTGACCTTGGGCAAGTCACAGTCTCTCAGCCTCAGAGGTAAGCAATGGCACCCTCCTCTGAAGAACTATTATTTATTATTATTATTAACCTTTATTTATATAGCGCTGTAAATTTACACAGTGCTGTACATACAATCTTAAATTAGACGGATCCCTGCCCTCAGGCTTACAGTCTAAAAGAGACAACACAAAAGGAAGAGGGGAAGGTGATGGGAAAGGGGGTGAGGTCCAGTGGTTCTTCTCTCCCTCTGGGGCCAGAACCAAGGCAGATGGACAGGAGGGAGGGCATGGCTTCTTAATACAAAGTTAAAAGGAGGCATCCTGGGGCGGATGGCACAGTCCTGGGAAAGCTTCCCTAAATAATATAGTCTTTAACTCAGTTTTGAACCTGGTTAGGGAAGTGATGAGGCGTGCATGTGGGGGAAGAAGGTTCCAGGAGTGAGGGGCAGCAAGTGAGAAGGGACGAATCCGGGATGGGGCAGTGGAAATCCTCGGCTGGGACAGGAGACCTAGACTACCAGAACGGAGGGTACGAGAAGGAGTGTGAGGAGAAAGAAGTTCAGACAAGTAAGGAGGGGCCAGTCCGTGGAGGGCTTTGAAAGTCAACAACAAAAGCTTGTACTGGATGCGGAAGGGGAAGGGGAGCCAGTGAAGGGAGGATAAAAGAGGAGAAACATGGTCAAAGTGGCGAGCAGATGTGATAATACGTGCAGCTGAGTTCTGGACAGAGATTAAAGGATGGAGATGAGAGAGAGAAGCCCTGTCAGAAGGAGGTTACAATAATCTAGTCGTGATACCACTAGGGCATGGACCAGAGTCTTGGCGGTGGAGGCCGAGAGGAAAGGACGGATTTTAGCAATGTTGTAAAGAAAGAATCTACAGGTCTTGGCGGTGGCCTGAATCTGGGGAGTAAATGACAGCGAGGAATCAAAAATGAAGCCAAGACTGCGGGCTTGCTGAACCGGCTGAATAGAAATGCCGTCAACAGAAACAGAAAAGGAGTATTGAAGGGTGGGCTTAGGTGGGAAGATGAGAAGCTCTGTCTTAGACATGTTGAGCTTCAAGTGCCGATGCCGCATCCACTGAGAGATGGCGGCCAGACAAGAGGAGACTTGCTGTTCGAGCCCCGGTGAAAGGTCAGACTATTGCCAAGAAAGCCCCATGATAGGTTCACATTCGGCTCACCAGTCAGAAACAATTTAAAAGCACACAACAAGAACAATAGTGTACTACTGTATATGTTCCGGCATTAATAGTTCTCCTTTTAATGTAAACCATAGATTATCATGTCTCTTGGTCACTCTGAACATAACAAACCATGTGGACAATGAACATATCCACCCTTTAGAAAGGTAACTCACTCCTAAGGCTTTCCTGTATGCTATGAATGATACCAATATTAGTCACTACATAATAACTTTCTACATATTTGAGGGTTGTTTTTAATAGAAAGTAATGAATTGTAGAAAGAAGACTTACCAATAAGTTACAATTAATTACATATGCATACTAATTGCATCTGTTTAGTCTGGGCACACAATTAGGCAACTAATTATAGTGCATCTGCAACTGCATACACAAATGAATACACTTGCCTCCAGGTCCACCCAATTGTTTCTGCCTTTTGATTTAGATGCACCTGAGTTTCTTTGCTATTAAGCTCCACCTGTTGGAAATTTTAGAGCCCATGCAATTGCATGCCTAATTAACTACATAATTGTCATCATTTTGTGGAAAGATTTTTTTTCTTTTGAAAATTTAGCCTCCACAAAGCTTTGTTTGCAATAAAAGAAGAAAGGGAATAATTTGATTTGGAAAGCTATTGGTATTTTCTTTAAAACTTTTTTCCTGAGCAAAATCCTCTGTATGTTTAGGACCATATGTCCAATAAACATTATCCACAGTCAGCATCCAAGGCAACCAATATCTACCACTATAGTTTTATCTGTTAAAAATTTTTGGATTGGCATTCTTTCATCATAGTTGAATAACCATATATTTTATTTTAAAGACTGACATTATTCCAAAAATTCAGTTTTCAGATATGAATGCAGCATATTCTATATTCATGAAAATAGATATGTGTGTCAGAAATGACAAGGGGTGCATTCACACTACATAATCATTGCATTTTGATTCCATTTTAACTGCTCTTATTCTGCCCTGTGGACATTTTAGGGAGGAGAATATAGAATTCCCAGAGAACTCTAGTGTTTTGTGAATCTATTAACACCAGGATTCCACAGGAAAATGCCAAGACAGTTAAAGTGGAATAATAGTGGCACGATGGTATATTGTAAATGGGCCCCAGAAAATAAATTCTATAATCCCTGTTGACTCAAGCTGCTTTGAATAAAATAAACAATAGACTGATGGTAGCAGGAAAAAAAGAAGACATTTCATCTGAATGTGGAAACGTAGATCACAGCTGGGGAAAGTATGGCCCAATCTCTGTCCATGACTAAAAACTGCTGACACATTCAGCAGCTTATTCCTTACATCAAGCTCCCCCTTTCTATCTTGGGTATGTGTTTGTGTGCCTTCAAGTCTCCTTTTGACTTATGGTGACCCCATGAATTTCATAGGATTTTCTTAGGCAAGGAATACTCAGAGGTGGTTTCACCAGTTCCTTCTGCTGAAATATAGCTTACAGCATCTAGTATTCATTGGCAGTCTCCCATCCAAGTACTAACCTGAGCCAACCCTGCTTAACTTCCAAGATTGGGTGCTTTCAGGGTATTTAGGCCTGTCTTGTAGGTAATTCTCTTGTAGGTAATTCTTGTAGGTAATTCTCTATTGCAGTTTCTACACTAAAAGCAAGAAGAAGCTATCACAGAATAATAATAACATAAAATGTGGAATAGGTTGCCTTTTCTTGTTCTGGAAACAGCTATCAATGAAGACAGAAGCTTATGTAAGAATTTCTCAAAAGCACCATGGGAAATTTTTCAACTCCCTTCTGTTCGACATCAGATCTCGAAAGGCTTCAGTTGATCTGTGTGACAATAGCACACACTGTCAAGTGTATGCCTTATGGAAGAGACAGCAGATTGCATTGTGTATATATACATGTCCGTGTGCTCTAAGTTAGTTGGACTCTGTCATGAAGGATGCTTTAAGCAGACATACCCGCATTTGCCATGTGAATTGGTTGTGACAGAATAGCAACAGTTGTGCCCTCAGTGTCATTTGATATATGTGTTCTGCCTTCCATCTGGGTAGCTAGCATCCAAACCAAAAAGGATCAAATGATTTTTTTTCCTGTATAAAAGATCTCCCAGCAGGGTCTACCTCAGGCAATAAATTGTTTAGTACAACAGATGAAGAACATGGACAGAAAATCGACTGGCAATAATCCCAAATGGGATAGATGAAAGGGAAGGCAGACCCAAACATGAGCATTTAGAAAAGTTGGCACAACCAGCCAAGTGTAAAGTCACCCTTAGCACACATAATTTCCTCAGATTTCAGAAGCTAAGCAGAGTTGGGCCTGATTATTATGTGGAAGGGAGACAACCATTGACCTTCAAATAGGACTAGAAAATAATCCTACCTGAAATCCTAGAGAGATAAGAGTTGAATGAACTGGGATAGACAATGCAATGACCTGACTTGGTATAAGAGAATTTGCTATGTTCTTAAGTAGAATAAAAACCGTCAGAGCCACTTCAAAACCTTCAAAACAGATTAGATATTGTAGTTACTAGATTCCACAGACAAGTGTCCAAATCTAAGCCTGTAGCATAATCAGAAAGACATAATTCATATATCTGAATTATTCTAAAAGGCTTATTGGGAAAGTGTTTGCCTCACCTATCAAGACTATATAAAGATACTCTTTTTTTTTCCAAGAGGGAGAGAGTAAACTAAGGAAGGACCACTTATAATGCCAAAACATACTATTTTCATTAGAGAAGCACCAAACTAACTGCACAGAAAATTTCCATAAAGCCCATTTTGCAAGGCTTAAGTGGAAAAGATGTGCAAAATTGTTTCATGTGATGATAATCCTTTAATCCCCATATCTGCTGATGCAGAGAAAAGGATGTTTCTTCAACTTGCACCACAGACTACAGCAAAAACAACAATTAACTGTACACCTCCATATTACTATCTACTGAACTACAATATGACCAAAACACAAAAACAAAACAAAAAACTATAGATTCTGCCATGTCAGATGCAAAATCTGTATCCATACTACTGAAGTTAAAGGACACATCCATGGGTCCTCTTTGCTACTTCAGCCTCTTGAGGAAAGATTGCCTGGATTTTTTTTTTTTTTAATGCTGCACCTTCAGTGCACAGATGCTTTTTGGGTCAGGAAAGAAATAAAAATAAATACAGCATAAATTGTTATAAAACATTAAAAATTTTGCAGATGAAACCCATTAAATACATTTCAGTAAATAAGTGTATGAGAGACAGCTGCACATTAGCTTAAAGGGTTGTGGAACTTTAGGAAATAGAACAATCTTCACCTTCAAATGAGGGATATGTGCACTCATGTGTTGGCTGTTTTTGTGGTGGATCAAAAGGAGAAAAGTGTAGATTTTAGTTATATATAAAAAGTAATAAAAATATACTTATACCTTTTAGTTATACATAATTAGTCTTAATTGAATTAGGCAACAGAGAGCACAGATTGGTTAGGAAATGGTATTTGAAGGAAATAACATCATGTGCATAGAAACTGATTATAATAATAATAATAATAATAATAATAATTAAAAAAATTATTTATACCCCGCTCTTCAGCCAAAGCTATCAGAGCGGCTTACAATTTGTTAATTAGACAATTAAGTCCCCTCAAGATGGTGGTTGAAGGGAGGGCTCTTCTTGCTTCCAGCAGGAGGTGGCCTGCATCTTTCTCCCCTCAAGATGGTGGTAATTATAAGGAGCATATGACTCCCTTGTTGAAACAGGGAGTCGTATTGGCCAACACTCTGGGCAGAGTTCAAGTACTGTCCTTTAAATCCCTAGATGCCTTGGATCCAGACTTTCTGGAAAATCATCGGCCCTGTTCAGACCGGCCATTAAGGCCAGCCTGGGGACAGAGTTGGGGCGTCGTGTCCACAGGACACATGCCCCGACTCCGTCCCCAGGGAACAATGACACCGCACACCTCTCCACATGGCATGCAGCATGCCAACACTCCTCTGGCACTGCGTCTATATGGTGCAATGCCAAAGGAGTGTCTTCAAGCCGTGGCGCCATGGCTATTGCGCCCTTTCCAAGGGTGCAAAAAGGAGCCACTTTTTGCACCTCCTTTAAGCATCTTAAAGGCCAGATGGGGGCTGTGGCATATGGTTGCCGTGGCCCCAATCTGGCGCACCTGAAGGTGGCTGCAGGCCATCTCTGCACAGCCCCATTGTTTCCATTATAGGCCTGCCTCAGTTTTAAGATCTACGAAGATGTTCTTTCTCTGGGTCCCACCACCATCACAAACATGTGTTGTAAAGGCAGTGCAGACAGCCTTCTCAGTGGCCTCCCTTCCACAGGCAGTTTAGGATGTCTTTCCCTGAGCAGCCAAAGACCTTTTGTTTAGGTAGGACTTTTGTTTGTTGCACCAGGCAGAGCTTTTAATGGGGATGTGTTGGTGTTGTGGCTGTATATTTTTATGTATTAGATGTAATTTATAATCTCTTTTTAACTTGTGTTTTTTTTAAAGAAGCATTGAGCTTTAATTCTTTTTTAATTCCATTAATGGTTTTTGAGTTGTATTTTGTTTTAATTGATTGTAGATTTCCTTGAATCCTGTGCTGGAAGAAAGGAAAGATATAAATTAAATAATAAATTAAATGAATATTTTCAGTGATAGTAAACCTTGCAAACTGTGCAAAATCCTGTTGGTTAGTCCCAGATAGAGTAGATCCACCAAATCACTTAGAGGCCAATGCCATAATCACAAAAAGCCAACATGGGTTTCAGAGAAACAAGTCATGCCAAACAAACCTGATCTCTTTTTTTGATAAAATTACCAGCTTGGTAGATGAAGGGAATGCTGTGGATATAGTATACCTCGATTTCAGTAAGGCCTTTGACAAGGTTCCCCATGACATTCTTGCAAACAAGCTTGCAAAATGTGGGATAGACAAGTTAACTGTTACATGGATTTGTAATTGGTTGACTGGCCGAACTCAAAGGGTGCTCAACAATGGCTCCTTTTCATCCTGGAAAGAAGTGACCAGTGGGGTCCCACAGGGCTCTGTCCTGGGCCCAGTGCTATTCAACATCTTTATTAACGATTTGGATGACAGAATTGGGGGCATACTTATCAAATTTGCAGATGACACTAAACTGGGAGGAGTAGCTAATACCCCAGAGGACAGGATCAAAATTCAAAATGACCTGAATAGACTAGAAAGCTGGGCCAGTGCTAACAAAATGAAATTCAATGCGGAGAAATGTAAGGTTCTGCACTTAGGGCGGAAAAATGAAAAGCACAGATATAGGATGGGGGACACCTGGCTGAATGAGACCACATGTGAAAGGGATCTAGGAGTCCAAGTAGACCATAAGCTAAACATGAGTCAACAGTGTGATGCGGCAGCTAAAAAAGCCAATGCAATTTTAGGCTGCATCAATAGAAGTATAGTTTCTAGATCAAGGGAAGTTATAGTGCCACTCTATTCTGCTTTGGTCAGGCCCCACCTGGAATACTGTGTCCAGTTCTGGGCACCACAATTCAAAAAAGATGTGGAGAAACTGGAGCATGTCCAAAGGAGGGCAACTAAGATGGTGAAGGGTCTGGAAACCTTGCCCTATGAAGAACGCCTTAGGGAGCTGGGGATGTTTAGCCTGGAGAAGAGAAGGTTAAGAGGTGATATGATAGCCCTGTTTAAATATTTGAAGGGATGTCATATTGAGGAGGGAGCAAGCTTGTTTTCTGCTGCTGCAGAGACCAGAACGCGGAACAATGGATGCAAACTGCAGGAAAAGAGATTCCACCTCAACATTAGGAGGAACTTCCTGACAGTAAGGGCTGTTCGACAGTGGAACACACTCCCTCGGAGTGTAGTGGAGTCTCCTTCCTTAGGGGTCTTTAAGCAGAGGCTGGATGGCCATCTGTCAGGGATGCTTTGACTTGGAGTTCCTGCATGGCAGGGGGTTGGACTGGATGGCCCTTGTGGTCTCTTCCAACTCTATGATTCTATGATTCTATGATTCTATGATTCTATCAATCATGGAGTGATGAGTCAACATATTGGTAAATCCCAATAATTCAATGGTTCTACTCTGGTTGGTGACTAACCATAGGATTTATTATTTTTTTATTAGAGTATTTATACCCCACCCTTCAGCCTTAAAGGATATCAGAGTGGCTTACAATTATTATTTTTAATTAGATGGTTCCTTGCTTTCAGGCTTACAGTCTAAAAATTTAGGCCTTAGTTTTCATCTTTACATTTTATTCCTCACAAAATCAGAAGAGAAACTTCCACCTTAGGGACATCAGAGCATAGTATGCTAGACAAAATCAAAGCTGACTGTGGGGAAAGCTCTGGCAAGAGGAAGAGGAAGATGCCTTAGAACTTTATCACACCAGGCTCATAAGGCGACACAATCTCAATAGTCTAGGAAATGCAAAAATACTCAGTTGGGGACATCCATTATTGCACAGTTCTTCCAAATTGCCATAGTGCTGCAGCTGTCCCAGCCTCTGCTTTTTTCACACTGGCCTCCATAGATGTGACTCCCTGTCTTAATCCATCCCCAGTATGCCTTTTGGTCTGCATTTACTTTAATTTCTTTTAATTTAGCACAATAGCACAATCATGGCAATAAAAAAGAACATTAATAAAAGAAAAGAAATGGAAAAAAGAAAAGAAAAGAAAAATGGCCTGCTTTGGAATAGCAAGGGAGAGGGGGCAAGGAGCATAATCATGCCCTTTTATGAGGTTTATCACACTAGAGGGCAAACAGGATTTAAACAGGAATTAAACAGGAAATGCCCTATGTTAAACATAAGGCATGTTAAATGCCCTATGTTAAACATAAGGCATTTCCTGTTGAATTTAATTCCTGTTTGCCCTCTAGTGTGATAAACCTCTATGTGACTGCCTGCATATCAGACTTGCTTTGGGAGGAACTTATCATACCTGCATCAACAGGGTAAAAGCAGTGTGATTGGGAGGCATTAACAGGTTTTCCTGTCAATGCGTAGGAGCGCTGCAGCAACAGATGGACTACAGGCCAGCTGCTGGACAGATGCAACATCATGTAATAAGGTATGGCCACAGCTACTGTTATCCTGCTCTAATTACAGTTTCAAGCTTCACATGATAAAATCCATAGACAACAGATTTTGCATGTCATAAAAGGACAATAAATTCTTGTTTAATCTGTTATTATTGTAGTTTGGTTGCATTATTTTTCTACCTGAGAGAAGTGAAAATGCCCTTTGTTTCACAGATCATAGTACATTTATATTTTAATTGTCAGAAAAGCAAGTTGCTGTTTGGAACAAAACATACTTTTTAAAAAAAAATCTCAAGAACTGCTGAAATGAAAAGCCTCAAATAAATCTGTATATGTCTACTTCTTTCTCATCTCTATAAGAATGATAAGATGGTGTTTAATCATAACTTAACCTATGGGCTTTGTATTAAGAGAGAGAATAAACTCCAGGTACCTGACAGTTAATTGAGGGGTAAATTAAAATGCACTGTCCCCTTAAAGTAAAATAAAATAAGCAGGGCTTACTTGAATTTCTTTGTGAGGTAGAATGAGAAAAGTTTATGATGAGAGACAAGTTCTAAGGCTAATTTAACATTTGTCATCAGACAGAGTACATTCAAATATACACTGAAACTAGTAAATTATTCCTTATTTTCTATTCCCAGATCTCCCGTCTGTAAGAAAACTATTTATGCTGGCCATCAGACTGGTATACAAAATAGCAGTGAACAGACCATGATTCCTTACATTGAATTTCCCAAAGTACCTTCCATATGGGAAGTCATTAGTTTTGGCTTTTGGGTGGGATGGATTTATCAAAAGAGACACTTTATTACAAGCTTTTGTTTTCCTACTGGGCTTGAAAATACAACTGCATCAACAAGAAAGCTTTTCCAGCTACTAGCTACAGTATGAGACAGAATTCTCAATTGGAAGCAAGATATTGCAATGAACATGCAACCACTGTTGTCTCCTATGATGAATGACAATATGGTCTATAAAGAAAATAAATCTTCCATACACAGGGCAATAATGTTTTCTGACCAGAAAAAAAACTTGCTCTGGATTTGTGCAAGTATTCTTTCCTGATTTTTTTTAATGTCCTGTAATGGCCTTTCAGTTGCCCTATGGGGAGATTTGAATGGAATCAAATAAGGTGATGAAAAAAGAATGGGTCATAAAAAGATATATTATTTTTTCTCTTTCTAGGCTTCTCACACATAACCTGTGCAATAAGAGCCCTTCAAAGCACCTCCACAGAATTCTCCCAATAATCAGAAAAAGAAAATCTGTAAATCTGTCTTGCGCACAATCTTGTCCACTCAGTATTTGCCACTTTATTTTCTCCTTGTATTTATTTTATAGCCAGATATGTCTGCTGGGATGGCAGGCCTCTTGGGAACTTCATTTTAATATTAATATTAAATGCGTAATCCATCCAAATCTTGCTCACTATTTTTGATATTTCGATGGGACTAATCAAGGAAGTCCCCTACTGTGTGTTTTGGATTTTCTTTTTGTAATGTGTCATGCAGCTGCCACCATGATGCTTCAGGCAACTACTGCAACTTCATTGGTGCCCTTGACCAACAGATCCATGGCTGCATGGCTACCTGAGAGAGCAGAGTAATGGTGGTGCCAGAGGTAAAGCTCTAGATACCCTGGTTTGAGATCTCCCATCAGTGGCTTACAGAGTACCTGTCCAAACACTTCCTCTTGTTACTAGGTTCAATTTGGGGGGGGGGGGGGGGTTAAGATTTCTTCAATGGTGGAATATATTCCCCCAGAATGTGTCAGGGTCTAATTCTTTGCAGGCCTTTAAACAGAGAATGGATGGCTATCTTGTAGGAATGCTTTAGTTGTGTATTCCTGCTTGGCAGGGTGTTGGATTTGATGGACTTTCCAGCTCTGTGAGTTTAATAATGCCTTCAGTACCAACCACTTTTGGAAATGCATATGTAAACTTTTTTTGGGGGGGTATTGTACAGAAACAGGCTTCTTTTCTGTGTTCTTCCTGCCATGTGCAATGAGATTCTGTTTAAGGTTCAGTTCACATGTTTATTCCCGTAGCAGACACCCTTGCTTAGTCAGGCAGAGCAACTATTACTTATAGGAGAATGTGCTGCTTTAAAGAGATAGTCACAGTTCATGGGGAGCAGCAGTGTGGTCCGTAAGCCTTCCTCAGGGGGCAATCGGAAAGACCTCCCTAAAGCTTCTCCAGTCCTCCAGCAACCAACTGTTCAGAGTTCCTCCCCTTGTTAGATTTCCACATAGAATTCCTCATAATCCTCTTCATGTGTTCCTTCCTAACCATTATACTACCTCTACACAATTCTACAATGGAAAATGTTAGAAAGGACTATAAACCTAACAACACACACTGCAGGAGATTTTTTTTTTAAATAAGTGGTATAAGTACACTGTTATAGCCTTGTGCATAACAGTAAAATCTGTGGAAACAAATGCAATCAGATCTAGACATTTCCTTACAACTTTCGAAATAAAGTTTCCAAGCATCTCCATTTCTTGGTTAAAATATTCTTTGAATTATATCGAAGGCTTTATGGAAATTCATTCCACTCAAGCCTAGAAATTATTCCAGTCAAAGATGTTTCCCTTCTTCCAAATATTCCAATGTGTCCAGTTATTGCCGAGTGAAGTTTGTATCTCTACTCAAGAACAATTTGAACAATCTAGAAAGGAATACAGTAGAAGTAACTGTTTCAAACTGGACACAGTGCCACCTACAGGTTACTGGAAATACCACAATTAAGTTCTGCATCATACCATGTTCAGAAAGCCAATTGTAATCTAGACTACCCTGTGTGTATTGTTTGCCTTCAAATCATTTCTAATTTATGGCATTCCTACGGTGAATCTATTGGTAAGTTGCTTCAGATGGGATTTGCCATTGCCATCCCCTGAGGCTGAGAGAGTGAGACTTGCCCAAATCAAATGCTAAGTACAGTACCACCCAGACTGTGAATATCAGCAGTGCCAGAACACACTCATACAGTTTTAGATTTGCCTAGATACAGATTAAGGAAAAGTGTTTTTAAAAATGTAGAGCGGGAACATGGAGTTCTCAAAAATTATTGTCCTCTGGATTTGTACACATCTTTAAAAATAAGTAATTCTATTATGTGTCCAATTTTAAAGTATAAACACTACATGGCTGAAGTATAAGGACGTTGTTATGCTCCAGTGTTCATGCACAGAAACATGTGCTGTACAAACACTTTCATGTCATTGTCTGGAATCCAAAGAGTTCTTTACGTATCCACAGGTATTTCCAAGGATCCATAAACTCCTTGTCCATTTTTTTTTCTTCCCAAACCATGCCTACAAAGTGGGAAAATAATCATTTTAAAGTCCATTATTCTTTTTTCAGTGCTCCATTTACATGCAGTTGATATTTAAGTACAGGAAATAAATTTCAGTTCACAGCTCTCTCTCTCTCTTTCTCTCTTTTCCCCATGTGTGTCTGTGTGTGTGCATTTGGGTGTGTGACAGAGAAAAAAAAAAGAGTGAGCACACTGTTTCTGTTTGACCAGTGGACCACACATAGGGTTGGAAGAGTCACAATTTGGGATCACAAGGACCACAATTTTCCCACCTCTCACTACAAAGCATTCCTAAGAACAGAATAGTAAGGAGAGAAAACAGCAAGGCTGTCAGACTTCCCAGCATATGAACTCCAAATCAATCAGCTTTTATTGAAATAAGGAATATGACATGAAAAGTAAACTTCCATTAACCAGACTGAGTAAGAACTACATAGGCTTTATAGGCTTTTACCAACCACCCTCCCCCCAGAGTCAATATGATCCAGGATTGGACCTCTCTTCCTGCGCGCGGGCTAAATCCATGATGTAATCCCAAAGTCCTCTGGTCCGGGGAACTTGGCACAGTCTCCCAAAACAATTAAGTTCCCAGGCACCATTATCTCTACCCAGGCACCTGTAACACCACCCAACATGTTTAAGCCTATAAATTCCCTCAAATGAACAGTGTGAATATATGTATAACAATATAGCAAGAAACTCTATTCTAATTCTACAGCAATATATGTTGTTCCCCTTCTACAACAACTAAACAACACTTATAGTCTATATCCCTCCTTAGTCCCCCTCCTTCCACTGAAGGCCTGTTACAAGTCAAACATCGGCTTGCAGAGCAACTCCCCTACGCATTTCTAACTAACAAGCTTGCATTTCCAAGGCATTTCCAATTACACTCATGCTCTGGTCTATTCCAGCATCTTCTAGATTAACTCATTATTCCCCATCTAAATCTATACCTCTTCCCCCCTTACAACTCAACCCTATCATTCTCATGGCATGAATCCTATATCCTAACAAATTAACATGATTCATGACAAAGGCAAATCATGGCAATCCCTGGCATTCTTGGATAAGATAGGAAAGCCTACTACCTTAAACATTGGAGTGCTATTGCCAATCTGTATAGACAAGACTGAGACAGGGGGACTAACAAACTCAGTATAAGGCAGCTTCTTACTTTTCGGAGGCACATAAGGATTTCCTATGGTCATATAAATCGTCACTACTGATTAACATCCACAAGAAGCATTGGGAGATCAAGACAAGGGCATAGTTCTGAAAGCAATACTCCAATATGTAACTTTTCATTTTTGTATTTTCATTGGGGGTGGTAGGAGAACAGCATTGATTTCCCTGCTGCCACCTCTTTGATCAATTGATTCTACAAAATCTTCAGCTTAGCAGTATAAAGTGTATCCAATTATGAGAGCATTGCAGCTCTGTTACCCGGGGGGGGGGGGGACCTACGATTTCCTATCACACATAGCAAATCAAAATGTAAATCTACATGTAAACCAGCAGTCGAAGAACTCTGGCTTGTCAGTTTGATGCTGGTTTGAACAGACGAGGGCATCCAGTGGCAGCTGCCTTTCAACCTACATGTGGAACATAATTGGCCAAAAGGCAAATAGAATAGACAATGTGGTTCAAAGCACCCAGGGCTCACCGACCTTTACGAGGAAGAGATACTAGCATATATTGATGCTGCCAGAAACACAGGAAACAGGCATTGCCACAATAGATGAGAGCAACAGTCTGTCTTGTTCAGCAACATGCCTCTGACAGCAGACAGCACAAGATGATTCGCTGGAAGTGCATAGTTATGGAATAACATAATCAGAATTGAGGTTTCTTTCCATCATTTAAGGCCCATTCGATGGAATGGAATGATTAGACTTTCCAATCTTTCTGATTAATCTCTGTGTATTAAGCTTTGCTGCTGAACAATTTTATGGCACTTTGTTTTTTATTGTTGACAGTTTTGACTTATGGTGACCATATGAATGAGAGACTCACAACACACCCTGTTACTAACAGTCTTGCTCAGATTTTGTAAACCCAAGGCTGTGGCTTCTATAACCGAGTCTATCAACTTGTAAAGCACTTTTCCTCTTTTCCTGCTATCTTCAACTTTCCTGAGAATTATTGTCTATTCTAATGATTCATGTTGCCTCACAATGTGTCCAACATACATTAGCATTAGCTTAGTCTATGAAGATTTTCATACCAGCACTTAAGTACTGGTAAATCTCTGCTGACATGTTGAGGAAGTACATGCGTGTGAAAGCTTAGCACGCTTACTCAATGTCAGGGAATCGTCAGCTCCCCTGCAGCATCACTGAATAGTTCAGGGAGAGGGTATTTTCTCTGAATGGAAACTTTCCCTCTCCCCGAACAATTCAGTGATGCTGGAGGGGAGCTGACAATTCCCTGATGTTGAGGAAGCATGCCAGGCTTTCACACACGCACGCTTCCTCAACATTTTAGAGGCAATTTAACAGCGCTTACCCCACAGTAAGCCTTGATTTAGGGCTGAAACAGATGGCCCTGAAGGGGTGGCTTCAAGCCACCCCAGAGAAAGCTGGGGGGGGTGGCGGCAACTGCATGCCACAGCCCTAATCCAGTTAGCTTCCACCCCGAATAGGAGCGGAAAAAATCCACTCCTATTTGGGTTGGAAAAAATCCCCCCACCTTTCCTATTGGAGCAGATTTTTGTGGGCTCCGGGGCAATTGGTGTATAAACGTCACACCCTGAAGTCGCCTGGAAGTCAATAGATTCCAAGGGAGTCAGGCCCAGGGCCAAGGCTTGGGTTTTGGAGCCCAGAGGCTCCATCTTGGCTGCTAGGCCTGGAGAACCTCATTGGCCAGAGGGAGCCAGTGCCAGGGCCAAGGCTTGGGTTTTGAAGCCCCATCCCCAGGCCCAGCACTTGGGATGGAGCTTCTGGGTTTCGAAATACAAGCCTTGGCTCTGGCGCTGGCTTCCTCTGACCAACAGGGTTCCAAGGGAGCTGGGGCTGGAGCTTGGGTTTCAGACCCCAGAGGCTTCATCCTGACTGCTGGGCCTGGGGACAGGGGCTCTAAAACCCAGGCCCTGGCCCTGATCCTGGCCCTGCAGACTCCGCTCTCACAGCCCAAGCCGGGGCAGAAGCCTCAGAGTAAGGAGGCAGGGAAGGAAGGAGGGAGGGAAGGAGGGGGAGGGACTTTTGTCCCCAATGGCAGCATAGCTGCAGGTGTGCCATCATTGGGAACAATATGAGTTTGCCATCCACAGATGCTCAAATCCATGCATGGCAAATCTGTGTATAAGGAGGGCCCACTGTATAAGGAGATTATCACATTACGAAAAAAGTGTCTTATCACAGATGGGATACAGTCACATTTCGGATTGCAAGCAGCTTTTATCGCACTCAAAAATGCCACCAGTGCTGCTGGGTGACTGAAATCTACATGCAGCCTGGCTCATTTTCAAACATGGGAACCTCCTGTCTTTGGAAATTGGCCGGCTAAATACAGCTGAGACCTGATCTGCATGCAGAGGCAGTGGCGGCATTTTTGGGTGTGATAAAATCTGCTTGCAATCCGAAACATGACTGTATCCCATCAAGGATAAGATATTTTTTTATTTTTTTATTTTTTTGTAATGACATAATCTCCTAAATTGTCCCAGAATGGTAGGGTCAACTATGGGGCATAAGTTTCTTGACTTATAGTTGAATATGTACAGTACATACAAAAAGAAGAACCTTGTGGAATACTCAATGAAAAGGAATTTGTTTTCTTCTATTGGCGGTAAAGGAACTGAAAATCCATAAAAACTGGCCTAAAATAAATTTACTCAAGAGAAGAGAATGCACACTTGAATCAGAATCAAAATTCAATTTTTCACCCCAGGGCATACACATGGTATGAAAATTGTTAAGAGTATGATCTACCCACCTAATTTATCAATATACAATGTCAGGAGGAGTTATCTTAAAACCATGTTCCTTTTCAGTCACCATGGCTGAAGGTTTCTCTGGTGCCCCAAAACCTTGTTCTTGTTATCCAAATACTTTGTAGATACTTCACAGTCTTTTCATGAAAGGGACTGTGTAAAAGCAAAGTGTCTGAAGTGTTTGCTATTGTTTCTCAGCTCAGTGAAATCGGTGTGTTCATTAGCGCAGGACCCCACAATTGTGTTCCCTTGCTCTCACCATCTGTGACTGCAAACAATTTCTTTGGCCTTTTGAAGTCCAGCCAGCACACAAAATCATTCTGAACAAATCTTTCATTTTTATCTTTATCCCTTTCTCCCCAAGATTAAAAATAATAATAAAAGAATCTCTTTGTCAAACTTTTTTCCAGCATAAGCCAAAGTTAATGAGGCACCTGTCTCACAAAACCTGGGGAGCCCATGATTTTTTTTTTTTAAAAAAAAAGGAAGAAAAAAAGGAAGAAAAGGGGAAGCAACTGTTCCATTGCTTTTCATCTTTGTCCTTGCACATACCCAAGTATTTCCTCCCATTTCTATCTCGCTGTCCCCAAATCTTTCAGATGCTACAATACAATGCTTGGAATTCTCAGAAGTGTAGTCCTATATTGATAAAGCAGACAGAAAAAAAAAATTCAATTGTGTGAAAATCCATGTTTTGTTTCCTCATATACCTTTTGTTTTTATTTTATTGTTAATTAATCATTCATCTTGTTTAGGAGTAGGTAGATCAACATTTTTTTAAAAAAAATCCAAAATCAGCCAAGTGGAGCTGGATGCAAATCACAAACACACTAAAGGAATTAATAATTTGTTTCTTTAAAATTAAATCTAGGAATTTGATTTGAGTGCATGTACCAAATGGCACTCACAGTCCTGTCACAGAAAAACCTACTTCCTTCCAATTTCCAAAAAGTCTACCACAATCTAAAAACATCTATACATTAACTATATCTAAACATCAACTATATCGCTTTGGCTCTAAGGGCCTCTGCCTAGTGTCTTTGGTCTAATCTGCACCACTGAAATAATGCACCAATTTAACTGCTATGCCTCAATGCTATGGAATTCTGGGATTTGCAGTTTTGTGAGATATTTAGCCTTCTCCGTTCTGCAGTAGTTTGAGTGGTGAAACAGGGGTGTATCCATATTGCAGAAATAAAGCAGTTTGACTGTATCCTACAGAATCCTGGCATATGTAGTTTGGTGAAGCACCAGAGTGCTCTAACAGACTTCATATCTCACTAAACTACAAATCCCAGGATTCAAGGGGATGGAGCTGTGACAGTTAAAGGATGTCAGACTGCTTTATTTCTGCAATATGGAGGAGCTGTAGGACTGGGAGACCAGCCTTTGAGTACCCACTCTGCCATAGAAATGCAGTGAGTAACCTTGGACAAGTCCTACTCCGTCAGCCTCAGTGGAAGGCAATGGTAGACCCATTGAGCAAATCTTGCCAAGGAAACCCAAGGACAGGGTTACCATAAATCACAATTGACTTGAAGACTAAGAACCACAAATATATTTGTTTGTGCACTTTTCCAAATATACATATTTGTGCACACATTCCCCACATCAGCTCATATGTGTCTGCATATTGAAATATCTGCTTCTTTTAGATGTGAAAATTTTTAGAACGTATGAATTATTTGATTGGTATGAAGAGGTGTAAAATTGGGGGAAGAATCTGAAAACCATGGAAATTCTTTGGCACACCTGGGTATTGGCCTGCTTTGTTTTCAGAAGGTGCTGTTCCTTACACCATTTCCAGCCTGAAAGCCCTTTTGCGTTACAAAATTATAGCACTATAATTCCACATTGACCACTGTGGCTCCATCTTGTGGAATCCTGTGATTTGAGGGCTTTTTGAAAATCTTAAGCAGAGAGACATGTTGTGCTGCAAGACAATGAGGCAGAGTGCTGGACTAGTAAGACAGAGAGCCAGGAAGACATGGCAGTTTCTGAATATCAATATATAGATCTAATAGCACCTACCATAGCAAAACAAAGGAGATGAAAGGGGGGGCTGTGGAGGAAGGTGAGGGCTTTAGGTATGAAATGCACATTACTGGGAACAACTTCATGCTGACAACAGACCATAAATTCCAGCACCTCCCTCAGATCTGTCTGCTGGACCCAACATTCCTGACTCATATTTCTGGTTCTTGTTGCCTGATAACTTCACACCGTGCTCCATTTAAAAACTGTACTTTGGGATGTCATTTTTGGACTGTCCTTTGGATTTATTGCTTGACTGGGATTGATCTGGGTTGGCCTGACTACGCTGCTAAGTCATTCTTGCTGGTGAGCCACACATCCCTCAGGAATTCTCCTATGCTCTGTTGCCTCCTCAACTCGCTTTGAAGACCTGAACTGATGTTGGCATCAAAGCAGGACACATAGTACCTCACCAAACTTCAAAGCAGAGGATTGCATAGGAAGTTGTTATGGCAATTAAAGTGGAATATAATTTTATAACTCTGGGGTGTAAAAGGACTCAGAGTAGCAGACCACAAGCACAAGCACAAGCTGCTTCCAGAGTGGAAAACAGCAGGTATATAAAAGCGGATATATACAAAAGTGGTATAACCTTTCAGTAATCCCTGTGGGGTTGTTTGGGACCAGTGGTAGGTGACAGCTTTCATTTCTGTTGGATGATGTCTCTGCTTTGGGTTTTATTCCAAACTTTAATTATGATCAATATTTTGGGGGATAGAGCCTGGTACTCTAGGTAGTTCTGATGAAGTTCAGAATAAAAGAGAGAGCACATTCACCATTTCTCTGACTTGGTAGCCACCAGCTACCACTGCATAAAACTCACAAACCCCAAAGCCTTGCTTCTTCATAGGCTTTTTAACAGAGGATACATCAAATGATATGTGTGATTCGCTGTTTGAAATATCACAATATAGAACTTACACAGCAGGGACAAATACCATAGCAAAGAGTGATCATCATAACCTATTATCCACAAACACTTTACTTTAAAAATTACCTCAGTAAAAGGGAGTTAACAAAATCCAGCCTCCTTTTTCATGTTAATATTGTTCTTTTTGCATACATAATCTCCCTCTTGTCCCATTTTCCTTCGATGGAATCTATTTTTGAAAGCACTTCTTGATATCCTCAGTTCTCTTTCTCTAACATTAATGGCTTTTGCTGCCTGCCCTTATCTTTCCCCTGTGGGTCTTACCTGACTGTGTATTCTTGTCTCACTGCCTTCCCTATCTCTTTCTTAACCCCAGGTCTTTGAACAGTTTCTTCTTAAACCACGCTGTCTGTCTTATTATGCCTTCAATGCTTCCTCGCATTGCACCTCACTAAATTCGTTATTGCCCCCAAATATGACTTCCTAAAAGCTAGCATTGCTACATTCTGTGATCCCATCCCCTGCTATGCTGCATTCATGGAGCTTTTATCTCTGGTTTTCATTTCCTTCTTTTCTTCGTGGTTGAGCAAGCCACGTCCTGTACAATTTCCCCAGCTGTATCTACAAAGGCACTGAACTTGATACAGATACGGCACATTCTGCTGTAGTTATCAATCCATTATCCAGTAAGTGGCTCTTCTATTGCTCACTTTAGGATTCCATCTCAGCACTTCACTGAACCTTCACCTCCCCCAACACTATCTCTACTTAGACTAACAAATTAGTTGCAGTGTACAATACATTTAATACTTATTCTCTATACAAGACTGAGCAAGTCTATCTGTTTCAGTATCTTCCAGTTAGCTGAAACCAGAGTATGATCACACTAGCAAACTCAGAAGAGAATATGCAGGAACCAAGAAGTAGAAGAATATGCAAACACTGAGTCTACAGATTAAAGTAGCATTTAAAATGAGATAATAATAAAGCATGTGATTTATGTTACCAGAGACCTCCCAACCACTGATCTGAATAATGGTAATTGTGCCAGCTCAAAAGATGTTTTAACTCATTATTTCCCAATTAGTATTTCCAGAAGAGATTTACCAAACTTCCATCAGCCAGGAAATGGTCAACCAATGTTTGGATATGGAAATATGCTATGTCAAGTGTCTTCTGCCGTAATCAATAAAGTAGTGGGCTTTTTCATTCCAGCCTGCTTCTGTATTTATTCTATGACAAGCAAAGCCTTTCTTCCAGCTCCTAGATTTGCAACGTCATTTTAATCACACAGCCAGCACATGAAAACATGATATATATTGTAAGCATTAAATATGGGGGCTGGCAAACTGTTCAGTAGTTATGATCCCATAAGATAGACTTATGACCTCATAAATTTTGCTATTCACATTGACAATCATAGCTATGACTACAAATGCCGTCCCAACCCACTCTAAGAGCCAGGCAGTCATTTCAATCAAAGGAGTCACGTGATGTTGGAAAGTGGGATACTGAACAATAATGTGTTTAGCCCCTTCCCACCATCTAGCTTTAGTGTGATGAGCAATTGTGAAAGGACCCATCGTAGTGCAGCTTGCTGGTGTGGAGGGGCTAGATACACCTTCCTTCAGTGTCCCATTTGCTAGCACTTCAGAACAGATTGGCACAGCTATCTGGCTTTTAAGGTGGGCTTGGGAAGAGGGATAGATCATGAGATGGATCATAGCTATGTTGTTGTAGCTACATTTTTATGCAGAATCTCAGTCATGGTATATGGATAAAATGTTGGGCTTGGGCATTGAATTTTGGGTTTAGGTCTGAATCTTGCTCCTAAGGTACCTTTTCTCATTCTCATTTATCCTGTCCTTCTTCCATTCTAACAAAATAGTTATCTAGATTAATGATCAGAAATGTTAAGCACTTTGTAAACTTTAGTTACTATGCATGCACACAAACAATGGTGTGTGTGTGTTGGGAGGGGGGAGAATGTGGCCCTACAGATACTGTTGGACTACAATACCTATGAGTGCTCATCAGCATAGCCTATAGTAAAAGATCATGGGAGATGTAGTCCAGCAACATCTGGAGAGTTATACTTTGCCCACCCTGTATCAACAGTCCAATATTTTACAGCATGTAGAGGTCACAATCCCTAGCAACTATCTTGAATACATCTGGGCTATTTAATTCCAGGTATGTTGTGTAGTGGTTTGAGCACTGGGCTATGACCCAGTAGATCAGGGTTCATTTCCTCACTTTGCCATAGAAACCCACCTTGAGTGAGTCCTGCACAATCAGCCCCAGAAAACCCTATAATAGGTTTGCCTTAGGATTGCCATAAGTCAGTAATGACTTGAAGGCACACAACAACAACAAAAAGATTGGATGGGAATCTGGGATGTGGAACTACATCGTCTGCATGTAGGTGATGTGCCTTGAGACATTAATCTCTCCAGCCTGTATTGGCCTTTTCCAAAAATAACACATTCCAGTTTTATCTAGAATTAACAAGAAGAGGAGCTGTCTTCTCTTTGAAGAAATAAATATGCTTCTTCACTCATGAATGTGATTCCCACAGACACACTAATGTCTTCAAAGAAGTGTTGCAAAAAGGCCTTTGATACAGACACTCATTGTCTTAGATGTATCCAGCATGACAACACAATTTAAATCCATTCCATTTATGCACACTTAATATAGACTCCACTTTATTGTAATCAACAGAACCCATTGTATGAGTTGGTTAGTTCACTTGATCTACATTGCAGACTTGAGAAGATTCCAATACAGAAAGTTTAACTCTTATAGATTTATTTCCTAAAGATGGCAGGAATCCTGACAGACACTGGTATACCCTCCAGCAATTACTGACACTAATTATCATTGACAGAGCAGGAGATTGTAACAATATAATCAATTGATGTTTCCTCTATCAAGCTCTTGGCTCAGTAGTGGGAGTCATTTCTTATCAGAGAATTTGCCTTCCAGTCCAGTCAGGAACAATTATTTTACATTAAACGGTCTGAAACAACTGTGATCCATGTGGGCTGAAAGCATCATCACAATTATGCAAACTGGTCCCAGGTCCCCAGTTTACCTGTAGTGAATATGAATGGCCGTGTTTGCTCAATTCTAATGCACAAGAAAGCTTTGTCGTGAATCTTCCCTGAAGTATGCCCCCACCATCACCTTATTGCTTCCAGATCACCATGGTATTACATACTGAGGGGACTGAATCAAATTCTTTCTTAGCAAAAACAGACATGCCTCATGTATACTGCCCTATGCCAAACGTGCCAAATATGAAATCTTGTGATTTCAGCTCCACTTGCATATGCAACATGTACTTGTAATATGGCTATCTTTGTAATATTCACAGAGTTGCTGCCTCCATGGATTGCAAGGTGCTCAGGAGTGGCACAGAATGTGACTAAAGGGATCCACAACCAGAGAGGGAAATCAGCTGAAGTCAGGAACCCTCCACCCTGCTCCTTTACACAGACAAAAGTATTTTTCACTTGCTGAAAAATCACGCCACATCATATCACACCATACTACCTCTTCCATTGGTAGACACAAGCAGTTCTGTAGTGGAGCTAGGCTTGCAGGGTCAAAGCTCAATGACACTTGGATTACCAGGGACCATAACATCATCTGCCAACTTCACTTCTGCTCCTCTGTTCATTTGGAATTTACCTGCTATCCTCACCAGTATCTGGTGAACAAATGGATTTTCTCCACAGCAATATATTATTATGAACTATCTCCATCCTCATCCAAAATACTTAGGGGTAACATTAGTTTTACAGAAGATACTGTCCTGATGGAAATGAAAACTGCCTAGAACATGTGTGTGTGTGTGAGAGAGAGAGAGAGAGAGAGAGAAACTGAC
Source organism: Urosaurus nigricauda (assembly GCA_034509955.1). Lineage (NCBI taxonomy): Eukaryota > Metazoa > Chordata > Lepidosauria > Squamata > Phrynosomatidae > Urosaurus > Urosaurus nigricauda. Next base: position 81,645,207 of record JAOEGL010000004.1, read on the forward strand.
AGACAGAAAGACAGACAGACAAGTTTCAACACACATGCCCAGATTTTGGTTGATTCTTATTGGAGACACTCATGATAAAGGCCTGCATTTCAAAATTTACCACTGAACCACTGGATTCAAATGATCTTGTTGACAAACTAGGCTCCCTCAAGCCCAAGTGTGTGTGTGTGTGTGTGTGTGTGTGTGTAAATAATGCCCTTCTCAGAGCTGGAACTAGCTGGAACACTGGGCAGAAACATTCCTATTTGAAAGGGAATACACTGCAAAATTTTTGCTGCAAGTTCCAGTTCTTTTAAAACATATTAGACAAGTATATACCCTTCTATATGCCACAAATTAAACAGGGACACATTCTTGGCATCACAGCTCTCATAGCAAGGATTACCATTGCCCAATGCTGTCCTTCCATGCAATTACATGTTATTAAGCATGTGACTCCACAATATGAATTGCTTTATCTTCCAATGGCTTATCCTCCACTGATAAGGAAGCAAAGATTGTGTTTGTTTTCTTGGTTAATATACATAAGAAAGAATAAAATTATCTGACAAATGGTTATCAGTGGTTCAAAATATACTTCAGCAGTTGTCAAGCATATAGAATGTCAGGCCTAATGCCATACTAAACAAACCAACCAGGGGAGAAGGAACTTCTAAATGCCCAGTGGAATGGGTGAGACTGTTATTCCAGGAACTTGAACTAACAAAATAGAGACAAAATTGGATAATGTTTGATCGGGCTTAGTTGCACAAACAGAGGTTGTTCCGTTTAAATGGAACAGGTGCAGTGTATGAAAATATGTAATATAGAATAAAAATGGGACATATTTATTTATTTGGAACATAAATAGTCTGCCCTTCAGCTACAAAGGCTCCAAGAGTGGCTTGCAAAAGGCTCCAAGAGTGGCTTGCAATTCCATGCCCTCAGACTTACACTCTAAAAAGACATAAAACACAAGGGAAAGGGGCAAAGCAACATCATAATGGAATCAAGATTGCAAAGGTTATTAATGAGGAAGAACACACAAGCTAGCGGAAGCTGCAGCATTTTGCTTTTGCCTGAGTCTATTGAGAAGGGCAAGATTCTGTCCTTTCTCTCTTCTCCTCTCTCTGAATTGAGGGCAACCTACTTTTGCATTTTGAACTCAACTTGTAGCAACTGAAGTAAGCTGGGGACAAAGGAGGAAAATGGGAATTTGGAGTCACTGGTGAACTTTTATAACTAGAAAGACAGGAACAACCAAGGCATATTGTCAAAGGTCAGCTCCCTTAGACCCTAAAAGGTAGTAGCAATTTCACTGAAACAATCCTCTGGTCCTGCTTCTCCACTTCACCATTAGCTTGTTCCCTTGCCTCTCATTCTGGCACAGACAATCTTTGCCAGCATTTAGACAGCAGAATCAATACAGTTTGACATCACTTTAATTTCCATGGCTCAACTTATGAAACTCTGTAGTTTAGTGAGATATATAACCTTCTCTGACAGAGAGTTCTGGTGCCACAACAAACTACAAATCACAGAATTTCATAGGATGGAGTCATGACAGTTAAAATGGTGTCAAACTCCATTAATTCTGCAGTGTAGCAGCAACAATGCTGGTGTACAGAGAAGCAATGGGTTACTACTCCCCACTGGCTTGTTGTCTCTCTGCTTGGATGAGGCTGATGAACAGAAGTAAAAACAGGAACCATCTGGTGAATAATAGTGGGAAGAAAGTAGATTCACTGTGGGACAAGGGCCGTTAAGGGCATATTGCCCAAGGGCCTTTCTTCTAAAACCTAGTTCCATAACTGAAGAGCAGTCACATAGACTACCTGTCACAGTTATATATTTCCCAGCAGTGTCATTGCCACTAGGAAGCCAAGTCATAATGGCACCTGGCTGCACATTTTGCTATTTGTACAAAGAAATGCCCTACTGCTTCAGGCAGACAGTAACCACACCAGGAGAAGCCATCATTATGTTAAAATATATTAGCCTGAGCTTAAATAAAGCCTTGCAACTGTGAAGCTGTAACAGTGGGCCTGGGTTAGTGACTATTTAGCTTCCAATTGTTATGGCTATACTGGGGAGCTTCATTCAATACCAGTAGTCCCTCTGAGTTTTTTGTCACTATCCTTTTCTTCCTCAAATGGTTCTCAGGATATTTCTCCTTTAATCTAGCACTGCTCTGTAATTTTGTCTCTATGGAGAGGAATTCTAAAGGATACTGGGACAGCAGTTCTCATCAAACAATGCATTTCACACACAAATCCTCAAATTAGCGAAGTCTCTTTTCTCCCCCTTTTTTTCTCTCTTTATAAGCAATACACTGCAGTTTGTCGCTTTCTGCTTAGTCCTCTAGATAGTTCTGCATCTCAACTCCATCATCCTTTACTGTTGGCTGTTCTGGGAGTTGTAGTTCAACAAGAGCACATCAACAGCCTAGTCACAAAATAAGGATTTAAACCAGTCAACTATCTTTGTTTAATTAACAACACACCAAACTAAGGTTGTTGTTGTTGTTGTTTTTAAATCAACTTTAACTTCCAAAACCACAGAAACTAATTTTGTTCTTTACAAAATATGATCATTTTTATTGCCAAAGGTTAAAAAAAAAGTAAAGCCAGAAATGGTTTTGTTTTTAATCATCCCCTACCTCACTCCTTTTCACACACTTAGCTTTCAATGGTAGTGTGAAAATAAACAATAAGGGATTTTTTTTAAAAAAAAAACTTTTACTGAAAGCTCCTTTATGTAGAACTCAAAGGATATCATGTTAGTGCCTGGATGGACCCCTTTTAGCCTCTGATTGAACTTTGATATCAAACTGCATTCTGAAAGGTCACATAGCCTAGAAAAGGCACACCAGTGCAATTTAGCCTGGAAGCACTAAGGACATACAAGCAGAAAGGTATGAAATTTAAATCTATTGTTTCAATTTAGATTGTAAAGATGGGCCTGACATTTGTCAAATATTTGGAAACCAAGGGATCCTGCCATCTACAGATGTTACCTCTTTGTTTTAGGATTGCTATATTTATTGCCCTGTTGTTTCCAGAGTTCTGATCTTTCTACTTCCTGGAAAACTCCGCTAAAGATTTCTGAGAACCTGCCCCTAAAAGCCTTTTTTGTATAAAAAGGGCTGTTTGGGCTATTATACTTCAGTCTCAGTTGGAATAAGGCAGACATGCTGTTGGATTTCAACTGAAACTCCTCAGTTTGCTAGACAACTCACTTTCCAGGTAGTGATCTGATTTCCAACCATACTGTATTCCTCTGATTTGGAATCCTGACTTCTGCATCCAGGTAAATATTGCCCTAACCATCAACTCACTAACTAGTTCAATCTACTTTTATTTCTTGTGTGAATGCGTGATGGTGAGTTTTTGTATGAATGTTGAAATCTCTTTACTGTATTAATAAAATTACATTTGGATCTTGCACTCTGGAGTTTCAGTTTGTTCAGACCTGGTATAAAAAGGTTTAAAAGTCCCCGCTCTTAACTTTACCTAAGAGGCTTCTTGCTGCTCCTATTGAGTTAATTAATTGCACTATCAAAATCAATTATGTTGCAATTTGGGTAATAATCAGAGTATCAGACCACTAGCAGACCATCTCTTGCCTATGAAGCTGGCTTATATTGAATCAGACAGCCTCAGGCATTACTGCTATCTTTGACTAGCAGAAAAACTCCAGCTTTTCAGAAAGATTTTTTCCTAGCCTATCTGAAGATCCTTGATGTTATCTGGGGCTCTTCCATTCAATCACTAACTCCAGTCCCACTGTCTTTCCAAAATCTCAGACGTTCAAAGAGTTCTAATGTTGGTGAACCATAGTTCCACTGCAACTGATTTGTCCCTCTGTTTGAATATACCAATATTTCCCATCGAAGAAGAAGAAGAAGAAGAAGAAGAAGAAGAAGAAGAAGAAGAAGAAGAAGAAGTAGTAGTAGTAGTAGTAGTTCACAGTGCTTGTCTTCTATGGTATTTCATACATGTTTTCAGCCATGCTAGGTTTTGGAAAGAAGAATGTAAGGAGTGTGTTAGTTTGTGTGTATGCATGTACAAAGTTCTTCAGTCTCTAAGTCATGTCCAAATGTAGTGGGGGTTTTTTGTTTCGTTTTTTGCATGTAAATTCCTTTCACTAGCTTTCTTTTTGCCCTACAATTTTGTTTTCATTTGCTGTACTTCACTGGAACATCTAATACTTCTTTCCCAAGTTATCTTCTCCACACATAGTCATGATAACCATGCAAAATATTGCCACCATTTTCTTCTGTTTCATTTCTCCCATTTCCTTGCTCCTTATATTTTAGTTATAGTTGCCAAGTCAGAAGCTCTTAGGTGCTGAGATGTTTTGGGGTTGGCCCTAGCTATGTTACCTTTCCCAACCTCAGCATCACACACACAAAACACAAAAGCAAGAGATGAAATGATAGTACTTGGAAATCAAGAAAGGAAGCTTTTCCAAGTGTTGTATAGCCTTGTATATTACAGGTGTTGGTGCAGTTGCAGCTCTTTCACATTTGGATCCCATGTTTCACTGCTAATGTTTGATTAGAAGCACATGAGATTGATGTAGTGAGAAATCCTCATGGATGCTCTAATAGCTTGTGGGATTCTATCATTTAATCATTACTGCTGTGGTGTAGGACTGATAGGAGATGCTGCAATCATAATCAGCCATTAGGTATTTGAACATTTTGTTAAATATGAAATGTCCCAATGACATAGGATAGTTATATCACTTTAAACACCTCAAAATAGTTAAATTGAAATAATTACCCTATACATCAGAAACAGTTTAACAGATACAAGGAAAACAACCCTCTATATAATGAATGCAACCCTCTGCCAAGCATGGAACACTGTGAATTTACAGGCCCAGTTTTATTATTCATCTTAGACCCTCTGCATTCTGGCAGTTTAAGATTGCTTCAAAATTTACATATCTGTGTGAGGACTGCATGTTTATCATAACATAGGAAATACAGCACAGGAACTGACTTCAATGCAGCACCAACTCAGTTGAAATATGATGCTGGAGAAGAGTCTTACTGATACCATGGACTGCCAAAAAGACAAATTCATCTCAGAGTAAATCAACCATGAACTTGCTAAAAACCAAAGTGACAAAATGGGGCTATGATATTTTGCCTGTATCATGAGACAACACTGGAAAAGAAGAAAATGCTTGGTATAGTAGGAGGCAGTAGGAAAACAGGAAGACCACATTATAGGTGGATGGATTCAATCAAGGAAGCCATGGCCTTAAGGTTGCAAGAACTGAGCAGGAGAGTTGATCAGATCTCTTGGATGTCTGTCCATAGGATCTCCATAAGTGGAAGTAAACTTGAGGGCAATTAAGAATGACAGCAATGCTGACATACTCTTTGGGGCAGTACAGACCGCCCAAAAGGGGTGGCCTGTAGCCGCTCCAAGAAGCGGTGAGATGGGGCCAAGGCTGCCTCACCAGCAGCCCCAGAGGCCCCATCCCGCCATTTCCAGAGGCCACAGGGAAGCGGAAAACTGCTGATTCCCAGCAGCCTCAAAGCGGGGTGCAGCAGGCGCCCTGAGTGCCTGCTGCACCCCGCTTCCCTTGGTGGTGCTGAGGGGAGAAAGGGGCTGCCGCCGTGGCCCCTTTCTCCCTGGGTCTTTGGCGCGGTTCTTTGAAAGCCGCGCCAAAGACCCAGAAGAAAAAAGGAGCTCAGTTTTCGAGCTCCTTTTTGCACCACGGGAAAGTCACGCTTGGCGCCCTCCTGTGGCACAAAGTTGTCATGGTGTGTGCAGCATTTCTAAATGCTGCGCGCACCATGACAACATCATGGTGTGTCTGTATAGATGCTGCCATTTTTAAATGGTGGTGTCCATACAGTTTAGGGTTAGGGAGGGTGTGGATGCTGCGCCCTCCCTAACCCTAATCACGCACTAAAGAGCCCTAAAGGCACTCTTTAGTGCACGTGTAGATTGGGCCATTGTTAAAAGGGCTGTAAAAAATAGTCAAGACTGAATTACTAGAGAATCGTCTAATTATGAAATCATAGCTGATTAGCCATTTCAAATATATATATATATATATATATATATATATATCCTGCATTCCTTCCAGTGAGTTCAGGGTGGTCTACATAGCTATCCCCATTGTCACTTCTTTTTTATAACAACACTGTGAGGTACACCAGGATAGAGGAGAGCAGCTGGCTTAAAGTAGGCCAGCAATCAGTGGGGAATTGAATTTGGATTTTCCAAGTCCAAAAACAATGCTCTAAACACACTTTTAACTTTTCTGCTTTGCTTTGATGTCAGACTTACACAAGTTCATTTCATTTGCAAAAGAAACTCAAGAATGCAAAAGGGAAAATGAACCCCTGCCCCACACACATGAAAAAGGTTTTGCTACAAGTGAAAGAAGCAATCAGAGCAAGGAGCAGATGGTTCAGCCTTGCTACAGTTTCCATACTAGGTAACTAGGGGGAAAGGAAGGAGGAAATTGAGCCTTCTCTGCATCATAGGGGTTCATCATAGGCTGAATTTCCTACCCCATTTTTGTACCATAAGAATGTACAACAGAGAAATCTAGCCTGGAAATTTTATTTATTTATTTATTTATTTATTTATTTATTTATTTTATATACTGGAAATGTATACATTGGATGTAGGATAATGAACCTATAGTAAATCAGAATTTTTTTCTGACTAGCTGGATACTGTCTGCTTCCAGGCATTCACACAGAGCCCTACTCCTCCCCATCTTTTTCGCTAGTGATGCCAAGGATTGTATCTGGGACCTTCTACATCTAAGGAGGCCAGATATTTGTTTTCAGTTATGTCACTTCTTTTTTCATAAAGCTGCATACAGGTTCCCCAATGAATTTTGCCTTGGTTAAAAGGCACGTAAGTACACAGTGAGGCTGAGAAAGTCTAAGTGCGCAGAGAGATTGTTAGACTATGCTAAACATACTTTTTGGCAGGGAATTCTTGAGCTGATGGGACAGTGCACAATTGGGCTGAATCATGAGCCGCATATCTTGTACCATGACATTATGAAGTTCTGAGAAGTCAAATAACCAGATCTGCAATTTTGTTACAGCAACAACAGTGGCTGCAAACAGAAAAGCCCAAAGCAACAGAGGCTCACAGATGGCTTGTTAGTGCAGCAGGGATTCTTCAAGCTGTCAGAAGAAGATGGAGTAAAGGTTGACCTGACAGATGAACCATAAGCAATACCTATACTCTCTGAAGGACTGTAAAAAAGGTGAAATCCTAACTCCCCAATAGGGCACTGAAATATCTTGTACATATAGAGACTGCATGTCAAAGTCACATTCTTCTAAACATCTTAAAGATTACTTTAAAGAGAACACTGCCCAACTCCTGAATGATTACACCAACTGTATTGGATGGTGCAACTAGCTAATGTAAATTTCCACTATCTTCTGCATCTCCTAATGCCAGAATAGAACCACTCACCCACCCAGCATATTGTGGGTATTCATGCCTTGGATCCTAGGTGAGAGAGAATGTGTGTGTGTGTGTGTGTGAGAGAGAGAGAGAGAGAGAGAGAGAGAGAGAGAGAGAGAGAGAACTATGTTGTGTAAGGATGATGGAAAGTACATCCCAATAACATACAGGATTCCAAACATTTCCTAACCCTTTCATCGAAACTGGATCACAGCCATCATTTCAAGAGCAGTATAATACAGAGAAAAAGTTCTTAAGTAAATTTTAAAGGCTTTATATTCAGGACAAAATGGGGAACGTTTTGCAATTTCTCTTCCTCTGTCTTTTAATGTTTTGACCCTAGCACATGCTGGAATATAGCATATTCTGAAAATTGAGGAGATAAAAAGTATTAAAGTCACTGGGTTAAAGAGCGGAGATAAAAGTCATGAAAAGCAATTGTCATTTCCTTTTGCAGTTATCTCCCAGCTAATAAATTCTGGCGAATTAGCTAACATACTGTAGAAAGCCACACACACACAAATGTACAGGGTTACTACCTTAATTATGAAGATTTCTTTTTCACGATAGAATTCTTTCCCTCCTCTCTCCTCCCAAGCGCCACATACACTATCTAAAAAGCAAATATTAATTAAAATTGCATCTTGATAGTGTGCCCTGTTTGCATGATGTCCTGTGCATGTAAGATTAAATGGCATGTATTAGCTACAATCAGACTCCTGGCTCAGGTCACTATGATGATTTATGCACAAGCAGCAGGAATCCAGATGACTCCTAGCTGATTACAGCAAACACCTCCCCTCATATTTTCCCCTTTCAAATTTCAGTTCTAACCCAGAAGCTTCTCGTGATAGATTTCAGATGAGAATGTCCAAGTATCTGACACCCTGCTTTGCATGGAGAACAAGTTTCTCCATGTTAATTAGGCATTTAAATATGCACCGAAATTAAAATTTAGAAGGGTAACACAATACAAACTCATTTAATCCACATTCTTTAAGGGATTATCTCCCCTCCCCCAAACAATCAGTAAGAGAACAGCTTGAGCTGTTTACACAAAGGTGCTTTCTTATAAACTTAAAATGCAAAGACACATGTTACCTTGTGGTTTGTTTTGTTTGGCTAACAGAAGCTTCATAAAAATCCAGATGTGTTACAAGTTTCTGTGTTTCTACTATTGTTGCACTACAGGATTTTTGTTTGTTTGTTTGTTTATTGCAGTTTGACTTAAATTTAAATGCTAATCTCAACTAAAGTAGAATCAATTGCTGAATAGTTGCATCAAGACTTATGTAAATATCATTGATCCAGTAGAACTACTCTAGCAAATACAATACTTAGATTTTATGGGGCTATATAGACAGCTGGCTGGATGCCACCCATTTTTGCCCCGGATTGGGACTGTGGCAACCACATGCTGTGGCCTCTGCAGGGAGCAAAAAGAAGCCCCATAAAGGAGCTTCTTTTTAGCTTCCTGGAAGGGGTGTTTATAGCCATTATGGGGTGTCATGATGATGCTCCTTGGGGTGTTTTTGCCTTGTGTTTTCCCCATATTTGTCCACCTGGGTTAGGAAAGCACTGCAGTGGTGGTGGTGATTTCTATACTCATAGAAAAATGTGGAATCAGAGTGTATAGTGGGCCCATATTGGTGGGCTAGCCATCTATTGATTGGAGTCCCATGAATTGCCCCATCCCATATTAGGTGCATGCCCATGGCCATGTTGACACAGGCATGCACATGTTGCCAACCATTAAGTAGTGTATATACTTGACTATAAATCGACCTCATATATAAGTTGAGGGCAGGTTTTGGAGCCAAAATTATGGATTTTGTCAAGACCCATGGATAAGTCAAGCATAAACTTGCTCCTTCTCTGTGTTGTATGTCTGTACATGGCAAGAGGGACTCTAACTGAGGCTTTTTCCTTCAGTGTTTCAGCCTTCATTTCAGCCTTCACTCCCCAGACAATAGTGGCACAGGTGGGAAAGGGACTCAGTAAGTAATCAATCACCCAGAAGTTTTTCTGCTTGGCTCAAGAGAGAAAGAAACTGCTCTTCCCACCGCATGGGGAAATCTGAAACAGCTGCTATTACATTACCATACTGACACATAAATAAGTTGACTTAGGATTTTGGGGTCAATTTTGGGGCTTTTTAAAAAACTTATAGACAGGTATATATGATAATATGGGCTTGAGCACCTGTGTTTTTTCCACCTGTGGGGTGGAGGGAACGAACCCTCATGGATGGGAAAGGCTCACTGTATTTACATTTTAGCAGTTTGATACCAATTTTCCTGAAATGGCTTCATCCTAGAAAATCCTGGAATTTGCAGTTTGCTGTGATGCCTAGAATACTCCACTAGAAAGTAGTGTTGTAATTCAGGAGACTGCTCTAGAATTCTCTAACATAAGGTTCTCGGTACTTCAACAAACTACATATCCAGGGGACAGGGCAGATAAGGTGGTGTTAAATTGTAATAACTGGACTCACAGCAGGCACAATATATCCAGGAGGGAACTTTATCAGCAGCCAACTTGAGAACACATATAAAAAGGGGAGAAATGAAAGCATATAAATGACATGAGAAGAAAATAAGGAAATAATAGAATAGAAAACTTTTAACGAAATTTGCCACATAAGGAAAATGTGAAAACAGGTAGACAGGATTTGGTGAGTAAAGTAAAAAATTAACTTTCTAGAACAAAGGCAGAAACATGTAAGAGGAATAATAAAATCATAAAGTTAAAAAGGATCCCAAGGGCTATTGACTCTCAACCCCCTGCCAGAACAGCAATTCACATCTGAAGTACTTCTAGAAGGGATTCTCTAATTTCAGTTAAAAATCCTCCTGAGAGTCCATCACCTTCCATTTTCCACTGCTGAACAGCTTTTGTCATCAGGAAGTTTTTCCCAGTATGTAGTCAGAATATCCTTTCTTGTAATTTGAATTCAAATTCATTTTCTGGAGCAGTGATCAATTTTTTTTATTTAGACAATTTTTCTCTGCAATTAAATTCTTCTTCCTTATGTCTTTTTCTTCTTTCAATACATGGCCCAACAACTTTCTAGTTCTAACATTAACAATTCACTGGCTTTTTTTTTTTTGTTAGTTTAAGTATACCATCCATGCTAATGAATTTATTGTTGATGTTGCTGTGTGCCTTCCAGTCATTTCCGACTTATGGAGATGATAAGGTGAACCTATCATGTTTTTTTTTCTCAGTATGATTTGTTCAGAGGAGGCTTGCTGTTGCCTTTCCCTGAGGTTGAGAGTATTTTACTTGCCCAAGGACACCCAGCAGGTTTCATAGCCAAGTGGGGAATCAAACTCCCATCAACAGAGTTGTAGTCCAATGCTCAAACCACTATGCTACGCTGGTTCAATGGATTTATTATTCAATGCCAAGAAGACAATTTACCTCATAGCTCTCCACTAGCTCCTGACTATTAACTATCATATCAGACTAACTAACATATCAACCTCCTGGCTGGTGCTCATCATACTAAACTCTTTGGAAAGATTTCTGCTTTTTTGCAATGCTCGCATGGGGTACTGATAATTAGAAGGCCATCTCCTGTATATGTTCTTTTTTTTTTTTTTTTTTTTTTGAGATATACTCTTCACCAGTTACTTTGACATTCAAAGATTGTGATCCTTCTTTAAAAATCAAGTACAACTATAGTCTGGGTGTGCAGCGCACTTAATGCTAAAATATCAAGGGGTATTCAAAGGTCAAAACAGAGTTCTTGCATGTCAAGCAAAAAAAAAATAAAATCTCCTGCATTCTAATTACTGACTTGTCAGTCATTCATACCTGGTATGGTGTGGCCTTAGGGCTGTTTTTTCCCCCTGTGGCCAGTACTGAAAGAACATCAGCATCTTCCACCGAGGACTGAACTTTGTTCTACATGCCATTAAACACACACCATTTTTTCCGGAGGCCTAAATACATCTGCCATTGGATTGTTTTTTAAGCCCAAACCAAACTAGCTAGAAAACTCTCCCATAGTTATCCATGCTTTATACTCCTTATTAATTGTACGACAAAGAAGGTTAAGGTGAAAGCTTTTTCACAGTCTTGTGAACATGAGTGTGCATTTTTAGACTGCTCAGGCTGAACACTATGATTGATTCTGAGCATATCTACAAAATACAGTCAATAAGTAAATGCCTTGGTAATTCTGGGAACAATAAATATTTGGGGGATAATATTTAACAATAACTATATACCCGATGGAATTCAAATTTTATATGCTTAGGAATGCTTTGTTCCCAGTGTAACATAGCCAGAAAGAGGAGGGTCCTGCCTGCAAAGACACCATCTCAACATAACAACAACATCTTGACAAAATGCAACCCTGTGACTTACATTCTCCTGTTTGATTTTTAACACCTTTGCTTGTTGAAGAAGCCAGTGGAGCTTCAAAAGCTTGCATCATCTATTTTGTGTTTCTTGGTTGATCAAATAAAGGTAACACTGTTTTGTGTATATTGGATGTTATTGTACTTATAACTAATTAGTAACTCATATTTTTACCCCTTTTTCCATTAATGATGATTTAACTAGATCTCATTATACTGCAATTATTAAAATATTTCTAGCCTATCTTCTTTCATAAGGACTTGAGGTAATGTGCACATAAAACCAATTTAACAATGTAATAATCATTTAAACAATTTAACTACAAAGTAATAAAAGAATATGTTGATTCTTTTTGTGGCACAACTGGAACCTTTTGTTTACTTTTATACTAATTAAGGGTGTCTTCTCACTAAATTTAAGAAAGAATACTACATGGCTTAAGTGGTGGCCCCTTCTCTGCTTCATGCTCATTGTGAATGTGGAACGAAAACAAGGTGGATAGAAGTGGAATGTATTTTATATATTACAAGGTACTGTATTTTACTATTCAGATTTACTAATTACTTTGAAGAAATGGGGAGGGAAATAGTTAATTTTGAAAAATTGCAATTACAATGCAAGGAAATGCACAGATATAGGAAGGGGGGGGGGACACCTGGGTTGACCACAGTACTTGTGAAGGGGATCTAGTAGACCACAAGTTGAACATGAGTCAACAATAGGTTGCAGCAGCTAAAAAAGCCAATGTGTTTCTAGGCTGCATCAATAGACATATAATGTCTAGACTGAGGAAAGTAATAGTTCTATTCTATTCTGCTTTGATCAGTCCTCACCTGGAATACTCTGTCCAGTTCTGGGCACCACAATTCAAAAAAGACATCGACAAGCTGGAGTGTACCCAGAAAAGGGCAACTAAAATGGTGAAACATCTGGAACCCATGCCTTATGAGGAGAGACTTAGGGAGCTGGGTATGTTTGCATGGAGAACAGATGGTTAAGAGGTGATATAATAGACCTTTAAATATTTGATGGGGTGTCGTATTGAGGATAGAACAAGCTTGTTTTCTGCTGCTCCAGAGACTAGAACATGGAACAATAGATGCAAGCAACAGGAAAAGAGATTCCACCTCAACATTAGGAAGAACTTTCTGCCAGTAAGGGCTGTTCGACAGTGGAACATATTCCCTTAGAGTGTGGTGGAGTCTCCTTCTTTGAAGGTTTTTAAACAGAGGCTGGATGGCCATCTGTTGGATGTGCTTTGATTGTGTATTCTTTCATGGCAGGGGATTGGACTGGATGGCCCTTGGGATCTCTTCCAATTCTACGGTATGATTCTATGATTCTAATGATAGTATTACATTATTATTTGTGGGATCTTGAAGTTACAGAAATGGCCTAAGTACCCTAAATGTGGTGTCTTATCTTGGAAGCTAAGCAGGGTCAACTTTGGTTAGTACTTGGATGGGAGACCACCAATGAATACCAAGTGCTGTAGGCTATATTTCAGAGAAAGGAACTGGCAAAAACAACTTTGAGCATTCATTGCTTAAGAAAACTGCTAACTATGGAGTTGCCATAAGCTGACAGGTGGCACAAAGGCACACATACACACAAATATGGACTGCATTGATAGTTCTTTTCACCAAACCTGAAGTTCCGTACTTTACTTTTGAAGTTTTTATCTGATCTTAACCAACAGGGATGACCTAGTCAATGGGGTGCAAGTGGTTGGATCCTTAGGGGGAAGCGACCATGTTCTCCTGGAGTTTGTTATACAACGGAAAGGGGAAGCCAGGCATAGTCAGACACGCATTCTAGACTTTAGGAGAGCTGATTTCAATAAACTTAGAGAAATACTGGGGGAGATCCCATGGTCAAGAAAACTAAAAGAGAAGGGAGTTCAAGACGGATGGGAGTTTCTCAAAAAGGAGATACTGAAGGCGCAATTTCAAACAGTTCCAATGAGGAAGAAAAACGGGAGGTGTCTCAAGAAGCCAGGATGGATGACTAAGGAACTTTCAACTGAGATAAGCCTTAAACAGAACATGTATAAGAAATGGAAAAATGGAGAAATCACGAAAGAGGAATTCAAACAAATAGCCAGCACATGTAGGGGTAAAGTCAGAAAAGCTAAAGCACAGAACGAACTCAGGCTGGCTAGAGAGGTTAAGAACAACAAAAAGGGCTTTTTTGGGTATGTCCGAAGCAAAAGGAAGAAGAAGGAAACAGTAGGGCCACTGCGTGCAGAAGATGGCAAAATGCTCAAAGATGACAAAGAAAAGGCAGAATTACTCAACACCTTCTTTGCTTCAGTCTTCTCAGAAAAGGCAAAGGGTGGTCAACCTAAGGATAATGGAGCAGAAGACAGAATAGGGGAATCTCAGCACAGAATAAGTAAAGAGATAGTACAGGAATACCTGGTTAACCTAAATGAATATAAATCTCCAGGACCAGATGAACTACATCCTAGAGTATTAAAAGAACTGGCGAATGTAATATCGGAACCATTGGCAATAATCTTTGAGAACTCCTGGAGAACAGGAGAAGTCCCAGCAGACTGGAGGAGGGCAAACGTTGTGCCCATCTTCAAAAAGGGGAAAAAAGAGGATCCCAACAATTATCGTCCAGTTAGTCTGACATCAATTCCAGGAAAGATTCTAGAGCAGATCATTAAGCAGAGAGTCTGTGAACATTTAGAGGCCAATGCCATAATCACAAAAAGCCAACATGGGTTTCAGAGAAACAAGTCTTGCCAGACAAATCTGATCTCTTTTTTTGATAAAATTACCAGTTTGGTAGATGAAGGGAATGCTGTGGATATAGTATATCTTGATTTCAGTAAGGCCTTTGACAAGGTTCCCCATGACATTCTTGCAAACAAGCTCGTAAAATGTGGGCTAGACAAGGTAACCATTACATGGATTTGTAACTGGTTGACTGACCGAACTCAAAGGGTGCTCAACAATGGCTCCCTTTCATCCTGGAAAGAAGTGACCAGTGGGGTCCCACAGGGTTCTGTCCTGGGCCCAGTGCTATTCAATATCTTTATTAATGACTTGGATGACAGAATTGGGGGCATACTTATCAAATTTGCAGATGACACCAAATTAGGAGGAGTAGCCAATACTCCAGAAGACAGGATTGAAATTCAGAATGACCTGAATAGACTAGAAAGCTGGGCCAACGCTAACAAAATGAAATTCAATGCGGAGAAATGTAAGGTTCTGCACCTAGGGAGGAAAAATGAAATGCACAGATATAGGATGGGGGACATCTGGCTGAATGAAACTATGTGTGAAAAGGATCTAGGAGTCCAAGTAGACCATAAGTTGAACATGAGTCAGCAGTGTGATGCAGCAGCTAAAAAGGCCAATGCTATTTTAGGTTGCATCAATAGAAGTATAGTGTCTAGATCAAAGGAAGTAATAGTGCCTCTCTATTCTGCTTTGGTGAGGCCCCACCTGGAATACTGTGTCCAGTTCTGGGCACCACAATTCAAAAAGGATGTGGAGAAACTGGAGCGGGTCCAAAGGAGGGCAACTAAGATGGTGAAGGGTCTGGAAACCATGCCCTATGAGGAACGACTTAGAGAGCTGGGGATGTTTAGCCTGGAGAAGAGAAGGTTAAGAGGTGATATGATAGCCCTGTTCAAATATTTGAAGGGATGTCATATTGAGGAGGGAGCAGGCTTGTTTTCTGCTGCTCCAGAGACCAGAACGCGGAGCAATGGATGCAAGCTGCAGGAAAAGAGATTCCACCTCAACATTAGGAGGAACTTCCTGACAGTAAGGGCTGTTCGACGGTGGAACACACTCCCTCGGAGTGTGGTAGAGTCTCCATCCTTGGAGGTCTTTAAGCAGAGGCTGGATAGCCATCTGTCGGGGATGCTTTGACTGGGAGTTCCTGCATGGCAGGGGGTTGGACTGGATGGCCCTTGTGGTCTCTTCCAACTCTATGATTCTATGATTCTATGATTCTATGAGTTATAACTGCAGCTAATTACTCTGAAAAGTAACAACAAGAACTGGCAATGAAAGTTTTGTTGCACTGCATTGTTGGGGCTATGTAACCATCTGCAACTACAGTGCATCAAGTCAGGGAGTCTGGTTACTTGTACAGTGGAAATGTTTACATTTTCTTTCCTCATACACCCCACTAAACCATTAGCAGACTAAGGCAACAATGTTGTGAATAGGCACAAGTAAACATGCAACAGTGGTAGTTTATTTGTTTTTCATATTGTTCTCCTCTCCAACAAAATTCAGTGCAGCCCCAATGAAAGAAGCTGAGACCAGCAAACATGGAAGAATCAAAGTAATTCATGCTATACCTGCTGCAATTTCCATGTGATGCCAGCTAGCACAGTTGGTGTCACCAAACATTCACAGCTCTTCCAAATTCTAGAACGCTAGCCCAGCACGTACCCAAAGAACTTCAGTTATAAAGTGATGGTGAAAGTCCTATGTGTTCTGCATCTAAGATGTCTTCAGATATATGTATATTCTGCAACTGGGAAAAAAAAGGAAAATAGTGTTTTTTGTTGTTGTTGTTTTTAAACTGACTTCTTTCTTTTTGATGGCCCTTTTCATACATTGGAATGGCAGGTTCAAAATGCTTTTGTTTGATTTGATGGAACAAACCAGTGCATAGAATTGGGATTTGGGAGGAATCTTACTACATCACCAAGAACCTTTGGAAAAGCCAGATTACTGTGAAAAGAGTGCTCTGGGAAAAACAATGATTTGACCAAAACAACAACAACAACAACAACAACAACATGAAATTCAACAAGTAATCTGAAGAGAAATAATTTATGTGAAATAGCTCCTCCCTCAGTCCTGTCCCTCAAAATAATTTCACTGATTTCTTAGCATTTGAGAGAAAAATTTCTCTGAAGTAAGCAGAGCTTCCTTCTATGCCTTATATGAAATCACAGAGAATATGACAAAACTAAAAACATAGTGGGTGAGAAAATGTGAGAAAAGGCAGTGACACTGCATGGGGGGCTGTTGCCTGGCTTCTGGTGTGGGGTATCCACAGATAATCCAGTATGACTTGGATACTTGGAACCTGTCCTGTGGCACAGGTGGTTGTCCGAGCCATCCTTATCCATGCTTTCTTGGCTCTGGAAGACAGGCATTTAAGAAACAGGCAACATAGCCTTCTCCTCCTGCATCTGATATGCAAGTAAGCAGAAAGAGAAGGTCATAGTATCTATATCGTTACCAGTTGCATAGGGCTCTGATTGGATCTAGGTCCCTATCTCTACCATCAGTAAAATTAACTTGGAATCATGAATTATTTGGCCTATTCTTCAAATAAATTTGTTTGAGTTTTTGCAGGGCATTGGCTGAAATCCTATATGGAGTTATGTAAATGGATTTATGTACTCGGGAATTAGAACTGGTCAGTTTTATAACATCCACATCCAGTAGAGGGCTACTGTTAAATTACTACGTAGCAAAGCTGGCAAAATAGCCAATGCATATTGCATATTGATATACATTGCCCTCTGAGGCACATTGGTACCAGTTAGATCTGGATATTTGCAGTTCTCTAGCAGGGTTCTTAGCCCCTCTGCTAAGTATACATAATGATCCATTAAGTAAAAGGAGATACAGGTTGCCAGCAACTATTTTTAAAAATCAAATCTATTTTGTGAAATCGTTTTCCTTCACTAGTTCAGTTAGAAATAAAGCTGCACTTAACAAAGCTAAATAAGTTTGTTTTAATCAAAGTTCGCTGAACACCGTCCCCAAATATTTTGAATAGCTCAAATAAACTGTAGCAAGAGTCATCCACCCTGCCAATCTCTATGTTCTCCTTAGGCATGCAATCACTGGCAAAGAAAAGTACTACTTTTAATGACAGTGATTGTAACATTCGAAATTCAAATACCCCAAATTCAAAAGGCACTTCTAAAAAGACTGTGCCCACCCCACTCCACCCCACCCCAAACATCCTTTTGTCTCATTTCCCAAATAAGGCTGAAACAAAATGCCTATTTTGAGATGGATGAAACTACTAAGAAAAGGTTTCCCCCCATTTAAACAGCCCTACTCTGTTGCATACATAAAGGCATACATGTTCAAATGAATATGAATGGGTTAGGGCCAAGTTTGCCATTTTGAAATGCCATGCAGCTGAGAACTGAATGGTCTACTGATTGCAAATAAAGACAATTAATTTAAAAGTCTAACAAGGGAAATGAAAGCTGACTATTAAGGAAAAAGTCTAGAGCATCTCTGATAGTACCTATATCTGGTTATCTGATTACAACCATCATTGTGCCCCTGGGTAGGTTACTTTTTTAAAAAAATTAAATAAGGATTCCAGCTACATGCAGAATGCAAATCCTCCTCATCCTTCTTTTGCAAGGAAGAAAGAAAAATGTAATTCCCAGTGAGATGGCAAGAGCCCCCCCCCCCCCATGCCACATATTTTCAGAGACATATTCATCTTTGCAAGTTGCAGATTTGTAAACTGCAAATTGGATGAACAATTTTTACATGAATTATGATTACTGCTGTTTTGTTGTGTGGACTTGCTCCTCTTTGATCAATAACCCTGTTTTTCTGTTATTGCTGGGTGCAACTGCTTTACTTAACAATGAGGAAAAGATTCTACTTTTGTGCAAACATTTTGAAGAAATTGATGGTTGGGAGTGCACATAATTTTCCTCATTTTGATCTTGCACAAGAGACAAAAACCTGCACTGCCATTGTTAGTCTTTGGACATGGTGCTGCAACATTTTAAGACAGTCCTTCTCATTAAATTTAAGCAATCTGGATTTTTTTAAAAAAATTCACACCTCTTTCATATGCCACAGGCATTTAGGAAATGTCTGCATATTGTGTACTGATTGAAAGCCCATACACCAGATGAATATTACTACAAAATGAATCATTCCTGGATAGAAGGAAATCCCTACCAATTGAGCTTGCTGATATAAGCTGAATAATGAACAATTAACATTTCCTATGCATATTTAATATGGCTTCATTCTTGGGTAACAACCTTATCATTAGCTTGTTCAGAGAAGTGAATTGAATTCCAGTTTACTTGAACCTTAGGTGAACAGATACAGGTATATTATATACACAATGACCAGTGAAGAGAACCGAGCATCTCTTTTCCAGTCCACCTCTATCACCCTGATTTGAAACAGCAAGCAAAACTGTATTGATTTGAAACAGTAAGCTGTTATTCTGAATCTCCTCTATTTCAGTACCTTCATGCATCACATCTTAGTCTCTGTTTTATGATAAGAATCCATAAAAGGTGTCTCAAAATAGGTCATTGTGGGAGAGAATTTAGTCTCTAACTAGCTGCTAGAAATTCATTCTGTATTCAAAGAAGAAATGAATGCTTTCAACTTTTTTATGCTTTATCTTCTCAAAAGACAGGGGTTTAAAAAAGGGATTTCCTGAAGTATATACCAAATTTTCAATCTTTTTTTTTATTGTATTCTCAGATTTGAGGCAGCCATGTTGTAAATTCTCGAAATGTATCAGATAAATTTGCCTCTAGCATTTAAATGAATAAAGAACTAACAAAGGAGATACTCTATTGGCTGTTGTTAATGCCTAGGCTAGAGAAGCCGAGGAATTTAACTTATACAGTGTCTTCATGTGATTTTCTGTTGTGCTGTGTTACCTAAACACTTGCAGACTAAAACACCTTAATGATACAGTGGAAAATACTTAGGTTTGTCCATTGACAATCTAAAATAAGTGCTCACATTTTCTGTACCACCTGCTGTAAAAGCAGTGTTTGAAGATCTAATGCCAATTGTCAAATCGGCAACATGTTCATAGTGCTGAAAAGCTGCTTTTCAGAATTCACCGTGTTGACATTTGCTCCTTGCGGCAGATAGAAACAATCCAAGCTATTCCCATTAGACTAAAAAGCAGAAATATCATATGGTGTCACAGCCATACGGCTAGCCAAGTTTAAACAACCTACATAAAAGCCCATAGTCTGACAAGGTTTGACATTCTTGTGTGTACAGTTCATCATTGTTATAGACCACACAGGTAATGCAGTGGAAGTCAGGACTAGAGCGTACCATAAATAACATATCTGGGGAAATAAGTACACAAAATATCTCTTAAGCTTCAATTTTCTTTCCTTTTTCCCCCCTATCCCTACAATTGCATAAAGAACTTATGAATGCAAATACCTGAACATAAACATGGCCCTTTGGGGTGCTTAATTAGTTAGGTGCACAATATAATACCCATTCTTGGCACATAGACATTCAACATTTGTTTCATTTAATTAAGAATATAATCATTCTAGACATGTTTGCAAAAGGTTGTCCTACATATGTAGTGGCAGACTGCTGTCACAGTATTCTTCAGAGTGCAGATAAAGAAACTCCTTCCGTGTGATAACCTTTAAAAGTGGGGGAAATTCTGTCAGCGTCTCTTTTCTCATATTCTTATTTTTAAAACCTCCAATTCTTTTTTATCCCGATGATGAGGAAAGATGCAGCTTGTCAAAAAAAATCCTCAAAAAGGAATCGAAACAAAATTCTTTTTTACTTGCACTGGTAAAATTCAATAGATATTTTTCTTTCCAGACGTAAATACCCTAAAAGCATCAGATTCCATCTGATTTTGGAAGTTAAACAGAGTCAAACCTGGTTAGTATTTAGATGGGAGATCACCAAGGAATACCAGGTGCTGTGGGTTACATATTTTGGAGGAAGAACCTTGCAAAATCACCTCTGAGTATCTGTCTCCAGAACAAGGAAGGGCAACCTATTCCTCTGTTTATGTCATTATTTGTACATGATATCTTCTGCTTGCTTTTGATATAGAAAGTGTAGTAGAGAATTACATATAAATAAAGGTAATTTAGATGGGCCTAAATATCCTAAAAGCACCAGATCCCATGTGATCTTGGAGGTTATTCAGGGTCAGCTCTGGTTAGTACTTGGATGGGAGACTACCAATGAATAACAGGTGGTGTAGGCTGCATTTCAGAGGAAAGAACTGAAACCACCTCTAAGTAGTCCTTGCCTTAAAAAAAAAAAACAACTATGAAATTTATTGGGATTACCATAAGTCAATGGGCAATTTGAAGGCAGATATAGACACAAATATCTGTCTCCAGCCTGAAGAATATCATGTTGTGCTTGTCTGCTGTACAGGTGCTAAAGGCATGGAGAATCTGCAAGAAAGAGGTGGAAACATGAATTCTCTGATTAATTATACAAACTAGGGATGGAAAGGACACTAGAAAGTACAAGAAAATTGTCAATGTATGTGTTTCTTGAGTGTCAAGAAGACTTCATAAGAAGAATCAACAGGCTGCTGCAAAGAATTTGTTCACCATTTCACAGATAAAACTGCTCACACTCCCTCTCATTTGGATTTCAGGTCTGGTTCATGAATACTTTTCAATTTGTTCAGCCTGAAGATGTGGACAGGTGAGAGGCACCACATGTGCCTTGCCCTTCCTGGCTAATTAAACAGACCAAAGGAGGACTGGCTGATGT
Organism: Urosaurus nigricauda; assembly: GCA_034509955.1. Lineage (NCBI taxonomy): Eukaryota > Metazoa > Chordata > Lepidosauria > Squamata > Phrynosomatidae > Urosaurus > Urosaurus nigricauda. The sequence goes on from JAOEGL010000004.1 coordinate 81,666,523, forward strand.
GGCAAGGGAAGAAATTAATGCCTCTTTACAAGGCAGGGTCTCAACATGCTTGAAGGAGTCTGTTGCCAGTCTCCAACATTCCATTTTTGGGCAAGGCACTAGAGCATGTGGTGGCTTCTCAGAGCTAGAAGTTCCTGGATTAAGCAAATTACCTAGATTCATTTCAGTCTGGTTTCAGGCCTGTTTTTGGGACAGGGATACTTTTGGTCCACTTGGTGGATGACCTACACAGTGACCTAGTCAGAGGAAGCGTGTCCCTGTTGGTTCTGCTAAACTTCTCAGCAGTTTTCAATACCATTGACTATGCTATCTTTCTGAGTTGCCTCTCTGGAGTGGGGCTTGGAGCTACTGTTCTACAGTGGATCTCTTCTTTCCTGAAGGGACACTCTCAGAGAGCAGTGTTGAGGGATTCCTGCTCAGTGCTTTGGCTATTGGCTGGTGGAGTCCCTCAAGGTTCAGTCTTGGCCCCTATGCATCTGCATGAAACAGTTGGGAGATTTTGTCCAGAATTTTGGGATCAGTTGTCACCAGTATGTTGATGCTACCCAGCTCTATTACTCATTTCCATCTAACTCCTAGGATGCTATTCCTCCACTAAGTTGGTGCCTGGCAGTTGTAATGGACTGGATATCAGTGAACAAATTGAAGCTTAATTCAAAGAAGACAAAGGTGCACCTAGTCAGATCTTGGAACAGGCTGTCTTATATGGGGTTAAACTCCCCCTGAAAATGCAGTCACACTTTGAAGATACTCCTGGATTCAGCTCTGAGTCTGGATGTCCAGGTTTCAGCAGTGACCAGGAATATCTTTGCACAATTAAAGCTAGTGCATCAATTGTACCCATTCCTGGAGAAGTCAGATATGGCTATGATGGTACATGCCTCAGTTTCATCCTGTTTGGATTTCTGTAATGCAATCTACATGAGGCTGCCTTTGAAAAGTGCTCAGAACCATCAGTTGGTCCAAACAGCTGCATCCTGATTATTAACTGGGGCTGGCACATGGAGCACACAGCTGCCCTGTTGCCATGCTCCATTGGCTGCCAGTCCATCTCCAGGCACAATTCAAAGTGCCAGTGTATATAAAAACCTATATGGCTTGAGTCCAGGATATTTGGAGGACCATATCTCCAACTAGAGCTCTAATATCTTTTGAAGAGACCCTTCTCTCTGCTCCATTATGTTCTCAGGTTCATTTGGGGAGAACAAAGGAGAGGGCCTTCTCAGTGGCTGCTACAAGTCTTTGGAGTAGGAGACCAGAATGGCCCTGTCCTTGTTCTCCTTCGGTCAGAAGGTTAGGACATTTCTATGCCATCAGGCTTGGGGACTGTGTGGGGTGGTCTTTTAATGCTACACTGTGCTGTTTATAAGGTCTGTATATAGTCTTTTAATGAATGTTAGTGGTTTCTAATGTTTAATATTTTAAGTGTATCAATTCTTTTATTTTTTAAAAAATACTTTTTTATTGAAGCATTCATATAGTTTTACTCTGTATTGTTTTTAAATGTGTTAGCTGCCCTGAGTTTTGTTACTGAAAGCTATTCAAGGTATAAATGAATAAAACAACAAAAACAACAACAAAAACAATTCAAATCCTGGACTGACAAGAATCTTCTCAGCTAGAGACTAATTCTATGCAAATACGTATACTTATTTTCTGCAGAAAACATAATTTTCTCCACGGAAAAACTGTCTCTGAATAAAATACAGTGGGCCCTTATTATATGCTGGGGTTTGGTTCCAGGACCCTCCGTAGATAACAAAATCCGTGGATGCTCAAGTCCCATTAAATATAATGGCACAACAAAATGGTGTCCCATATATAAAAAAACAAGGTTTGATATTTGGAATTTATACTTTTTGGGAATATTTTCAAGCCGTGTATGCTCAAATCCATGGATAAAAAATGTGTGGATAAGAAAGGCCAACTTTAATATTCTTCAAAGAAATATTACATTCCTCATAGAAAATCCTATCTTATGCACAAAAATATCATGTGTTAATTTTATACAGAATTAGTCCTGAGCTGTGAATAGCATTCAAAAACTGTAGCTTTTAAAGACCTCATCATAGTGGGAGGAACCATTGTAAAATTACTACTGTGTATTTCAGGAAGAAAATAGTGAAGAATTTCATCCCTGATTCAAATCCAGGCCATTCAGAGTTTACTCAGTGCCTAGATGTATGAAATTCTTAGTTTCAGTCTCTCTCTTTTTAAAAAACTAAAATTCTTTACATCCAAAAAATGAATATGTTCACAATCAATGTTGCTTAGCACATGGATGTTTATTCAAACCCAAGGCCTTCCCACCTGTAGTCTAGAGTTGTAGACTCCCATGTTTTCTCATTAATTTTACCAAGATATAGTCATGTTCGTGTTTGGAGTCAGCAGAGCAGCCATGCCCTCCTCCAGAAGATTCCGTTCTACTCCATCCTCCAATTTTTCATGTTTCTTTTTCAGCTGACAATTAACACACTTTATCTACTAAGCATACTCTATTCTGAATGAGCTGTTCTGGCCTTGCTTTTTTTGTTTGTTTTGTTTTGTTTTTACAGCTCCATTGAGTTTCTTGTTAAAGATGCTAATCTTGGGTCCCCCTGAGCATGCCTATGCCTCCCATTTTGTTTCCCAGTAGACCTGTTTGGCTACAGGCCTGTTGGCACTTTCCATCTCTGTTCACTAATTAGAAGGAAAGATGTGCGGAAGAGCTTAAAGGGAAGAGATCCAAAATCTGTAAACTTAGCCTTAAGGAAAAAGCTTGTGGGCCACAGCCTGACAATCACGTCACTGAGTATTAAAACAAATGGGATTGGATTGATGGCCTGAAATGCTTGAATTGGCATGATTTTTGTGAGGCTGTGGTCAGACTTACGTGACCAAAAAATGTCTTACCTCCCTTTACACATATCTTGAATGATTATACCCATGGCTGAATAGTTATTGAATATTCGTTTATACTACTTAGCCCTAAAGTCAATATAAATCCATAACAAAAAAGTGCTGAGTGTATAAGTATAATATGGATGACACTGCCACCGATGCAAATTACAAAATGATATTAGGGGACAAATAAATCTTCAGGGAGAGAAAGAGAGGCACAGAGCAGGCCAACAGATTTGAAATAAATCAGATGGAAGCTGATATTACAGAGACACGTGATTTTTCCTCTACAGTGCACAATGTGTTATACATTTACTCCTCTAGAATCCAGTCAATAGTATGCATTAAACATGGAGCTTAAGATGGCATATATAGGCAGATTTTTTTCCTGCCCAAAACCATCTGTGCCCTTTTTACAAATCAGAATTGCAAGATTATCTGCCTTCTTACAGAAGCAGTAAAGAAGTCACAACATAATTGTTCCACAAATGCCAGCAGCAGTGGTACTGTTCGAACCCAATGTAATGTTCAATTTGTAAACATTTTCAGAGATATTGACAAACATCTTTTTTTTCACTGAAGGGCACTGGAAGGGTTAAAAGGTGTGCTGTATGGGGGAAAGAGGTTGGTTTTGCATTTCTTTTCATTTAAAATTTTTAATTAATTCTCCTCTCCGTTTGCTGGACTCAAATCCATTCATGCATTTTTCCTTTCCATGGAAGACCCAGACTCACACATTATATGTTCCATTGTGTTGAACATACAATAAATACTTAAAATATAACATAAGAACAATAATGTGCAACTACAGGGATAACAGATGAAGACAGATAAATGGCATCTGATGTCCATCTCCTAACCTAAATGAAAAACAAGGAAACAAAAACCACTATGGAACAATCAAGAAGTGAGCTTTTCCCTTTCATATTTCCATGTTGTTGTTTTTTCTGCAGCACAGAGCTATATAGAATTCTGCAGCCCATGTAGGCTTCCTGTCTGCCCTTCAGATCCCTCCTGGACTCTTCTAGCCCCTGATCTAATTGAGCTCCAGTGTAATCCAGCATCTGGTAAACAGAAACCCCTTTTAAAGGCCTAAAACAGCATTTTTAGAAGTAACCTGAAGGGACTTGAAATGAACAGGGAGAGATAACAAATGTGTTACAGTGGCCAACAGACCCTCTGTGGTTGCCCTCTATGTGGGTGGCAATTATATCTCTTTCTAGAAGAAGGAGTAGGAGTAGGAGCATCTCAGTGGCCCTAAAAAAGGCAGGGCCCCAAATACACTGTGCCAAGAATCCGGCTAGATTTTAACCATTGTGCTAATCAATAATTCTATCAGAAATTTGGAGCAGTGATACTCAGGCTATCTGATTTGAGAAGTGGGCTTCTCCCACCCCAGTATGCCCAGGCTCCTTATTCTATTATGACTATTGTAGTCAATAGATATAATCTTTCTTTTCTGGAAATCCTCCACAGACTGGCAGTCAATGGCTCACAGATCCTAGGTCTACTAGACTCAGGGGCTGTGTACACCAGCCATAAAGGCTGATCTGAGGGTGGAGTCGGGGGCATGGCATCCACATGACACATGCCCCTTCTCTGCCCCCAGAGCAGCATGACACTGAATGCCACTCCACATGGTGTGTGGTGTCACGGCACTCCACTGGTGCTGCATCCACACAACACAGCACCTTAAAGTCACAGCACCATGGCTATTGTGCCCTTTCAGGGTGCAAAAAGGAGCCACAAAAAGTGGCTCTTTTTTGTGCCCTGGAAATTCCAGATCAGGGCCAAGGTATGTGGTTGCCACAGCCCTAATCCAGTGCAGTTGAAGGCGGCTGCAGGCCACTCCTTAGGGGCAGTCTACACAGCCCCTTTGTCTACCAAAGATTATGCTACAATGTCAATTTGAAGGCTTTCGTTGCCAGCATCCATAGTTGTTTTTTTGTTTTGTTTTTGTTTTTTGTGGGTTCAGAGATCTGCAGATGCCAGCCACAGATGCTGGCAAAATGTCAGAAATAAACTCTTCCAGAACACCTCTTGCCTTCTCCTCCCCGATCCTCTCCTTGGGCTGCCCACACATAGGACCAGGGAGGAGAAGGGACTCAGAGGTGCCTTCTGTATTCCTGCTCCATCATCAAGAAACAATTCATGGTGTGGAGAAGGATACCCAAAATATGCGAATCCATTATTTGTCTATACAGAGAGAGACATGCAACACCAAAGATCACAACACTAGGCTATGGGAGCCTGTAGAAATACCCTCCCTTTGAACTTTGTGAATAATCCTCTTTTACAAGTATGCATGCACAGAAACATGAGGAAGAATGGGTCACACTTGGAAAGAGATCTGGCTGTGTGGTGATATCCGTTCACAGGCAGGTCCAAAAATGATAACATGTCATCTTCTCCAGTACTGCTGTGAAATAACTAATTGTTCCCAGTATGTTTACATATCGAGCGGTAGAGTGAGTGCGGCAGCATCAGCCCTCATCTTGTTTCACGACTGTGTGCTTTATGAACTGGAACAGAACAAGGAAAAAGTGAGTGTGATAAGGTCCTGGGTCCAACACATAAAAGTGGTATCTTTCCATATAAAAGTAGAAGAGGAACCTGCTGAACCTTTTAAAATTTAAATATAATAGTGAAGGAAAACAAATCTCAAAACCTTCTTGTATAACAATTAAACAGGCTTGTGCTTCTGGGTTTTGCATGAATTGTAAGCACATACACACTGAAACACTGTTCTGAAAATAGCACATGTTTTCACACTGACTGTATTTCTTGGAGGAGGCAGCAACTCCCTAGTGTTACAAACAGGCTGAGGCAAAGGCATGGCTGTCATCTGGTGTCCTATATCCAGATGCATTGTGACACGATTCCTCCATGCTGTTTGTTGGGGGTTATTCAGGCAGGAGAACATTAAACATTTCTATTATTTATTGAGCAAGTCTGGTTAAAGCCAGCGATATAGCTGGCTAATGGGAAAGATGGCATAGGAATAAGCAGGTCAGCAATGAGAGGTGTTGGGAAAAAGCCAGGACTGATTTCTTTTAAAGCCAGATTTATGTGAATAATAAATGCAGTTTGTTTTTATGTTTTCTTCCACTATCTTCCAAGGATTGCTTTACAAAAAGAAAAAATTCTGTTCCCCACTGATGTGATGATAACTGAGGGAACATTGACTAAGGGGAAATTAACCCCAGATACAGGTTTTCTCTTACATGCACTGTCAGTACCAATGGTTCTCAACCTTTGGTCCTCCAGATATTTTGGACTTCAGTTCCCAGAATTGCTGACCTTTAGCCATGCAGATTGGGTCTCCTAGGAAGCAAAGTCCAAAAACCTTTTGAAGATCAAAGGCTGAGAATTACTCATATACACACTTGCAGTATTCTATGATACTACACCGGGCCCTTGTTTTCCACTGGGGATTGGTTCCAGGACACTCCATGGATACCAAAATCCTTGGATTATCAAATCCCATTAAATATAGTGGCATAGTAAAATGATGTCCCTTACATCAAATGGCAAAAATCAAGGCTTGCTAATTGGAATTTATAATTTATTTTTTTAAAACATTTTCAAGCTGTGGATGCTTGATCCATGGATAAAGAATTTGTTGATACAAAGGACTGACTGTACTTCTGAGCAGACGACAATGAAACCACTGAGATGATGGTTAGATATTCTGTACAGGAAAATGTACACTATGCCAAAATGGATCAAACACATTTTAGAGCCCACTATTTAGCCATTACTAAGTAGTGGTGAGGGTAGCAAAGATGGTAACCACCACCCCTCAATTCATCTTAATTGTGTTACCCACTTGGGTTTTTCTGGGTGGTGAATGACAAGTTGCAGTTTGGCCCAAAGAAAGAGTGCCTTAGTAGCATGCAGGCACGTGTCATTCTCAAGACACTTCAGAGATAGATCTAAAATACTATTTGTCTGAAGACTGTAATATAGGTCTAGGTACACCAGTAGGTAAGACATTTTAAATAATATCTAACAGAAGGAATGTTAAGCATGACCTAGTTGGACATTTCCATGTTTAATTCTTCTAATTTTTTTTAAACTGAGCAGAGCTGCTTAAATAATTTAGTTCCTATTGGCTTGTAGGTTACCAGGGATCTGTTGTTATAGATTCCATTTTTATCTTTTTCAAGATGACAGATGACAGATGCATGCTTTTCCCCAGCCTTCTACTAGCTTGACTTCTATCCTCCATCCTTTGTAACCATTCTTGTTAACATTCCATTGCTGTTTGCCCCTTACTTAACAAATTAAACATTTTTTCTATTTATAGACCACTCTTATGGCTTACAAGAAGTCACTTTACAGTACCTTGTACAATGAATGGACAGATATTATGCTATTTTAATATTACAGAAGACAAATTTGCCTATTTCTTTTAGCCGTGGCTAAGCTCTTCATCTTCTAAGTCAAATAAGCAATTTTCAACTTAACAAATTCAAAGAACATTGCGATCTTCCAGTCTCTATGACAAAGGTAGATCAAGTATGGCCCAGAGACCACAAGCAGCTCTTGGGACCCGAAAGTACGGCCCCCTATAGCCCCTTAAAACCATCAAAAGCCACAAACAAATATTCTAGTTTTGAATTGATTTTGTGTCTGGAAACAAAATCCACCCCAAACTGGCTGCAAATCCAGTGGTTTACTTCTGCCACCTCATGAAACTTCCCACCAAAGACCCCTGAAAAAAGACATCCCCACCAAAAAAAATCTGTCCCCAAATAAGCCCAAATGGTGGCCAAAAGTGATGTGAGGGCACTTATGGTGCACTGAAATGAACAGTGACATTCAACTGGGGGTGGGGGGGGGGAGTGAACATGGCAACAGACTCTGTTCCCTTTGAAACTACCCATCTATGCTCAAGGTCATGGTAGCTTTCCCTGCCTCTTGAGGAATAGACACTTTTTGCTGGTCTCATCCAGACCTAGACATCCTGTAAAACAACAACTGTGAAACAAGCCACCTTTGAACCATAGTTTATTAATCTGGCTTGTCTAGTCAAGCTATAGATAAATCTAGAAAATCTATAGATAAATCTAAGGGAAAGCATGGAACAACCAAAATCCAACTAGATTCTCAAAGAATCTCGATTCATTGAATCAACGTATCCCTGTTAAATGGACACTTATTCACATTCTACTGATTTGGTGAGGTCTACTTCCATTGGGGCGGTTGATAAATTTTAGGACCTAATATCCTTTTTGAGTAAAATTAGAAGGGAGTGTATGATCCAAAATGTGTTGTAGCCTGTTTGTGGAATCTAAATGCAGCCATTCTGTCTGCACAGCTGTGCTTCATAATATCCCCGATATAAATCAGGCATACTATAAAAGGGACAGTTTATTGTCTCTGAAGACATTCAGTCTCACACATTGAATGTATTTCCAAGCCAATAGCTCAGATGAAATTGTGTGGTAACACACAACAATGCAAATAGTTATATGGTATATGAAGCCTTAAATGAAATTGCAGTAACCACAAGCCTACCTACCTAATCCAATGTCCCTTCATTCTGGACAGATGGAGCCAGGCTTCAAGACAAAACTGGAGCTTGGCCAACCTCAATGAAATAATTTAAATATCGGCCCTGGGTGTTCTCTTTGGATTCACTTTTAAAAAAAAAAATTATTAGACATTTTTAAATCTTTTAAAATCATAAAACCTGATCATACAATCACAACTTGACACCAACACAAACACATATTTTCAAGCCAACATACCGCTATCTATCTTGTTTTACAATCCTTACTTTTCTTTTGATAGTCTTCTACTATTCTCTGTCTTCTATGACCCTCCACTTCAACCCATCCTTTCCCCCTCTCTGATTATCTACCACTCTTCTTTCTTTAACTTCCCTTAGATTCCTTGACTTTCATCACTTTCTTTTTGATCATCCTTTCTTTTTTTTGGGGGGGGGGGGTCACTGTTTTGAAAGTGAATAGACCTTACTTATAAAAAGAAAACTAACCAAAACTGTCCATTATCTCTTAACCACTAGTCATATCAGCATTCCTTGTACCTGTGGGTTAGCATATTTCCCTTACATTCAACATTTTTAAGACATAGTGTTAACAGTGTAAGAATGGACAAATATAAGTTATTGGGGAAAAATGAACCATATTTGAATAAATCTGCTATACCCATATCTGCTACATTTGACTTTTTGCTTCTTTATTCATGGTGTATTTACTATTACCCCCTACAAAACAGGCTGGCTATCACAGCGCCCCCCCACCCCCCATGTAATGCATTCTTATTCATCCCAACACACATTAAGTTATCAGACAGTTGCAGCCTCCTGTGTCATTCCACAGTATCCTGAGCCAGGAATTGTAGGCTAACATGATGTAGGCTATGAATATAAAACATTGGTAGGAAATTAAGCTATATCTGAGAGAAAGTACTAGCATACTAACTACAAGGACAGAAGAATATTTTCATTTGAAAGATGTGTGCTTGTCTGGTAGTCCCTGGAATACCTTGGAAGGTGGTCATCTTCATGTTGCAACTTATACTGTCCTGTACCACGGCCTCTAATTGTGTATTGTTCTTCTTGTATTTTGGGTTTGTCCCTTGTCATTTCCCATTCTTTGTCTCTCTGCAGCTTTGGGCAGGTATGCAATATACAAGAAGAAAATTCTGGATAGGAATGTTTAAGGGAAAACAAGAAACATGCAACCAAAATATCAGGAATATTATGGAGTGTCTGCTCCCAAACATTTTAATATTGGTATACCATCTTTCTTACATCATGAAACTTAGGGCAGTGTACATGGGACTCCCAGGCAGTGTCTCATTCAAGGTATTGTGCAGACCAATTGAAGACCAATAGCTCCTTTTAGCAAAGTTGTCATATCATTCCTTCAGTCATCCCCTTGGCTAAATGTCTTTCATAATACCATAGACTGGACTACCACTTGTTTGGATTATCACTTTCAGATTATCACTTCCAGAATTTCCCAGCCAATGTGACTATTGATCATGCTAGTTGGAGAACTATGGTGGTTGTACCCCCAAATTACTCTGCCAAACTTTGGATATCAGTCCAGACATTGCAAAGAACATTGTGAAAAAATTAGAGGCACTTTAATAAGGCATTGCTTCCCCTGTAAATTAACTACAGAAACAGAGCTGCTATCTGAATCTGGGTATCATTTGTTTCTGGTATTCCCTAAGAAAGGAAACCATTTGCATCATTCTTTAACAGAGAAAACAAAGTCAATCACAATTTGAATTCTGGCATTGTTTGATTCCAGTTGGATTACATTACCTATATTGAACCAAGTGCACAATGGGCTACCAGAACGGAGAGTGTCACTGCATCTATGTGCACTATTGAATCAGATGCAACAATATCCTACTAAAAACACAAAGTGGAGCCAAGTGGCCATGCCCACAAACTCACAGTATATAACAATCAGTTCTTAAAGTATTGTAAACAATAGGTTTATGTCACTCGCTAATTTCTATGCTCACATCCCTTTAAGGAAGATGTCTTTGCATGATCTGAAAGGTGGACAATTTATGCTTCCCAACAAGGGCAGCATTCCTTTACTGACAGACTCAAAACAAGTGAATAGGGAGGAAATTGAGGGCCCTATCCCATTAGAATAACACTATGCTGATGGTGTTTTCAACTGTGACTTCTGTTTCTCCTAATGTGACAAGAAAAGGGCTGGGAAGATTTTCTGTTTTGTGAGTTTTTCAGTTTGCAATGAATAATGAACAAAATTGAAAGCACTGTTTATCAGCACAATAAGAAGTGATAATAGGTTGAGCTGAGAGCAATTAAGAACAGTATCAGTTTTCTAGTTCAGTTTTGTGTAAATGCAGAAATGTAAATAAGATGAGAAAGATGCAGAGACACACTATTCATTCACAGGAGCTTTCCTCAGCATATGCCCCCCTGAAATGTCTCCTGTGATGACCTCCTTTTCCAACAACATTGTCATGCTAACCAGGAATTATGAGAGTCAAACTCTTAAACACACAGAGGGTTACTTCACCACCTAATAGTCAAAGCCTATCATATCCACCATATATGAGTGGAAAAGAGAGGAATGTGGCTCCATTATACTAGTCTGACTCCAAGACTGAGAAGAGATCCCACTGAACCCAATGAAATTTACTTCTGAATAAACATCAGTAGGAATGCATCTATAAACAAGAATTTGGTCCTTCTAAATGTTTTGGTCTACAGCTCCTGTTATCTTTGGCCATTTAGAATGGAATTTATAAGAGCTGCAAACCTGAACATTTGGATGTCCCACTGCAAGGAAGGTCAGTGATATACTGCCTGACCTGACTGAACTCTGCTTGGTTTAAAGCTGAGAAGGGCTAATATTCTGAGCCATCACAGGAACGGGTCCAAAGAAGGGCGACTAAAATGGTTAAGGGTCTGGAAACCGTGCCCTATGAGGAACGACTTAAGAGCTGGGGATGCTTAGCCTGGAGAAGAGAAGATTAAGAGGTGATATGATAGCCCTGTTTAAATATTTGAAGGGATGTCACATAGAGGAGGGAGCAAGCTTGTTTTCTGCTGCTCCAAAGACTAGGACTCGGAACAATGGATGCAAGCTACAGGAAAAGAGATTCCACCTCAACATTAGGAGAAACTTCCTGACAGTAAGGGCTGTTCGACAGTGGAACACACTCCCTCGAAGAGTGGTGGAGTCTCCTTCCTTGGAGGTCTTTAAGCAGAGTCTGGATGGCCATCTGTTGGGGATGCTTTGATTTGGAGTTCCTGCATGGCAGGGGGTTGGAGTGGATGGCCCTTGTGGTCTCTTCCAACTCTATGATTCTATGATTCTATGATTTCCTTGGAGATCTTGTGTCAAATTTCATGTTGATATGAGTTTTGGTGAGGTCCAAGATGGGCCTCAATAAATCTACTGCCATTTGAAATTTCACACCCTCTAACATTTCACAAATGAAATCCAGGACACATGTGACCGTCCAACATGAGAGTGTTGTTAAAATGGCAAACACTGTTATACACACGTTAATAGGAGCTGCTGCAGTTTGTTTCTGTACAAGCCTTCTGGGAAGGGCAAGATTCTCCTCTCCCCCTGCTGAGTCAACAGAATGTAAACTACTTATGCATGTTTAACTCAGTTCCCAGAAATTGACAAAAGGGGAAAGTGGACGAAGAAAATAAAACTAAGGCATTTTACAACTATCTGAAAAAGTCAGATGACAGAAGATTAACTGATACTGTCCAAGGACTTTATCCCACCCACCCCCCATTATGGGCACTGGAAGGGGATGCTCAGGGATGTGCAAGACATACCAAAAATTTGTAGAATATAGACACATCCCTCTGGAATTAATCTTTAGATTGCATGCTTCCTATATATAGACTTCCTATAGACTGCTTTAAATATCCTTGTTTCCAGCAAGACAGCTCTTTTAATACAGTAGCTGCAGAAAATGTGACTATTTCTCCCCTTTGAAAATATGTTGCTCAACATTTTATGAAATGGGCAATGATGTATTTTTGTTTGTGTGTTGGTCTGTTTTATGTCTTAGCCTCTTCTCTACTATAGTCATTGCAATCTTGAGTTGTGTGTCTCTCGTGGGCTATTGTTGGGAGCAGAGAGCATTTGAACATAAAAGATTAATCATGTCAGATAGCCTTAAGATGCTGTGAATTGGGTGAATTGGGTGAATTGGGCCTCCTTCTCCTTCTCTTTCATCATCATCATCATCATCATCATCATCATCATCATCATCATCCTGCCTTTTTTCAAGTCTTGAACTAAGGCTTCTTATAAAAATTAAAAGAAATACAGCTGAAACAGATACAGCCTTCTTCAGCCTAGTGCTCTTCCATAACATCTCCCATGATTCTTGACTATTGGTTGTACTGTTCACAGCTGATGGAGGTTACAATACCACCACCCCCCCCCCCCAAAAAAAAGTTGATGTGGCCTAATCCATGTATTAATCTTAATTAGAACAGACCTATTGAATTATCAATATACAGCATCCTGCAATATACAGTCTGGGTATGGTTGATGGAGGGTTTGGACTGTTTTAGTGGAATCTATTTGAATAACAATAAAACTGTTGCTCCACTGTAGGATCACATAGTAGAAATGCCAGGTTTTTTTCTCCTCATTACTGGTCTGTAGTGATGCAGTGACTGCAGCTAGAAAAATGTAACATCCAGATCTATTCTTATGGTTATGCAAAGGAAATGCTACTAACTGTTTGCAGTAGAGAAACTCCTGCACTGAGTTTTGCTCTTTTTTAGAGCAACTATATAAAGTTAATCTGCCTGCATATGAAAATGAGGAAAGGGTTATCCACTTTACATAGTTGCAGCAAAGAACTATGCTCAGTGCATGAGAAAACTGGTACAAACATTGTTACTAGCATGAACACAAAAAATACCAATTACAGTTGGCCCTCTATATCCACAGATTCTGCATCCATTGATTCCACCCTCCACTGCTTGAAGATATCCCCCTCCCCCCCCAAAAAAAAATCCATAAAGGAAAACTTGATTTTGCCATTTTATGTAAGAGACACCATTTTACTACACTGCTGTACATAATGGGACTTGAGCATCCACAGATTTTGATATCTGCGAAAGGTCCTGGAACCAATCCTACAGTGGATATCAAGGGCCTACTGTTTAGTGCAGATATACAAGGTTATATATTTGAACAAGTAAGTGTGCAAAGCAATTGCACAAGAGGTTAAAGCTGCATATCTGGTTGAGCAAGGGATTGTGCAATCAGTTGCACAACTAATTATGCAACTAGTTTCTCAACGCCTCATGTGTTTCCCAAATCAGGGCTTAAATGACTATCTGGTGTTTTCTGTTGCATCAAGCAGAAATAAGGAATAAAAAGGGAGGGATCTGTTTGTTTATTCTGGGCACACGCCAAGCTTGCATCTTGAAAGAAATGTCAACAACTTTAATTTACATTGGCTGATAATTTGTTAAAGATAGAACACTCATATTGTCACAAGAAAAATGGCTTTGAATTCTGCATATTTCATATTTGTGACTACTTATCCAGGTAACATACAGCAATATTTCTTTTTGAAGTACCTCCCAAATTTCTTCTAGAGATAAATTAGATGGCCATGTTGGGTTAGGGGGAGGAGAACATTTCCTTCTTTGCCTCCTCTGCCCCATCTTCCAGCATGTAAAAGAAAAACCTAATCTGTAAAACAAACCTGGAGACTGATAAGAAGTGAAATTTATTACACATGTCCATGGTGTTAGAGGAACTATACGTCTGTGCATAATTTACTAGATAACTGCCACCGAGTTGGTTGTTGTAAACTGAACATCTATTTAATGGTGAGAGATATAATAGTCATGGCTTTCAGTCCTCTTTCTCTCATTTTTTTTTCAAAGAGGAAAAGAATGTGAGCAAAAATAAGAAGGAGAAATAAAAGACTTTAAAACTAAAAGTGGAACTACATCAAATTTTATTGTCCAACATATTATTTCTTAAAGGCCTTTTGGATCTTCTGTGGTTTTTCCACACTAAATCAATACACATACACATACCACATATTAGTGTAGAGCTCTGGTCTTCTGCAATATGTGTGTGGAAGCCATACAGAAAGTGTAACAGAACTCAGAATAACTAGAATCTTGCTGAGATCCAGCAGAATAGAAAGCTCCACCAGTGTAACTCTGTAGGATCAGGGTAGGATGGAAGTGGCCCATGAAGCAGGAGGAGAGAAAAGCTTTGTCTGAGCATCAGATCAGTTGTGTCATGGATTGAAGAACTTCTTGGGGAACTTGAGAAAACTGCTTGCAAAAAGACTGGCAATTGTGCTAACTTATAGTTGAGCCCATAACTGGACATAACAAAGTAAAACATGGGGAAAAAATTGGACTGCAGTTCCCAGGATCAACCATCTTTACCCATACGACCATGCTTTTCAGCATATTCTGGATAGTCCCCAAGGAAACATTTCCAAGCCTTGAGCATCATTCTACCACTGCTTGGTTACAGATGACTTTAGTAGATCATCATTACATTCATTCAACTTAAATGTAATGTTCAGTGATCTGCACTGCGGAATCTCTTTAACAGAGTAACTATCTGCTTTATCTTTTATCATGAATGCATTATGCTACTTGAGGGCACTGAAAATCTCCACAGAGAGAGACACAGTTTCACGATAAGTTAACATCCAGTTCATATAGTGCATTCCTTACAATATGGAAGCCCTTTAAGAGAGAAGGGAGTTTGGCAGCTTAGTGTAGCTAGATTAGTTTAATATAATCTACCCTTTGGGTTACATTCTTGCAAATCTTTTTCTCTCACAGGACATGTGCATCTAACTTTATAGTAAAGCTGAGCCAAAGTACTGAATGGGAGAAAAACCAGGGCAAAATGCATATGTGTATCAAAGCAACCCTTCTCATCTTCTAGATCAAGTATATTTTACATTTCTGTAGCACTTTATAAGGTCAGAACCGATGATCCAAGACTGCCACTTTTCCCTCATTGCATCTCAGGGCTGGGGTCAGGGAGTGTTGTTCCATTATCCAGGCAAGCAGAACAACAACCAGAACCACAACAATGGAATGGCTAATGCAGTAGCCAAAACCAAAATATAAGCAAAATATGGGAAGACCACAGCTGCCTACAAATGAGGATACCAGAGTAAGGAGACTGCTTTGACTCAGCTCTTTGTATAAATTATCCTTGATTGTTGTAAGAAAATTGAGGGAGGAAAAGAGTAGATTATTGTAAAAACTGGAATTGAAAACAATGTTCTCTGACTTAAGTTTGTTGTCAATAGATGTGCCTCAGTTCTTAATTTCAAATGGGCAATGTGGACAAAAATGCACAGTAAAATTCCATGCTGGAGAAAGAAACAGTCTGGCAACCTGATAGAGATCAAAGGAACGGGAGAAACAAAACCAAATTTAATATCTCTTGTTATTAGTGGTGTTCCTCTCCCAAGCCATTCTTAATAGAAATGTCCTTACAGTCATCCATAAAACTTCATCTCCACGAAAACATTCTGTGTAAATGTCAGAGCATATACATGTTAGTGATGTTTAGAGTGCAAAACATAGATACACTCTAATTTTCAACAGCAGGGGCAACTGAATTACAACAATTTCCATTTTACTGAATTGAAAGTGAAAGATGGACTAGCTGTATAATCTGTCCTTTAAGTAACAGTATTTCCCATTTGTAGCTAAACTTCACTGTGAGAGTTTAAATTACTTTGTAGGAAGACTTAATAAGGGTTTCATCCTCCAGGAAGAGAGTGGCATAAATGGAAGGTTGGAAGATCATGTCCAACCAGTGATCTATTATTAGAAGTAAATCTGTGCTACAAATAAAACATCTGTGCATGTAAAATTTAATATGTGGGGAAGGGGGAGATAAACAGTCAGATAACCACATGGACTTGCACTTCTTTGCTTGATTTCTTTTTAAATGACTACTCATCATCATGCAAATTGTGCTAATTTCTCCTTCATTCAACTACTCCTAGCTTGCTTCTTTGAAGAAGGAGAAACCTGAATGGGTTTCCTGAAGAAGCAAACATCTAATTATGAGCCAAAATACTTTTTCTTTTTTTTTTATAGCCACATCCTAAGCACTAGACCACTGTAATCTGCTAGTATACGTGTCAAATATTTTTACCCTCTGACAATGGGAATATTATTGCCTTCTACACAACATGTGTTCCTAGGTGCACCAGTGACACCTCTGTCCTGTAAAGGCAAATTGATGACCTACCATGAAATAATGAGACCAGACATAAGAAGCAGCAGAAGACCACAAGAGGAGGAGAAACCTGATGTTGGCTCAACTGGGGCCAGGTGTCATACCATGAACTCCACAGCCTTTTTTTGGGTGAAACACTTGACTCTGAGCTTTATCACATGAGGGAGATCAAGGGGTTAATCCAAAAATATCCCAGAGAAATCGCAAACTTACGTGACACCTTTTCACACGACATCATGAACCCCCCCCCCCCCCCGGTTAAACTAGATTTAAAGTAGGATTAAGTGATGCTATTTCACACAATGTCTCAAAAAACCCACAGTTAAACTGGATTTAAAAGAGGATTAGTCCACACCTTTTCAAGTTTAGATCTCCACAGAAAGTGTAAATTCAAAATTGCTTTAATTGCAAAATCACACATGAACTTTAATTGCAAAATAACATTATTTCCACTTTAAATTAGCTTTAAATTGGCTTTAAATTCGCAAAGGCTCAAGTTTCCTGTAACGCCACTTCAATGTCATTTTAGCATTGAAATTGGCCTCTAGTGTGATAAACTCCTCTGGGGGCAGTATATTTGGCTGGGTTGCTACCCGGCCAGTAATCTGCTGGAAGAGAGATCCAGGCACTCCCATGCAGTTGGTGGGAGGCCCGTGCAGATGGCCACAGCATTCTGCAGGAGGGCCAGATGGCAAGGTCTGGAGGTGCTGGACAGGCCATGAAGACCAAGCAGGATGCAGGCCCAAATGGGTGGCCATGTTGGTCAACTGGTGACCAGTGTGGGAGGCTTCAGAGTTCATTGATGGTGGGGGGAGTAGCCACTGGGAGCCTGGGACTGTCAGCTGCTGTTCAGATGGAGGTGTGAGCCATGACAACCATGGGAGGGGGGTGAGTTGAAGGCTCTGGAGGCCTAGGTGGCCTGTTGGACTTCAACCATACCAGCCCAGTGAAGGCCCATGTTGTAACCCATGGTGCTCAATGGTAAAGAGAGCCTGGTAAAAGGATGCAAAGGAACCAGGAAAAACCCTTCTACCCAAGAAGAAGCAATGAAAGATACGAACCTGTTTCAGGACTTATCTGGATTTATCTGGAGTCATCTTCCTTCACATGCATTGGCACTCTGGCAAAACTGCAAGGAAAACATTGGGGGGGGGGAATGGCCTTATACTGTTGAAATTCCTCACTAACAGTGTAATCCTATGAAGTTTTATTGAGAAATATGTCCATTCATATTGAATGGGAATTATGCATCGTTTCACGGGCATACCATTTAAACCTCATTCTCAGTTATCTTGAGACAGAAATAGAATTTATGTTCATGGTTATTTGTTTCCAGATTGGAAAAAAAGGGAGAATATTAGAACAATGAGAATTTTATGCAATTTTCCTTGCCATTTGAATGCCCTGAGTTGATAGATTCTGTATTTCAAAGTGGGACTTTCAAATACCTATTAGCCCCCCTAAAAAGCACCTTGTGGACTAAGCTGGGGAAACAGTTCCCTCCACAGTTTGGTGGAGAAAAGCTTTTGCTTTGTCCATTAGCTGCCATTAACCCCAGCCTAAAGTCCTCCCTTATTCAAATAGGTTATAGCACTCTCTTTCAGAGGAAAGAAATATGGGGCAAGTATGCATTGAAGGACAGGTATCACATATCATGTGAAATGCTGAACAATGAGTTATCTTTATTAAAAACAAATTATAGTGTATCTTCTTCAGATGAACATTAAACCTTTCACAATTCAGTAATGAAAGATGGCAAGGATTATTCTGTCTCTCAAAATCTTCCAAGCAGAGCAAGCAGCGAAACCTACTGATATTCATTCAAATGAAATTGTGGTTTCACTTTGATGGTATTTGCTGCCCTTTAGGTTTGCCTTTTAATAATACTGGAGCAGCAGATTTTATTTTTCTATGAGAACATTAGGTGGTAGAAAAGCACCACAGACTTTAGTAAGAGAAAAATCAAGTTGGAATTCAGGTCACTATTGCCTAGGATCAAATCCTGATTTGATTATTTTTAAAGCAGATAACTGTAAAGGACTGAAGCATTAGACTCTTCCAGATAATGGAGGTTAGGAGACAACCCACAATTGTGTTTTGAACTCCAGTAGCATACTTTTTTTAGTTAAAGCAAGGGTAGGCAACTTTGCTGAGTCTATGGGGCAATTCCTCTCCGTACTGGGTGCATCCAGACTGATTGAAGTGTCCCAGATTTTGTTCCTGTTCTTTCCAGTTTTTTGATGGATTAAAATAAATTGACCAAAGGAGCTGGTATAAAGTATTGCTGATCATAACAGTTGCTGACAGAAAATAACTGGGGATAAACAAAATGTACATGGGTCCCTAAAATAACTGGAGCATAATCTGGGATTTTCTGGTCTTTTTAAGGAGCGTGGGTGCGCCCATTGCTTGCTAAAATCAGTTTCAAACTATACCATGAATTTGGTGGCAGATCTGGAAAAATGTTCCAAATGAAGCAGGAAATATTCACTTGAAAGGGTGCTTGCTATTTGGATAGTATATGTGTTGGCCATGCTGAGCTAAAACAAATAGTTCAATTTCTTATTTATCTTGAACTGGATAGATTAATAGTCTGGCCTGGTATAAAGCAATTCCCTGTATTCCAGTGTGTGTCTGAACTCACTAAACTTTACAAAAGTATGGGGCACTATTATTGTCTAAAACATAGGGAATATGCTTTTTGAGGTATCATGAGAAGATCATCTGAATCATCCCCACCACACGCACACCTACCTTCACACTTCTGCAAACTGTCTCACTCAGGATTTAAATACATTATGCAGTTTTGCTGTGTATTTGCCATCAGCAGGCAGGAAAAATGGACACATATAAAGGATGGGAAGTATAGTGGGCCCTTGTTATCCTCTGGGGTTTGGTTCCAGGACCTCCCGTGGATAACAAAATCCATGGATGCTCAATTCCCATTTAACACAATGGCATAGCAAAATGATATCCCTTATATAAAATGGCAAAATCAAAGTTTGCTATTTGGAATGTACTGTATATACTCGACTATAAGTCGACCTCATGTATAAGTCAAGGGCAAGTTTTGAGGCCAAAATTATGGATTTTGCTATACCCATGGATAAGTCGAGGGTAAAATTTAGGGGATACTAATTTTAGAAAATGAAATGTTAGCTGTGTTCAGAGCATGTGGGAAAAATAAATCACCACAAACAGATGACAAACTAATAGAGATACTTCAAGCTACAGAGACAGAATCTACTGTAGTTTTAACTAAAATCAGTCAACAAATATGGAAAACAAAAGAATGGACTACAGACTGGAAATACTCAATAAACATTTCAATCATAAGAAAGGGGATGCCAAAGATTTGCAGATAACACTGCAAATTTGCATTAATTTCCCCAAAGTCATACCCAGACAGCTGCTGGTTGCCATTTACTTTCTCCACTTGGAATAATATCAAAATAAAGATGTGTCCTGCTTGTGAGGCATGTGGCACCTCATAAGTGCACAATCAGGAGCAGTGTAGAGGAGAAAAAAAAATTCTGTTCATACAGGACAACCCTGCATAGAATTATTCAGTAATAAAGCTTATTGAGTTCAATAGGACTTATTTCTAGTTAAGCAGATATAGGATTGTGGCCTTAAACATGCTAATTTCAATGGGCTGTGTGCTGGTACTACTGTGACCTTCAAGCACTATACATACAGTAAATACACTTGAAATGATTTCTGTATCATATAACTTTACTGTTGTGTACTTGGTTTTCTCCAGGTAGGAAGATCAGACACTTCTGACATTGAAAGGAATAACCACTTTATGCTGAGAAGTGAAGATTGCCACAAGGTAATTGTGATTGGTGCTCTGAGTCAATATACTCTGAACTCACAATTTGGTCCAATTTGTAGTTTAAATTGTGGCATGATGTGATGCCTGAATAAATGTGATGGTACTACTGATTCTTTATTAAGTTTTCTTTCAGTGCTATTGGAAAGAAGTACTGAAGCAAGTACAGTAGTAAGGGAAGGAAACAATAATGAGAGTACACTTTTTCTGAAATGCCATTGGTTATATATTAGAATATACATTTTATCACATTTTCCATGTCAAGTAGTTAGCAAAAATGGTTCCTGCAAAATTCAACTCAGAAAATAGTTCTAAAACAACTATGCTGTTATTCTGTATGGTGGAGACCTATGCAAAAGAAACAAAATGGCTACACAATAGTTATTACATATCTACTGGATAATGAACAACATCTGGAAGCCATGTCAGGTTCCCATTTGCTTTTGACAGGCAGGTACAAGACAAGATTATTAATCCCAATTATTGGCCGACATATTAGCACTCTCTCCCAGTTTTTCAGGCTGGGGAAAAATATTAAAATGTTTAAAGATTTAAATTTGCTTCAGTGTTAGAAGAATAATTATGATGGAGAAATATTATGAACAACCTTTGAGTCATAATGAAACTTCCTTTGAAATCCTAACTCAAAGGTATGCCAATTGTAAAGGATTAAGATGAGGTACAAGCATAATCTGTCAACAGAAATGCTCTTCTGCCAGCTGTTTTTACGAATCTACTGACAGAGCAGTCTGTCTACACAATTGCTTTGCTACCATTTGCAAGGAGAAGAGTCAAAAAGGTGCATGGAAAATAATAATAATAATAATAATAATAATAATAATAATTTATAACCCGCTCCTCTGTTCACACAATCGGAGCAGGGTACAACAAGGATAAAATTCATAAACTAGAACAATCCAATAACCCACTACCCAACCTCCCACCCCTTAAAACTGAATTAAACTAAACAATAGAATTAAAACCAACAAACAGAATAAAAACAATACAATACAGCGCATCAACCTAAAAACAACCATCAACCCAAAGCATGGGCTAAAGTTCAGGGGACATGGTGTTGGGATGGGGGAAGAAGACAGTCTGGTAAATTACTAATTTTGGAGCGGGGAGTTAAGAGGCTTCTGGGAAAGCCTGTCAGAAGAGATGTGTCTTTAAAGCTTTTTAAAAGTGATCAAGGGATATGATAAGACGTTTCTCATCCGGCAGGCCATTCCATAGCTTAGGAGCGATGGCGGAAAAGGTCCTCTGGGAGGTCTGCGACAGCCTAGTTTTCATAGGTTGTAACAGATTCCTCCCAGAGGACCGGAGTGTGTGTGGGGGATCATATTGGGAGAGACGGTCTCTGAGATAAGATGGACCCAAGCCATGTAGGGCTTTAAAGGTTAACACCAACACCTTGTACTGTGCCCGGAAACTGATTGGCAGCCAGTGGAGAGACTTAAGCACAGGTGTCATGTGCTCTCCTAGATGTTCCAGTAACAAGCCTGGCTGCCATGTTTTGAACCAGTTGTAGTTTCCGGGTTAGGCACAAGGGTAGCCCCATGTAGAGCGCATTGCAGAAATCCAAACGTGAGGTTACCAGAGCATGTACCATGGTCTCCAGGTCCCTCGGATCCAGGAAAGGGTGCAGCTGGAGTATCAGCTGAAGCCGAAGGGATGTAGCAAGGGAGGAGCTCAGTTATATCATACCTAAGCCTCCTTTAGGCCAGGGAAATAGCCATAATACTGATATCATATTTGTCCAGGAAAAGATTAAGGCCCTGTGTAGAGTGGCACTTTGGGCCGGACTGGGGGGCGGAGTTGGGGTGTAGTGTCTACACAATGCACACCCTGGCTTCATCCCCAGGATGCCATGATGTCGTGTACCACACCACACGGCTTTTGGTGTTACCGTACACCTCTGCCGCTGCCTCCACATGGCATAGTACTAAAGGAACACCATATAGCCACAGTGCTGCAGCTATCATGCCCTTTCCAGGGCTTTTGTGGCTCCTTTTCGCACCCAAGAAAGATCAGATTGGGACTGCGGGGTGCGGTTATTGCAACCCTGATCTGGCTGAAAAAGGGGTGGTTGGAGGCCACCCCTTCGGGTGTTTACACAGCTCCTAAATCCTACTTAATTTCCAACATTCTTAAATTGAGAGGTATTCAGGTTCAACACAGTATCTGCTGGCCTTGCATCAGCTCATCTGGTCCTTGCCATCTTTGCCAATTACTTGGCACTCTTCCTTATTCAGTCACTATAACACAAACATGCAAATAGTGGCACAATTCAAAGATATAGCCGTGTTAGTCTGTAGAATCAGTATGTAGAGAGATCTTGTAATACCTTTGAGACTAACTGAATGAAAGAAGTTGGCAGCATGAGCTTTCATAGACCAAGGAAGGAGACTGCTACAAGACCTCTCTACATAAAAACATGCAAAGGTTGTGAGGGTCTGCTAATCCCATCCACTTCTCCATACATTTCAATTGCCTTCTACATTCACAGGGAAAACTAAACTTTCTGGAAGGGAAATTATCTTCTGTCTGTTCTTACAAAGCCTGAGTTCTTCCCTTCTGATGTTTGACCTTACATAAGTGATGAAAGAGAGGTGGAGGTCTGGACAGTGCTCGAGCACTTGTTCTAATCCTATTCCTCCTATGTTTTGGAATTCAGATAGGAATTCATGAACAGGGTTTCAATGTTAGGCCAATTGGGATTGTATTTGGTGCTTTATGCATAAGGCTGGGATTTATAGTGTCCTCCCCATGAACAGAAGAAGGTAAATAGGTATTAACCAGAATAATAACTGGATTGATGTTCCAGAAAACAGAGAACAAACAAAGCCAAAGTTGAAGAAGGACTGTAGACAAGGACAGTGTGAAGGACTCAAAGAGTATGGCAAGGAGCCTGCAGTCCATAAAGCAAGCATTCTGACTCAGAATAAATAACATGTATACAAATGTTATTCAGATATATTCTGCATGCCTATCTCAAAAGGTTGTTGTGAGACCACAGCCTACTCTGGGGGGTCAAAAAGCAATATTTACTCTTCATTCTGGTGTCATTCAGTTCAGAGGACTCATGGACCAATCCCCACTTCTGATGTTTGTAACACAACTGGCACATCCTACACCAGAACCAGGGCATAACAAGCTTAAAATTAATTAAAATAATGCACATGTTCTCCTGGTCTTCTGGAAACATCTTGAGGCCTCTGTTTGTGTACTGCTGCAGCTATCTGTATGGTTGTCCCACTGGAACACTCGGTGCATCTTCCATTACTGCAGGTCACTTTTTCTGAGGTGAAAATGACATGCCCAATGGCCATCCCATTCTGATTTCAGAAGTGACCCAAGCTGGGGGCGGACATGCCAGGTTGCCCAGTGAGACACTCGTGCAGACATCCACTGCAGGTCAGAAATGGAGGCTAATGTAAGAGGGACAGGTCAAAGCAGCCCCTAGAGTATCCTGGCCAGTGCTCACAAGGAATCTAATGAGGTGTGTGTGTGTGTGTGTGTGTGTGTGTAGGAAACATATATGCTGCTTCAAGCACTTTGGAAGACAGGCAGCATGCGTACGTACTAACCAAAATAATTGTTTTAAAAGGGCTCTAGTGGGTAGGACACTTTGGCTGCAATCCAGTACATAATTATTCATGTATACAAATATAAATAAAGTCAGTAGAATTTATCCAGGCATAGCTAATAGAAGGACAGCATCATGCATGATAGATAATTCTCATTTCTAGCAATGTCTGTATCAGTTGAAGACACACATAGAATCATAGAATCATAATTACTCAACACCTTCTTTGCTTCAGTCTTCTCAGTAAAGGCAAAGGGTGCTCAACCTAAGGATAATAGAGGAATTTCAGCACGGAATAAGTAAAGAGATAGTGCAGGAATACTTGGTTAACCTAAATGAATATAAGTCTCCAGGACCAGATGAACTACATCCTAGAGTATTAAAAGAACTGGCAAATGTAATATCAGAACCATTGGCAATAATCTTTGAGAACTCCTGGAGAACAGGAGAAGTCCCAGCAGACTGGAGGAGGGCAAACGTTGTGCCCATCTTCAAAAAGGGAAAAAAAGAGGATCCCAACAATTATTGTCCAGTTAGTCTGACATCAATTCCAGGAAAGATTCTAGAGCAGATCATTAAACAGAGAGTCTGTGAACTTCTAGAAGCCAATGCCATAATCACAAAAAGCCAACATGGGTTTCAGAGAAACAAGTCTTGCCAGACAAATCTGATCTCTTTTTTTTTTTTTTTTTTTGATAAAATTACCAGTTTGGTAGATGAAGGGAATGCTGTGGATATAGTATATCTTGATTTCAGCAAGGCCTTTGACAAGGTTCCCCATGACATTCTTGCAAACAAGCTTATAAAATGTGGGCTAGACAAGGTAACTGTTACATGGATTTGTAACTGGTTGACTGGCCGAACTCAAAGAGTGCTCAACAACGGCTCCTTTTCAACCTGGAAAGAAGTGACCAGTGGGGTCCCACAGGGCTCTGTCATGGGCCCAGTCATATTCAACATCTTTATTAATGACTTGGATGACAGAATTGGGGGCATACTTATCAAATTTGCAGATGACACTAAGCTAGGAGGAGTAGCCAATACTCCAGAAGACAGGGTCAAAATTCAAAATAACCTGAATAGACTAGAAAGCTGGGCCAATGCTAACAAAATGAAATTCAATGCGGAGAAATGTAAGGTACTGCACTTAGGACGCAAAAATGAAATGCACAGATATAGGATGGGGGACATCTAGCTGAATGAAACTACGTGTGAAAGGGATCTAGGAGTCCAAGTAGACCATAAGTTGAACATGAGTCAACAGTGCGATGCAGCAGCTAAAAAAGCCAATGCTATTTTAGGCTGCATCAATAGAAGTATAGCATCTAGATCAAGGGAAGTAATAGTGCCACTCTATTCTGCTTTGGTCAGGCCCCACCTGGAATACTGTGTCCAGTTCTGGGCACCACAATTCAAAAAAGATGTGGAGAAACTGGAGCGAGTCCAAAGGAGGGCAACTAAAATGGTGAAGGGTCTGGAAACCATGCCCTATGAGGAACGACTTAGGGAGCTGGGGATGTTTAGCCTGGAGAAAAGAAGGTTAAGAGGTGATATGATAGCCCTGTTCAAATATTTGAAGGGATGTCATATTGAGGAGGGAGCAAGCTTGTTTTCTGCTGCTGCAGAGACTAGAACGCGGAACAATGGATGCAAACTGCAGGAAAAACGATTCCACCTCAACATTAGGAAGAACTTCCTGACAGTAAGGGCTGTTCGACAGTGGAACACACTCCCTCGAAGTGTGGTGGAGTCTCCTTCCTTGGAGGTCTTTAAGCAGGGGCTGGATGGCCATCTGTCGGGGATGCTTTGATTTGGAGTTCCTGCATAGCAGGGGGTTGGACTGGATGGCCCTTGTGGTCTCTTCCAACTCTATGATTCTATGATTCTATGATTCTGTGGTCCTTGGCAGGCTTACATCTACTGATTTCCAACCATCATTTTTATTTTTCACCGTGACTTATGAACATTCATATTAGATCTAGTCCATCATAACTCCCTAACTTGATAACAGCCACTAACATTTATTAAATATACTCATATGGAAGGAAAAGGTCAATAGCCTAGCATCATAATATAGTCCAATGGCTTCATGCTGTCCATGCCTGGTAACAATAACTAGCAACTTTGGGTAGCTGTCTTGGATCCAGCAATATAGCAAATCTCAATGCTAACACCTGTCCTGGCCTCCTTTAACACCTCGCCCCCCCCCCCCAAAAGGTGTGGTACTCTGCACTATGCTTGACCACATCATGTGAAGTTCCCACAGTGCCTGGAGCGACACTGCATTGGAGGCATAGGTTGGATGGAAATGGTTGTACTTATGCATGTGTGATGTGTCTCCTAATCTAGGAGGCAATATTTCTATTTGGACTTCGGATTGGCCTTGATATTGGGATACTCTTAATGTGTGCAATATTTTGTAAAATGTGATAACATCAACAGTTGTAATGCTCTCTTCCAAGATACTGCTTGGTTCCTGTGCACTCAATGCAACAGGCAACAGAGGAAAAGTAGGAGAAAATTAAAGACATGGTTCTATAGATAGAAGGACCAACATCCAATAGTGCAGATATACTGATGGAACCCTTCCATTACTGAAACCAGGATGGGAGTCATACCTGATCCTGCACTCCTCTCAATCATCAACCCCATACACCCCTAACTGCTGGTTCCCACACAGCCATTTGGGGGTATCAAGGAGTGGGAAAAGATAGTTATGTAATATTAGCAGTCAAGCAATATTGGATGTAGGTCACAGAATGCAAAAAAAAAAAAAAAAAAAAAAGGCAAAACAAATCTGGTTGTAGTTTTTCCATATATAGTGACCAGGAGTAATCAGTGAAAAAAGAGACATCAGACTGTTCAATAAGCTAAAGAGATACAATAGCCCTATCTAGACGTTCCTAAAGAGGTGTGATAAGGGCTAGATGGGGCGTTTTTAGGGCTACGGAGGGCGCAGCGTTTAGTCCCTCCCTAGCCCTAAAGCATATGGGCGCCACAATTTAAAAATGGTAGCATCCATACGGATGTGCTACAATGTTGTCATGGCGTGCGCAGCATTTAGAAACGTTGTGCGCACCATGACAACATGGCACCGTGGGAGGGCGCCAAGCATGCCCTTCCCACGGTGCAAAAAAGGAGCTCCAAAATGGAGCTCCTTTTTTGCGCCAGGTCCTTGCCACAGCCTTTAAATGGCCCCGGCAAGGACCCAGGGGAGAAACCCTTTCTCCCCTCACCAGCCCCAAGGGAAGCAGGGTGCAGTGGGCACCCAGGGTGCCTGCTGCACCCCACTTTGAGGCCATGGGGAAGCAGCGAGATGGGGCCTCGGAGGCTGCTGGTGCGGCCTGCCCCTTTTGGGTAGTCTGGAAAGCCCCATAGAAACCTTTCTGCAATTTTAGCAATCCAGCTAAAGAGAAGCAAATCCATTGAAGGAATTATGTTCAAACTGAAAAGGTTTACTTTCACTGTTAATAATAATAATAATAATAATAATAGTTTATTTATAGCCTGCTCCTCTGTACATACACTCGGAGCGGGGTACAAGTAAAAAAAACATAGATTAAAACAATCCCATGACCCGTTTCCAAACCTCCCACCCCTTAAAAATAGATTAAACCAGCAGTGATTAAAACAGTAATTATTTAAAAACATATAATGACATCCTAACTCTTCCTTATGTGGCCACGTCATAAGTGGGGATCAGAAACATGGGAGTAGGCAGGAAATCAAAGTCTGGGACTGAAGCCGGGGATAGGGAATTTCAGGGGAAGGCCTGCCGGAAGAGATGCGTCTTTAGGGCTTTTTTGAAGCAATCTAAAGATGTCATGAGACGCATTTCATCCGGCAGGCCATTCCAGAGCTTGGGAGCGGTCGCAGAAAAGGCCCTCTGGGAGGTCTGTGCCAGCCTGGTCTTGATAGGCTGTAGTAGGTTCCTCCCAGAGGATCGAAGTGTGCGGGGAGGATCGTACGGGGAGAGGCGGTCCCTGAGATAAGATGGCCCCGAGCCATGTAGGGCTTTGAAGGTTAAAACCAGCACCTTGTACTGTGCCCAGAAACTAATTGGCAGCCAATGGAGAGATTTAAGCACTGGAGTTATATGTTCTCTCCTAGATGTCCCAGTAACTAATCTGGCTGCCATGTTTTGAACCAATTGAAGTTTCCGGGTTAGGTACAAGGGCAGCCCCATGTAGAGCGCGTTGCAGTAGTCTAGTCATGAGGTGACCAAAGCGTGTACTACAGTTTCCAAATCCCTCATCTCCAAGAAAGGGCGCAGCTGGCGTATCAGCCGAAGCTGATAACAGACACTCCTGACCGTCGCATTCACCTGACTAGTCATGTGAAGTGACGAGTCTAGGAGTACCCCCAGACTGCGAACAGGGTCCTTCGAGGGTAGTGTGATTCCATCTAGGACCGGGAGTTGTATTCCCAGACCTGGTTTCGGGCCGGTGACTGTCAGTACCTCCGTTTTGTCTGGATTCAGTCTCAATCTGTTTTCCCTCATCCAATCCATTACCGCTGCCAGGCAGTCATTGAGAGAGGAGACGCCATCTGAGGTCTGAGCAGATGATCTGGTCATGGAGAAAAATATCTGAGTGTCATCAGCATACTGATGACACTGAGCTCCATGCCTCCGAATGATCTCACCCAGCGGCTTCATGTAAATATTAAATAGCAGAATGGCGCCTTGTGGGACGCCACAGCTTAGCTCAATTTTGGAGGAGCAGCTGTCCCCAAGCCTCACCCTTTGGGTCCTGCCAGAGAGAAAGGAACGGAACCACTGTAAGGCGGTGCCTCCGATCCCCATCCCTCTCAGCCGGTCCAAAAAGATGGCATGATCTATGGTGTCAAAGGCCGCTGAGAGATCCAAGAGCACCAGCAGGGTCACACTACCCCTATCAATGCTCAAGCGGAGGTCATCTGTCAGAGCAACCATGGCAGTCTCAACTCCATATCCTGTTCGGAAGCCGGTTTGAAATGGATCCAGATAATCGGTTTCATCCAAGACAGCTTGGAGTTGGGAGGCGACTGCTCTCTCGATCACCTTGCTTAAAAATGGCAGCAAGGAAACTGGTCTATAGTTGTTTCGGTCCAGGGGATCAAGGGAAGGTTTCTTTTGGAGGGGCTTTACGGCCGCCTCCATCAGACAAGAAGGAACAGTGCCTTCCCTGAGGGACGCATTGATTACATCCCTAAGGAATGTCTTCAATGCGTCCCCTCCCTGGACGACCAGTCATGATGGACATGGATCGAGAGGGCAGGTTGTTTTCCTCACGCTTCCAAGGAGCTTGTCCACGTCATCAGTACTTACAGATTGAAACTCATCCAATAAAGTAACAGTAACGGAGTTGCTAGGTGCCTCATTTACGGATACTGCTAAAACATTGGCGTCTAAGTCAGCCCTTATCCGAGAGATTTTGTCTGCAAAGTAGATGTTAAATGCGTCACAGTAGGCCACTGTAGGGTTAAGTAGGGGATTTGGCGCAGGGGGAACCTGCGTCAGCTCCCCAACCACCTTAAACAGCTCCGCTGGATGGGACTCTGCAGATGCAATGCGTGCAGAGTAGAAGGATCTCTGCGCTGCACGCAAAGCCTCCCGATAGGCGCGAAGATGCTGCCTATGGCGAGTTCTGTCGGACAAGAGCCGAGTCTTCCGCCATTTGCGCTCTAGTCGTCATCCAACCCGCTTCATCTCCCGGAGTTCCTGGGAGAACCAGGGCTTATGGTTGGGAGCGGGTTGGAGAGGACGCTCGGGAGCGATAGTATCGAGGGCCTTGGGAAGGACGGTGTTCCAAGTATTCACCAAGGTCTCGGTAGAGTTGCCGGTGCTACCAACCATTAAACCCTCTAAGGCATTCTGGAAACCTGTTGGTTCCATCAGCCTTCGAGGGCGGACCATTCTAATGGGTCCGCCACCCCCGGGGGGGGCGGAAAGTGGCCTTAAGTTCCATCTTGATCAGAAAGTGGTCCGTCCATGACAATGCGGAGGTTTTGGTTACCTCCGCCCACGGATACTCCTGTTCCGTACTAAAAATCCCATCAAGTGTATGACCCACACAATGAGTAGGCCCGTCGACCAATTGGGATAGGTTCATGCTTGTCATGGATTCCATGAACTCCTGAGCCGCTCCAGATAGATTGGATGGGCTGGTCTCTAGAGGGATGTTGAAGTCGCCCAAGA